>OU342485.1:2361827-2990100 GCA_910589355.1 Parapoynx stratiotata | reverse complement strand
TTGGCTGGCTTTTTTTATTGTATTCAATATCAACAGAAGAATTAGATTCTTCTGAGCCTTCAACTTGCAGAATTCTTTTAATCGGTCTTATATTTTCGAAGAAAGGGTTAGTACCTTCTTTATATGTCAGCCTATCACTGAATCCAGGAGCAATGGTTGCAGTATGTTCAGATGCAGTTGTGCTACTGGGAGTATTAGGAGCTTCTGGGATCAGAGGAAATGAAATGAAATGAAATGAAATGAAATGATTATTTATTTGTGAATATAGGTAATACATTTAAGTTAGTATAAAAAATTTTTGATCGCTATATTCGACCCATTGGGTATACAAATATCTTCAAATTAGGATTATAAAAAGTGAGAAACATTCTTGGAATTACAATTAAAATAGTAAAAATTACACATTCATTTGAAAATAATGTCAACTTTTAAATTTTTACAATACCATTTATATGTCAAAGTGTAAAATAATAAATGTCACAATTAAGGAAGCCAAAATATAGAATTAGTACTTATAACGATTCGTCCAAAAGGTATTCGGTTATACTGTAATATGCTTTTTCCAGCAGCAGCTGCGTCAACTTTTTTTTGAACAAATGTGGACTCGCTATTTTTATTAATTCACTAGGTAATTTATTATAAATTTGAGGACCTTTACAAAACACGCTGTTTGTATAAAGCGAGGTATTGTGTGGTGGTATACATAATTTATGGCGATGCCGAATACTACCCAGATTCTTATATAAGCCGATATTACTTCTCACATAACTAGCAATTTCATATATATACATACAAGGTAAGGTTAAGACATCTAAATCCTTAAAATATGACTTACAGCTTTCTGTTTGCTTTAATTTACAAATGGCTCGTATACATTTTTTCTGAGACTTGAATGCAAATTCCCAGTGTGTTGAGTTACCCCAAAATATCAATCCGTATTTCAGAGTGGATGCAACATATGCATGGTAAAAAGTCAAAACTGTAGATATATTGACAACTTTAGTTAGCATATATAGCATATAGGAATATTTACTAAGTTTCAAACAAATAGACTCAATATGTGATTTCCAATTCAGATTGCAATCGACGTAGAGGCCTAAAAATTTAGTAACTTCTATTTCCTGAATTCTATTTCCATTATAATTAATATTCATTTTAAGTGGGATCTTAAACCTATTGCGAAATGTCATAATTTTAGTTTTATTTAGATTAATTAGAAGATTATTGCTTTCTAACCAACTAACTATATCGATTAATGCACTATTAATATCATCCTCTATCTGGTCATACTTATTGTTACTAAATATAACAGTGCTATCGTCAGCAAATAAAATCATTGAGGAAGTTATACACTTAGGAAATTCATTAATATATATTAAAAATAATAATGGCCCCAGAATACTTCCCTGTGGGACTCCGTAATTGACAATTTTGTAATCCGACATGTAACTGAGTTCTACTTTAGATTTTGGGCATATTTTTGTGATAACTGTTGCTTTTTTTCTTAGAGTCAGATATGATGTTAATAATTTAAAAATATTTCCTCTTATGCCGTAAGCGTGGAGCTTATTTAGGAGAATAGTATGATCTACATAGTCGAAGGCCTTAGTAAGGTCCATATATAGTGCACACACTAGATTCTTTTTATCTATGTTATTCATAATTTTTCCTAGAAAACCATAAATTGCTTGGTTTATATTCTTGTTTTTACGAAATCCCATTTGTTGGGGAGCGAAAATTTCGTATTTTTCAAAAAACTTATATAAACTGTCGTATATCAATTTTTCAAATAACTTTGAAAAGATGGGAATGAGTGCAATGGGTCTGTAGTTTGCCATATTTTCATTGTCATCTTTTTTAAAAATAGGTTTGATTACAGTTCGTTTAAATTTTTCCGGATAAACACCATTAACAGTACACAAGTTAAATATATGAGACAAAACAGATGATAATTCAATACCTACAAATTTAACAACTTTAGTTGATATTTCGTCAAACCCCGTGCTGTTAGTGTTTTTAAGGGATTTTATAGTTTTTAGTACGTCAGCCGGTATAATATGATTTATAAATATGGAATGTAAATTATAATTTGTCACATTTTTACTAAAGATATTACTTAACTTACTGTCCTGTTTACTAATCGACGTCCCTTGGTCTATGTAAAAATTATTAAACTGATTTGCAATGTCACTCGGATCTTGTATAATATTTCCAACCACCTTAATTCTTTTAATGTCTTCTTTTGGTTTTCTATGTTTGTAACTGTTTATAATATTCCAGCTAGCCTTCGATTTATTGTCAGCAGTGTTTATATAATAATTATTCTGTACTTTTTGAGTAAATTTAATAATCTGATTTAGTCTTTTTGAATAGGTTTTAAATTTGATTTTATCATTAACGTCACGTGATTTTCGGTATTTCCACAGTAAGCGTCTTTTTCGTTGGGCACACCTTTTCATACCTTTGCTCAGCCATTTTGGTCGCTTCTGGTGCGAAATTTTTATTTTCTTTATGGGAAAACACAAATCATAAAATAAAATAAATAACTCATGAAATTGATCACAAGCAGAGTTGGGATCAACAGAATCATATATATCATTGAATTTGAGTGACTGTAGACAATTGGCGAATTTTTTAAGATTTTCCTCAGAGTAATCTCTTCTTTTAATGAACCAATATTTTAAATTGCTAACTGGCTTTATAGGACACACTAGCAACTGAGCTGTATGGTCCGATATTGCCAGTTCCAGTATATCAAATTTACATCCTCGCATATTATGTATAATGTTATCAATACACGTACCGCTCACTAATCGTGTTGGTGAATTGATTACTAGTTTTAAGTTATACTCGGTCAATAGGTTTTTAAATGCCAAAGTCGTTTTATTATTTTTCAGTACGTCAATATTAAAATCGCCGCAAACTACCACTTTTTTCTTCTTAAAGCAAAACGTTTTTAATAAATCACTTAATGTAGCAAAAAATATATCCAAGTCTTCCAGATTGTTTTTTGGAGGTCTGTATATACATACAATAATTAAGTTATAGTCTATAAGTTCAAGGGCACTACATTCAATAATATTCGGTACACTAAACTTACATATATCAGAGATTGGGTTATATAAATAATCGTTTCTAATTAGTATGCATGATCCACCATGTCTCTTTTTACGCGTACTGGATGAACCCAGGTTAAATTTGGCATTCTGAATAAATTTGTATCATCATGAGTCATATTATGTTCAGTTACGCATATTACATCCAAGTTTACACCATCGCCAAGCAGCGAGTCAAGACATACACAGAGCAAATCCAATTTACTCATGAGACCATTAATATTCTGATGCAATATGTTAATATTCTGAGAAACGAAAAAAATCCTTAGAGTGTGCTGAGACCTCAGATGTAGTTACATTACGGAAAGAAGATTCAATAAGGTCCGTTTGAGTACTCCTATGTGCTACATATACAAACTTTGAAGTTTTATTCAGTAAATTGTAATTATTAATTGTCAATTTGTTTTTATAATCTATTCGCAATAGCTCTCTCAACAGCGAACGGCACAAATGTGTAGGGAAAAAATTATGATTGGGTATAAATCGAGAATAGTCCATATCAATATAAAATACATTAGCAAAAATTTTACAAATATTCTTAAGCTCGTAGTTTAGTTTTTCATTACGAAGATATTTATTAAATGGAATTTCAGGTATAATAATGTTAGTATTCTTAACAGTTTTACAAAATTCTTGTATACAATTTTGAAATTCGTATGGGTTTCGGTCGTTTAATCCCGAGAGTATTATTACCGAATCATTTTTAGTTAAGTTGTATATAATGTCTTTATTCCAATTAAGTACATCCTGAATTTTAGCACCGGCCTTCCACAAGCATGTTATCACAAACTGATCACCAACATAGCCTTGAAGAACCTTCCTGATATTCCGTCCCTGTTGATCCGCTAATACAATTATTTGATTTTTCTGCTTATTATAATATTTATGGTTGTTGCTATTTTTGTCTTTGAGTTCAAGTCTGTCATTGGTTACAATGCTATTGTTAATTGTACTTGAACATCTTTCAGCAATTTTTGGCTTTGGTCCTCCAGAAGACTTTGTGCTTTTGAAATCGTCTGTAGGACTTAGAATAGTAGTCGTAGTTGCTGATTTTATTGGTGTAATAAAATTTTTAGATGATTTCTGCCTCTTCTTGCGGCTAGATAATGGAGTGGCAGTTTTCCCAGATGACAGTTGTACTTTCTTATAAGCTTCTATTACTTGATTACTTTTCTCTAAGTCTGATTTTAATTTCATTGTTTCGCAGTTAAGATTATCGATTTCCTGATGAGCGCTCTGAAGCTCAACAGTGAGTCGGTGAATAGTTTCCTTGAGTTCGATGATAATTTCATTGTCATTTATTGAAGTATTGGGTAAACTTGTCATAGTTGCATCAAAAAGTGATGAGTTTTCTGATAAGTCGCAAAGGGAACTCGATCTCTTATGTTTCCGAATTGTAATGTTCTCAGATTCCATTTTCTCACAATTTCTTTATATTAATTTATACAAAAAAAAAAAGAAAAAAAAATCTGAATTATTCCCAAATATCTCATATACAAAAAAGACAAACAAAAAGTACATTAATTTCGGGTCATCGCAATGGGATTCGAACTCCCTATTACGGAAGCATTCTGTGCTGTTCCTGTAATATCACCCGACACGCCAATTCATACTTATCTGAGGCGACGAAATTTATGTATTGTTTACATGCTCATCGTAGTGGTAAGGAATGTTGCCTTTACGTTTAAATTGTTACGATGCGTTGTTAATATAAGAGCAATCACTTACCAGATACCCTCTTGTTTGAAATATTGTAAGAATTAATGTTATTTCCTTCGCCTTAATGTATTTTCCGGGCACATCGGTTCAATTATTCTTTGTCGCTACTCATTCAACTGTGCACTTTAGTTGTTTGTTATTTATTTCCAGATATTCGTTTGATAGAAGTCATTTACGATTATTGTAATTATTACTCGAAGAAGCAGATAGTTCTTAAGGATAACGTTCACTGTTGTTAGTCACACAATTATCTTTCAGTTTTTTTCACGTACACAAACTTTAGTAAACCATAACTGTTTATTTAGTAAATAGTATGAGAACAGTTGTTTACACTGTTAACGCCCTCGCGGAATCTTTTTTTTTTTTTTTTTTTTCAATCCAGCTGGTTCTATGACATTAATTAGTTGTGGTTGATGGAAGGGAGATTTGACATCAATCCGGCAACAGATCGATCAACTCCAATGGTCTCCCTTTGTAAGTCAGGCTTATCCAGAGTGTTGAGTTGATTTTATAAGGTCTGACATTTGTGCGAGAAATTTTGCAAGAGTCCAGTAAAGTATCTGGATATAGTGATAGAGGATGAGACATGGTGAGAACATCTCAGTTAATATCTTTGAACATGAGCCAAGGAATGGATTCTTTGATTTCAAGCCATGATATCCCTTCATACCACTTGTACGGGATATGGTTGCAATTATCATGCGCTATGCCCTCCAGGTCTATGATGATTTCACTAAACGGGTGCACGGGACATTCCACAAAGGTGGAGTTTATAAAGAAAGAGTGAGGTTTGGGATAGAAATAGAAAGTTGTTGGATGATGAAGTTCAATAATCTCTGATTGAGAGTAATATCGTTCTGCTTCATGTTTACCAAGATAATCTATATTCTCCACAAGCATCATCTTTGAGTTGGGTGTCTTGTGCGATCGGGACATCAGATTAATAAATTCCTGACATTGAGCCTGTTCAAGCCTCCAGGCAGTGACATCCAATGGTGTTTCATGTACATTCAAAGCCGAGTCTAATGCTAAATAATGCCTCTCTCTTGTGAAAGTCCATTTTTGATATATCTTCATACCCTCTGAGATTTTTGCTTTCCAAAGAATCACAGACACCTTGACCTCCTTCTTTTTTAGACTTTCCCCCATCATCACCAACCAAACAAAAATTGTGACTTGTAGGAGCGAGAGCATGGTGAGTCACAATAAAAACAACTGGAGGAACACACTCTCTTCAGATCGTTCTCCAATGAGCAGGACAATAATTGACAGATGGTCAAGTTAGGATCAGGAAATAAGGGAGACAGTGAATCTCTCCATTTGATACAAGGAGATCCCTTTGAGTGAATCTTAGTTTTAAATAAGAAGATTATCTCTTCTTGGTTCAGTTGTTTGACCGACTCCTGAATTCGTTTGAAGAAAGACATACAACACACTATTCTTAGTCTAAATGCCTTTGTCAATTGACAAAGTCCCTTGCTAATGGTTATCAAGTGAGAGGCTGTTCCGGACATTTCATAAGGGAATCTCTCTATAGTCAAATTGTAAACATCATTCCTTAATGACCACTTACTCTCAAGAGATGGTACAGTCCTGGGAGGCTGTTTTATTGAGTACAAGGGATCAAGAGATGTTGCACGGAAGTGGGAATCTGTCTCAATCACAAGAAGATGAGAGACCGCCAAAACCAAGAACAATCTTGTTAATTGTGAACTAAACATCGAGTCTTTGTGGACAGCTTAGGTGATCTGAGATCTATTATAGTCTAAACAAGGGGAACATCGTTGCTTAGTGTGTTACGTATTCTTTTGGTAATTGTGAAGCGTCTGATTAATCATCAATATATATTGTACCTAATTTAAAATGTGGACATTCAACTTGTGTGCTAACAGGTAAGGCAGCTCAAACGTCTAACACGAATAATTTGGGGTTCAACTTTGTTCCAAGTCAACTCATGTATTTCCCGTGTACCCTTGAACAGCCGCAAAATACTTTTGTCCAAAATCTGTTGGATTTCTGGTATGAGTGATTCATTTATTCTGAAAACTGTAATCCCGTTGTTGGCGTCTAAGCAAGATATTATTTCTTCCCATTTAGAAACGTCGTGGCCTTTTGCATCGTAAGATTCACATATGCGTTTGATGCACCCACCTACACCGTCGGGTGCTCCCTTCCCGTGGCCCCTGTCACTGTAGTGCCATGTGATTGTCTCTACACCAAATTCCTTGCTAATATAGGTAGCAATTAGGTTAAACATTGACTTATTCCTGTATTGGGTAGATGGACCATCACTTAAAATGTGTAAGTGTTTTAAATTTGGAGACAGTTCTTTTATTTTTGCGGACAATGCTTGTAAATGAACACAAAATAGTACAGGGTCGTGTCGCAGATTTTCAGATACAGTGCAAAATGATGAAGTATGAATTGAATTTTCAGGAGGATCGAATTGAGTACTATAATAAACAGATGTATGTAGTGATATTTGAGGCTTGGATCCTCCAAAATGCGCAGATTGAACTTCCTGATTATATATACAATTGTAATTTTCTGAAAAATCTATGTGCAGAAGGCCAGTATCGCGAGCAATTTGTTTAATTATTTCTTGTATTGAATTATTTTGTCGTTTTATAATCTTTAGAAGCATCTACACTCAGAATGATTGCTTTATCTATATCAAAATTAGCCGAGGTCCACTTAAGACCTTTTTCAATTGATTATGTGTTTTGGTGTTCTTTATCCCAAATAAAAGTAACATCTTTTTTCAATAATTGTCTGAATGGAGTTGTTATATTCGAAAAGTTCTTTATCAATTTAACACTTTTTTTTTTGTTCTTTTTTTGAGTCATGCCTAAAAATCTCATAAGCTCTTTTTTATCGTGAGGTTCTTTTAGTTTTTTAATTGTCTCTATTCGCTCTGAGTCAACTTCAATACCATTTCCTGAAATTAAATGTCCTAAATATCTAACGTTATCCACATTTATTTGACTTACTTACTCACTACATCATTGCATTTCGAGTTGAACAGTATTTCTAAAGTTTTGCCAAAGAAGAGGATAAAGGATGAATAGAGACCTCCCGGTTTGATTCTCATAATTTTACAGGAATGTCTCTTTCAAAGTTAAATGTTGTATGTGATGAAGAGACAGGAGAAAAGAATAAACCTGAGCTGCTCAAATAGCCGGTCGCCCCACAGTAATGCACCCCATAGCATAAACTAGATATCGGAGTCCGGGGGATCAATTCAGTTTCTACATATGAATAATCCATGTTCCTTCCTTGGTCTATTGTGATCTCTCCGTCCACCCGATACCAATCTGTACAAGCTCCGTCTTAATTGACCCCTGTTATCCACTTAATGTTATCGTAATGTGTGGGGCAAATAACATGATCACAGCTGTGACCCAGGAATATAAGGTCCTTGAAAACGTTCTTGTAAGGGTCTTTATACACTTTATGTTCCTTTAATACAATGTAAGTCTCCGACTTAGAATTAACCGCCATCCACGCACAATAAGAAGGAAGGAAATGAGGTTCAAGAGGTATTACCCCTTTAATCATTTCCTTATGGGCATTCAGGCATTCATCATCATGAACTGGTAATTTATGTATTATATATGAAATGGTTTGTTCTCCAAAAAATCCTTCATCACAGAGTGTCTCCCACGATGTCTTTGAACAAATAAAACCCAGCACTTCATGAGAGGTTTGAGATGGAGTGATGGCTGTAAATTGATAACGGGACATGCCTTTATCACCTCCTACATTAGGAAGTCCATAGTGGCACACTAGTTCATGTGAATTTAATGGATGAGGTGTCTCTTGTGGTATAGGAAGCAAAATTGAATTTATAATGTTAGGGCTTAGGCAAATGAGTACTAGCATGGAGATTGAAGTCATGATTGAAGTCATTTATTTAATTTTATGTTACATTCCCTGTACTATTTTTAATATTAAATTGTGCTGTTTCCGAATATATCAATATGTTATCGATGAAAATGACTACACCTTCTCTGTCAGAAATTATTTGAGTAAATATTTTATGAAATACTCCATAGTCAATATAATAAATACTCAATAGAATTTAAACCATAAGGTAAACGATTAAACAGATACCTGCCATAAGGTGTATTAAACGTTGTCAGCTGTCTAGACTCAGTACTTAATACTACATGCCAAAAACCTTTAGTGCATCTAACTTCGGTAGCATATACACGCTGAAAATTTTTTGGTTGTTTTCCCGCAATAAAATTATTCTATCTTAGTAGTATTGTAGATTGGTGCAGCTTTTTTTAATTCAAATGAAATAATTGCAGTTTTACGATTGTGATAAACGAAACTCGAAAGCAACCTCGAACCAATATAGTAGGAATCAGCCGCGCGCGCCGCGACCGATCACCGGCTGGGGTCATCGCCCCTCGCGCTATCAGCTGATAACTCACCACATTTACTAAGAAGCCTCTATGAAGTGATTTCCATTTTCCCTTCATACTTTAACGGGCTTAGGACCGTCGTAAATACTTTTATTTACACATAACTACGCACAAGCACAATTTTTAATGGTTAAACAACATGTAATTATAATTATTATCTTAAAATGATAATTTATTTACTGACGTATTTACAAAACTTTTATTTACCTAACCTAATAAATGTTCGCTATTTACAAACTTACTACAATTACTTACACTTCCCGGTACGGTAAAGGAGCAAGTGTTCAAAGTGTATGCAACTGCGTTCCACACACAATCGTGCACGTTTTATTTGATTTTGTTTCAATTTTAATAATGTGTCTCTGTCACGTCTAATCATATTAAAAGCATCCACTATCGCATTTTTTAACGCGTCGCGAGTTTGGTGTTCTTCGCGATTCACAAGGCGTTTGAGCTCAGACCACAAATAAAAGTCTAACAGAGTAAGATCCGGGCTTCGCGGTGGCCACGGCGCTGGCCCG
The DNA here is from genome assembly GCA_910589355.1 of Parapoynx stratiotata. Classification (NCBI taxonomy): domain Eukaryota; kingdom Metazoa; phylum Arthropoda; class Insecta; order Lepidoptera; family Crambidae; genus Parapoynx; species Parapoynx stratiotata. Next base: position 2,980,314 of record OU342485.1, on the reverse strand, counting down.
CCGCGACCGATCCAGCGCTGGGGAAACACCGAGTCGAGGTGCTCTCGCACAGCGCGCTGATAATGTGCATGTGTGCGCTGATAATGCGCTGATAATACCCATCGTGCTGGTAATATAAATTATCCACGGACACGGCCAGGGAAATATCGTCCAGTAAGTCCGGGATAACACTACGTAAAATTTGTAGGTACGTTTCACCGGTCAAGTGTCCTGTCACAAAATGCGGTCCAATTAAGCAGCCGTTTATTATGCCGGCCCATAAGTTTACAATAAACCGCACTTGATGCGCACACTCGCGTATAACGTGTGGGTTATTAAAAGCCCAAAAATGTTTATTCCTTTGGTTAAAAAGTCCAACTCGCGTAAACGTTGCCTCATCTGTCCACAAAACATTTACGTTTTGATTTTGAATAATCCAATGGCAAAAACTAATTCTCGCCGGTGCATCATTTTCGTGGAGGGCATGAACCTTGCGAAAATGATAGGGATGTAATCCTTCACTGTTGAGCAGTTTCCAGACGTAATGTTGGCTAACGTTAAACCGAACCGCAACCATACGCGTACTTCGGCGAGGATCTCGTTCAAAAAACTCGATGATATTTTCATCAAGCTCTAAAGATTGAATGGCCGAGTGACCTCTGCCTTAAACATGAGTTGGCATCCGGAACTGCCCGTGATCGAGTAGCTGCTGGGTTGCGGTTACGATCGTCCGAGCCTGTGGTACTTGCGGGTTCAGAACACCGCGAAGACAAAGCGACTCCATATGCTGCGGCTCCGCGTAAAGTTGACGGGTGGCATGCGAATCATAATTCGCCCTCGCATACAATTGCACCATAGATACGTACTCAACATTTGAATAAACGTAATGGCGATTCATTTTCGTGGCAACAATAGCGCATGCGCTTGCGGTGTGTTGCGCGGGCGGCATTCGCGGTGCAACTATTGCATGGCAGCGGCGGCCTTTGTGTTTACGCAAAGGTACCGCGCGCACGTGCGCGGCGGATCGCTTCGCGCAGCGCGTGCTCAGAATTTTGTGCTGTATTACTTAGTACGTAGAGCTTCTTTTGCTTTAAACATTGATTTCGTGCGGCAAACAGCACCCAAATACGTCACAACTCGTACAAGTTACTCACGCTTTCGAGTTGTTTCGTTCTCACGCTTTCGAGTTGATGATTATTTATTTGATTACTTGAGAACAAAAATATCTTTATTTGCAAAAATAATTCCCGTGATTCGACAGTACAAATAAAGGTAATTCTTTTTTCTGCTGGAAAGCAACCATTGAAAATTCAGCCAGTATTTTCCCCTTCCTTTTGAATTTTTAAATTAAATTTACACCTGTTGTGACTTGCAGGTTTATGTTGTTTTAGTTGAACTTGAATAAAAACGCGTCCTTTTAAAATCAAAATTATATTTTCAAGACATTGTTACAACAAGCTTTATCAACAAGTGAAGAGCGAAAAAGTCACAAGACTTGACGGATTGAAAAACCATAAAAATCTATGGCCGCAAGGGTTTCTATTTCGCAACAACACCTTTCAAAAATAATATTCTATTAAAAATAGGCATCTAACGCAGCCGACAGTGTACTGTAATTGGTATCCTCAATTAGTTTTAACTGCTTTACTAATTGTTCAGCTTTTTCATCCAATAAGTATATGAGTAAATCGTACTTCGCTCTGTCTCCTCTTTCATCATAGTTGCATATGAGAAGATATCTTTGGAATCGGGTCTTCCATTTTTCTCCCAGTCTGTCGGAACAAAACTATATTGCTCCGGCGCCATTTTGTCCAGGGAAATTTATTATTTGCTGTGCCATTTTCTTACTTATTCAACACTTCTGACACCATGTTCAATTTCGTCCAAATAATAAAGAGACTTCTGATTTATTGTTTATTGATTTCACAAAGTAATTACTACATAAAAAAATTCACACTTCACAATGTCAAGTCCTATGCACAGATAACCCACAGCAACTCTCCGGCGGGCTGACAACACCAGTCCACAGATACTCCCACAACACATCTGTCAATAGAGTTTACAATAAGTTTTTGGACTTCAGCATCCTTTGTGATGCCATCTCCTATTTTTATATCAAATTGTTCGGTTATAACCTCTATCAATTTACTTGCCTTTAAATAAATATTTAATTCAAATTTCCACATAAGAAACGTATCGGAGTGTGTGAGTTTTTCAATTCATACATTTTCTTCCGTCATTTTTTCATTTTATTTTTTTGTTTTCACTATTTTTTTCTTGTTTTTTTTTACACGTTTTATGTACTGAAATGGCGGTTCCTGTTTTCTTGTTTTACACCGGTTTTAGTTTTATGCTTTTTTGAGCTCTGAACCTATAACCTGTTGATAGGCTTTATTTTAGGCGCAGTTATTGTAATGAAACTATTATCACTTTTATACTGTTTATTAACAAATCAATTAATTACAAAGCGGAGTCTTACATTTTTGTATCAAGGAAAATTGCCATTGCCACTGAGCATGAACCATAGACTGTAATAGATATCCTCGTCAGTACAGATAGTGACAGCGTGGCTAATGCACGACGATGGAGGGCGACGATTTATGTGTTGTTATTAATAAAAACGCAGAGTTCGAACAAGTAAGGACTTTTTTATTCAGTGTGTCCATAGAGACATAGATAAAAGATAATATAGGCACAGACCATAGAGTTACACATTATTATATTTATTTTCTACATCCTCCCTTTAACATAATCCCATGTTAGATGAACAAAATGTGGGAATGATTGTTTCTGAACGTAAGTGTAAGATGTGTGTGAGCGGTTATTGAACGAAGGCGTGAGTGAGAGAGCGAGAGGTGCGCGAGGGAGAACGACGACGAACGCGGTGAAAGACGATAGAACGCTATTGGGTTGATTGTGGTTTTTATATTATTTGAAACGGTTCGTGCCGAAATAAACGGGATTAAATTCAGTGACTGGTTTTCATTTTCGACTCCCGGTATTCTACAAAAATGATAATTTTGCATTAGAAGCTGGTTTGGTTAGTGCATCAGCAACCATCAAATCTGTCTGAATATACTGAACATTAATAATTCCAGCATCAATTTTCTCTAGTACATAATGGTGCCTCACATCAATGTGCTTAGTCCTGGAATGATAAACATCACAAGCTGAAAGTTTTATAGCGCTCTGGTTATCGCTGAAAATCATCATAGCTTCATTCTTTAATTGTGGCCATAAACTCTCTTGCAGTTGTTTTAGACACATTGCTTCTTGCACACACGAAGACAAGGACATTTACTCCGCTTCGGCAGTAGACAAAGCAATATAATATATATATAATAGTAGGTTGACGTCTAGAATTTGAAGGTTAGTCGTAGCCATGTTTCACTCAACGGGAACTGAATTATTTCGAAGAAATATTGACTTTAGTGCACTTGATCAAATGTTTAACTTTGTTTTAATTTCTATTTTGGGCTATAACTGGGCCCATAACCTGTTGTAATTAATAAAAACGCAGAGTTCGAACAAGTAAGAAGGACTTTTTTATTCAGTGTGTCCATAGATAAAAGATACAGACAATATAGACACAGACCATAGAGTTACACAGTATTATGTTTATTTTCTACAGAAATTGCATTTCTGTTATCGAAAAAGAAACGTCGTCGGTATTGGATACATCCACTAAATACTCGAAGAATGTTTGAGAGTCCGTATTATTTGAAGAGAGCTAAGTTACGCGCACACTGACAAATTCTTTGACTTCTACAGGATGTCAATAAATTCTTTTGATGAACTTCATAATGGCATACGTGATAAATTCGGTCCCGACCCGTCCACCCACTGGACATTCCCGCTGTAGGCCTAGCACGGGCCAGAGAGAAAAAGTCCCGGGAGACAAAATTACTCATTGCCTCTCGCTTCCGCGCGAACGAAGAAGCGAGAGGCAATGACGATTTTGTCTCTGGGGACGTTTTCTCTCCGGCCCGTGCTAGGCCTTCTGGTTTACTATCACGTCTTAAGTATATAATTCGCCGATAGAATACGCGGTAGGATGAGAGCACGGTGGTGTCCAAGAGCGAGTGGTCGAGCGGCGCGTCTAGCAGTAGCCTCAAAGGAACCGACCTTCGGTTCGATGCCCGCCGCCCGCGCGTCTCCTCCCGCACGTAGATGTTGGTTCCAAACATGCTCCCCGGGTTCACGTGTTGAAGGGATGAATCAATCACTAACCTCTTCTGAGTGTTCGCATCACACGTACCAAAGACTATTCTGTCGCGAATTGTTTCTACTATTGATAAAAACTTACAATCTTTAGCTTGTTTTTTCAAGTCAGTTAATAAATTGTCAAACGGTTCATCTATCTTGCCTCCGATGATGAAATAAGTATCTAGAATGTAAGATACTTTTCTTGGGCTCCGAATATTCCCGGAAACATTTCAGGACCTCGTTGTATGATGGCTTAACCTCAAAATGAAAATTATTATAAATTTTAACTCCATCATCTCCAATTACATTTAATAATATTGCAACTTTTCTGTTGTCATTTGTTTTATCTAGTTCTGATGCAACAAGATAAACATCCAAAGCTTGTTCAAAAATTTTCCAATTTTCTGATAAATTGCCCGAAAGAATTAAAAGTTTTTCCGGCAAATCAAATAACGACATTTTACTATTTATAACACTGTTTGCCTTAAAATCTCTTAGTAAGCTTCAGCTGCGCCATGTAGCAAGACGAATAACACTATAAATCAGTTTTAACACTTTATTATTCAATTATTACACTGCACTCAAAATGTAACTCACAACTCCAAATATGGCGTTTTCGTCTCACATGACCATTGACAACTTAGATATATTTATCCAAAGACAAGTCACAGTTGCCTGACAAAAAGAGCATGCATTTAGAATACAATCTTTTTATTGTTTATTCTATATAACTCAAACTTAGAAGTGACATACGCTTACACCCGTAAAGGACAGAAATAAAGTATGTATCAAAACTATGTTGCTATGCTAATAAAATTTTTCCCAATAATCATAATGTTAATAAACAAGCAGTAACATATTTGGAAAAATAAAAGACTTTTGAATTGTTGTTATTATTTATTTGATTTTATTTTTCTTGACAGAATAAACAGAGCGTAGTCTTGCGAAAAAAATCGGCTCTTGAAATGCTTAGAGCACATGCGAGTGTTTGCAGTTGGCTTCCAATTTAGCCTTCCAGTAGCTTTTACCCATTCATCAGGCTTTCTTATCGTTAAGGAACCTAAAATATAGATAAATAATATAAACATTATAATGATTGTATAAGGCTGCCGTCCAGCATATGGTGATAGTTCGATCCCCGCCTGGTGGCTAAACAAAGTTTAAAAATACATTTAATGTACCAGGCTATGTTTCTAGTGTGCAAAACGTGCAAAAATGTGTAGATAGAAAATCTATTAAGAATATTTTAAATAACTAATTTTAAATATTTCCCTTTCAGAATGGGTAATTTACATTTTCTTTGACAGGTATCCCTAAAACGCATAAAACCCGGCAAAATTCAGATAACACTTAAAATAGCAGCCCCCCTTGACTTTCGTTGACTTTTTTTCTTAGTCGGCAAATACGATAAAGCAATAAATTTTCATTCGCCATTTATCGTATTTTTCACGCTATTTTGTACACGATTTAATGTAAATAAGCGGTAACTAGTAATAGTACACTTAGGCCCAATTGCGAGGTCGAGAGTTAGCACCTAACCCTGGGGCAAATATATGGGCAAACCCTGGGTTAGGCGCTAACTCTCGATCGTGCAATTGGGCCTTAGTGATTTAGATAAAACGATGAAATATGGGACTTACGTGTGAAATGTTATGTTTTCGTGTTTTCGTTCACTGCGACTTTTACAGCCGATAATGCATCACTGTACCATTGTTGATAACGGTAGTGGAGTAAAACCCATTGAATACTTGTATGGTAATCAATAATTACAGTCCAAAACGCAATATTTCACAACGACACAAAGAAACACACATTACTGTTTAGCACATACGGTACGTGTCAGACAAATAAAAACACGAACTCTAATAAGGACAGAAAATAGTATACCTATCTCTATCGCACTTAGGAAAATATTGTTTAACTAGCTTGTTCGCTCTTGACATTGACATAAGCATGTCTCTTCTAAGTCATCCTTTTTCTAAGAACTCAAAGGTGACTGACTGACATAGTGATCTATCAACGCATAGCCCGATCCGATGCCCGATGCATATTGGTGACGTAGGCATCAGCTAAGATAGGATTATGATTAACTACCCTCAAGGGGATAAAATTGGGAATGAAAGTTTGTATGAAACTATTTTAATTTTAAACCGATTGGGCTGAGACTTTGAGAGAAAATTAAAGGGTTCTCGTATAATAGTTAAAAAAACATAGTAACCGCGGACGAAGTCGTGGGCAACAGCTAGTATCAAAAAAAACATAATTATACACATAACTATTCATTAAATAGGTATTGTCTCAACTATTTCTTTGATTTTCCCAATAATGTTATTCAGCTTACTATGGAAGGACGTGATCGAGTCGGCACTTTCAAATTTTATGTTGTAAAACTGATCATTCAAGAGGTGCAGACTTAGCTCGGACTTTCTTTCGTACACTGTTTCTAACTTTTTCTACATCTCGTATGCTAATTCGGACTGCATTTCATGTTTGATTTCACTGTCTTCCATCCTAGTGACGAGCACCTCTTGTGCTTTGGCGTCATTGATCAGCCATTTTTCCAATTCATTTTTATCGTTTGGCCTTGCACAGCTGCCATTAACCGCATTGTATAACCCTTTAGACATCAATACGACCTTCAGCTGGAGTTTCCATACTACCCAATTACTTTCATTATATTTTTGCAACGATTCCATAATGCTCACTGTTATAATTGATATTTAAAAGGAGCAAAACATAAGAGATCAACTTGATAACTTTAAATTTAATTTTATATTTTAACAACAGGTAAGTTACATACAATTGACAATTAAGAATGTGTCCCTTGCTTGACATTACATCTAGTGTTGCTAACATAATAGTGTTGCCACTACAACACCTCCCCCCTAAAGATATTGACCCTCCAAATTCAACTTTTCAATAGGCTTAATAGCTCTGCCGCTTCTAGTATAACCTAAGTTTTGAGTACCAGTATTTTGAGGAACAACATCTTTTTGAGTTCTAACAATTACATGTCTTTGATCTGAATGATTGTTTAAATTTACATTAGGAACTAAATTTTCATTACATAAAGCAGAATAAGTTAGTTGAAAATATTCTGGTGACATTTGATCCGAACTGTATGACATATCTTTAGAATTATTTTGAGTAAATGATTTCTTTAACTGTGAACTATTTCTTCTTAATTTTCCTCCCCCTGTTTTACAATTATGAAAGATCTAGGTTGATTATATTTCTTAACTATTTTAGCTTTTTGCCAAACATTGCCATTGTTTGATGCGTAGATGATGAGTGGATTGTATTTTCTTAGGTTCTGGTGGTTTTTGATAGCTTGAAGACGGATAAATTAAATAAAACTTGTATTTTTGCAAGACGACGTGTATTGTTCCCACAGCAGCTTAAGCGGAAGAGAGATGGCAACAATTGCCATTACAAAAAATTTAATTATTCTAACAAATGTTGACATATAAAAATATATTAATGTTGTTTGTAACCAACATATTGCGGCCCGCGAAATACAGGAGCAAGAAATAACAACAGTATTTTCTTAGGCTAGTAGTATACAATAAAGAAATAAATACAACTCTGTTGTCTTTATAAAAACAAAACATGCTTATTATTAAATTAAAGGCTAGTATTACAAATTAGCTTATTTAATTAAAATAAAGGAAAGTATGAACTACTATTCTTACTCTATCAGTCTTATTACTAAACACAAATTTTATGCTATGCTAATTATTCTTTATTTTTATTCTCATATAATGGGAATAGACATATTTTTGTGATAGATCTTACGTGTTTTTTACGATTAGGTGTCATTACCTCAAATGCTCTTATAATATTATCTTTGCCTGGGAAGGTCTTAGTAATACGGGCTATTGACCAAAAGAGAGGTGGAGTATTATCATCTTTAAGTAACACAAGATCTCCTATTTCTATGTTAGGCATGACATTTTTCCATTTAGGTCTAGACTGTAAACTATTAAGGTAAGTTTTATGCCAATGTTTCCAAAATCATTGAACTATATGAATTGTTACATTCCAAAGTCTGAGCTGTGATACATTCATATTAGTCAAGTCATGTTCAGGGTAAGATACAATAGCTGCTCCAGTCAAGAAATGCCCCGGAGTCAGGTACATAAAATCATCTGGATTATTAGTGAGCGGCGTTAGTGGCCGCGAATTTAATACCGCTTCTATTTGTGCTAGTACAGTACTCATTTCTTCATAAGTCAAAATTGACTTTTCAACTACTCTTTTCATATGAAATTTTGTGCTTTTTACAGCAGCTTCCCACAGGCCGCCAAAGACAGGTGAATAACTCGGTATAAAATGGAAGTTTATACTATAGCGAGTAGTATAGTCAGATACCTGTCTTTGGTGGTCCGGGGAGCTGTAAAGCTTATATAAATCATTCAACTGGTTCCTTGCTCCTTTGAAAGTGCTCCCATTGTCGCAGAAAATATCGCTCGGAAGGCCCCGCCTAGAAACAAATCTTTTAAAGCTTGCGAGGAAAGCGGCAGTGGTTAAGTCTGAGGTTAACTCGATATGAATGGCCTTAGTAGCAAAACATACAAAAATATATATATCCTTTGCTTGTGATTGAGCGCCGAACTCGAGATTGTTTTATACTTATTGGCCCAGCAAAATCAATGCCAACCTTTTGAAATGGGCGACACTGTGAAACTCTGTCAGAGGGCAAGGAACCCATGAGTTGTTGAGAGGCCGCTGCCTTTAATCTAAAACAAATTACACAACGATGAATAACTTTCTTTACAATTCGAATCCCACCAATTAACCAATATCTTTCATGTAAGTGTGACAATAACAATTTCGGTCCCGCATGAAGTAATCTTTCGTGTTCGGACAATATTAAAATGTAAGTTATGTGGGAGGTTTTTGGTAAAATCATAGGGTGTTTTTGTGAGTAAGATATCTCAGCGTTATGAAGGCGACCACCTACACGTAATATTCCATTGCTATCCATAAATGGATGCAAGGATTTTAAGGGCTCAGAAACGGCCTTATTACCTTTTAAGCACTTTATTTCCGCAGAAAAATGTATATTTTGCTCATGCTTAATTATAATTATTAATGAATGGCTTAATTCACTACTTAGTAAATATTTATGTCTAATTCTTTGACTATTATTTTTAATTTTACAATTTTTGTAGAATCTCAATATATATGCAACAATCCTAACCAATTTATTTATGTTAGAATACCTTTCAAATAGATCAAAATGCACAACATGAGGAGCAGTAGACACCACGCAACTGGAGAGTGTCAACGGAGCGGCTCCTGTAGATTCCTGAAACTCAGGCTTTAGCTCTGGCACTATGTTTGGTAGTGTGGTACTGACATCCTGGAAACTGTGCCCACAATGTTTTAAGAACTCTGGGCCACTCCACCAAACATCTTTAGAAGCTAGATTTTTTGGTGAGATGCCACGAGTGATACAATCAGCAGGGTTTTCAAGTGTACTGACATAGTGCCAAGTCCACTTGTCTGTAAGCTGCAATATAACTTTGATTCTGTTGGCCACATAAGCCTTGAGCTGCGTAACATTAGTCTGTAGCCAAGCAAGTACGATTTGAGTGTCTGTATATAGATATATCTCATTTATTTTAAATTTAACATTCATAGCATTGTGCACCTTAACTATAAGCTTAGAGAGAAGAAGTGCAGCATTTAGCTCGAGCCTCAGCACAGTCAATGGCTTATCCAAAGGATTCAAACGTGATTTAGAGCAAAGCAGGTGCATGCTTACCTCATGGTTTGTATGCACAACACGCAAGTAAACGCAACAACCATAGGCTGTAGAACCAGAGGCATCCGCGAAACCAATTATCTGCATACATTTGGCATCTGTAGTGCATATGCTTCGTGGCAGTGTAATGGTGGACATGCATTTTAGCTCACTAGCAAACGATGACCATACCTTTTGTAAGTGCTCTGGTAGAGGAGAATCCCATCCAACTCTTTCTGCCCACAGTCTCTGAATGAAAGCCTTTGCTAGTACAACAATTGGGGAAATAAATCCCAAAGGATCATAAAATTTTGCAATGTAACTGAGTATCTCACGCTTTGTAGAGAGACTCTCAACTCCATGTGGTTCTGGACAAGTGATGCTAAAGCTGTCACAGTTAATGTTAAAAGTGAGACCTAAAGTATTTAAACTGAGGTTTAACTTATCTAGTTCAAACACATCAAAATGTTGCTGAGATAGGGGGATATCCTTTAAAATTTGTTTTACATTGGACGCCCATTTATGTGTTTGAAAGCCACCTTTTTTAAGCAGTTCTATTACTTGTTCTTTAGCTTCTAATATATGATCCAAATCATTACTTGAGTACAGGATGTCGTCTACATAGGCACAGTTGCGAATTATGAAGGCCGCCAGGGGCAATTCATTTTCATACCTAGCTGCAAGCTCATTCAGGCACTGTGTGGCAAGAAAACTGGAACTTTTCAACCCATAGATAACGGTTTGCAATTGTATTACTTTGATTTCTAGGTTGGGATGCTCCCTCCACAGAATATTCTGTAATGGGGCATGGTTCGGATTTAGTTTAATACACCTGAACATGCGTCTTATGTCAGTAGCAAACATATATTTACCAAGGCGAAACAAAAACAGAATCTCAAACAGATCTCTCTGTACAACCGGACCGTTCAACAGAACATCATTCAAGGAATTTTTTTTATTAGTTCTCATAGAGCCATCAAACACAACTCTGAGTTTGGTGGACACACTTTTTTCATTCAGTACAGGATGATGAGGAAGAAAGTATGTAGCATCATTCTGTAGATTATAATTGTTAATATCAATAAAGTTACCATGACCTAAGGAAATAATTTCATCAATAAAACTTTTATACTGCTCAAATAAGGAAGGAATTTTATGCAGCCACTTTTCTAAGTTTAAAAACCTTTGAAGGGCAAGATCAAATGAATTGCCAAGGTGATTATTGATTTGGTCTATAGGTACTTTAAGAGGTAAGCTCACCTCAAAAACATTATTGTTTAGTGTAACATTTTTTTTAAAAATTTGTTGACATAGTTCAGCCTCTTGAGGCTTCTCACAAAATATTTCCGGAACAGTTTCAGTAAGCCAGAAATTTTTCAAATTTTCATTGATATCAGATTCACAAATATTACATAACAAAGAGACCTTACTTGTAGAAGTAGAACTGTGATTATGTGGTAAAGCTCCGCCAATTACATGCCCAAAGCGAGTGTTAATAACACTTAATGTAGTGCCCTGTAACTCATGCTGATTGGTCGATGGTAGGAGCACCTGGAAAAACACATCACAGCCCATTAATATATCTATATCGCTAGGTATATTGTTAAACTCATCGGCCAATTTAATGCCAGAGGGAAAGTTCAAAGCCTCTAATTTTATTTGTGGCAATTGACATGTAATTTCATCAACTACATTGCAGCTGACCATTATTTGAAATGAGGAATCTGCTGAATAAACTTGAAGCGGTATACTAAACTTAATTTTGCTATTGATATGAGTAATACCGATAATATTAATGTCACTCTGTTTAGGGAAGAGACCTAATTGTTTTACCAATTTGTTAGTCACGAAGGATACCTGTGAACCACTGTCTAGCAGGGCCTTGGCATATAGTACCTTACCATCTTTCTGTAGAAGCCTTACACGGCAAGTTGGAAGTACTGTTTGCACACTACAATTGCTAGAAAGCAAGGCCACTGGGGCAACAGGCTCCTCAATATGCAGGAGTGTGTTGTGTTGCTTTTTGCAGGTTTTGCACCTGAAGTGGTATCTGCACTTACCCATGTGGGGATTAAGGCAAATCTTGCAAATATTATTTTCCTTAATAAATGACAGTCTATCTGACACAGGTTTCATTTTGAAAGTAGGACAATTAAATAATCTGTGTGCTGACTTACATGCAGTACATATTATTGGAGATCCTGTAGACACACTGTTGACCGATGCTTGTTTATGTTTGGATTGGTTCATGTGGCCCAATTGTCCATTGACACCCTCCAGAGCAAGGGCACGGTGTTCCAAAAACTCCAAGAACTCCTTGAGAGATGGCTCGGTTTTCACATTTCGATCTAGTTGAAAGGCTCTGGCAGTATAGGCATCTAATTTGCGTGATAAAACACAAATCAGCATTGGATCCCATGTATCTAATAGGTTGGGGAAAAAGTTTCTTCGCATTTTTTAAGAAAATTCAAAACATTTTTTAATATAGTTTATTTACATTTAACTAAAGTATGTAGGTACCATTTTGTTCGATAACTTTTTGCCATCTTGTAGGTAGGGACATGATCAAAATACCGCGACAAGTGGTTTTGGCAGTCCTCTCGTGATGTTAACCTGACACTGCCTAAAGAATTCTGAAGAGACCGAAACAGGTGGAAATCTGAAGGTACAAGGTCAGGACTATACGGCGGATGCATTAACACCTCCCAGCCAAACTCTCTTAATTTTTGCTGAGTGGCTAAAGATGTGTGAGGTCTAGCGTTATCATGATGAAAAACCACACCCCTTCTGTAGATTAATTCCGGCCGCTTTCTCTCAACTTCTTGCTTTAATCTCATCAGTTGTTCGCAGTAGAGTTCAGAATCGATGGTCCTGCCTGGTGGTAACAGCTCATAATGAATAATGCCCTTCCAATCCCACCACACACACAGCATCACCTTGTTGCGAGTTAACCCGGGTTTCGCCACAGTCTGTGAAGCCTGACCGGCCTTTGACCACGACCTTTTTCGCACGTTCTTGTCGTACGTGATCCACTTTTCATCACCAGTTATCAGCTTCTTCAAAAATGGTTCGCTTTCATTACGTCGTAATAAAGAATCACAAATGAGTACACGGTTCATTAGGTTTCTTTCAGTGAGCTCGTGAGGTACCCAAATGTCGAGCTTTTTTGTGTACCCAGTTTTTTTCAAATGCGCCAAAACTGTTTTGTGGTCAATTCCCAGTTCTTCAGCTACGTCGTAACTACTGACATGCCGATCTTGCTCCACTTTTTCAAAAATGGCATCCATTTTATCTGTAATAGGGCGACCAGAGCGACGTGCATCTTTGACATCAAAATTTCCGGATTGAAAACGCTTAAACCAAATTTGTGCTACTCTCACAGACACTGCACTAGGTCCATAAACATCGCAAATTTTTTTCACGGCTTGCGTTGCATTTTTACCTTTTTTGTAGTAAAATTTTAAAATGTATCGAATTTCTTCATTAGATTCACTCATCTTGGAGGTACGAAAAACAAATGAAAATCACACATTTTCCTAATTTGAATTTGGAATTATGTTCTTTAAAATTTAAACTTTCAATGATACCAAAACCAGCCAGATACAAATAGTATAGCCAAAGAGATTTTATTACAAGTTTATACATACTATAATGCGAAAAGACTTTTTCCCCAACCTAATATATAAGGATTTAAATTTTTTAAAGCTGCAATTTTTTGTTTAATAAAGGATACGAAATTTCTAAGTGAATGCATATTTGAACTAACATTATTTAAGTCTAAAATCTGTGAAATGTGGTCATTAATAATAAGGTAGTTATTTTGGTAACGCTCTTCTAAAATATTTAATGCCTCCACATAACTTTCATTGGAAATGCTCAGATTATTAACCAAATCAAGCGGTTCCCCTTTCAAAAAATTTCTTAAATAATATAAACGTTGAACATTGTCAAGAGACTGGTTATTATGTATCATTGACTTAAAAATATTAATAAATTGTGGATACTCACTATATTTACCGTAGAAACATTCTATTTCAATATTAGGTAGCTTGGTTTGTGCCAGTGGTGTACAATTTGTAGATTTATTGTCCTTAGTAGTCTGTGACAAAATAGCGTCGTTTAAACAAGCCAACGAGTATAAATACTTGTCCTCCTGATCCTCAACATTTTCTGCATCCGTCGGATCACCTTGCAGTATCGTAATATTGTAACGCTCATATTGTTTGAACGATTCAATCAATCGCTCCTTTTTTGCTTGTGACAATGTTACCGAGCTTGATAAGAACGCGTCACTTTTAACAAAGGTATGCACTCTTGTGAGACTCCCTTTTAAATAGCCTCTGGCACTAACCATATTCTCTGTATTTTCCGACATATTTATTTATTACTATGTATACAACTATAACTGCGCAAAACAACTTAAATAATTAAAATTATCTTAACGAGATAACAACGTGTAACATTAACACTTAAACAAAAATCAAAATGGCCGTAAAAAAACGAGTCAAACAAACGTCAAATATATTAGGTTGGGGAAAAAGTCTTTTCGCATTATAGTATGTATAAACTTGTAATAAAATCTCTTTGGCTATACTATTTGTATCTGTCTGGTTTTGGTTTCATTGAAAGTTTAAATTTTAAAGAACATAATTCCAAATTCAAATTAGGAAAATGTGTGATTTTCATTTGTTTTTCGTACCGCCAAGATGAGTGAATCTAATGAAGAAATTCGATACATTTTAAAATTTTACTACAAAAAAGGTAAAAATGCAACGCAAGCCGCGAAAAAAATTTGCGATGTTTATGGACCAAGCGCAGTGTCAAGTGCGCAGTGGAAATTTTGATGTCAAAGATGCACGTCGCTCTGGTCGCCCTATTACAGATAAAATGGATGCCATTTTTGAAAAAGTGGAGCAAGATCGGCATGTCAGTAGTTACGACGTAGCTGAAGAACTGGGAATTGACCACAAAACAGTTTTGGCGCATTTGAAAAAAACTGGGTACACAAAAAAGCTCGACATTTGGGTACCTCACGAGCTCACTGAAAGAAACCTAATGAACCGTGTACTCATTTGTGATTCTTTATTACGACGTAATGAAACCGAACCATTTTTGAAGAAGCTGATAACTGGTGATGAAAAGTGGATCACGTACGACAAGAACGTGCGAAAAAGGTCGTGGTCAAAGGCCGGTCAGGCTTCACAGACTGTGGCGAAACCCGGGTTAACTCTCAACAAGGTGATGCTGTGTGTGTGGTGGGATTGGAAGGGCATTGTTGCGGACAGAAACCCCAGTTAATGTTATTAAATGGTTTATTTAACGTTATTTACAAACAACCACAATAAATGGAAAGAAAACTAAAACATTAATTTTAGAGGATAAAAAATAACAGAAAAAGTGTTGCTTAGCAACTGAGAACGGCTGCGTTCTCAACAGTCCGCCCCAGTGTCTCCTGGCACTCAGTAGTGTTCTTCAGTAGGAAGTTTGGCTAAGCGTACCGATGGCCGTCTCAAAATACCTGACTTGGTTTTCACGTCCACTATTCTTACTTGCCCATCACTACCGGGAAAAATGTGGGTTATTATACCTCTAGGCCAGCAATTCCGAGGTAAGTTTGGGTCTAAAATTAGGACTACATCTCCAATCTGTAAGGGTCTTTCATCTTGACACCATTTACGTCTGGGTAAAAGTAACGGCAGGACTTCCTTGAGCCATCTTTTCCAGAACATATCTGTTAGGCGTTGAGCTATTCGCCACTGGCGGCGCAGACAAAGATCGTCATCATCAAACACGCCAGGGATAGGTAAATTTGACGACGTCCCCAGAAGAAAATGATTGGGCGTAAGTGCCTCCGGGTACGCTGGATCTACCGTAACATGAGTCAGCGGCCTGCTGTTGACTAACCCCTCAACTTCGGCTAGCAGGGTTTCGAGGACTTCAAAACGTGGCGCTCGTTCTTTTAAAACAACCCGAAGTGCAGTCTTTATGGAACGTATAAGCCGCTCCCATGCTCCACCCATATGAGGGCTCACGGGCGATATAAAATTCCACTCCACTCCAACGACAGTGACTTCATGCTGTAGCTCACTCTGGCTTATTTCCGCAAAGGATCGCTTAAGCTCCGCGTCGGCTCCACGAAGGTTCGTGCCATTATCAGAGTAGAATTTCTTCGGCCAGCCGCGCCTAGCGGCCATTCTCCTGATTGCCATTATAAGTGAGTCAGCTGTCAAATTTTGGACGAGCTCGATGTGTACGGCGCGAACAGTTAAACAAGTAAATAAAACTGTGTAAATCTTTTGCCTTCGCCGTCCGAGGGTAATTTCAAGTGGGCCAAATAAATCTAGGCCTGTTGCCGTGAACGGTCGGTGATGGTGGTGCATCCGAGCCTCAGGCAGGGCTCCCATCAGTGGAGGCTTAGGTTGCACTTTTCTTATACGACATATCAAGCATTGCCTTGTAACAGATTTGACCGTGGGTCGTATTTTAACAATCCAGTATCTCTGCCTCAATTCGTTTACTACGGTCTCGTTGCATCCATGTGCTGCTTTGCGATGATAGTGCATAACAATTAAGCGGCTGATGCAATCCTTGCCATCTAATATTACTGGATGTTTTACTTCACTATCAACATCCACAACCGCATCGATTCGTCCTCCAACTCTCATCATCTCGGAGCTATCAAGAAAAGGATTAAGTGTTACCAGCTTACTAGATCTGTCTACAACAGTCTTCTCTCTCAGAGCTTTGTATTCGATAGGAAAGGACTTTATTTGAGAATATCGAATAAGTAAATTTTCGGCATCATGAAGCAATTCACAGGTAATGTGGCTGTTATTTGGGGCTTTTCTACATTTTTTTATAAATAACAAAATAGTAGCAGTACTTCGAAGCAGTCGTATCCAGGATGAAAACCTCGCTGGATCAGGGACAGGTAAGCTTGACGTAACTTCATGAATTATATTTACAATTTCCAAGTCATCATTATTAATGATTTTGCTTTGTGTTTCAGGTTCGCGGGGCCAGTTTTCAATGTTGACAGAATGCAGAAAACGTGGTCCACAAAACCACTCACAGTCGGCGCTTAAATGATACGAATTCTTTTTCGTGGCAACATCGGCGATATTCATATTAGTCGGAACATAATGCCATTCACTGATCTTCGTCACGGTATCGATTTCGCCAAGCCTGTTAGCAATAAATATTTTATAATTACGATTTTCATTTCTCAACCAATGTAAAACAATAGTAGAGTCTGTCCAGAAATATCGTTTAGTTGCCTTTAAGCTATGTTCTTCTTGAACAACAGCAGCTAATCGACTTGCTAGTAAGGCTGATTGCAGTTCCAGTCTAGGTATGGAGACATGTCTGACAGGTGCTACTCTACTCTTGCTTGCGATGAACGAGACATGAGCGGGTTGATGCTTACTTACGATTCGCCAATAAGCCACTGCAGCGTATGCACTTGGTGAGGCATCGCAAAATACATGCAACTCCACTATAGGATCCTCTATCAAATTTTCCGGTCGTAAATACCATCTCGGAATCCTTAACTTTCTGATTTCTTCTAGTCCACACATCCATTTTTTAAACTCGTCAAAATACTGATCTGATATTTTCTGATCCCACTTAATATCAGTTTTCCATGTATTTTGCATTAATATTTTTGCATTTATTGTGAAAGGTGACAGCAATCCATATAAGTCAAATATTGACATGACAATTTTGAATAATTCTCTTTTTGTAGGTTGAACTTGAGAAGTTTGTAGTTCATTTGAAATCCGTTTCAAAGACAAGTCAAATCCCAAAGAGTCCGATGACGGATACCATAATAACCCTAAAGTGCGCTCGAAGGACCAAATGTTGCGGACAGAAACCCCAGTTAATGTTATTAAATGGTTTATTTAACGTTATTTACAAACAACCACAATAAATGGAAAGAAAACTAAAACATTAATTTTAGAGGATAAAAAATAACAGAAAAAGTGTTGCTTAGCAACAAGGACCAAATGTTGCGGACAGAAACCCCAGTTAATGTTATTAAATGGTTTATTTAACGTTATTTACAAACAACCACAATAAATGGAAAGAAAACTAAAACATTAATTTTAGAGGATAAAAAATAACAGAAAAAGTGTTGCTTAGCAACTGAGAACGACTGCGTTCTCAACACATTATTCATTATGAGCTGTTACCACCAGGCAGGACCATCGATTCTGAACTCTACTGCGAACAACTGATGAGATTAAAGCAAGAAGTTGAGAGAAAGCGGCCGGAATTAATCAACAGAAGGGGTGTGGTTTTTCATCATGATAACGCTAGACCTCACACATCTTTAGCCACTCAGCAAAAATTAAGAGAGTTTGGCTGGGAGGTGTTAATGCATCCGCCGTATAGTCCTAACCTTGCACCTTCAGATTTCCACCTGTTTCGGTCTCTTCAGAATTCTTTAGGCAGTGTCAGGTTAACATCACGAGAGGACTGCCAAAACCACTTGTCGCGGTATTTTGACCAGAAGTCCCAAAATTTCTATAGCAATGGGATCATGTCCCTACCTACAAGATGGCAAAAAGTTATCGAACAAAATGGTACCTACATACTTTAGTTAAATGTAAATAAACTATATTAAAAAATGTTTTGAATTTTCTTAAAAAATGCGAAGAAACTTTTTCCCCAACCTATTACTTTAGTCTATAGTCGAACGATAAGTCGAAGCACGAAAACCGATGACCAATCGTGGCGTTGTCGTCAAATGTTGCTGCAGAGGTGAAAGGCGGGAAGTTTGAAATTCATCGAATCCCACGCAGAATTAAATCCGATTGGCAGGAACAGAGTAGCGCTGCGTGTGTTGTCGGTAAAACAGCCAACACTTAAACACGCACAGCGGTCTCAACAGATGGCGCCAGCCTCTTTCTTGCGCTTCCCGCTTGTTTATAATCTTCCCAGAAATAACAATAATTTTGCACGTCGTTTGTAAAAGCTTGCAAAATGGCGGATGTACTTACGATCTTCTTGCAACCTTACCACCACCAGGCTTCTTCAAAACGGCAAATGGACCATGTTTGATGCGTAGATGATGAGTGGACTGTATTTTCTTATGTTCTGGTGGTTTTTGATAGCTTGATGGAAAAATAAAGATATAGAACTGCATAAACTGTTTTTTATTTAGATCACACACTAATCTTAGGAACATTTTACAAGCACATTTTCTTAATGACAGATTATAAAAGGGAAGTGAGGTTATGTAACTTGTGACGGGACGTCGGGCCAGTGTTGTACTAACGCCAACAAACTCCTCCTCACGGGTTCGGCGGCGGCGTCTCATCATCGTAGTCCCAGGCAAGAGCGTAGACTCTTCAGTCTGGGTCCAGGAACACTTTTCGTCAGGATGTCAGCTTCCATGTTAGCGGTTTCCATGTAGTCAACCTTGATGAGCTTATCTTGTACACATTGTCTTATGAAGTGGTACTTGATTTCAATGTGCTTAGATTTACCACTCACTATTGGGTTTTTACATAGCCCTTGTGCAGCTTGGTTATCACTGTAAATGAGAACAGAGTATTTATTAGTAGAACCCAAATCATGCATCAAAGTTTGTAAATGAAGAGCTTCCTTGGCAGCCTCCGTTAGGGCCACATATTCTGCCTCGGCTGTTGAGAGGGCCACACATCTTTGCTTCTTCGATTCCCAACTAATGCAAGCATTTGCATATTTAAAACAGTAGCCTGAGTATGAACGTCGGTCAATTTGGCAACCAGCCCAGTCTGCATCTGCCATGCCATATAGGTATTTTCCAGACTTTTGATATTCAATGCCTATGTCCACTGTTCCTTTCAGGTACCTTAAAATTCGTTTAGCACATTTGAAGTGCTCTTCACTGAAGCAGTTGTTAAATTGGGACAAGTAGCTCACTGCATAGGCTATGTCTGGCCTTGAGACAGTGGCTAGGTACATGAGTGTGCCTATTAGAGTTTGGTATGGGATGTTTGGATCGCTTTTTTCAGCTTTCTCTAACTTTAGGTATGGTTCCATAGGTGTGTTAACTACTTTGCAATTTTCCATATTGTGTTTTTTTAAGGCTCTTTCAATATATTTCCTCTGGCGAATTTTTAAACTATTTTCCTTCCTCATTATCTCCATCCCAATACATTCTCTCAGTTCTCCAATGTCTTTTATTTCAAAACATTCATTTAAATTTTTCTTTATTTTGTTTATTACATTTTCACTTGTATATGCCAAAATTATATCGTCAACATAGACAGCAAGTAGGACCTTTTCCCCTTGCTCATATACATAGATACATGGGTCAGCCTGTGATGGTTTAAATTTCATTTCCTTCAATTTCTTATCTAATTTTGTGAACCATTGTTTACCAGATTGTTTTAAACCATAAAGTGCTTTCTTCAGTAAGCAAACTTTTTCATTTTTATTCTTTGTAAGATCATGTAACATTTTTCTGGCCTTGTTAAATACATCTAAATTTTCGTTTTCACTTTCTTCAATCATAATTTCATTTAGGTATTTCTCTAGACATTCCGGTTTTTTCATTATTATTTTTTCTTCTAACTCCCCATTCAAGTATGCAGTGGTGACATCTAATTGACATAACTGTAAGTTTTGTTCAACAGCTGTAGCCAGTAATAACCGTATAGAACTCAGTTTAGCCACAGGTGAGTATGTCTCATTGTAGTCAATTCCAGGTCTCTGGGTAAACCCTCTTGCCACTAATCGTGCCTTTTTGATTATATTGTTGTCAGGTCCATTCTTTTCTTTCAGTATTAATTTATAGTCCACTACATGAACATTTTTCTCCTCCTTACTTATTATTTCCCAAGTACCATTCTTTATGTGAGCTCTAATTTCTGCTTTTATTGCATTATGCCATTCTTCGCTACTAGTGTTCTCAATAGAATCACAAAGGTAAGTATGCTCACTATTTTCTTCCATTTCATAGTCCTTAGACCATATAGGAGGTTTGATATTTCTTCTTGGTCTCAGATTTTGGACAGATTGTTCACATAATTGTTCAGGACTTGTATTATTTGGTGGACTTAGATCAACATCTTCTTTTTCAGATTCCTCATATTCACTGAATGAATGCATTTCAGAACTAATTTCTTCATCATCATTTATATCCTGAAAATGCTGAAAAGGAAAGAGCTGTAAAGGTAAGTTACTGTTTTGTGTTGCAGTTTCTTTATTTTCTTGATTAATGATTATTTCTGTAGTTTTATTCTTTGTACTTCATTTATTTCTTTTTCAGGTTCCTGCTGGAAGTCTTTATATTCTTCATCAGGGTTATTGTCATAGTACATCCTCTCTATGACCTTCACGTCTCTGCTGACAATAACATCATTTCTTTCTGGTAAGTAAATTCTATATCCCTTTGTATTATGTGCATAGCCCACAAATACACCTTCTATACATTTTGGTGAAAATTTTCTTTTTCTTTTCTTGTCAAATACAAATGCCTTACTGCCAAATACATGTAAATGGGTTCCAGATGGTGTACGGTTAGTCCATTTTTCATAGGGCGTACATCCTTTTAAGGCTTTGGCAGGGCTGCGGTTTAGTAGGTAGTTAGCTGTATATGTCGCCTCTGCCCATAGTTTCTGAGGTATTTTTGATTCAATCATTAGGCACCGTGCTTTGTCAATTAAAGATCTATTTTTCCTTTCACTCTGCCCATTTTGTTGTGGGGTGTATGGTGCAGTTAGTCTTCTTTTAATGCCATTTTCTTTCAGATATTGATCAAATTGGCGATTGCAGTATTCAGTCCCATTGTCAGATTGAAAGTTCTTTATTTTTTTTTAAGGTAATTTTCAACTTCATTTTTATATTCCTTGAATTTTTGAAACACTTAATTTTTGTGCGAGATAAAATATACACAACAATACTTTGTATTATCTTCGATGAATGTCACAAAATATCGTGATCCACCTATAGATTCTGTTTGTATAGGCCCGCATACATCACTATATATTATTTCTAGTGGTTCTTTTGTCTGTGGTCCTGGGAGAGAGTGGAATGGTAACTGGGTCATTTTCCCTTTTATACATGTTTCGCATGTTGCTAATTTCTGATTTTTAAGCTTTATTCCTCTCATGAGGTTTTTTGTTTCCATCATTTTCAAGTCAGTTTCATTCAGGTGGCCTAATTTTTTATGCCATGACATTATTTCTGATGTGATATAAGCTTTGTTTTCATTTGAGAAATTAATATAATAAAGTCCATTTTCTCTCTTTTCTTTTTTGTGTAATATTATTTTTATTTTTAATGTATGCTATATCTTTGCAAAATGTAACACTAAAGCCATTTTCAGTCATTTTAGACACTGACAAAAAGTTTGTAGTGAGCTCTGGTACATAAAGAGTATCTTTTAGGATATAGTTTTGATTTAGTAAGGATACTTTGACATTTCCTTTACCTTTTATCTTTGCAGTGTGATTTTGTGAAGCCAACCGTAAAGATCCAGATTCTGTGATGATGTTTTCAAATTGATCTTGCTGTCCACACATATGTGATGTGCACCCGCTGTCCAAACACCACACATTACTTTCTTTTTGGATGTTTGTACTTGAAGTAAGTGCCACTGCATTGTAATTCTTTTCTTGTTTATTGTTTTCTCTTTTCTGCTTAATATTTTTATTATGCCAGCATTTTTCAGCTTTGTGGCCAAATTTCTTACATATAGTGCATTGCGGTAACTTCTTTTTATTTTTATTACTGTAGAAAGCTCTTTCACTCTCTGTATGGGTGTGAGTCTGCGCATTTTTTCTTGCATCTGCCTCTTCTATTATTTTGATTTTGAGGTTTTCAGGAGATGGCAGTTCATCACGGGACTCAATGGCAATTCTAAAATTTTCATATTCTTCGGGCAAACTATACAGCATCATAATGCTTAGTAAGTCGGGGTGTAAATCTACTTTCATATTGGCCAACTTGTCCACAATATCCAAAAAGTTATTAAGGTGTTCATGAACATCTTCCTTAACTTTTAACCTTTTGAGAATTAATTGTTTTAATAAAGTGGCCTTTCTGGCTGGTCCTGAACTATTATATATGGCTTTTAATTGCTGCTTTAAACCTGCTTTAGCTCGCTTGGCGCGATCAACAGATATATTTCCGACTTTGCGAGTAGATCTTGTTTCGTGAAATCATCGGTTTCTTTCTTTTCCCCACTTACATATTCCCATAAATTGTTTTTAATAAGAATCGCTTGTGCTTGGATACTCCAGGTATCATAGTTCTCTTTGGATAGCAATTCTATTCTATACGACGATGTCGCCATTTCGTTGGTTTTATTTTGAACCACGCTCTGCTACCATTTGATGGAAAAATAAAGATATAGAACTGCATAAACTGTTTTTTATTTAGATCACACACTAATCTTAGGAACATTTAACAAGCACATTTTCTTAATGACAGATTATAAAAGGGAAGTGAGGTTATGTAACTAGTGACGGGACGTCGGGCCAGTGTTGTACTAACGCCAACATAGCTTGAAGACGGATAAATTAAATAAAACTTGTATTTTTGCAAGACGACGTGTATTGTTCCCACAGCAGCTTAAGCGGAAGAGAGATGGCAACAATTGCCATTACAAAAAATTTAATTATTCTAACAAATGTTGACATATAAAAATATATTAATGTTGTTTGTAACCAACAGCCATCTTTATAAACAACATTGTCTCCAACTTCAAATTTTACATTATGTCTCCTAGCTTTCTTATCATAAAACTTTTTTGTAAAAGACTGCTTTAACAAAAGTTTACTATATACATTTGCTTGTATTTGAGCTTTTAACATGCTTAAATTACATGGAACCATTCTCACACTTCGGCTATTCAAAATCTGTGATGGAGAAACATTTAAGGTAGTAAGTGGTGAATTATTATATTCCATTACACCTTCCAAATAATTTTTACCTTCCTCCTTATATTTCTTTAAAATCATTCTACAAATATGTACTGCCTTCTCAGCCATGCCATTACTTTGTGGATATCTAGGAGTGGAAGTAATCAAATTTATATCTTTAGACACAAAATAACATTTACACTCATAAGATGCAAATGGAACATTGTCAGCAATAATTTCTAACGGATATCCAAAACGTGTAAACACTCTTTGCATAGCCTCAATTACAGATTTTGAAGTCTTACTCTTCATAGGTAACAATTCAATCCAATGTGAAAAATAATCTATTATTATTAAGAAACAATTACGATTAAAATCTAAGATATCTGAACCTACTTTTAAAAATCTTTCTTTAGGTACATCATGGGGCCAAAGCGGCTCTTTTAAATTATTAGGACTGTATTTCTCACAAGTTCTACAACGTTTTATATAATCATAAATATCAGACTTTATATTTTCCCAATAGAAAAATTGCTTAGCTCTAGAAAATGTTTTAAAATTTCCAAAATGTCCTTTATGTACTACTTCCATTACATAAGTCTTCAGAGATTTTGGTACAACAATTCTATCTTCTAAAAATAATAACCCATCTTGCATATAAATCAAATCTTTAAATTTTTCGAAATGTTCAAGTTCTTTTGACACTGATTTTGGCCAGCCATGGTAATAATAATTACAAATTTGACTCAAGATTTTATCATTACAAGTAGCATTTCTAAATATTGTTTTTCTTTCAGATGTCATGGGCAAGTATTTACTCACAGTATGCACCATCTGTAACATCTCATTATCATACTCTGTTACACTTAAACTATTTCTTGATAACATGTCAGCAAAATGTATCAATTTACCAGGGACATAATAAACATTTAGGTTATATATTAACAATTTTAATCTTAGTCTTTTTAATCTTGGTGATCCCAATTTGCTTACATGTTTTGACATAATTGGTATTATTGGTTTATGGTCAGACTGAACATCAACTTCTGTTCCATAGATATATTTATGAATTTTTTTACATCCAAAGTAAATTGCTAACAGTTCTTTTTCAGTCTGTCCATAATTCAATTCCGTATCATTCATGGTGCGAGATGCACAAGCTATCACTCTTAAAACTTTGTTGTTATCATATTGAAACATACAGCAACCAAGACCATACTTGGATGCATCACACTGTAAAATTACTTTTTTATTTTGGTCAAATGGTGCAAGAGCTGGAGCATAACTTACTCTACATTTAAGTTTTTCAAAAGCATCATTATGAAGAATCATTCCTCTAAGATACACTTTCCTCATAGGTACACTTTTGAAAAATCTCCGCTTTTGTTCCTGTAAGATACACTTTGGCCAAGTACAACAAACCAGAAAAGTATTACTGCAAGTTTTGAAAATTAAATAATTCAAAGATGGCTATATTGATGCTTGTTGGTGCTTTTTGTTTCATCCCCACAACCAAAGTCTGACGCGATTTTCTTTGTAAGTAATTTTTTAATAATTCACAAAAGTTTTCGATAATCTTATAGACGAATACAATATAAATTTTCCTTCTCAGTCAAATACCCTATTGCTTTTAAGTACAAAGTCATACAATCACCAGTAAACAAACTAAAAAAAAATTATGTTTATGAAAATAATAGCCTCAATGAACTTTAATTTGACATTCATTTGTTTTTACGGAATTCGCATGTTTTCGCATTCGTATCTAAAGGGTAAAAACAGGACCCTATTACTGAGACTTCGCTGTTCGTCTGTCTGTCTCCAGGCTGTATCTCAAGAACGGTGATAGCTAGACAGCTAAAATTTATGTTGCCGCTGTAACAACAGATACTAAAAATAAAAAACTTAGTTTTACAAAAATCATTATTTTCTTTTTATTTCGAAGTTCATTTGTTTTTACGGAATTCACTTGTTTTCCGATGTTCATTTGTTTATAAGGCATTCTCTTGTTTGTACGCTTCATTTAACCCCATTGTCGATATTTTAGTCAAACTCAAACTCAAAGTCATTTAATCAAATTGGTACCATCAAATACACTTTTGACAAGTCAAAACAAAATAAATTACAATTATCCTAAAATTGACAATACCACAACTTTTTTTTTAGTTATTAATTTATTCCACAACTATACCTTAAAGTGTATCTACGAGGAAAGATTGTTAACGTTTAAAAAAAGTGCATCTTACAGGAACAAAAGCGGAGATTTTTCAAAAGTGTATCTACGAGGAAAGTGTATCATAGAGGAATGATTCATTATGAATAGGCAGCCAAGTAAATTCTACATCTTTACGCAATAACTTACATAGTGGGGCCATGAGGTCACCCATATCCGGCACATAACGCCTTATATAACTAAATGAAACTATCATACTTTTTAGCTGCTCTTTAGATGTTGGGGATTTAACTTTATTAAAGACTCAGCTCTACTTTTATCTATAGACATGCCTTTCTTACTAAAAATTTGGCCAACATACTTAACTTCTTTTTGTCTAAATTGAAACTTATCTTTATTGAATATTATTCCCAACTCACGAGCTTTATTAATTACACTTTCCATAGCTCTATCATGTTCCTTCAAGCTAGTACCCATCACTAAAATATCGTCAGCCCAACAAATTACACTTGGAATCATACTAAAGTGTGTTTCAAGTACTTCCTGAAAGAGTTCTGGTGCATGCATGAGACCATAAGGGAGAACTAAGTACCTGTACACTCCAAAAGGTGTAGCAAAGCAGCACTTCCATGAAGATGCTTCACTTAGCTTTAGATGATGGAAGCCTTCACTTAAATCTAGCACCGAAAAATATTCATTACCCTGTAACTTACATATCAACTAATCTAATGTAGGTAAAACTTTGGGTTTCTTTACAATATACTTATTTAAATCCGATGGATCAAGGCATAATCTGACCTTGCCATTAGGCCTTTCTACAATGACAAATCTGTTTATACATGCATTATTATTAATATTTTCTACTTTTTTGATAGATTTTCTACACTCTAATCTTTCTAACTCACATTTCAATGAATTTAACATTTTATTAGGAATCCTTGATGAGGGATGGCAAATCTGTTTTTCTATATTTCTAGTCACAATGTCAAAGATACCAGGCACTTTACCAATTCTTTTAAACACATCAATATTTTGCTGAATAAAATTTTCTTTTTCTTTATTAGTACATGAACTGACTGTATGAACTCTTTGTATTAAATGCTACACAACCTGGCAATCCCAATAACATAGATTTGCAATCAACCACTACAAAATTTTCATAGCACTCTTTATTTTTATATTTACAACGTAGATTTATCATTCCAATTGGTGAAACTTTACTTCCTTGAAAAGATTCTAATTATATTTGTTTTTATTAATTTTAATTCTAATATTTGTTTTTATTAATTTTAATTTTTGGTTTTTCATTGATTTTATTAAATAATTCTAAGGGCATTATACTTACATCCGCACCTGTGTCTAATTTACATTTCACAGACAAATTTTCAATACTTATATTTTCAAACCGTTCGGACTTACTATTATACTTCGATAACACTGCTTCGCAACGGAAACTATTTACACTTTCTGAACTCATATCATTACACTGCACTTGTTTTATCTTCTTCTTTTTGTTTACCATACAGCTGACTGCAAAATGATTTTTAATGTCACAGTTTTTACAAATTTTACCATACGCAGGACACTCTCTCGGCCCATGTTGCCGTTGGCACCGTCTACACTTAAAAGATTTCTGTTGACTACTAGTTTTTTGTTGACTACGGGAAGTTGAAAATGCACACACATTTGTGGTGGCACCACCCATTTGTGAAGCCTGTTTTACGGCGTTTTCTTTACCTGACAAAAGTGTATGACCTTAGCCAGGGTCAGGTCATCCAATCTTAATAGTGCTTCTTGGGTCCCTTTGTCATAAATCGCACATACTATGTGGTCTAGCATCATCTCGTCGGCATCTTTATATTGACAAGTTTTGATTAAATGTCGACATTCTGTTAAAAACTGGTCAAATGGTTGACCCTCTTTTTGTTTGTATTCTCTAAATTTTAACCTCTCAAAAACAATATTCGTTCTTGGATTAACATATTTATTAATTGTAGCAATAAACTCGTCATACTTTTTACAACTCTCTGGTAACGAAGTTACAATTTTGGACGCTTCTGGACCCATCATATTCCGAAGCAGGGATAATTTGATTGCATCCGAGGCATTAATATTGTTGGTTACCGTAAGATAATCCTCGAACAAGGTTAGCCAAAACCGCCATTCCGTGCTCGCATCAGAACCGGTTAAATTTAAATTTGGTGGCAACTTTACCTGCACAGTGCTCCTCGATCTCTCCATATTTGGTTCCTGAGACTGCGCCATGTTATAATTGATATTTAAAAGGAGCAAAGAATAAGAGATCAGCTTGATAACATTAAATTTAATTTTATATTTTAACAACAGGTAAGTTACATACAATTTACAATTAAGAATGTGTCCCTTGCTTGACATTACATCTAGTGTTGCTAACATAATAGTGTTGCCACTACAACACTCACCACACGCAGGTTGAATCTTGATTTTGAATCCTCTAATATCACGCTCGCGTTCTGGGTCCATAACCTGTTAAAAGCATGGACAGTATTCTTGAATAATAAACTACTATGGTTACTGTTTATTTTGTTTTATTTCTCTTCTAAAATAATTCACACACAAGACAACATCTCCTTTTTCCATTAAAACAATTAATTTAGTTTCTATAAATCAACATCTATAAACTAAACAATTTGTATTTTAAGAGAATTATTAGTTTCTAATAATAATCAAGTTGATACCGAATAGGTGGCCTGACCTGTCTAACACTGCATGTAATATTTACAACATCATTCTGACTATTGGCTGTGTTCTCCTTCTATTCTTTCCTTCTCCTTGATATTTTCAAAACTCTTATTTGCTGTCTGCCCTTCATTTATCTCTTTTTCATCTTTTTGTTTAGGTGATAGACAAGGTATGATGTGTTATCGGTTTCTTCTGTATCTAGACCCATTTACGTCATCTTGAATTACACATGACCAGGCTCACATCTCAAACAATTTTTTCTGGTTGCCACTGTACGCGCTGGGGTACATGTAAGTTGGTTCGCGAGCGAATGAGTGGCGAGCTCCGTGCGACGCGCTGCGCGGGCGTGTTCGCGGGCGTTCAGAGAGCGACTGACTGGGCCCCGCGCCGGAAAGAAGCGCGCTGCGTAGGTAACGGTTTTTCGACTTTATGTTTTCGAGCCATCATCAACATTTTCCCCCTTAGTGTCGAATCCACGACACTCACCGAACAACAATGCTACGCGAGTCACTGGTCGCTTCAACACTCCGGCTTTTGTCCTGACGTCTACAACCCTAACCCTATCATCTTTGCCTGGGTAAACCGTCTCGACAATACCCTTTGGCCAATGATTCCGGGGAGACGCGGGATCGACTATTACCACTAGATCCCCTACTTGCAATTGTGCGCCCTCTCGTTGCCATCGCTGCCGTGCTACAAGCGTGGGTAAATACTCTTTGAGCCATCGGCTCCAAAAAAGATCGGCGAGTCGCTGAGCAGTGCGCCACTGTTTGCGCAGATGCAGATCTTGTTCGATGAAGGCGCCAGGTTGGGGTAGATTCGATGAAGATCCAATCAAAAAATGATTCGGCGTCAGTGCTTCCTCACCGTGTGGGTCTACCGACACGTGTGTAAGTGGGCGACTGTTGATCATGTTTTCAAACTCAGCTAGAAGTGTAATGAGCACTTCCTCTTTTGGAGCTCTCTCCTTAAGTACTGCTTTAAGGGCCGTCTTTACGCTTCGGATGAGCCGCTCCCACGCTCCTCCCATATGAGGGCTAGCTGGGGGTATAAAGTGCCAATCAACACCCTTGTTGACGGCCTGCTGAAAAACTTCCTCCTTGTTCAGCTCCTGGAACGCTGTCCTCAGCTCTTTGTCCGCTCCTCGCATGTTCGTGCCATTATCGGAGTATATGGACTTAGGCCAACCTCTGCGCGCTGCCATCCTGCGTAGTGCCATTATCAATGCGTCAGCAGTAAGTGAGGACACAAGCTCCACATGGACTGCTCGCACGGTCAGGCAAGTAAAGAGCACGCCGTATCTGAGAGGTCGACTTCGTCCAACTGTGATCTCTATAGGACCGAAAAGGTCTACTCCGCAGATCGTGAACGGCCTCTGATGATGCGTCAGCCTGGCTTCGGGTAAATCGCCAAGTCGAGCTGGATTTGGGCTAGCTCTTCGTATGCGGCAGACGTAGCATCGAGCAGCAACGGTGCGAACAGTAGGGCGCAACCGGATCAACCAGTACTTCTGGCGCAGCTCGTTCACCACCAGCTCGTTGCACGCGTGTCCTGCTCGGATGTGATAGGCCTTCACTATGAGCCTCGCTATCTCGTGCTGTCCATCCAATATGATGGGAGACTTAACTTCGTCGCTCACATCCTTTGCGGCGCCTATACGACCGCCGACCCTCAGCAATCCGTCGGTGTCCAGGAATGGGGTAAGTGCGCGCAGTCGGCTATCGCTTCTCAGCTGCTTTCCTTGCTTGATTAGATCTATTTCCTCTTGAAAGCTTTGAGCCTGCGCGTAGAGTAGCAATAGCTTTTCCCCCTTATGCATCAACTCGTCATTCAATGCGGTCAAGCTACTCTTCTTACATTTTTCGGTAAATAATAAAACATTTGCAGTAGCTCGCTGTAAGCGCAACCAGCTGGAAAATCGACTCGGATCGGGCACAGGTAATGTTTTATTATTATTATTCTGTTCATGTACAACATTAACTTTTTCTAATATTTCCTCATCTATTTTTTTTGTTTCAGGTTGCTGCGGCCAGGATGCAGGATCGTCGTGAAGAAATTGAGGACCGGTGAACCACATGCTGTCGCTGCTCAACTCGCAATCGGTATTCTTCGTAGCCAGGTCAGCGACATTCAAGCCTGATGGAACGTATCGCCATTCGCTTATCTTGCTCAGCTCATCAATTTCTCCAAGCCTGTTAGCGATAAAAACTTTGTAGTTACGACTTTCATTTCTAATCCAGTGCAACACTACCGTAGAATCCGTCCAGTAGTACGTATCAGTTGGCTTCAATCGGTGTTCCTTCTTAATCCCGTCCGCCAAGCGGCATGCTAACAGCGCGCCTTGCAGCTCCAGTTTAGGTATCGTCGTAGCTTTAGACGGCGGCGTGACTCGGCTCTTGCTTGCTATAAACGACGTCACGTAACTCTTATCACTTCTTTTGCGCCAGTATGCCACGGCGGCGTAGGCTTGCGGTGACGCATCGCAAAATACGTGCAACTCTAGCTCCGTCTCGCTCGCACTTGTAGCGGAGGTCGCGGCGTTCGAGTGAGAAGGCATCGTAGCTGCGGCTACGTCGTCGTAGTCGCTCGTAGCATTCGCGTTCTCCCGACGGTTGCTCGCGGAGAAGTACCACCGCGGAATGCGCAGCTGGTCAACCTTTTGCAGTTGAACTATCCATTCGCGGAAATCGTCAAACAAATTGGAAATAATTTGTTCGTCCCATTTTATATTTAACTTCCAGGTTTGTTGTGTTATTATTTTACCTTTAATTGTAAGGGGACCTAAAAACCCGTGAATATCAAAAATCGACATTACTATACTCAGTACCTCGCGCTTAGTAGGTATTCTTGTGAAATTCAAAATATCGATAGGTATGCGTTTTAAAGAAATATCGAAGGCTAACTCGTCAGAAATAGGATACCACAACAAACCTAGTGTACGTTCCGGAGAATTACTCATCATGTTTTTTCCTATACTGTCGTTGAGATCTTCCTTAGGGATGTCCTCAAGTATACCAGGAACATTGCTCATCCAATTACGCATATGGAAACCGCCTTCTTCGTGAATGAACGATACCTGCTTGACCATGTTCACTGCGTCGTCAAAAACCGGAATACTATCAATGTAATCGTCCATGTACTGACAGGTCTGGATGGCGTGAACAGCAGTAGGCATTGTATCCTGGAACCTGGATGCGTTCTTGGTTTGGTTTACGTACTGTGCAACAAATGGTGAACAATTTGCTCCGAAAATTAGAGACGTCATAGCATACTCACGAACAGGTTGACCATCCCTGCCTTTCCATAAAAATCTCAACGCGTGCTGGTCAGCTTCTCTAATTTTGATGCACAAAAACATATCTTTTATGTCCCCAACGATTGCAATTGGGTGCTCTCGGAATCGAAACATAATTCCATAAATGGAATTCAACAAATCGGGACCTTGGAGCAAAAAATCATTTAACGAATGACCTTGTGACCTTGCTGCGGCGTCAAAGACTAGTCGCAGTTTTCTTTTGTTCGGGTTGTCTACTCCGAAGTGGGGTAAATACCAAATTCGTTCCCCTGTCTCCCCATCATCTAAGGCCCTAGCGTAATTATTTGAAAACAAATGATCGATGCGATCTTGATAACGGGACGCGTAGGTATTGTTGGCATGCATTTTTCGAATTAATGAATTTAATCTGTTACGCGCGTTTCTATATGAGTCAGGTAAGACATCGACATTAGGTCTCCAAGGGAGACCTACGGTCCAATGACCTTCGCGGAATTCACACGTGTTATCAATAGTTTCAATAGCGAGTAAATCATCCTTATTTTTACGCGGGTTATTAGAAATACCTATTGATTCTAAAGAAAAATAACCTCGGACCAATTCGTGTAATTTAAGTAAATCTTGTTCACATCTAGTCGCGTTATCGTGTTTACATAAACAAAAACAATTAAAGAAATCGATATTATCGTTATCAACATCGTAGGTATTGACCGTACGATTCAAAAACTCGCTCTGCGTAAACTGCGCCGCGCACATCGTCGGCGCGTCGAGCACAGTATCACTAGTGGGCAGCGGTGCTGCGCTAACGCTTGCGGGCCGCGCGTGGGGCGCGGGTTCAGCTCCGCTGCCGGACCGCGCGATAGTACAGTCGCGGGTATAAATGTCGCGCGGTACACAACAATGAGTGCTGAAGCGATCAGAATAAAAACTTCCTACCTTATCTGTAGGCCCGTGTACACACCATCCTAAGGGGGTTTTTGTGATGAATGGCTCACCTGATTTCCCTTGAACACACATAAGAGGACACATTAGATCGTAGTTATCTTGCCCGATCAACAACATAGGTTGGGCACCGCAATTACATAGGTTGATATCATGACTATTTACATTTTTATAATTACATAAATCAACATTAGACAAACACTGAGTAGGTAAATTAAGATCATCAATCTTTCGAGCACGTAAATTAAATAGTTCGTTATAACAGTTCACTGTGTCGAAATTGACAAGTTCAGATAGACATACCAACTCCCCGGAAGCCCATGCGCTGCTAGCGCGCATGGTAACAGGCTGACCGCGAAGTCCAATCTCGTCTGCGAGACGAGAGGCGATCAGGGTGACGGTCGAACCGTCATCCAATAGCGCGTGCGAGTGTACTTTACCTTTGGGGCCGATAAGAGTAACAGGGACCACTTTTAAGAGGACTTTAGGGACTTTGGGGGCACTTTTACACAGGAACGCGGTAGTATTCACGGTCTCACTGTCAGCTTCTTCTTCCGGCGTCTGCGGCGCCGGCGGCCGGTCGGGCTTCGACCAGTGCAGCAGGCGATGGTGCGGGAGTCCGCACCCGTCGGCGTCGCACACGGGGGCTGTGCAGGAGGACTTGTCGGCGTGTTGCGGCTGGAGACATCTGTAGCACAGTTTTTGTGCTCTTGCGAAACGCCAGCGATCTCTGCGTAAGGCGCGTTTAAATTTGTAGCATTTTACTAGCGAGTGTGAGGCCGTCTTACAAAATCGGCATTTTTCGGAGTTACGGTCGGCGTTGGTGAATAGTACTACGTTATCTCTGTTTTCAGTATGATATTTTCTTCGATGTTCATCTTGTTTATTGCGTCTGTATTCTGTAGGTTGATTATGGGTGAAACTAATTCCAGCGTGAGCTACTTTCTGTGCTTCTAGGTATAGAAAGTCTGACAATCGTTCCAGCTTCGGCTTTTCACTCGTGTCGCTGTAGGTATAGGTGTAGTCCGCCCACTTGGTAATCAGTAGAGTAGGTAACTTTGACACGATGATAGACACGAGTTCGGGGCTGCATAGGTACTCACGCTGTTTGATTGCACTTGCGGCGGTAACGTAATTTTTGATTTTAGTTGCGAATTTAATTATTTCTTTTTGGTAATCTGTAGGTAATGGCGGGATTTTCTTTACTTGCGCCATTATGCGGTTCATGATGATCTCCGATCGACCAAAACTCAACTCTAGCGTGTCCATGATGTCGTTCGGTGCAGCGGATGCCATGAGCAGTGACGACACAGCCTCTTTCGCATCTCCGCGTAAGCATCTGCGGAGCCGCCACATGTTTTCAACATCACTGAACTTACATAGGCTTGTTGACTCGTCGTATGCCCTTTTAAATTGCAGCCATTCAAGCGGATCTCCGAAGTACACTGGCAAATCCTTTGACGTTGCTAATCTCGCAAGCAACTGGTTATCGTGGAATTTTGACACAGTAATATTTATTGTTTCTTGCAGCGCTGTTGCTAGGTCGCGGATATCGGAGCGCGGTTGCGGCGCGGCGGCGTCGGGAGTTGCATGATCGAGCCAGTCTTCCACTTTTTCTTTGGATGACACTTCTGACCTCCTAGACGACTTCCTAGTTCTTCCACTTTCTGAGCCTAATTCAGCTAAATCAGCTTCCAATTGCTGATCTATCAGTAATCTTTCGATTTCTGCTTTTTTCTTTGCAGCTACAGCGGCGGCCGCAGTTTCGGCCTCGATGGCCTGCAGCTCGATTTCAGCCTTTTTGCGAGCCGCTTCTAACTCGAGTCGCCGGCGCTCCGCCGAAGACGAGGTGCGGGTGGCGTGACTCCTCCCGCTCTTATCATCACACGTCATCAGATTTTTCATTGGCGGCTCGGATTTAACCTCTAAATTCTTCTTGTCCATTTCATCAGCGTCTGTCTTGAGCTCGAGGTCCCTCTGCGCCGCGAGGCGAGTTTTCAAAAGGTAGGGAGTGCGAGCCAGAGACATCGTTGTTCCTTTTCAAAGATCCGGCAGATGGACCAGAATGTACGCGCTGGGGTACATGTAAGTTGGTTCGCGAGCGAATGAGTGGCGAGCTCCGTGCGACGCGCTGCGCGGGCGTGTTCGCGGGCGTTCAGAGAGCGACTGACTGGGCCCCGCGCCGGAAAGAAGCGCGCTGCGTAGGTAACGGTTTTTCGACTTTATGTTTTCGAGCCATCATCAACAGCCACATTGAATCTGGAGTTTTCTTATAATAATAATAATAAAAACTTTATTGCCAATACTGTGTACAGTTTTGCAGTTGATGTTACAAAAATGTAAACAACAGTTTGTCCGTAACGGACATGCAATATTAAACTTTACAATTTCAATGCCTTAAACCTAAACTTAATTAATGTCTGTGATAAAAAATTCAGCTAACGTGTAAAATACATTTGATACCAACCAGGACTTTAAGTTTTTTTTAAATTTTGGCATATTAAGGCATTTTATTTCTACAGGTAAATTGTTAAATATTTTAATTCCAGTACAATATGCGCTCTTATAATACATATGATTATTAATTGCAGGTATAAGAAGATCATGTATTTATTTGCTACGTAGGTTTTGATGGTAATCTATCTTGTTTTATACATAACATTATCACCATTACTGACTACTGGTAAGGTGCTTGTGTTTACTAGTAAGGTTCTTGTGTTTTTATTATAATAAAATTTTTGTTTCTGAATGTTTTGTTGTTTTATTTGTAATCCTTGTATTTCATTATTCTAGGTCATAGGTGGTGAATAGAAGATGGCATTAATGTTCTTAGGCGTCGTGACATTAGCAGTTCCGATGGTGAAGGTAAGTTTGCTCTTGGTGTTGTACGATATTGTAGTAACGCAAGGTGTGAATCATCTCCAGACACGTCACATTTGGTGAGTATTCTCTTAATTATTTTTAAAACACATTTGCTCGTAAAGGGTCTCTTATTTCACCAATTTCAATATCATAATCTATCACATTACGTACTTGTGCGATAATGTAAAGTAAAAAGCACAGTTTATGATGTTCCGTCTAAAATCGAATGATACTTTTTTAAATCTTAACAAAGAGTTTTATTTGAGAATGCTAGTTAACATTTTCTTAGTAAAATTAGGAACCTTTGGGAGATGAAATATAATAAATAAAACATATTTATACTTATTTATTTATACACATGATTAAATATTTATTAGTTTAAGGCCCGATTTTTCAATCCTCAAATAAAACTATCTGTCAGTGAAATGTACGCTCTGTCCCTTTTCTTTTTATGACTTTAGAAAGTGACAATGATAGTTTTAAATGACGGATAATTTTATCTGAGGATTGAAAAATCGGGCCTAAGAATGTCAGAGTTTTATTTATTTCGTCGCAAATGTGTTATAAAACGTTGTATGACATACGTGCGGTTTGATAATTACAGCCTCTGCCTTCTTATAGCCCTCACCTACGGCTCGGGCTAGCAATATCGCCTCGGCTGTAAATTTTCAACTTTTTTTTTTTTTTAATTTATTTTTAACTTACCGCACTTATATCATAATGTACTATTACGCATGATTCAACTAACCCATTTGAACGCGATAGATATGGACTAGGAGACTAGGAGCTCGGTGGCGTAGTGGTCAGTGCGCTTTGGCTTCGATCGAAAACAAAGCTACCTTCGCCATGGTCAGGCCGCGGATGGGTGACCAAAACTTTGTGATCTCGAGCTCTTCCGTGCTTCGATAGGCACGTTAAGCCGTTGTTCCCGGTCGCATTTGTGACCGTTTCTACCCACCAACTCGCATTGGGCCAGCGTGGTGGTGTTACGGCCCATACTGCTCATGTGTTTCTCCATGAGGAAGGCCTGTCCCAGCAGTGAGACGTATATAGGCTGATGACGAAGTACATATCATATGATGAGGGATGAATGCCACAAGAAGAACATGGATGTGGTTGGAGAATGAGAGGAACACCGAAGAAGCGATGGATTGAATGCGTGAAGAATGATCTATACCATTAGTTCCCAAAGTGGTCCAGGTGAAGCCCATAGGGGTCCAGGTGGAGCCCATAGGGGTCCAGGTGGAGCCCATAGGGGTCCAGGTGGAGCCCATAGGGGTCCACGGGAGACTCGACGGGGGTCGTGATGTGATCACAACTTTACATTTTTGTCGAGTTTTGGGAATGTGGGTTTTTATAGGTCAATTTGACTTTTATTTCTTAAGACGCTTATATCGGTTTTTATAGGTCAGAGGGTTTCTCCATGAGGAAGGTCTGTTCCGGCAGTGGAACGTATATAGGCTGATGAGATATGGACTGAGTGTTGTGTGCTGAATGCCCCATTCATGAATGGTTGAAATTCCTGAGAATAAGGAATATAATTTATAACTTTTGCTGACTTGACCGAAGAAAAGATGGATGGGTTGTGTGAATGATGATGTGATGAGGAGGTGGGAGAGGAGAGGGGGTGTTGGAGTGTTGGCGTGTGATAGGAGAGAGTGGAAGAAGAAGACAACAAAGAAGTAGAATATTGCATGAAGCAAATTGTTTTAATGAAGTGTAAAAAAGAGCGTTTAAAACAATAATTTCGAACGTTGTTGTAGAAATCATTTGAGGAGGCCTATGTTCAATAGTGGGTTTCCAAATACTAATACAAAAACAGTTCAAATACTGCCTAGAAATGTTTAAAAAAAAAAAAAATCAGCCTATTTTTTTTCTTTTATTCCCTGGACTTTCCTTCCATCTTTTTTATGACTTCCTCCTTTACTATCCACTGATTTTTTCTTCTGAACAGTTTGACCACCACGTTTCATATGCAGCTCTTGTGGTATAGGCATCTGTCCAAAATTATCCACTCCTGGTCCAGGCTTTAATTTATTCCGAAACTCTTTCTTGGTGTGTATGGATTCCGAAGGTATGAGACGGTTGCGGCATTTGTAGAAGTGGTAATCTCTGCAAAAGACGGTGAATTTGCATTAGCAAGCGGTGAATTACGTTGATGGAGATTTTATGACAAATTAATAAACAGAGTACATACATACATATTATTACGACTATTACCCCTAAGGGTTAGTCAGGGACTAGGCAAACGCATCACAAAAGCAATCCACTGTGACAGAGAGAGTGTGAGAGTGTAATACATACATTCAATCACGCCTGCAATTCCCTGAAGGGGTAGGCGGAGTCCAAATAGCACTGTGTTCCTTAAGACCAAATTTAGCCATACAAAAATTTGGTCTTATCGTGAAAGAGTAGTAACAAGTGGCTAGCTCATCGCCTACACGATCACAGACCCAGTACCCAATACGCCCTTAGTCGC
Organism: Parapoynx stratiotata; assembly: GCA_910589355.1. Taxonomy (NCBI): domain Eukaryota; kingdom Metazoa; phylum Arthropoda; class Insecta; order Lepidoptera; family Crambidae; genus Parapoynx; species Parapoynx stratiotata. The sequence goes on along the minus strand of OU342485.1, from coordinate 2,942,076 downwards.
CTTTTACGACATGCTAGGCAAGAAAAGCAGTTGGTATATTCTTTTTGTGTCCTGAACCAACACGGGACAAAGTAATACTCAGAGTAAGAGAGAGTTATTTTTTTTTTTTTTTAATTTATTTTGGCACAAAACAGTCATTACAATAAAGTACTACGTATAAAAATTTGTTACTACAGTAGACAATGAGTGCCCAAAAATTATGGGTATTGAATAAAGTAATACTAATACATGATGTAATAAAGTAATCAATGTAATTTTCAAACAATTAAATTGAAGTTATGAAGGTTAACTGGCTAAGGAAAAAGATAATAATGCTACATGAGTAATCTGGCAAGTTTTAACTTAAAACTATTGACAGAATCAGAAAATAAATCCACTTTAGAAAATTCGGTATTGTACAGAGTATGGCAACGAGCGATATAATTATTACTGGTGTATTTTTTATGAGTGCGAGGTGGTACAAACATACATTTTGAACGTGAACAGCGTACAGGCAAACGAGTTTTGGTGATAAAATTTATTTTGGATAAAAGTGTTGGTGAATCTATGTGAAAATTTAAAAGTTTAAAAAGAAATACTATGTCAAATTGCTTTCGACGGTTTTTCAAGGATAATAACTTATGGTTTTTCAATGATTCAACATACGATTCACTTTGAATATTACTGCGGTAGTTTAATATTTTAATGAACTTCTTTTGAACCTTCTCAATGCGATCTATGTCTTTTTTGAAATGAGGACTCCAAACTACACTACCAAAATCTAAAATCGAACGGACAAAACTAAAGTACAAAATTTTAATAGTTAAAGTGTTTTTAAATGGTTTAGATATTCTATTTATAAAACCTAGATTGCGAAAAGCCCTTTGAATTATTGCGTCAAAATGTAATTTAAACGAGAGCTTGCTGTCTATTACAATACCTAGATCGCGAATGAAATCTACTCTTTTTAAGGCTTTATTGCCTAAATTGTATTGGAATAAGATGGGATCGGGTTTCCTTGTGAATGTGATAACAAAACATTTGTCTGTGTTAAGGAACAATTGGTTTTCAGTGCAATATTTTTTCAAGGAATTCAAGTAAAACTGTAATTGACGACAATCACCTATATTAGTAATAGCAGTAAAAATTTTTGTATCATCTGCGTATTGAAGATGATTGCAGCCACGCAGTACACCTGCAATATCATTAATATAAATCGAAAACAATACAGGGCCCAAATGAGAACCTTGTGGAACGCCTGAAGGTATGGGTAGATAACTAGAACAAAAACCCTTAACACAGACAGCCTGACTTAGATTTCGAATATATGAATCAATCCATCTCAGCAAACTGCCGTGCACACCAAACCTCTTTAGCTTTTGTGTAAGTAAATTGTGACAAATTTTATCGAATGCTTTGGAAAAGTCGGTGTACACGGCATCAACCTGTTTATTTTTATCCATAGTAGTAAGAATATAGTCTGTAAAAGTAACCATATTTGTATCAACACTGCGACGTTTAATAAATCCGTGTTGGTGGCTTGAAATATGATGTCGGATAGCATAAGAAATTTGTTGAGTGACAATTTTCTCCAATATTTTGCCAAGTACACATAGTTTTGATATAGGACGGTACTGTGTAATTAATTCTTTTTGGCTATTTTTTGGTATTGGCGTAATAAGAGCTCTTTTCCAAAGACTAGGAAACACGCCAGAACTAAGTGATTTCTGAAAAATTTTATAAATTGGTTTTAACAGCTGTTCAGCACATTTAGATATTACTATGGGATGTATGCCATCCGAGCCAGCCCCTTTATTTATATTTACATGTTTTAGGTGTCTGAGAACAATGGTTTCATCCAAGCTCACACAACTAAGGTCCACCAAAGCATTGTTGTCTGTGTCGTCGGTGGGAACCAAACCTGGGTCACAAGTTGAAAACTGAATGAAAACTGACTGAAAGAAATCGTTAAACGCGTCACATATGTCCCCCCCAGTTAGTAAAGTTTTACCATTGTAAATCATCTTCTGCGGAAGTTCGCCTGAATGCTTTTTAGATTTAACATAAGTCCAAAAGTATTCAGGATGTACTTGAATTTTATTTTCAGAAAAAGTTATGTACTTGTTATAAGTCTCAGATTCCAATCTACGTAAACGCGATCTTAGCAATGAAAAAACCCTATAATCTGCATGACTACCATACACTTTCCATTTTTTATGATATTTACGTTTCTCACGGCTTAATTGTATTAAGGGGCGTGTATACCAAGGAGGAAACTTTTGCGTGTTTATCTGATTACGTACAGGTACATACTTTTCTAAGAGATGATTAAAAATATTATAAAAATCTTGTAACATTGTATCTACGTCAGAGCAATTAGAAAAAAATGTATCCCAGTTGTATGAATTTAAATCGTTTTTAATTGAATCAAAGTCGCAAATGTAAAACATTTTTTTCTTAATATTATTACTTTTAAAAAAAATTGGTAAACATATTGGTAATTCAATATAAAGTGCTTTATGGTGAGAATCTTCTGAGACTAATAGCGAATCAGGTTTCATTACGTTACATGGTTCAGTACAAAAAATTAAGTCTAATATCCGATTTTTTACATTAAATTGATTATTGTACTGATTTAATAAAGATAAATTCATAAAATCCAAAGTTAAGTTAGTGAGGCTATCGTTATTACCAGATTGTACAATCATGCACCCGTGGTCGGTATTGTATTGCCAGTTGGCATTGGATATATTAAAGTCCCCTGAGATGAGAAAAAGATCGTCGGAGTGCGAATGTATTATATCTATGGTTCGGTCATAAAAAGAAGTTAGCAAGCGTTCGTGTCTAGGACCATGCGGTATATATGTGCATACTACATGCAGATAAATATGTTTGTTTGTGGCGCCGGGTGCGGCGGCGGCGGGGGAGGCGGCGGAGCGGGAGGCGCGTCCGCGCATCGGCACGCTCACCCACAGCTCGTCCGCCGGCGGCGGCGCGCACCACGCCGGCCTCGCCAGCGGGCACAGCTCCCGACGCACACACACCACAACCCCTCCACCGCGGCCACATCCATAAGACGCCGGATCGCGGTCACATCTGAATATTTCGTACGTATACACAGAGTAATCAATATACATGGGTCAGTGTGAAGAAGTCCGAAAACATGAGAGATAGCACAATCTTTTCTAAGGAACCATGGCTTGAATTTAAGAATAATGGTAAGAATGACGATGATGATGGTACCTACTTAAAAAACAACTCAAAAATAACAAACTGACTCATTTGGATTGATCTCCAAATGAGGACCTCTGTTGTCGAGTGGTCTGTAAGTCTGTACGGTCTCAAGGCGTCGCCATCTCGAGTTGGTTCGATCCTCGGCGGTGGGGACAGATGCTTGTGTGATGAATAAAGGCATTTGTTCACCAGTCTTGGATGTGTATATAAGTTTTGTTTATTGAAAAATAATATGTATGTATTTGTAGAGAAAGGAGCAGACATCACAAATGAAACAGCTTATATACCGTCTTTTAATACGTCTATTTATTCGATTAATATTCTTTGGCAATAAGGTACAGATCTTTTCACAAGTTACCAATTGTAATAAGGTCCTAAGAACACCTAGTACAATTGATTTACTTAGTTTGTTAATTATAAATCGCACAGCAATTTAATAATTAACCAATAATAATTAATTTCGTGTAAAATTAATTATCCGGAGCGTCTTAGGTGAGCTAGCCATTCACACCATGTGCATCGAGCCAAGCCTGAGCCAAGACTGCCACACCACTCCGAATGATCGCTTTTATACCCGCATCAATGCGAGTGGTGGGGCAGCCTCCATATTAATTTAATAGAATTATTGATCAACTTCCGGTGGTTAAACTCAACTCAATATTAGGCTACATCCGGCAATTGAAACAAATTAAATATCGGACTACATCCGGTGCATAAAATAATTCTAAAATCAGACTACATCCGGCGAGTGACTTTATTCGAATATTGAACTACATCCGGTGAATAAAATATTAAACCACTTCCTGTCAATAGGTTGGTTATATCAAATATTGGACTTCTTCCGCTTGATAAATTAAATCGAATATTAAACTACTTCCTGTGGACAAATTAAATTAAAACTGCTTCCTGTGAATGAATTAACATGGAACTTCCGGTTCCTATTCAATTTATTATTTCTACTGTATTACCTATTTTCATTTTATAAATTTCATTCTCTTTTTTTATTTAATTGTTTAAATAATCTATGGTATAGCTCGATCACTTATAATTAATCATGTTAAAAGACTGCGTATGACGACGTCGCCGACATATTTATTAAATATATTGTTCCGTCATCTAGTGTCCCTAACCCATGCATGTGGAGCTAGTTGGTGTGAATGTCTGATGATATTTATTTATTTATCACCATGTTTATACAAGGTCCCGCAAATAACAATCGGAACGTGGTTCTTAAGTGCACACCTGGCATGGAGGTAGACCATCCCTTTTATAAAAATACTAAAGGTAGAACCGACACGTTCGCGGACACTCGGCTTGATTCTGTAACTTCACTTTAACACTTAATACCAGTAGTACCAGTAGAGAAAATCATCTGCTTTAAGTATAGATAAGAGTTGTGCCTCTGCCCTCTTAGCATGAACACCGCGATATAATATTTATCACGTTCAATTGTCAGAGTACTATGGAATTTGACAATTGGGCATGATGAAAACGTGATTAATATCATATCGCGGTGCTCCTGCTTTTTAGGCTGGAGTGCGAAAAAAATATAAGGCTATAGCCGGCGCGTCACCCTGGTCATTCGCTGACGACTGCTATTCCCGGCGCGTACGTGAACGTTTGAACGCGATGGCAAAGAACACAAGGTAAGTAAGGTATAAGTAAGTATTGACAACCTCGGCGGGCGAGTGGTCCGTACCTTGGTTTCAAAGGCTTGGTTCGATTCCCAGCGGGGCAAATGTTGTTTGAAAGGTAGAAACTGAGGAGCTCGGTGGCGTACTGGTTACTACGCTATGGCTTTCGATGCCGAAAACAAAGCCACTTTCGCCATGGTCAGGCCTTGATGGGTGACCAAAACTTTGTGATCTCAAACTCCTCCGTGCTTCAGAAGGCACGTAAAGCCGTTGGTCCCGGTCGCTATTGCAACCGTTTCGACCCACAAAACCGAATTGGGCCAGCGTGGTGGTTTATGGTACATACTCCTCATACGATTCTCTGTGAGGAAGGCCTGTTACCTGCAGTGACGTATATAGGCTGAGGACGGCTAAAAACTATCACTGCAGCAACTGGGACAGTCAGCGTCAAATTGTTAATGACACTCAAGGTGTTCAAGGGCAAAACGAGCTGTGCCTAGGGACCCCGAGATGGACAGGACTGTCCAGCTGTGGACATGAGTGGGCTGATGATGATCCTAGGACTGGATAAAAGCAAACCTACCTTATGTCGATGAACTGAAACGGGGCAATAACTCTGTCTTCAAAGGTTCGTTTGTACTTAATCCACCGACATTTTAGATATTCATTAGTTTGCAGAGAATAATGTTTGGTGTACGTGTGATCAAAAAGGCCTTTCTCGTATATTGGTAGTGTGCGGTAGTTGCGACCAATCTCCTCTGCAATCTCTGGAAAATAATATAGATACATTTCATTTCATGATTAAATTTGTGGCGCCCTGCTGTGGGCCCCTTTGCCTTGTATAATTTATTCATAAGTTTTTGGTTCCGTGATTTTGACATAAGGAATGACGTTTGTTCTATGAGTCTCTCCCGCTAAAACTTTGTTACGACAACAACCTCAGAGTAAACAGAACTGGAGTAGCCTTTGTCTAGCATTCCCCTCTGCCAAATGCACAAGCATCGGATGTTTGCACGTTTAATAAAACTAGTTGAGCCGCCATTTTGACAGCCATAACATTGTAAACGTTGCGGCGAACAGAGCTCCCGCAAAAATGCCTGCCTGTGCTGTTTATTGTTGTAAAAATAAATAGAAAACATCGAGTATGCTAAAAGATGGTGTCACCTTTTATTTTTAATTATTATTTATAAGATTTTATGATTATTTACTTCATTATTTCATGTTTTAGAATTCTACGATTTCAAATTTCGAACGCTAGTCTCGTGGGGAGTGCGGCTGTGACGTTGTCAAAACGCACACCCCACGTGACTATTTTAAGCGTGTGTGCGTGAAATTTAAATTGGTGTGTCGAATTATGCATGTGTGCATTTGTAAAAACGGCTGGCTTTGAGTGTAGTGGTAACCTCACCCCCCGCAAGAAATGGCAGACAAAAAATGTTTGAGAAATTGACTATTGGCTACTCCAGTTCTGTTTACTCTGAGACAACAACTCGTCTCCGGTACAAATCTAGCTCTGTGATTTTATGTATTGTACAAGGGAAGAATAAATCGTTTACAGCAAGTCAACCTCATGTTTCATTTTGTATCTGTCGAGTACCCTGAGTAGTAAAATTAGTTATTTGAAAGTAGCCCCCGATTGCCTAAAGTAGGAAATTAGTCTAAATCTCATTTAGACGAATTTCCTACTTTCTTAGCTTGAACCACATCACGTTCAATTGTCAAATTACTATGGAATTTGACATGGACATCGCGCTGCTCATAAACTAAGTTACTGTTAGAAATGATGTGAAGGAGAGTTCTCGATCCCACATCGCGCCTTCTCCTCCATACTGTGCTCAAGCAGATACCAGATGCGATCCTGGTCTTAAAGTTTTAAATATAAAAAAATAAACTTTTTCTTCTACCTGCCTCTTTCCGACCTAAAATCTATTTATATATCGTCACCGAACTATATTTACCCATCCCACTGCTGGGGACAGACCTTCCAACTCTGAGAAAGACAATACGAGTAGGGCACACCTCATAGGCCCTACGATCTACGATTGCAATAGTGACCGGCACTCATGACTTAACTTGCTTTCGTACTGGGGAATTCGAGACCAACCAGTTTTGGTCACCCATCCAAATTCCAAGCTACAGTTGACTACCGACACCGATTGGTCAGTTTAGTCACATTGTATATTATTCATTTACCTTTATTCACCACAATACTAGGTTTTAGGCGAACAGTTCCAGCACAAGATAAATCTTGCGCGTTAGTTGACATTTCTCGTATATTTTTCGTACCTATTTACAGTTTTAATTAATGGAAAATTACGACACTCGGAGAAAATGAGATAATTTTAAACGTCCACGAAGCCTGTCAACAAAGAGTATGTAATTTCCTTTTCCTGCCTGTCTATAAATAAAGATAATGTCCATAATGTAAGAGAAAAATAATTATATACATACTCTTTGGACGGAATGCACTCAGAGGCTTTAAGTAGGTACCTATTTATTAGTTTATTCCAGGTTTTATCAAAGTTTTGGGAGCACGAACCCCTGTTAAAGTTTTCAAGTTTTCAAAAGACAACGAACCCCTTGACGAACCAATAGAAATACCCCTAAAATAGAAAATAATAAAATTGTCTGTTGAAGAAAATAAAGTTTTTATTTTAAGAAACGGTAACAAATCTAAAGAAAAATCTTTTTTTTATAATGTATGGGCATGTTACTTGTCATGAATTGAGTCAATCTTAGGAGTAATGTTGGACTATTTTATAACCTTTATTCACTCGTCACGTACCTAAATCTTGCCGCGAATGGCCTACCGTACCGACTAATGTGACGAAACCGTAAGGGTTCGCGAACCACAGTTGAGAAACCCTGGTCTATTCTAATAAAAGTTTGGCGATTGGAGTCGATGTGCTATTCTATTTACTAATATTAACCAATGTTATGGTGTACAATTAATGTTATGAAAAGTCAATATATTTTATGTTACAAAAATAGATCATAGCGTAAAAGAAATGCGAACCTGAGCTCAAAGTACATGTGCAGTCACTGATTGGTGAAACGCGGACTATGGCAGCGGACTGCTTTTGCGGTGCTTTTGCCTAGTCTCTGACTAACCCTTTAGGATAATAATCGGGACTATCTTTATGTATGTATTAAAACAAGTGAAAGACTTTTATCTTGATTTCTATTGTAAATAACGCAACGCAAAACTATACGCCAAATAGCTCAGCAATGAAAAACAAAACGCAAAGTTGTCAAACTACTTTTTTTGTCAGTCACAGAGTGCATTCAATCAATGCCGTAAACATTAATATAATTTTTTCAATGTTTATGTATGAATTCAATCAAATAATTTGTTGTTTACAATAGAAAATTGTTTATATTTTCATATACAATGGATTCTCTCCAGAGAAGTGGCTTGAAAAACATGAATTTCAATGTATGCTGTTGCTGTCTTAGAGAAGGGTGTACAAAAGAAGTTTCGGCTGAATACTATTTTATGGGACAGAAAGAAGTTTATGAAAATATGCTAAAAGATACATTTGATGTCCAGGTAAGATGATACAGCAAATAATATTACATTCACTCCTAACAACTAATTATGCTGTGCACTCTTACCTAAAAAATGTGCACTATAAATGATCTTCTTGTGCACTCAAACTAATAATAGTATAATATTGGGTCCCTACCTATGAAATTGGTGTTTTTTTTCTCTCTTAGTATTTTTTCTGTAACTATTAAGATTCAGAGTATTCCTAAAAAATAATTACCTTGTCTAAAAATAGACTATATTTTTGAGCTCTTTTGATTTGTTTTGATAATTTGTTGTAAGTTTAATTGTGTTAAAATTGTTTTTAACTCTTAAAACTCTTTTTAAGTGCATCCCGAATACATCATTTTATTTGCATTCACTTAAAAACAATAAATAATTTTTATGAAGTGTGATATTACACATATTACTAAAGTTTGTCTAATGATAGATGCCAAATATTATTATCTTTGGATTTGTCATTGTGAAGAAAACTGAAAAAATTTTAGTATTGAAAATGCAGAATTCCCCAAAATCTCCATACAAAACACCAATTTCATAGGTAATGACCTAATATAATAATGAAATCAGTTGACTATTTATTGATAGCTGTAGGTTTTTATAGGTCAGAGGGGCTAAATTAAAATACGGAATATGACGACATAAAGTATATTCTCAATACTTTCACTAGGAAGCTTATACGACTGACTCCTAGCACAGCAGAATCGATAATAATCTGGAAGTGATTTGAATCGGGTGAAGCGTGAGAATGAATGAATGATTGGCCATCGAATGAACTTATGATTGAGAATTATCAATTGAATTACTTCATTATTCTTTAATCATTTAACACTGTGCAATTACAATAAAACACTACTTATATTAAATGATAAATTTTTGCAAACCAAAACAAACGTTAAATCCAACAATAGCGCTATCATTTCGATAAAACACTAAGAAGAGCATTTCTGAACACTGCAATGTGGGTCAAACACTGTTTAAGCCTACCTGGCGTTTATATTATACATATTATACATAATTATTGAATCAACCACTATTGAAAACATAACTGAGGTGTCAGAAACCAGGCAATTCTTCTTCTTTTGTTTTGGCAATAAATGCAATCTTACAACAACATAATGCTAGCTCTGTGTTCTGACCACACATGTGTTTTGATCGAATAATATAACTCTTAAATTTTTTTTCCTTAAAAATACCTTTGGTTATTACATACAGCCAAGACCACGAGATTATTGAGGGGAGTGTTTATGGGGGGGAGTTATACACATCCTGGAGTTTATTGGTGCTATTATTAAATGTTATGAGTTTTTATAAATTTTGCGATAACAAATATATCACTTCCCAGGAAGAAAAGGTTGAAAGAGTACTCAAGTTAATAGGGACGGAGATCTTTAATTTGGGGAGGTAAAAAGACAAACATCAGAATTATATTTCGGACATTCAAAGAATATATGGTTAACAGTACCATCTGCTAGGCCACATTCATAAAGCAAGGTATCTCATACTCTTTTTTTATGAAAAACAGGGTTTTGATGACATGTTCTTCTGAATATTGTAATAGAACCTACCCCTAGAAGGGGCTGGCCTACTCTTTAACCTAATATTGACAAATCAATATAGATTTGATGTCATGTCCTTTGATAATTTCAAAAAAGTGTTCGTAATGATAGAAATCCAATTCTATTCCAATAAAATTTAGTTTGAGAATAGGGCATCTGATCTGTCCCATTCTTACCGGTCATTTAGTTTTTTTTTCACACAATGCTATTGCTAATAAAAGATGTGTCAAAATTGTTTTTAATATGGCAAGTTGGGATGAAACAGACTATAGATGCTAGCTGATAGATATAATGTAATTAATATCACCAAACTCTTACTGTTTTCACTAAAGAAGTACATCCTCAGCCAACAAACGTCCCACTACTGATCACAGGCCTACCTTATGTAATCCAACACATGAGAAGTATGGGCCGTAACACCACCAGTCCCAATGCGGTTGGGGTTTTCAATAGCAACTGAGATCAAGGGCTTAACATGCCTTCTAAAGCAAGGAGGAGTTCGAGGTCACAAAAGTATTTGTCACCCATCCACATCTTGATCATGGCGAATGTAGCTTTGTTTTCGATATCAAAAGCCAAAGCGTACTAACCACTATGACACTGAGTTCCTCTATTTATAAAAAAATTATAGTACTTTTTTCATTTTGTAATGGTACTATCATTATGTATATTTTCTATCATCTAGTTTCCATTACGTAACAATAAGCTGCTAATTATGTGCTAGTTGATTATGTATGTCCTCAGCCTATATACCTACTCTGGGCATTCCTCATGGATAAACACATGAGGAGTATGGGCCGTAACACCACCACGCTGGCCCAATGTGGGTTGGTGGGTAGAAACAGTCGCAATAGCGACCGGGACCATCGGCTTGAGATCACAAAGTTTGGGTCACCAATCCACGGCGTGACCATGGCGAAGGTAGCTTTGTTTTCAGTTGAAAGCCACAGCGTACTAACCACTACGCCACCGAGCTCCTCAGATTATGTATGAAAATATCGAAATATATTCATATTTATTTTCTTAGCGGCGGCGGAAACGGGAAGCGGTAGCCGAGTTTACTCGTTCAAGGGGCCGCGGAAAACGCGGGTTCGATCCCACCGCCAGCACCATTGAGTTTGAATAAAACTTACGTACAGTTCATTGTGAATATCGCTTGCCTCACATCGTGCCCGGTGCATGGCAACATGCTCGCCACCTGTTACATGGGGGCCTAACATATCTGGCGAAATGTGGATGCTAATGTTTCCCCTTCTGGGAAAGAGGCGTGATGATTTGTATGTTATGTTATTTTAATGTGCCTATACTGAGCAGTAAAGATGGTTAAAGGCTCATGTTAATTTATTTCTATTTTTTTTAGATCACACACCCTGTGAATCTAATTAATGTGAGCCGTTGTATATGTGAGGACTGCATCCTTCAGCTGAGATCCGCCACTAACTTCAAACACCTTATTTTAAATAGTGAGCAAGCGTTTAAAGAATATTTGAGGACATTTGATAGGGATACAGGTAAATTTATATTTGAGATCAGCAGGATATTTTATACTGTTTGTGTCTCATTGCAACAAGTAAGCTCTTGGCCTTCATCTCACCTGGTGATAAGTGACGAAGGTGGAAGCGAGCTTCACCTGTATTCCTCAACAACTGAGGAACTGACTATCTTACCTCTAATTGCCGGAACACAACAATGCTTATAACATTCTTATTTTGGTGACTTTAGGTAAGATGGTGGTATCTAGCCAGGCGAGCTTAGAAGCCCTACCACCAACCAAACCGAGCAGAAAAGCTTCTGCCCCTGTGGGGAATCAAACCCCGGACCTCCCGATTTTTCTAGAATGACTACGTACTTGGAGGCGGAGCATAGGAAGGCCCAACTAGATTAACCGACGGTCTGCCGAAGGTCGCAAGTCGCTAGATGCAGGTGGCGTAGGACCGATCGTTGTGGAGATCATTGGGGGAGGTTTATGTCCAGCAGTGGACTTCAATAGACTTATTGATGGATGTAAATGTATATCTGTGCCATGCCCACTACATTGTTCCGTGTCTTTAGAAAAAAATCCCTCGTGGCAAATATGTTATTCTGGTTTTTCAGGAACGTCAGGAGATTCCCTTAAGGCCAATACAGAAATCAAAGAAGAGGCTGTGCTTGAAGAAATGGAATTTGATGATCAGGAAGTAGATGTGGGGGACCTTACCAGTGATCAAGGTTAGCTATACCCCATCAATTAACCAAAGGGAGACTTAATGATGTACCTTCTTATTTAAGTAACTTGTCAATCTGAGGTTTCGGCGTAATGGTAAGTACGCTTTGGCTTTTCTGACCTTCGCCATGGTCAGGCCGTGAATGGGTGACCTTTGGGGGCAACGGCTTAACGTGCCTTCCGAAGAATGGAGGAGTTCGAGATCACAAGGTTTTCGTCACCCATCCAAGGCCTGAATATGATGAAAGTCGCTTTTATAAATTTTTAATATGACAGGTAAGCTCTTGGCCTTCATCTCACCCAATGGTAAGATAAGGACGAAGGTGGAAGCGAGCTTCACCTGTAGTCCTCAACAACTGAGCAACTGGCTATCTTACCTCTGATTGCCGGAACACAACAATGCTTAAAACATTGTTATTATGGCGACAAATTTAGGTATGACGGTGGTAGCTAGCCAGATGGACTTAAAAGCCCTACCACCAACCAAACCGTATCGTGGGGAATCGAACCGCGGACCTGCCGATCTACACCCGGTGATGTCAACTACTAGACAAGCGGTGCGAGCATAGAACTTCAACAGTCGCCATATCAGATCGATAAAATCATCCGTTCTTTTCACTCTTAAGAGTTACCTGTCAAATTTACCAAATTTTTCGACAATTGTCGATCTTAGACGTCAAATTTAGCTTATCGAAAGTTCTATGCTCGTAGCGCAGAGGCGGCTTTTTTCGATACCGAAAGTCAAATCGTACTTACCACTACGCCACCTCACGTCTTCTATCTCGCTCATCGCTATTGGGAAAGCACCCTAACGACTCGGCCGCAAGTACGAGCGGCGGGCGACCTCCCATTTCATTTCCCACAAAGGCTTTCAGTCTCCCATATCCGCCCGTACCGAACTAGCACGATTTGCATGCCCGGTATTCCATTATAATCCCTATAATATAATGCATTTTTATGTCCCGTGTTGGTCCGGGACACAAAAAGAATGTACCAACTGCTTTGCTTGCCTAGCATGTCGTAAAAGGCGACTAAGGGCGTATTGGGTACTGGGTCTGTGATCGTGTAGACGATGAGCTAGCCACTTGTTACTACTCTTTCACGATTTTTCATCTGACCAAACCCAATTTTTGTTTGGCTAAATGTGGTCTTAAGGAACACAGTTCTACTTGGACTCTGCCTACCCCTTCGGGGATTACAGGCGTGATTTTATGTATGTATGTATAATGCATGCATAGATCGTAAGAGTAAGTTGCAAATATGCGTCCCCACTTCTTGAGTGACTCCCGCACGTTAGTTTATTATTATTTTGCTCTTTTAAAAAGCGTGGTTATTTTTAGATTTTTAATCTAATATTTAGGTTTAAAGAACGTTTATTTCTCATTAAAAACATGGCAGTCACTTACATGAGAAATTATAAAATAAATGTAGGTATATTTGTACATTTTTTTTTGTCCAGTAGTTGAGTGTTACGAATAGTCCCTCAAGTCAAGTTCATATGTAGGTTTATTGCTTGTATGTTTATCAATTTTTAAATAACACAACGCTATGTTATTCAAAAAACATGTACTGATCATATTAATACTGTTGCGTACTAAGACGCCTACTTGTGGAAGGATGCGCGGACAGTGGACCACTGTTTTTATGGCTAATTGGCTATAGGCCCTCCCGACCGCTTGAGTTGAGAGGCTATTCTTACAAAAGGTTGCATATGCAAATTTTGGTGTGCTTCTAATTATTCGATAATTGGTCGCGCCAATATGTTATAGAATCTTCGATGGTCAAAAGTGGACTGTATTTTTTGCGTGGTACATAGAACTGTAAGAGAAATGTTAATGCACGCACTGACCTGCTGGAGCCTTGGTCCAAGCTCACTACGCTTCTTTATAATAAAGTATCGGCGGGCCCGCCTCTTCTCCAGGCAATGTCTTCGGAGATGGCGTGATGATGTAATTCTCTCTTCAATTGTATTTGCGGATGGCACGACGCATTTGTAGATTTAGAAAGACTCAATGTCTGATTAATGCGATTGCGGGTTATTAATTTATATTATTTTATAAAAGCGAGCAAAGTAATTTTCAACTCGAGCGGGGCGGGATTCTTTTTTTTCTTTTTTTTTTTAATGTCAATGCGTGCAAGGTAGGCGAAAGAAGTATGTACCAGATTTATATATTTTTAATTTGGTAATTTAATTAATTGGCGTAACCAATAATATTTATACATCATAAAAATTAAATATGATCGTATAATGTATAATCCTTATAAAATATATTTTAGGCTACATTAGGATATATTTTCCAAAATGTGGGCTTTAATTCTCCGTTTAAAACTATTTAAGGTATCTATGTTTTTAAGGAATCCGGTAAGCCATTAAACAGTGTTGCTCCTTCAGTAATATATATTTAATTTTCATCTTGTCTACAGAAATCCTGGCAAATTTCAAATCTGAACAGATCGGAAGTAGCACGGACGATGCCGAAACGATATCAAAGACAACGGGCCATAGACAGAGGAGAGTTAGATTGAAGAAGCGCAGGATCAAAGTTGAGGACGAGGGTGAGTGCGAGGGGTTTTGTTAAGTATAGCAACTGTGACATTGTATTGTCTATAACATTGGTACTCAGAGTAAACAGAACTGGAGTAGCCTTTGTCTAACATTCCCCTCTGCCAAACGCACAAGCATCGGATGCTTGCACGTTTAATAAAACTAGTTGAGCCGCCATTTTGACAGCCATAACATTGTAAACGTTGCGGCGAACAGAGCTCCCGCAAAAATGCCTGCCTGTGCTGTTTTTTGTTGTAAAAATAAATAGAAAACATCGAGTATGCTAAAAGATGGTGTCACCTTTTATTTGTAATTATAATTTTTAAGATTTCATGATTATTTACTTCATTATTTCATGTTTTAGAATTCTACGATTTCAAATTTCGAGCGCTAGTCTCGTGGGGAGTGCGGCTGTGACGTTGTCAAAACGCACACCCCACGTGACTATTTTAAGCGTGTGTGTGCGTGAAATTTAAATTTGTGTGTCGAATTATGCATGTGTGCATTTGTAAAAACGGCTGGCTTTGAGTGTAGTGGTAACCTCACCCCCCGCAAGAAATGGCAGAAAAAAATGTTTGAGAAATTGACTAATGCCTACTCCAGTTCTGTTTACTCTGAGCATTGGTAGTCTGTGGTACTACAAGAATTAACTTCTCTCTCTTATCTGTGAACGCTGTAATAAGAACAAGTGATAAATTATTTGCTGCTCTTAATAGAAATATATTTTGTGTCGGCACTCAGTGGTTTCATTTAGAAGAACGTACAACAGGTTTTGACTCGAGTATTTAAATATAGGAGCTGGTATATTCTCTGACGTCTCGTACTTTAAATAAATATATAAATATCCTCAGACATTCACACCTATCAACTAGTCCCATTGTAAGCAACTAAGCAACCCATTTAAGCAACTATTTTAAGCACTTGCAAGCTGGAGAACAAAAAAAAATGACAACACAGACAGACAGTGAATAAAAAGGCAGAACCAAAGAGAAAACGGCCAGAGAGGTGCGCGGTTCGAGCCCCGATGGGGTCAAATGTTTGTTTGATAAATACAGGTATTTGTTCTCCAGTCTTGGATGTTTATATTGGGTCCTTACCTATAAAATTAGTGTTTTTTTCTCTCTTAGTATTTTGTCTAGAATACATCATTTTATTTGCATTCACTTTAAAACGATAAATAGTTTTTATGAAGTGTGATATTACACATATTACTAAAGCTTGTCTAATGAAAGATGCCAAATGTTATTATCTTTGGATTTGTCGTTGTGAAGAAAACTGAAAAAAAATTAGTATGGAAAATGCAGAATTCCCCAAAATCTCCATACAATACACCAATTTCATAAGTAAGGACCTAATATATTGTATATTTCCTGAATATTTATATGTATTTATCTATTAAATATATTTATCCGTCATCTAGTGTCCGTAACACAAGCAGTAGTTGCTAAAAATGGGGCTAGTTGATAGGTGTGAATGTCTGAAGATATTTATTTATGGGAAGTAATTAATTGGGCAGCTATTTAATAATTTGGTTAGTAACAAAAAGGTCAGCCGAAAAATCATTTCGCCAGCAAACAAATATTTAGTTTGCAATATAATTATTTGGGCGGTAAA
The DNA here is from genome assembly GCA_910589355.1 of Parapoynx stratiotata. Classification (NCBI taxonomy): domain Eukaryota; kingdom Metazoa; phylum Arthropoda; class Insecta; order Lepidoptera; family Crambidae; genus Parapoynx; species Parapoynx stratiotata. Next base: position 2,925,761 of record OU342485.1, on the reverse strand, counting down.
ATAATTATTAGGGCAACAATATATAATAGGTTGGGGAAAAAGTTTCTTCGCATTTTTTAAGAAAATTCAAAACATTTTTTAATATAGTTTATTTACATTTAACTAAAGTATGTAGGTACCATTTTGTTCGATAACTTTTTGCCATCTTGTAGGTAGGGACATGATCCCATTGCTATAGAAATTTTGGGACTTCTGGTCAAAATACCGCGACAAGTGGTTTTGGCAGTCCTCTCGTGATGTTAACCTGACACTGCCTAAAGAATTCTGAAGAGACCGAAACAGGTGGAAATCTGAAGGTGCAAGGTCAGGACTATACGGCGGATGCATTAACACCTCCCAGCCAAACTCTCTTAATTTTTGCTGAGTGGCTAAAGATGTGTGAGGTCTAGCGTTATCATGATGAAAAACCACACCCCTTCTGTTGATTAATTCCGGCCGCTGTCTCTCAACTTCTTGCTTTAATCTCATCAGTTGTTTGCAGTAGAGCTGTTCAGAATCGATGGTCCTGCCTGGTGGTAACAGCTCATAATGAATAATGCCCTTCCAATCCCACCACACACACAGCATCACCTTGTTGCGAGTTAACCCGGGTTTCGCCACAGTCTGTGAAGCCTGACCGGTCTTTGACCACGACCTTTTTCGCACGTTCTTGTCGTACGTGATCCACTTTTCATCACCAGTTATCAGCTTCTTCAAAAATGGTTCGGTTTCATTACGTCGTAATAAAGAATCACAAATGAGTAGGTACACGGTTCATTAGGTTTCTTTCAGTGAGCTCGTGAGGTACCCAAATGTCGAGCTTTTTTGTGTACCCAGTTTTTTTCAAATGCGCCAAAACTGTTTTGTGGTCAATTCCCAGTTCTTCAGCTACGTCGTAACGACTGACATGCCGATCTTGCTCCACTTTTTCAAAAATGGCATCCATTTTATCTGTAATAGGGCGACCAGAGCGACGTGCATCTTTGACATCAAAATTTCCGGATTGAAAACGCTTAAACCAAATTTGTGCTACTCTCACAGACACTGCACTAGGTCCATAAACATCGCAAATTTTTTTCGCGGCTTGCGTTGCATTTTTACCTTTTTTGTAGTAAAATTTTAAAATGTATCGAATTTCTTCATAAGATTCACTCATCTTGGCGGTACGAAAAACAAATGAAAATCACACATTTTCCTAATTTGAATTTGGAATTATGTTCTTTAAAATTTAAACTTTCAATGATACCAAAACCAGCCAGATACAAATAGTATAGCCAAAGAGATTTTATTACAAGTTTATACATACTATAATGCGAAAAGCCTTTGTCCCCAACCTAATATGTTACCGAGAAATTTATAAAATCTTGGAAAAAGTACAATGAAGGATTAAGTATCAATTCATAGGAAATGTATTCTGATAGATATTAGGTTAAAGTTATTGTTTTATGACCCATAAAAACAATATTTTAACCCATAAACCAATTTTTTGTTTAGCAAAATTTGAATATTTAGCTGACCGTTTAAATAGCACCCTTTGTTTATATTATAAATATTTTTGCAGATAATGTAAAAACACAGAAAGATTGGACTAAAATAGTAGAGAGGAGAGGAACAGGACCAATACTAAGGGAGAACTCACTGAAATTGTTAGCCAACTCGACGATATCCGTCTTTCAGTGGAACAAAAGTAGGTACCGATGTTTCTGCTGCAACGAACCATTTTCAGAACTTTCTTCTTTGCGAGACCACAACAGCACGCACACATTACAAGAAATAGAAAAGAAGATTATCTCCCAACAGAACAGGCTGGTCAAAGTCGAAGTAACATACATAACATGCAAAATATGCTCCGTCAACTTGGAAAATCTAGCGGACTTGAGACGGCACCTTCAGAGCCATAATATAACCTTCGTTCTAAACGAAGATTTACTTGTTCCGTTTAAAATCAGCAGTCATTTACAGTGCCAGTTGTGCTTAGAGAATTTCACAGTGTTCCGGCTTTTAAATATGCACATGAATAAACACTTTCAGAAGCAAGTCTGCCATATATGTGGTACAGGGTTCTCCAATTTGGTTTTCTTAAACCTTCACAAGACGAGGGCACACAAGATTTTGTTTTGTAAAGAGTGTGATACAACCTTTAGTAGTAAAACAGAGAAGAGAAGACATGACATATCGATGCATGGGGTTCAAATTGAGAGGAAATTGAGATTCCCGTGTCCATATTGTCAGGAACGGTTTTTCCAAGAAAACTTTCGTGTGCAACACTTAGTCGAAAAACATGGGATGACGAAACCTGAACACAAATGCGACGTGTGCTTAAAAGTATTCATTACTCGTAGTCTGAGGAATAACCATGTGAAAAATGTGCATATGAAAGAGAAAAACCATGAATGTGACATTTGCCATAACTTTTTTTACACCAAATCCGATGTTTTGAGACACAGGGTCACTCATACAGGCGAGAAAAAGTTCTCGTGTGGAATTTGTAATAGTCCATTTGCTACTAAAGACTCTTTGAGGCGGCATATGAAGAGGACGCATGTTGGGATTAAATAATAAATATTTCAATTTGTTTTATTGTAAAGCTGAAATTTGAGCTGAATTTACAGCGGTAGCCGCGTTGGGACGGACGAAGTATTCGTTCGAGAGACTCGCAGGTTCGATCCCACCGCCGCCACACATCGCTGTAGCTAGGGGGGGCATTGTGGGGCAATGCCCTACCTTGACATTGCAATGCCCTACCTTGAAATCACAATGCCCTACCTTAAAAATACCAAAAACTATGATAAATTATTACTTAACATTAAACTGTTTGTTCATAGTTAAAGATAAAAAAATTGTAGCAATAGGTATCAAAATTTTGCCAAACATTACAGTTTGTGACATTCATTTCTAAAGTAATTCTTTGTTGTGTGTAAAGATTGCATTTAAAGCGCCATCACGTGAAGCGACGTATTTTTTTTCTTCTGCCCTACCTATAACTAATGCTGCCCTACTTCGAATTCGACTAGCTACAGCCCTGCCGCCACCACTGAGTTTGAATTAAACTTATGTAACTACAGTTCATTGTGAATATCGCTTACCTCAATGGCAACAGGCTCGCCACCTGTTACATAGGGACCTAACATATCTGGTGAACTGTGGGTATTTAATACCTTTGCCTACTCCTTCGGGGAAAGAGACGTGGTGATATGTGTGTAAGTAGGTATGTGATGTATGGAATATGAAATTAGACGGTTGACGGTTCACTTTTGCGTTCTTTTCGATTCTGCATTTATGAAACGCCGAAAATGAAATGTCTAAATTGACGCAATCGCAATGAAAATAGCTCATTCACGCTTCATCATTTCGGTGTTTTCTTTGCTTTTTCTTCTCTAACTCTTGTAGTAAATGATATACAATCAAAGAAATCAATTTGGAAAAAATTGATTTTTAAATCACTGGATCTTACGTTTGATGACGACGAATTTCGCTCGGAATGGGTTTTATCGTTTTTTCAATTAAATACACAGTTCATTGCAAAAATTATTCAATTTTGATGAACCGTCTAATTTCAGGTTAAGTAATTCCACCTTCGTGCTCTAAAAAAAACCTTAGTTTGTGATAAGTTTGATCTTTGTTTGTTTCTTGCATTAACAAGACCGAGTGGGCATTCATATATCACTGGAGTAGACTTATGTCCAACAGACACAGATCTTCTCCAGGTGTATTTTTGTACGCTTTTCCTTTGCGTCTTATTTGATAAAAGAATAAAATTGTATCTGTAACTGTAAAGCATGTAAATGTAGGAAGGTGACCGTGTTAAGCATAAATCAACGTATTTATTAGTCTATACGGGTGCCTGGTGCGGTTCGCTTCGCCTCCTATCGCATCACGATGCGTAAGCACGTTCAGAAGAAAGAAGTATACCTACTCCTAAAACAACCAGCTTACAAATTCATTCAAGGCTAGGACGGTAAGGACCAAATTTAAATTTAGTGTAGGGCAGAAAAATGATGATGATAAATCATGCATAATTCTTTTCGTAATTTAAGTCTGTTTAAGATGAAATAAATCAAATCTCATGAATGTATATTCAGATGGCACTTTTGTCTGTATGAACCAGATTCCTTGTGCTAAAGTACAATATATTGGTGACAGTGACATGAGGTTTGTGTTGGTTTTTTTTTACATTGACAGTGACATACGTATTGTAGCGTGAGAAAATAATTAAATACGAGTTTAAGTTTAAAAAAATAGTTATAAATTGTTATAGATGTTAAACCTAATCTAAGAAATAAATAATAATTAAACTAGACCATCATGGACACACCGAGTCTATGTCGCTGTTGTCTAGCCCAAGAATGCCATAAAGACCTCTCTACCGAATACATTTTCGAGGGAGAAACCGAAGTTTACTCCGAAATGTTGACAAATACCTTCAATATTTCAGTAAGTATTACTTGTTATACTTTAGTTTTAGTTGTAAAAAAACAAAAAATAAAATAATAGGAACAGTATACTATAGATAAGCTTAAACTTAACTTTGAAATGGCATAAAACCTTTTATCTACTCTCATGTTATAATGTTCGAATTATGAACTCAGACTCGACCTCATAATGGCATACTTTTTAACACAGATGATAAAAACGAAAATACTAGAATAATGAATAGGTACACAAATATATGGAAACTAAGGCAAATGGTCATTTGTGGCCCACACCTAACTCACAAGAGAGCAAATTTTTTGTAATGTTCAGTGTAACATAAATAAATGTAATTTTTTTGCTCAATACTAGCTGTCGCCCACGACTTCGTCCATGGTTACTATGGTTATTTAACTATCCAAAGGAACCCTTTAATTTTCTAGAATAAAAAGTATCTATATACCATTCAAAATTTCATTGAAATCTATCCAGCCATTCGGAGATTAGCCCACACAAACAGACAGAGAAACAAAAATAAAACAATTGCAGCACTTACAAAAAAATAAAATATTAAAAACAAAAATTACATGACAGTTTCAAAGTGACTGGAACTAGCTATGTGCTTAAAATTAAAACTAGACTTCCAGCAACAATTTTTAACTTTACTACATAAAAACCTCATTACTACATAAAAGTGTTCTATGTATGGCTCCACTGATTTACAACATAATCCCAGAAAATTATAAATTATTAAACAAAAACATGTTCCAAGTCCAATTAAAGAAAAAACTAATAGACAAATACTATTACAGTGTGCAAGATTACTTAAATAATGGATTGTAAACATTTAAATTTATAAAGGATATATATATTTTTTATTTTAATTTTTGTTATTAATTTCATTTCTTGACATTATGTTTTTTAGTATTATTATTGATTGGACTAATCTATAAACTCTTGTTATTTTTGAAAAATTATAATTATTTTACTCACAATATGACCTTAAATTTGCACGCCAGAATTGGCAAAACATGTTGAATCAATATAAAAAACCCACTAACAAAAATATGCTTTTAAGTATGTTATAACACGTGTTTTTGCAAATAAATATTTCTTTCTTTCTTTCTTTTACTGTCTATAACAAGGGACCTTCTCTTTTTCAGCTTAACCATACAAGAAATGCAAAGGAACTAATATGTGATGAATGCATCATAAGCCTCAGACAAGCAGCCAAGTTTAAGAAGAGAGTAAAGGCTTCAGAAAAAACATTTATGAAGATGTTGGCACCAGAAGAAGGTACTGAGTACAATCATCCTCGAACTATTTCAAAGTTTTATTCACTTGCCCCTGCATAAATTTAAGTCAACTGTTAAAAGCTGTTTAATGAAAAAGGGGTATTATAAGATAGATTTTTTTTTTTTTATAGAGGCTTTAGTCACACTTGGTAACCATGTCAGCCTCATAGGAAGACTCAAATACAGCTTAACAACTCTCCCTATAAATTCTCACAAAGCAACTTGTTGACATTCACTGTATGAGTGTTTAACAAATAGATAGAACAGTATGGCGTCCCTACAAATGGGGTTATTTAAAATCATATTAATGCCACCATTCTCAAGTTGTTTTAAAGATAAAAATTCGTGGCTACTGTTGGAGTCTCTTTTGTATTGTCTCGCTCTTATTTCTTAGCTTAGCTATCGATTTTGCTACTAGAAATTGCTCCTCTGCACATTCTCGACCTCTGTTGACGACCTCTGTGGTCGAGTCGGTCTCAAGGCGTCGCCATCTCGAGAGGTCCTGGGTTCGATCCCCAGTGGAGGCAAGTGTTTGGGTGATGAATTTTCAGACATTTGTTCTCCAGTCTTGGATGTTTATATATATGTATATATATTCAGGATATAAATATGTATTTATCTATTAAATATATTTGTCCGTCATCTAGTATCCGTAACACAAGCAGCATTGAGTTGCTTAAAATGGGACTAGTTGATAGATGTGAATGTCTGAGGATATTTATTTATTTTATTTTTTTATTTACTTATTTTGCAATATATAGAATGTTCTAAATTCCTTTTGTTATTATGGCTGTTAAAAAAGGCTAACTGTTGAGTTTCTTGCGGCACTTCTTCTCAACGGGCCATTCACGTCGAAGTGCTAGTAGGAAAAAAAATATCCAAAAGTATTTCATGTAAATCTAATTGCAGAATAAATTATTTCATTTCATTTCCCACTGCTGGGCACAGGGCTTCCTCATGTAAACAAACACTTGAAGAGTATTGGCCGTAACACCACCACACTGGCCCATTGTATGTTGGTGGGTAGAAACGGTTGCAATGGCGACCGGGACCAACGGCTTAACGTACCTTCCGAAGCAGGAAGGGTTTCGAGATCACTAAACAATTGTCACCCAGCTACGGCCTGACCATGGCTAAGGTAGCTGTTTTCGATCGAAAGCCAAAGCGTACTAAATAATCTTAGACAATTTAACCACAACACGAAGCTGGGATTAGTAACATGGCGGCTGGCGGCATATCTGATGTATATAACTTCGAATTTTCATCGCAAACTTAAATTTGTCAAGCTGACGTACATTTTGGCGTTTCCATTCACGCTATAACTGTTTAACAGTGTAGTAAACACTGACGGACACATAAACTGCATCAAAGTAATAGAAGACTTTGAAATAAATATTTTAACCAAGAATGCAAAGCAAATTGGTTCGTGAACTTTAAAACAGCGTAGGGTCATATCCTTAAGTTTTAGTTTGAGTACCGGAAAGGACCTTAAGACTTTTTTGAAGAAAAAACAGAAATTTAAGGATTTTTTTTTCATGGAAATTGTTTTTTTTGGATTAAAACACCCACACCCTTATTGATGCCAAATTGTTCACTGGTGACCACCCGTTGATCGCCTAGTTGATGACTCGTTCATACCGAATAGAGTTGTTAAATATATTAATTATTCGTTAAAATTAACAGATAAATAAAAATATCATTAACAGTCAATAATTGAAATCAACATTAACTGATAAAATTATCATTATTCGATTCGGACATCCTGGCACCTTACCGCGCGCAGTTGAAAATATTAGTTAGGTATATCAACGGACCGAGCTGAGTGAGTGAGCCGACGAGAGCCCATCCGGCGCCCGTTAGAGCGAGACGGCAGGTGACCCAGGCGCATCGATCCCTAAGCTGACCAACTGATGCGATCGAATTTGATTTCAATTGCCTTCCCATTATGTATGTTTTTTTCATGACAACATTAAAAAATTTTGATTGCACTCGATTCTAGGTTCTGTTGCTTTTGGAATAAGTATTAAAATTAAATGGTATTGGTGATCGAATAATGATAATTAACAGTTCATTTCTTACTGATATTTTTATTCGAATGAATATTTTTATTTATTAGTTGCAAGTAGTCAGTTGAAGCGTACGTATGTGATTTCGTTGCGGAACTGTTTTGTTGGTGCTTATTTTTCATGTCTAGACGAAAGGCGGAAATTTGGCCACATTTTGAAAAATGAACAGGAGATGAAAAATTTGCATGTTGCATGTACTGCAAAAAAATATATCGTTTAGGCACTATCAGTAATCATTTCTAATTAGCAACACGGTACAATTTAAGCCTGTAAAGTATGAAAGCAAGTACATTGATTCATTCTACGCTTTCATATAATAATATTCATTGGCTACGTTTAAATTAAAAACCAGTTTATTTAATTATTAGATTGAAAATATCAACTAATATTTTCAACAGATAGAACTGTTTAAAATATTTATCATTTAATTTTTAACAGATAATTTTTTTAAACAGTTAACACCATCTCTAATACCGAATCGATAGTTCTGGAAAGGTATCGGATTAGTGTTGAGTTGGTGTAATGTGCGAAAGACAGTTAGTAGTAAAAGAATACTACCATATCAACCCATCTCTTCCCTTGGGTGTCGTAAAGACGACTAATGGCCTTAGAACTGCACAACTTCCAACAGGTTACAGCGGCGACGGGCTCACCACCTGTCACGCTGACCACACGTGCAATCACTGCTTGGTGAAGCGCGGACTATGGCATTGGAGAGCTTTCGCGGTGCTTTTGTCTTGTCTCTGACTAACCCTGCGAGGATAATAGTCGTGATTATATCATAAATTGGACAGTCGTGTTGCAAATTACTAAACATTAGAAAAAATATTTCAGCATCCGTAACCCTGAAGGTAGAAAGCATTGACTACGATGACGGATTTGACTTCGACGATAGAGTTGATGACAATATTGAGTGGGATGATGGTGATACTGAACTGAAGGAAGACAAAGGTACGTAAATAGTATTTATACACCACCTCATACATTTAGAATCTTTTTCGCGGGATTGTATGTTTTCGCATAACTTCGATTGTCAACATCGTTTGTCATACATCGAATGGCATAATCATCAAATAGCATAACACTCATGTCACATATTTCTTCTTACTCATAACATTCAAGTGGCATAACTCTCTAAGGGCATATTATTATAAAGCATAACTATAGAAATTCCTAGTTTCATTTAGCACAACATTAGGTAGCCCTAAAATGATTCGAATAATCACCCAGATTCGATAGGGCCAAATCCAAGGAAATGTGTTCTGGTAGATATTAGGTTAAGGTTTTTTTTTTATGACCCTTAAAAACTATATTTGTGTCATCGAAATATATTTAGTAAACAATTTGGGGCAGAGAAAAATATTATGCGTTGTGATCATTATGCTTTTCATTAGTTGTGCGTTTTAAATTTATGCCTTTTAATACTTATGACAAACAATTTTAGCAGATACAATATTAGGACTCTCAGAATTATGCGTCGCAATTTTATGCGTTTTGATGATTATGCCTTTCAATATTATGGATCTTCATATTATGACAATAAACGTTATGCTTAAAATTACGGAGCCCTTTTTCGCTGCGCCAAAAATATAGATGAAGGAAATAATGATAAATTTGTTATGTTAAAGCCCACGCAGAATAAGGTTTACCTTGAAATAGTTAAATTATGAAATTGTTCATTAATATAAAAGTTATACTAACGGGACTACACGCGACGTACATTATGCAGTATATAGATACTACTTACTGCTCGACGTTTCGGCTGGGTTACACCGACCGTGGTCACGAGCTGACTGACGCGGCGTCGTCTGCTCGGGCGGGCACGTGTTTCTTCTTCTACCCACACATTAATAGATGTTGTTCATTAATAGCTAAATTATTATTAATAGCATCAAGAAAGTAGCATACTTGGCCTCATACAATTTTGCGGAGAAGTGGCAATCCTATTCGAATTGGTATTTAAGTGACTAGGTAGGTATGTATGGTATTTCGGAGTGCGAAACTAACTTAGAGCGACACAGTGAATTTTCGCACCAACTTTGATCTCATATTTTTGGAATATGATAACACTTATAAGTCTGAGGTTTTGATATAAGTAAATTCAAGCCTTTGTCTTGAACTTTGTAGATGAAAAACACGATTCGATAATGAACCTAAAAAATCATTTGAGTTGAAATTATACCAAGTTACTCATTGCTATATCTTTGGAAATTATACATTTATGGGTGCTTACCAACGTGCAAAATCTGGTAGCTCAAAATTTTGATAAAAGAAACCAATAATTTATAAAAAAGATTTTAAAAAGCTATGAATTTTTGAGCCGTCTCAACGATTCGGACGCCTTACAATTTCCGGCCATATCCGAACGCTCGAACGTAAATACACATTATCCTCATCGGCAAGGAAAGGAATCCTTAGGCATCCCTACATGCAAGCGCACACTGTTGGCAACTATGCCTTGGCATGCTGCAACGTCCTTAGGGATGACCAAGCGTCCTTAAGCATGCCGTACCGTCCAAACTACCCCCGAGTGTTGCCTTGGCGCGGCGGCAGCGTACTGAAGGATGCCACAGTATCCCGAAGCTACCACAAAGCCGCCGTTGCAGCAACCTCAAGCATACCGAAGTGATATTTTTGTTACTACATGTAGCATGGAAATTTCTACTTTGTTGCCATGAAGTTAAAATATGATGTTATTTATCACCCAAAATCCTAACAGACTCACGTGTGTCATTCCGGCAGTATCCGGCATCGAAGGACCTGGTAGCCTACTCTTGAACGCAATACCGATCGATCGGCATTGAGATTGTAATGTTTCTTACTCTTCTGTGGGACATTAGGGCCATAAATGGGTTCAAATTATTAAATTGAGTGACTTAAATGACATTGAGCTTACCTGAAATTGGTACTCTCGTACCGTCTCTCTAGTCGGCATTTTGAGATATTGGATTGTGTTAATATTGAGTTTTCATTGAAATTGTGTTCGAGAGTAGGCTAGCTATGCTTGTTGCCGTAGCACCATTGTGCTTCAGATTTTGAAGCCTTTGCTCTTTAAAAGTTATATATTTATAGTACGTAGTTTAGGTATATAGTAATGTAACGGACATTGCTCAGCACTTTTTTAAGTTTTTATTTTTGACAGTGTATTTGACATAGGTGTATAAAAATTTAGAACTGAACAGACAATTTATTTTTTAGTTTATTAAAACGAAAGTTTTTACATCACTTACTATACTCCTCCTCGGCTTCGCATGGTTAGATAGGTCATGGTCATTAAAAAAATCAATCATCAAAATGGTTAGTTATCACCCTAACGTCCTCATCTCAATTGAGATATGTTTGTTGAGATGTAAAACTGCAATGCTGAAAGTGACATAAAAAATTAAAATAAATATATAAGGTCCTTACCTATGAAATTGGTGTTTTGTATGGAGATTTTGGGGATGTCTGCTGTTAAGTATGTAGCAATGAAACAACACTCGAATATAGACTGGTGTTTAATGGCTGCCGTAGCGAGCGTTTAACAGAAATAAACATGTATACCCTCAATAAGGAACATATCATACATAACACTTTTCCCTCCCAAGATGATAATTACAACAGTAATCACTTAATTTAATATATAATAACAAAAGTTCTTTTTTTATATAAGTTTTATATTAAACAAAACTATCATTTAAACCATTTCTATATTTTAGCTAACTTTTACATAACTTAACAACTTAACTTTTACTTTAACATTTCTTTTGTTTTATATAAATATGTATGTAGGTTCTATACTAAACAAAACTATAATTTAAACCATTTCTATATTTTAGCTAACTTTTCTCGGCAACGTATAGCAGCCGCCCTGCTCGATGGGCGATGTACTGTGCTCTCAGGCGACTGCGCAGACGGCGAGAGCCCCGAAATCTCGTCTACTAACTCCTTTCCCCTATCACACACCTGTTCCTTATCATAATCTTTTTTAGTCGTCTCGGTATGAGCTCCCGTCTGTTTCATCGATTCCTCCACGACCTGACTCAGTGAATGGCGTGATTTTCTGGGCACAATGATTTGATCTATGTGGCGCTTCTGTGTACGACCATCGTTTGTTCTGACCGTGTATGACACGGGCCCGGTCCGTTCCTGCACTAAAGCTTCCGTCCACTTGTCGCCGGATTTGTTATAATTTCGAACGAGCACAGGTTCATGTCGTTCGGCGACCCGCAGCCGAGCGTCGCGCCGCTGCTCGTCGGCGATCTGGCGCGCGCGCACGCGCTCCGCGGCGTCAGGCCGCAGCAGATCGAGGCGACCGAGCCCGAGCATAGCCACTGCCGGCTCACGTCCCGTACTACTGTGCTCAGTATTTCGATACATGAATAAAAATCTACTCAATGCCACGTTTACATCTTCTCTTTCTAGTTCTGCTTTCTTGAGCGCTCTTTTAATCGTGCGTACTGCGTCTTCAGCAGCACCATTGCTAGACGGGTGATACGGTGGCACTAGCGTGTGCCTTACCCCATTGGACTCCAAGTACTGAGCAAACGCCGATGACGAAAATGGTGGCCCATTGTCGCTCACTATGCGTTTAGGTAATCCGAACCGTGAAAATATTCGTCTGAGGCAATCGCAAACTACGCTAGCTGATGTCGTGTTTACCTTTTCAACTTCGATCCATTTAGAATGCGCGTCAATTATAATTAAGTAATAATTGTTGTTGAATGGACCGAGGAAGTCGAGATGCAAGCGAGCCCAGGGCTCCGGCGGCCACGGCCACGAGTGCAGCGGCGCGGCGGGCGGCGCGGGCCGCTGCTCCCGGCACGGGACACACTGGCGCGCAACCTCTTCGATATCATGGTCTATATTTTCCCACCATACATAATTACGTGCTATCTGTTTCATTTTAGCTACGCCTGGATGTCCCTCGTGAATTTCCTTTAAGATAATCACTCTGAGTATATTGGGTGCTACGACGCGATACCCCCATATAATACAACCCTGATCAATATGTAAACCCTCCTTTCTATTGTAAAATATTTTTTCATTATTGCTATAACTATTATCAGTTGGCCAACCGTACATTATGTATCCATATATCTTGCTGAGTATCGAGTCCTTTGTTGTCTCTGTCTTTATATCTTTAAAACTTATGGGAAAACATTGCTGAGCGTAATTTAGATAACTACCTTCATCTCGTATTCGAGTCTCTGTTTTTGTTTTGTCTAAAGGAAGACGAGAGAGGGCATCCGCAAAACAATTTCTCGCAGAAGATATAAATTCTATTTTGAAATCGTAAGCCGCTAACTTAACTGCATAACGTTGCATTCTACTCGCAGCTGTGACCGGTATTCCCTTTTTTTCACCAAAAATATAACTTAAAGGGCGGTGATCACTTCTCAGTATAAAACGTCTGCCATACAGATATTGGTGGTGCTTCGTCACCCCGAATATAATAGCCAAGGCCTCTTTGTCTATTTGAGAGTAGTTCGCCTCGGCTGCATTGAGCGTGCGCGAGGCGCAGCACACCGGCCGCTCCGAGCCGTCCGCGTAGCGCTGAGTCAGCACCGCGCCCAGCCCGTACGCGCTACTAGGCGCAGCACACCGGCCGCTCCGAGCCGTCCGCGTAGCGCTGAGTCAGCACCGCGCCCAGCCCGTACGCGCTACTAGGCGCAGCACACCGGCCGCTCCGAGCCGTCCGCGTAGCGCTGAGTCAGCACCGCGCCCAGCCCGTACGCGCTACTAGGCGCAGCACACCGGCCGCTCCGAGCCGTCCGCGTAGCGCTGAGTCAGCACCGCGCCCAGCCCGTACGCGCTACTAGGCGCAGCACACCGGCCGCTCCGAGCCGTCCGCGTAGCGCTGAGTCAGCACCGCGCCCAGCCCGTACGCGCTACTAGGCGCAGCACACCGGCCGCTCCGAGCCGTCCGCGTAGCGCTGAGTCAGCACCGCGCCCAGCCCGTACGCGCTACTAGGCGCAGCACACCGGCCGCTCCGAGCCGTCCGCGTAGCGCTGAGTCAGCACCGCGCCCAGCCCGTACGCGCTGCTGTCCACCGACAGCACGAGCGAGCAGACGAGGGTCGTAATGAGCGAGTACAGGGGAGCTGCTTAACGTCTTTTTAATCTTATTAAATGCCGAATCACATTCCGTAGTCCAATTCCATTTTTCATTTTTTTTTAACAAATCATACAGTGGTTTCAATATGTAACTCATATTTGTACAGAACTTTGAATTAAAATTTATCAAACCCATAAAACTTTTTAGTTCGGTCACATTTTTGGGCGATGGCGCTGCTACCATGGCCTCAATTTTTTTTGTATCTGTATGCAAACCAAACTTATCTATTTTATAGCCCAAGTAAGTAACACTTTCTTTGAAAAATTGACATTTGTTGTAATTAATTCTTAGACCATTTTCTTTGAGTCGTTGTAGCACTGCCCTCAAATTTGCTAAATGGCTAGTCCTATCCTTTCCCGTTATACATATGTCGTCAGCAAATACAGCCGTTGACGGCAACCCATTTAGCGTTTCTTCCATGATTTTTTGAAAATTTTCTGGTATAAAGGAACCCGCTTGAAAACAAAAGTTCCAACGTGAGTTGTGATGGCCGTCATCGGCTGTGAGTCTTTATGTAACAAGCATTGTTGGAAAGCGTTAGACAAGTCTAATTTTGTGTACCTCTCCCCGCCGCCCAAAACAGCGAAGAGGTCCTCGATCCGCGGCAGCGGGTAGTGATAGTCCTTTAAAAGTGAATTAATTGTAACTTTGTAGTCACCGCATAAACGTATTTTACCGTTCGTTTTAATCACGGGCACAATAGGTGTGCCATAATCTGATCGTTCGACCTTGTAAATGACGTCCTCCCGCTGCAGCCGTGCGAGTTCCTCTTCCACCGGCCGTCGTAATGCTAATGGTAATGACCGCGCCTTTACAAAAATAGGCGATTCGTCTTTTAGGTACAATTTAAATTCCGTCTTAAATGTACCCAAACCTTCGGCGAATACCTCTGGATATTCTTTACATAAAGTGGACGCCATCGAGTCCTCTTCCGTCAAATTATGGCATTCCACTAAAGATAAATTTAATTGTTTAATCCATGTGCGACCCATTAAGGGGGGGCCCCCGTTCTCAATCACAAATAAGTTTAATTTATTTTGTTGCTTGCCATAACATACATTAACTTTAATAAAGCCCAGAGTCTCGATGATGTCCCCCGTATACGATTTAAGGCATAATTGTTTTTGTTCGAGCGGGATTTTAGAAAAATTCTTATCATAATATCTCTTTGAAATTACAGATAATTTACTCCCGGTGTCAATTTCAAATTTACACAATGTATTCTCAATTTTTACCGTTGCATAATAAGGTCCATCGCCATCGCTACTAACAATTAAATTATAAAAATTACAACTATCATCATCAGTATCCGATTCATTCATAAAAAATGTTCTCGATGGTTTCTTGATCTTTAGATTCTCACTTTTATGTTTAGAACACACTGATTTAATATGACCTCTTTCACCACAAATATCACAATTATAGTATTTGAAACGACACTTGCCTTCAACATGCCCTGGTTTACCACATCGTGAACATGCGCGCTGCGCCCGAGCCGCGCCCGAGCCGCCCCTGCCGTGCGCGGCCGAGCCGCCACCGCCGCCGCCGCTGCCGCCGCCGCCGATGCGGTGCAGGCCGTCGTCGCCGAGCGCGCCGCCGCCGCCGCGGCCGGTGCCCGCGCTCGCGCTCGCGGCCGGCGCGCACGCCGTAGCCGCGTGCCGCTCCGCCGCCTCCAGAGCCTGCGCCAGTTTTACGGCGCGTTTGTAGTCTACATCCTTCTCTGCAAAGATCCTCGTTCTCATGTCTTCAATGTACAGACCCGACACAAATTGGTCTCTCAAATTTTCTTCTAACTTCTCTCCGAAGTTGCACGTTTTAGCCAGATGTTTCAGCGCTTGCAGGTACTCGCGGATACTTTCTCCTTGTCGTTGTGTCCGCTGACGAAAAATATGTCTTTCGGCAATTTCAGATCGTTCCGGTTCGAGATGTGTTTTTATCAAATTCACTTACACTCCGAACGATTTCGATTCGGGAGTACTCGGAGAACACAAATCACACATTAACTCATAGCACTCCGCGCCTACTACAGTCACCAACGTGGCCACTTCGAGTTCGCTTGCTATTTTATTTAAGGCTATGAATTGTTTTACGCGTCGAATATACGCTTCCCAGTTGTTACTCGCGAGATTATAAGGTTCTATGTGTCCAATAGGCATTTTAATCGATTTTTAATACACACGCGTAGATTTTTACTGATAGCTCGTCGCCAATGTTAAGTATGTAGCAATGAAACAACACTCGAATATAGACTGGTGTTTAATGGCTGCCGTAGCGAGCGTTTAACAGAAATAAACATGTATACCCTCAATAAGGAACATATCATACATAACATCTGCATTTTACATACTAACATTTTATCAGTTTTCTTCACAACGACAAATCCAGAGATAATAATATTTGGCATGTATCATTAGACAAGCTTTAGCAATATGTGTGTGAACATGCTTGATAAAAATTATTCATCGTTTTTATGTTAATGCAAATCAAATGATGTATTCGGGAGACAGTTAAAAATATTTATCTTTGTGTCTAATATTAACACAATTAAACTTACAAAAAATTATCAAATTAAATAATACGAGCTCAAATATATGGTCTATTTTAGAAGAGGCAATTATTTTATAGGAATGTTCTGAAACTTAATAGTTACGGACAAATTGCTAAGACAGAATAAAAACACCAATTTCATAGGTAAGTACCCAATATTTGTTAGCGATATAAATTAATTGACATTCAGTTGTAAGGTTATAAGAAAAAAATGGAAATTGGTATCATTTTATTTTATCAAAATAATAAGATGACCACAAAATTATCATTATTTTTTATATATTATTTATTTTTATATACTTTTATACATGGCTGGATAATGATATAAGAATACAAGAAGTAGACGCTAAGCTGATGAGTGACAGGAGAATGGAAGAAGAAAAGTTGTACCGACCCGGCAAGAAGAAGAGATAATATTTAACTTTATTGCACATAAGAACTATTATCATCATTCTTAATACATTTTAACCAGCAATAATTATAGTATTAATATTAATATATTTATGTACAATTCATGAACTTTTAAAAACAAACATGTTTATCACTTTTTATGAAATTAAATTATGTCATAAAATTAATTTTATCTACACTCATGTTATAATGTTCGAATTATGAACTCATATTCGAACTCATAATGGAATACTTTTTAACACAGATGATAAAAACGAAAATTTAAAAATGGAAACTGTAACATAATGACCAGTATGCAACAGGTTGGACTCTTTATGCAACACTTTATTCTGAAAAACACACAATACTGTTTTCCAGACTGCCAACAATAAATAAAATTAATTAATTTTTTTCTTTATTTCTTTTAGTTTATTGTATTTTTACACACTACAGACATGAAAGTAATTTTTTTTTTCTTATTTATTTTCCGGGACATTGTGACATGAAAGTTGTAAGTAGATTTGTCATGGTTGTTAGTTGGTTCATGATTTGTCTGAACATGTTCATCATTTGCTTCATATCACTTGAATCATTGCATGAGTCTTGTGTGTTTGAATCAGTTGTCTTAGTAGGTTTGCCTTTAAGAATATCTGCATAGACTCTTGTCTTCTTAGTCCCGATAACGTAGTATCAGGTGATTTTTTAAAGTGTTCATGAGTCTCATTTGTTCTAGTACGAAGTGGCGGGTATTTGCGTTTCTGTAGATCTTTGTAGACGCTGCAGCCCTTGTAATTGGCCGGATGATTTCCACCGCATAGAACGCATTTAACTGTGTCAGATCGTTCCTTACTTGAGCAGTCTTTGGAAGCGTGGTTTCCAGCACATTTTATGCATTTGGGCTTGCGATGACAGTGCGTTTTTGTATGCCCATAGTTTTGACAATTCGCGCACTGAGGGATATTTCTAATTGGTTTCGGTGGCTCAAAGACTATACGACAATTTAGCAAGCTTTTAATATCATATATTTGTTTGTTGTTTGTATTTGGGGATAGTTCTACTATGAACATGTTTAATGGTACCTTTGTATTTCTTTGCTTTATATTCCAGATGTTTACTGTTTCATGTCCTAGGTCTAGCAAAGCTCCTTTAATTTCTTCCAGATCAGTGGAGGAATGAATTTTTTTCAGGACCACCCTAAATGAACGTTCTTGTTTGGATTTGTATGTATAATAATTTGTACCTTTAGCGTCCAGCGGTTTAACTACTTCTCTAAAGACTTCTGGAGTTGAAGTAAGGATCTTTACTCTATTTCTATTTAGTATTTTAAGCTCGTATTGGTGATTTGCGTGTTGATCTAGAAGATTTTTTAACGGGGTAAAATTTTCAACGCCATCTACGAATATTGGGGGAGGCTTAGGAGCTTTCGCAGTTGGTACTGCAAGTAATTCGTCTTCAGTTTCTACATCTAATACCTCGAATGAATTTGATGTTGGTACTGGCTGACCTAGCCAGCAATCGTAGAGTTTGCTCTGTTTTTGAGATTTATTATTGTTGTTGTTGTTAGGGCAGCTTCTAGGGCGTTTTCTATTGTTGGGTTCTATGTCCGTCTCTGAGACTTGTCCGCTTTGGCTGCAAGTTACATCCACATGGCTCAAAGAATGGAATCGATTCCTGAATTGAAACAAAGGTCCTTTTGATTTAAGAATTTGTTGTGTTGAATCACTTGTGCCCTGATGTGCTGGATCATTTTTAGAAGGGGTGTTAAAAATTGTTTAATTTTTCCATTTTGTTCCCACGATAAGGGTCGAAATAAAAGGTCGCTTAAGAGGTGACGCCCATTCCCTTAAGAAGGCTCATTGCAACGACGTTAGCCTGGTCCGTCGAGGTTGGCGCTAGCGACTGGTCATCCACCAGCCATGCATTCCGTTGGCACGTTACCCACTGTGGAATTGGGGTGATTTTTATGGAGGTAATCTTCCTCTTAGTCCAGGCGATTAAGCCAAGACTCCCGATCGCGTCTTAGCGGTTGCGGGGGGGATAGTCATTTCCTACCATCCCTAATCAGGCTTGTGTAGCCTGTGTATCAGGTTATTTGACCGCCGCCCGATGCTTGGCGTTGTAGCTTATTTAGCACTATCTAGGGGGCACGTGTAGGGTAGTGGATAGGTGTTTCCTACGGACGCAAGCTACTTTGCCCCCCTAAATTATTTATTATTTCTTATTGCTTATTAAGCTATTGCATAGCTTCTATCGCGGGCCTTGAGCGCGGGGACCGAATCCAGAAATTCCGTAACGAAAAAACCTCACGCTCCATAACGAAAAAACCTCACGCTCCCCACGATCCCCGATGCGCAAGGAGGTGTGGCTTTGTGGATTACAACTGTTTTCCGCTTGGGGCGCTTTTTACTTACTTACTTTTTACATTTCCATATATATCAGAGAGAGAGAGAGGGAGGGAGAGAGAGAGATACTGACGTACGTTTTTCATACAAATTGACTTTCATAACATAACTAAAAAAGTCACGAGTTTTACAATACTAGGGGTGGTGACGTGAAATAAAAGGGGTGCTGATGGTAAGTGACGAATTACCTATATATGTACATGTCAGAATTTTATAATTTTAATCTTTAGACGTTTTAGTTCAACTATTAATAGTCAACATTTCCCTACATAAGAGGTACGAATGTTAAGTTAAGCATTTTGTAAAAAAAACAATAAATAAAATTATAATTGCATAAGTTGATACAAAATGCTATGCAATAGCTTTACTGCGGCAGTCCCCGAGTGCCACACGTCTTTATTTCTTTTAATAATGAGTGTAGATAAAGTAGTGTATGTAACTGCACATAACTCATTAAAAAACTCGCGTGATACGCGCTTAATAACCTATATTATGTGACAGTTTGCGATTCTATAGTCACATAGCTCTATTATTGTTTTACGCGGAGATTGACCTGCTCGGGTAGGCACGGAGCTCAGAGTAAACAGAACTGGAGTAGCCATTAGTCAATTTCTCAAACATTTTTTTCTGCCATTTCTTGCGGGGGGTGAGGTTACCACTACACCCAAAGTCAGCTGTTTTTACAAATGCACACATGCATAATTCGACACACAAATTTAAATTTTACACACACACACACACGCTTAAAATAGTCACGTGGGGTGTGCGTTTTGACAACGTCACAGCCGCACTCCCCACGAGACTAGCATTCGAAATTTGAAATCGTAGAATTCTAAAACATAAAATAATGAAGTAAATAATCATGAAATCTTAAAAATTATAATTACAAATAAAAGGTGACACCATCTTTTAGCATACTCGATGTTTTCTATTTATTTTTACAACAAAAAACAGCACAGGCAGACATTTTTGCGGGAGCTCTGTTCGCCGCAACGTTTACAATGTTATGGCTGTCAAAATGGCGGCTCAACTAGTTTTATTAAACGTGCAAGCATCCGATGCTTGTGCATTTGGCAGAGGGGAATGTTAGACAAAGGCTACTCCAGTTCTGTTTACTCTGAGGCACGGAGTGATACTAGACTCCGCCCACAAGTGATCTGTGAAGATAAGATCTTTGACATAAGGATTGACAATCGGGTTGGTCATGCTCGGTCCGAATCGCGTTAGCTATGGCATTGTTTGTCATTGAGTTTTGTGAAATGTATTTACGACAGTTGTGATGTGGAAAATCTTAAAATCAGATAATAAAAAGCGGAAAATTCTTATGATTTTCTTTTTTTTAAGAAGAAAAATATACACTTCTTACAATAAAAATAGGTAGCTCTCGTTTGACATGACCTAAAAACCCGTTGGCCTTGGATTGGTTTTCTCGGCCTCGAGCACGACTATGAACCTCTTTTATTACTGCTTTTTTATCATCTATCCTCTTCTTTTTACTACTTTTTACTTGTTCCGTCCTACAGAAGGTGTATTAATTAGACTATATTTTTCGGGGATTAAGGGAATGCATAATCTACTATTTCAACTCCATTGCTCCTAATGTGAGCTTTATTCCCAGGTTTTTAGGCTCATAATGCCATAAATCAAAACTTGTGATTTTTGTTTACAATAGCGAGTAATATTTTAACCCAGTGAAGTTAAATAGTACAACATTTTAAAAGATAATATGACAACAAAACGATTTTAATTTATCCGCATTTCCACGCATTACTAATTACTTTTTGATAATGCTTTTTTTAACAATTTGGTACCACAGAATAAATACTTAAAATATTTTATATTCTCATTACTATTTCCCTCTAAATAAAAATAAAAATAATAATTTTAACACCTTACAAGACTAGCGCCCGCCAAAATTTTGGCTTTATTTTCAGCAGAAACCTAATATTTTCCTCTTAGATTATGATTTTAAAATAATGCGGCATCATTCACTGAAACCAATTTTCTGATAAAAGGTCCCTGCCCACTACACAGAATCATACTATGACCGTGCTATGAACGTGTCAGGCAAAAAAATATTCTCTGCATTAAAAAGTATGAGACATGCCCACTAGCCCGTTCCGTTACCGACCAGTACCGTCGCGTGCCATGCACGGGCCGGCAAGTATTGTCGGCGAGAATATTGTGCCGGTGGCGATACGCTCCGTGCATGACGCGACGTTGCCACACCGGTTCGCGCAGGCGGCGAAACGGTGAGCACCCGGGTTATAACCGCGTTAGATGGCCGTTATAAACGCGTCTGCCTCACACGGAATCAGGTGAATTCATAATATCTATGTTCACCCACTTGATTGTACTAGCCTAACATTTATAAAAAAACAAGAATTGTAAAAAATGTGAATAAAGCAACTATCGAGTTTCTGGCTCGCTCTTCTCGGGGATGTCTGCGTTCCGAGCGAGTGTGTTTGTATATCAAGCCTATAAAATAAAGATATTTTTGATTTGATTTGAATACTAACTGCCTCTCTGGTCTAGTGGTTCGCACCACCGTGTTGATCGGGAAGTCCGGGTTCGATTCCCCACGGGGGCAGAAGTTTTTCTGCTCGGTTTGGTTGGTGGTAGGGCTTCTAAGCCCGCCTGGCTACCTACCACCGTCTTACCTAAAATTGTCGCCATAATAACAATGTTTTAAGCATTGTTGTGTTGCGGCAATCAGAGGTAAGATAGCCAGTTCCTCAGTTATTGAGGATTGCAAGTGAAGCTCGCTTCCATCTTCGACCTTATCGTCACTTACCATCAGGTGAGATGAAGGTCAAGAGCTTACCTGTCACATGTAAAAAAAAAAAATTACTACAAAGGCGACAACAGTGCACAGGGACCGCTCAGATATGGTACTCGGATGATACGGAGATGATACGCGGACCGTCCCGTCACTAAAATCGTTACGCACGGGTATGTCACGCGGATGATAATGAGATGGTATGCTGACCCTCCGGTCATTAAAGCCGATACATACGACTTTGATACGCACTGGTGGGCATAGTAGAGCGTATCGTGTTGCTTGACGTGTCTGATACGTTCATAGCACGGCCATGGTACAGTCAGCGTCAAATAGTTAGTGACACTCAGGGTGTTCAATTAGATAGACACTACCAAAAGGTCAATAACATCGGTATACATAAAATTTCCATATTCTTAAACACACAAAAGAGCTTTCATATAATATATAAGGAAACTCTTTAGTGTTATCAGCAATATGGAAACTTTATTTGTATCGAATTTATTGACTTTGTGGTAGTGTCTATTTTATTGAATACCTTGAGTGTCACTATCTATTTGACGCTGAATGTATGATACGTTGTAGTGGGTAGAGACCTTTAAGATTAATTCGTTTTTGCGATTGTATGGACATTTTTTGGAATTATTAGTCCTTTATGATTTCTTTTTGTAGGTACTATAAAAATATCAACTTCAAATAGTGAGGAAGATTGCGACACTTTCACTCAGCCAAAAGAGGCGCAAAAAGAAAATGAAAATTTGCTGCCGCCAAAATCCAAAAAAATTTATTTGACCACATACGATTTATTCCTAAACTGGAAAAAAGTGAATAAAGCGAATTCGTTTTCTGAAAAAGTATTTTTAACATACTTCAAAGAACTTGCCAACAAATACAAACCCAGTTCGCTGTGGTGTGTTTATTCTATGCTAAGAACAACAGTGAAGACTAATAATAAAATTGATATAAAAGAATACTTGAACCTGACGTCGTTTTTGAAGAGAAAGTCGGATGGATTTACTGGTCGAAAATGTAAAGTTTTATCACCAACGTCTGTAGAGAAGTTTTTAAAAGAGGCTCCAGATTTTAATTATCTGGCAACAAAGGTCTGTTGAATATCTTTATGTATTTATTAATGATATAATTTCTCTGTGGCTTTTAAATACTAAAACTAATGATATTTTTGCAGGTTGCAATAATATTCATCATAACAGGTGCATGTAAGCCTCGAGATCTGACCGATATTAAAACTAATGATGTAGAAACCCATGGTGATTTAATTCTTGTAAAAATCAAAAATACTAAAAACAAGATTCCACGATCTTTTACAATCCACGGCCCCTTTTTTCAAACTGTGAAAAAATATGAAGCTCTTCGTTCGAAGAATGCAAAAAACGATCGCTTTTTCCTGAATTATCAAAAAGGCAAATGCACGTCTCAACCTATTGGCATAAATAAATTTGGTGCAATGTCAAGGGAAATTGCCAAGTTTTTAGATTTGCCTGAGGCTGGTTCTTATACGGGACATAGCTTAAGAAGGGCCTCGGCTACGTTGCCAACTGGTTCAGGAGCTGACGCAACATTAAAGCAACATGGTGGAGCGCGATCTGACGCTGTTGCCGAATCCTGCGACGAAGACCCAACACGCAATAAGTCCAGCATAAACGAAATAACTAGTGAAATTAAAATAGAACCTCTGCAGGAAGATATTTGCATTGAGCCTAAACCATCAACATCTCGAGACACCAGTTATTACGATCTTCTCTCCAACAATAATGGAGGAAAGACACCAAAAATTGAATTCGATTTTGTTTTAGGGTTATGAACAAAACTGTGTAGAAATGTTATATGTAGTAATTACCTACTAGCCTTTAATCAAATATTATTTATTGAATTAAAATCTAACACAAAAACTTAAATCACAAAAGAGTAACCAAATATGGAATAAGTACCCATAATTTATATTCTATAATAAATTAACATTACTTAAATAAACATATATATCTAGTAAGTGATATTCTTGAATGCTGTAAAAACATTTTTCGACCAGCCACTCTTTAACAAAAAATTACTGTCGTGGACAGCCGAAGGAAAAGGCGGATTTGGGAGAGAAACGTATAATAAATAAAATAATAAAAAATACAATAAGAACTGAAGGAACAGAAAAGAAAACGAAGAATGACAGACGTAAAGAGAAGTAAAAAGTACATAGACAAATAGTAGTAATAAAAGGAGGTCTGTCCTTGACAATTACAATTTTAACAATTTCAGATCTTTAAAATTATCTAGTAATTTATTATAAACTTAAATGTACATTGTCTAACTGTTATTTCTTGCAAGAGATAACTCCGTCGTTGGCCATTGGAGTTTATACCCAGAACGTAAATTGCGTTTTGTTATTTCATGCTTAAAGATAAATATTTTTTTGTTCTGGTACACAAACGCACAGACATTCAATATATAATGACACGACAATGTAAGTAACATATATTTCCTAAAATAAGGCCGACAGGAATAATTTTGTTTTAGCCCAAATATGGCACGGATACATCTCTTTTGGATTACAAATGCCATATCCCTCAGAGTACCCCCGATAAGAATTCTATAGCGTAAACACGAATTTACATATCCGTTGTAAGCAGTGATAGCGGCATATTTAATTTAGAACAAAAGTCAAATATATGTTGCTTCCAATTACAAAATCTAAAGTTATAACAAAAAACTTATACATCCAACTGATTCTATAATTTGTCCATTGAAATTTACACAATGTTCTGGATGTTCTCTTTTACAACTACCAAATTGAATCTATTCTGTTTTTTCTATGTTTATTCTTAAATTATTTTCGTCAAGCCATTTAATTACATCGTTTAATGCTGTATTGATCTTATATTCATAATCAGTCTTATTAAAATTTCTATTACCTTTGATTACAATTGTAGTATCGTCCGCAAATAAAATACATTCATGAGGGATACTACCAGGTAAATCATTTATATACAATAAATAGTGGGCCCAAAATACTACCTTGGGGCACTCCAAATTTATTGACTTTAAAGCATAATTTATAATTTCTAAGATCTATAAGATCATATAAACGAAAATAACATTATTGTGATTTATGAAAGAAGTTACTTCACTTGAAAATGTTACAGAACCAAGTATCAAACTCTGGACCAGCAGAATTCAAATCAAATGCTTTATTAGCATACTAAGGGTCAGTTTATTGATCCGTGGTCAGGTAGACCAATATCTAACTGCCTCTCTGGTCTCGTGGTTCACACCACCGGATCTAAAGGGTTCCCGTGGGATAGTTAAAAAACCATAGGAACCGCAGACGAAGTCGTGGGCAACAACTAGTATATTTATATAATAATATAATTTTATTGCTCTCATAGTTATAACTATTACTGTGTTTCCCCCGATTGGGGGAAAGCATTCGAGGGAAACTGGGAATAGACGTGATATATATTTTTATGACCCCAAAAATTCGCTTACTGAGTAAAAGCATTTTTCCACAAGGTACGAGTATTTAATATATTGGGTCCTTACCCATGAAATTTGTGTTTTTATTCTGTCTTAGCAATTTGTCCGTAACTATTAAGATTCAGAGTATTCCTAAAAAATAATTACCTCGTCTAAAAATAGACTATATTTTTGAGCTCTTTTAATTTGTTTTGATAATTGGTTGTAAGTTTAATTGTGTTGAAATTGGACACGGAGACAACTCTTTTTAAGTGCCTCCCGAATACATCATTTTATTTGCATTCGCTTAAGAACGATAAATAATTTTTATGAAGTGTGATATAACACATATTACTAAAGCTTGTCTATTGATAGATTCTAAATATTTATCTTTGGATTTGTGGTAGTGAAGAAAACTGAAAAAATTTTAGTATGGAAAATGCAGAATTCCCCAAAATCTCCATACAAAACATCAATTTCATAGGTAAGGACCTAATAGATAATGTGGCTAGAGCCCAAGCAGGCTATTCAACATTAAGCTGGATTAAATATTCAGCTTTCTCCACTTTTATCCATGGAAAAAAGTCTTGGTACATACATTCTGCATCAGCGTCAGGAGATACTTGGTCCATCAACTCCCCATGTTCACTGCCTTCATCAAACTGGATAATTTTCCATAATTAGACACCGATGACTGTCTATATCTTGAATTTTATTATAAAATGTTAAGCCCAAATGATGCTTTTTTTATTATCTTTGCAAGTGTGTTGAAAAACGTCGTATGACACAAGTGCGCTTTGATCACTGCAACATTCCGCTTTCGTATCATAAGAAACAGTGTGTTAATAATACATTATGACACAAGTGTGTAAAATTGGTCTTAAAAGAGCCGAGGACTGTTATCACATTGTAACGAGGCGCTATAACTAAAGGGCGAAATCGAAAATAATTGACAAATTTTAATGGGGGCTCCTAGTGCTATTAAACATTGTATATGTGTGGGAGAAAAAAAATTATGTGGTAAAAAAAAACAAAATTTTCAGTTGCTTTTACTCGAAACTGGTAAATATACATATTAAAAACATAAACCATAAAAAATTGCATGTAAAATTTATATAAGAAAAATATTACATTAAATTCGATACACACTTTTGTTTACAAATGAACTAATAATTGCGTTATTGTATTTTCTTACATAATGTTTCATTACGATTTTAATTGTTATTATACAGATTATTATAACGTTGAAAATGACCTGTAAAATTTTGTCGAATGATTTCAATTTCACCCTGTAAATTAGCGACTCGTTGCTGTCATTGCGCTCTTCTGTGGCCATTTTTCTCTTGGTTTCCGTTTTTAAATTAACTGTCTGTCTCTTTTTATTTGTTTTGTTCTCAAAATGTATTCTTACAAGAGTCAGCGTGTAGAGCGGTTGACTCACCGACATTAATTTCAAATATTATTTAATGTATTAAATACAGTATTAATCAATTTATAAGCTTATCCTAAATATGTTACAAGATCACAATATTTTTGGGTTATCAGTTTCACCCAATTGATAGTCTATAAGTTTCTTTAAGGCACTATTGTAAGTAGCCCTACCTTTTATAATATCTTTTAGCGTTAAATGTGAAATTGTTTTTGTGTATTCTGTGAAAGTTACCTTTTTATGTGATTGTTCCAGTTGTGCCTTAATTTACAAATAAAAATATAGTGACGAATAGTGACGGAGTTTCCTTCTCGTCTACTACCTCCCGGTCACAACATTACACACATGTATCATACGACTGGTTTCAACAAACGTGCGAAGAAAATAATACTACCTTCTATACGAAAAGTGGATGAATGAAACATATGAAAATGCATGGAAGTGTGTGAAAGTGTATGAAATATATGAAGTGTATAAATGCTTTCTTGACACATTAAAATTTTAAATGTTGTACATACCTCATTACTGGGTTACGAAATATTACGCACTAGAGTGGTAATATTTTACTCGCACGCGTGTTTAATAAATTGCATTATGTGCCTAAAAACCCAGGAACAAAGATCTCATTTCGATCGAGTGTATTGAAAATAATCTAATTTAAAAACTAGTAAACATTTTCTGGGCGTTATCTTACATAAGAATTTATTTATTATTTCTAACTATTTATTGAGTAGTGTAGTTACCCGGCCTTCTTGGGCTTAGAGTAAAAAAGAAGAGAATTTGTCGGGTTGGTCATGCTCGGTCCGAATCGCGTTACCCATGTTTTAATTTGGGTTTTGCGAAATGAATTTACGACAATTGTGATATAAAAATTTATTGAAAGCGAAATAGATGTACGATTATAATATTTATTTTACAATTTTTTCCATCACAAATATAAGTTCACAAAATAAAATAAAAAAATCCATGGCCAACTCTATTCGGACTCGAGCACGACCAACTTATATGACATCAATCCTCAACCTTATTATAATCTAGTTTTAAACCTTTTACAAAATTCGATTTTGTCATTTTTTGACATTTTAGCCATATTCTTCGTGTGCCATGTCCTCATCGGACGTCAGCGACCATTCTCTCGGAAGTTATTCCTATCCTGTGCCATCCTGGTCAGGTTGGCAGCGTCATTAATGCTTGTCAAGCTTTTAATATGGTCCATCCAGAAAGCCTAGCAGGGGCCGGAGAGAAAAAGTCCCCGAAGACAAAAATGCTCATTGCCTCTCGCTTCTTCGTTCCCGCGGAAGCGAGAGGCAATGAGTTATTTTGTCTCCGGGAACTTTTTCTCTCTGGCCCATGCTAAGCCTGCACAGGCCATCTTCCTTCTCTCCCTACTCCTTTGGCCCTCTATTTTCCCTTCTAGTATTTTTCTTTAAATTCATCATTCACCCTAGAATTTTCAAAAAAAAAAAATAGTTTTAAAATAGATTTTTTCCTGCAAGCGGACCTATGTTTAATCTACTATTGTAACACACTTGCTCGTAATTGAGCATTATTCCCTAGATTTTAGGCACTAACTTAATTTTATGCTATAAATTAAACACGCGTGCTTTTTATTTACAATTTTTACCCAGTGTAGTTAAATACGTAGAGCAATCAACTGAAATTGTCAACAAAGCATTTTAAATTTATCCGCATTGCATTACTAATGACTTTTTTCTATGTCCGTATGAATTGAGGAGCCACCTTTGTATCCTAATGAAATTAATGTAACATTTAGTAGTACATTAAAAAATAATGTAGGTTTGTGACGGGGTGAAGCCGGGGATAATGAAAATGCAGTTAAGTCGTCACTTAGGTATCGTAAATTTTATAATGAAGAATTAAGGCACAACTGAAACAATTATATAAAAAAAGGTAAATTACACTGAACACAAAACAATTTCACATTTAACACTAAATATATTATAAAAAGGGTAGGGCTACTTACAATAGTGCCTTAAAGAGACTTATAGATTTTGTTATTTATCAGGAACTGATCTTATGGGTTGTTGTATCTTTTTTTAAGCTTATAAAAATTGATCATCACTTTATAAATATATTACAATTATTGTTAGCAGGGAGTCAACCGCTCTACGCACTGACTCTGGTAAGAATGAACTTCGAGAACAAAACAAATAAAAGAGACAAACAGCAAATTTAAAAACGGAAACCAAGAGAAAATGGCCAGAGAAGAGCGCAATGACAGCAACGAGGCGCTAATATAGCTATGGCGCCTCGTTACAGATTCAACCCTCCATTTTGTAGTATAATACTTAAAAAGTTATATCAAAGTAAAAGTGGCTCCTAGACCTAAACATCAGAATTGAGGAGCCACATGGAACATGGAAAGTACTTCATAAATATTTTTGAAAAATATTGCATTATTTAGTAGCAATTGTATGAATACTGAATATCTGAGTCCAATACTGTTGATATTCAAGAATATACAGTACTTTTATTGTGGCTCCTCAGACCATACACACAACTCGTCATTATTTAAAGAAACAAATGGTCCATTAGAGCACAATTCCTACATCATTTAGTATTAAGTATATTAGATTTGTAGAACAAGAGTCCGGAATTAAAAAAGAGGGAGTAAGGAGATATGTCACATTTTAACTGGCTCCTCAATCCTGACGTTCTGCCTAACAAATGATTGACTGTACCTACCTGAAATCACAAAGAAAACAAAAACTAAAGACACTCCTTAATACATACGGACATTATGTTCCTAATGCCTTTTTAAAAAATTGATAGATTAAGGGCGTCTTGCAGGATTAAATCGAGATTTAAAACTAGATTTAGTAATTTTTAGACAATAGGCTAGTTGACTCTTTTTTTATTGGGACCCGAATGATTCATTACTGTTAATCACCACCATAAAAAATAATACAATTTTTCTTCAAACCTACGAGTATAACACAATAAATAAAAAAAATACGTTTTTGCTTAACAGGCAAAAACGCTGTTGGCCATGATAGTCTGAATTAACTGTGCCGTCAGGTCAGGAATTTGGTAATCAACCAATGCGTGACACAGCCGACAGATATGCTTGATTCGTTGCGACTGGCGTTTGTTTGAGTTTGACCATGCGTAGTAATCGTTTACAGGACGCGTTACTTCACTAAGTTCACGAACATGGCGGATACCCTCTTTGTGAGTAAAAAAAAAAAAGTAATAATAAAACATGTTTTTTTTATTATTTACTGAACTTGGTATATTTTGGACTCTTGTACAAAATACTATGTGATTTTAACATTATTTTCATATTTTTGATCATACTATAAACAAGCCTATTTTAATATGACTGAAATGTCAAAAAATTACAGAATCTAGTTTTAAACTAAGCTTTTAATTTCCTGCGAGTGAGCCTAAATATTTAATATATATTCTCATTACTGTTCCCCTCTAAATAAATGAAAAATAATAATTTTAACGCCATACAAGACTCACGCCCGCCCAAATTTTGGCTTTATTTTCTGCAACGATTATAAGTAACATAATATTTTTCTTTTAGATTAATTGCAACATCAGTCACTTTATCCAATTTTCGATTTAAGATTAATTCGGTTTTGCGATTGTTTGGACATTTTTGGAAGCGCCATATTTTATAATTATTCGTCTTTTGTTTATGATTTTTTTTTGTAGGTACTTTAAAAATGTCGGCTTCAAACAGTGAGGAAGATTCCTTGAATATCACTCAGCCAAAGTCAAAGAGAGAGGCGCAAAAAGATAATGAAAATTCGCTGCCGCCAAAATCAAAAGAAAAATATTTAACCGCATACGATTCATTCCTAAAGTGGAAAAAAATTCAAAATGTGCATTCTTTTTCCGAAAATGTATTTTTAACATACTTCAAAGAACTTGCCAGTAAATACAAACCCAGTTCGCTTTGGTGTGTCTATTTTATGTTAAGAAGCACAGTGTTGAGTAGAAACAACATTGATATAAAAGCATACTTGAACCTGATGTCGTTTTTGAAGAGAAAGTCGGATGGATTTGTTGGTCGAAAATGTAAAGTTTTATCACCAACGGACGTAGAGAAATTTTTAAAAGAGGCTCCAGATTTTATCTACCTGGCAACAAAGGTCAGTTGAATATCTCATTTTGTATTTATTAGGTCCTTACCTATGAAATTGGTGTTTGATATGGAGATTATGGGGAAGTCTGCATTTTCCATAGTAAAATTTTTTCAGTTTTCTTCACAACGACAAATCCAAAGATAATAATATTTGGCATCTATCATTAGACAAACTTTAGTAATATGTTTAATATCACACTTCATAAATTTTTTTTATCGTTTATAAGTGAATGCAAATAAAATGATGTATTCGGGAGGCACTTAAAAAGAGTTGTCTCCTTGTCCAATTTTAACACAATTAAACTTACAACAAATTATCAAAACAAATCAAAAGAGCTCAAAAATATAGTCTATTTTTAGACGAGGTTACAGAAAAATACTAATAGAGAAAAAAACACCAATTTCATAGGTAAGGACCCAATATTAATAATATAATTTTATCCGTAGGCTTTTAAATACTAATATTAATGGTATTTTTGCAGGTCGCATTAATATTCGGCATTACAGGTGCGTGTAAACGGCAGGAGCTGACTGATATTAAAACAAATGATGTAGAAACCCATGGTGATTTAATTCTTGTAAAAATCAAAAATACTAAAAACAAGACTCCACGATCTTTTACAATCCACGGCCCCTTTTTTCAAACTGTGAAAAAATATGAAGCTCTTCGTTCGAAGAATGCAAAAAACGATCGCTTTTTCCAGAATTATCAAAAAGGCAAATGCACGTCTCAACCTATTGGCATAAATAAATTTGGTGCAATGTCAAGGGAAATTGCCAGGTTTTTAGATTTGCCTGAGGCTGGTTCTTATACGGGACATAGCTTAAGAAGGGCTTCGGCTACGTTGCCAACTGGTTCAGGAGCTGACGCAACGTTGAAGTTTAACCAACATGGTGGAACGCGATCTGACGCTGTTGCCGAATCCTGCGACGAAGACCCAACACGCAATAAGTCCAGCATAAACGAAATAACTAGTGAAATTAAATTAGAACCTGTGCAAGAAGATATTTGCATTGAGTCTAAACCATCAACATCTCGAGACACCAATTACGATCTTCTCTCTAACAATAATGGAGGACAGTCATCAAAAATGGAATTCGATTTTGTTTTAGGGTTATAAACAAAACTGCATAGAAATGCTATATATAATTACCTACTAGCCTGTAATCAAATATTAGTTATTGAATTAAAATATAACACAAAAACCAAAATCACAAATGAGTAACCAAATATACTAGCTGTGCTCGCGACGTCGTTCGCGTGGCTATTGATTTAACGCCGATAAAAGATTACAAAAAATTTGTGTGTTTGGTAACACTGCATTGTTTTTTACAAAGTGCTCAACATTACATTCCTACCTGTTAATAGTAAAATGTTTATTGTTAATAGTGAAACTAAAATCTCTAATTATTAAAATAATGAAAATAACATTTCTTGTCGGTGTCATCTGATAATTGTTGTCATGGTGATAAATCTCTTTTGTCGTGTCCTTATTTTACAATGCCGAGAAATTAATTAATTCGGAATAAAATTACATTTTAACGGAATAAGTCACATAAAACTCGGTCGAGCAGATATTGAAACCACGGTTACACCCGCGCGGTACCCGATCCCATGGGAATATCGGGATAAAAAGTCCTATGTCCTTTATCAGGCTCTAGACTATTTGTGTACCAAAAATTGAATCGGTTCAGTAGTTTTGACGTGAAAGCAAGACAGACAGAGTTACTTTCGCATTTATAATATTAGTATGGATAAGCCGACATTATCTATCAATAACAAAGATAAACAAATATGTATGGAATGAAAAAAATTAAAATAACATATTTGTTTTAAATGAAAGAAGTTACGTATTTCACTTGGAAAAGTCACAGATCCAAATATTAAAACTCTGGACCAGCAGAATCATTGATAATGTACTTAATGTGCTCACTTTCTCCACTTTTATCATCGAAAAAGTCTTGAATTAAACATATATTCTGCATCAGCGTCAGGAGATACTTGGTCCATCAACTCCTCACGTTCACTGTCTTCATCAAACTTGATAATATTCCAAAATTAGATACCGACGACTCCATATTTGGATTTTTATACTATAGGTAAATAGTTCAAACTTCTCTGAGTATTTTTTCAAATCACAACATCTTAATGACAGAAGACAAACAATTATTAATTGTTTATAAAGTCAAAACAATTATTTGGGCAATAATATATTAGGTCCTTACCTATGAAATTGGTGATTTGTATGGAGATTTTGGGGAATTCTGCATTTTCCATACTAACATTTTATCAGTTTTCTTCACAACGACAAATCCAGAGATAATAATATTTGGCATCTATCATTAGACAAGCTTTAGTAATATGTGTAATATCACACTTCATAAAAATTATTTATCGTTTTTAAGTGAATGCAAATAAAATGATGTATTCGGGAGGCACTTAAAAAGAGTTGTCTCTGTGTCCAATTTTAACACAATTAAACTTACAACAAATTATCAAAACAAATCAAAAGAGCTCAAAAATATAGTCTATTTTTAGACGAGGTAATTATTTTTTAGGAATACTCTGAATCTTAATAGTTACAGACAAAATTCTAAGAGAGAATATAAACACCAATTTCATAGGTAAGGACCCAATATACATGTTACCGGAAATGTATAAAATCTAGGAAAAGGATCAATGAAGGATCAAGGAACAATTCCTAGGAAATGCGTTGTGGTAGATATTAGGGTTAAGCTTATAGCTTATTTTTCATGACCCTTTTGTACATAACAAATATAATTTTTGAATGTCATTGAAAAATAACCTTACCCTAATAACTATCAGGTTATATATTTCCTTGGATTTGTATACAATGACGGATTATATTTCCGGTAAGATAATAATATATACAATTTGGCAGCAGAGAAACAATTTTAGTTGCTGCTCAGTTGTTTTGCTGACCAATCAGAAAAATCTGCTGCCCATAAGTTGTTGACCAATTACTTAATTTAGCTGACCAGTCGTATTTTTTGCTAACCGAAATTTGAATATTTTTCTTCCCGTTTCAATAACACCCTAAACCAATTAGCATAACATTTATGTATACAAAACACACATATCAACATGCCTCTTTCCCCGAAGGGGTAGGTAGAGGTGTGAATACCGACATTTCTCCAGAAATGTTAAGTCCCCATGTAACAGGTGGCGAACAGGTGCCGAAAATATTGTATTGTATACAGTCATTATAAGTAGCTCATGGCGCAAGTATTTTTATGTATTTCCGTGGGAAGAGGCGCTGATTACCGAAATACAGGAGACCAACCTAGTTCGGTGATCAGATGCTAATTATTTATTTTGTCAAGAGTTACATGAATAATTAAATTAAAATTTGTCACGTAAATTTAACAAATAACTCAATTTAAGATGAAAAAATTATTATTATTATTATTAACCTGTTGCCATGCACCGGGCACAATGAGAGGTAAGTGATATTCGCTATCGACTGTACATAAGCTTAGTACAAGCAGTGGAATCGAACTCGCGAGTGAAGCGCTGTTGAACGAATAGTTCCCCATCCGTCCCTACTTGGCTACCGCTGAGTCCCCTCGCCTTTTCGTATGAACGGAACATAGACTTAATAATGTCACGACAGTACATTATGAGCTTTGTAAAATCATTTTTAATTCATGTTTTAAAACTCGAAAAATAACAAATTTTGTTACTTACGAATCTTACGATGTAAGCTATCTAGTCTTGCAAGGTTGTTGATTCATTAAAAATGACCCTGTATACCCAATAACACCCTGTATACCCAAATAACATTCTGTATACTCAATAACATCCTGTATACTCAATAACATCCTGTATACTCAATAACATCCTGTATACTCAATAACACCCTGTATACTCAATCCCCTTCCCATCTCAAAAAAGATATATATCTCTTTGTGGCTCCCTTTCTCGCATATTTTGATCTTCAGAGCATCTTAGAACATACAATAAGTGACAACATCTCCGATTTTTTTCAACATTACCACCTCACACAACACAATACGACGTTTTCGACACACTCGCGAAGATAATAATTCTATTAGAAAAGTGGATGAAATATATGAAAGTGTATGAACGTGCACGGAAGTATGCTAATTTACAAAATGGGGGATGATAAGCAGCTGTTATTTTTTGACTCAATATAGATCTACCAAACGGTTTGTCAATGTAAAAGATAAATATTGGGTCCTTACCTATGAAATTGGTGTTTTTCTTCTCTCTTAGTATTTTGTTCGTAACTATTAAGTTTCAGAGTATTCTTAAAAAATAATTCCTCCTCTAAAAATAGACCATATTTTCGAACTCTTTTGATTTGCTTTGATAATTCGTTGTAAGTTTTATTGTGTTAAAATTGGACACGGAGACAACTCCTTTTTTAGTGCCTTCCGAATACATAATTTGATTTGCATTCACATAAAAAAGTAAAATTTTTAAGAAGTGTGATACAATAGCTAAAGCTTGTCTAATGATACATGCCAAATATTATTATATTTGGATTTGTCGTTGTGAAGAAAACTAAAAAAATGTTAGTATGGAAAATGCAGAGTTCCCCAAAATCTCCATACAAAACCCCAATTTCATATGTAAGGACCTAATACTAATTAAAACGTTTATGCTTGGAAATCTATTAAGGCAGCGGCAGCCGAGTTGGGACGGATGGGCCACTACTCGTTCGCTCGGCGGCGGGAAACGCAGGTTCGATCCCACCGCCCCTGTACAACTGAGTTTGAATAAAAATTTATTAACAGTTCATTGTGAATATCGGTTGCCTCACATTGTACCCGGTGCATGGCAACAGGCTCTGCACCTGTACATGGGGACCTAACATATCTGACGAAGTGTGGGTGTTTTCAGAAGAAAGTCGTTTTTGTTCATGGGGCCTCACATATACAGCAAAATAAACGATAGTTTAAATGTGGTTCATCTTACCAAACGCAGTTGTAAAAATATTCTATGCAGATGGCTATTGAACTCAGACTACGACCACACTGAACTTCTAATATCTATTTAACATAAGGTTTGTAATACATACAAATATACGCCTACACCCACACATTCACTTACGCACCCACATCCACACACACGCACACACGCAAACACACACACACACACACGCATAAATATACGTTTCTAAAAGATTGTTGTAGACTACAGACACGACCTGACGAGAGAGCGATCTTATATACGAGTAATTGATTGATTGATACGATTATCGTGTTTTTATTAATAAGCGTGTTAATTATAGAAAAAATTTTAATCTCTGTTTTGTAATTTTTCTTATTCCAGGTCAAATCTTTGTCATCAAGCTGGAGCCGAAATGTGATAAACAAAAAACCTGTAAGTCCGTAAAGAAACCTTCGAAAGCTATTGGCAAAGTCTCGAAGGGGAAGGCTACTAAGAAGATGGCTATAAAGAGGAAACTGGATACCAGGGTCGTGACGAAAAGTATGCCAATGAGAGGTAGGTATTCTACCATTTTAAAGTCACTCAGCGAGCTATGGAAGTTTCTCTCGTCATCGGCCTATTGTCGGCCCACTGCTGAGGAGTATCAGCCGTCACCACGCTGGCCCAATAGGTTGGTGGGTAGAAAACGGTTTCAATGTCAACTGGGACCAACGGCTTAACGTGCCTTCCAAGGGCGGGGGAGTTCGAGGTCACAGTTTTCATCGCCGATCTACGGCTTCACCATGGCGAAGGTAGCTTTGCTTTCGATATCGAAAGTCAAAGCGTACCAACCACTGCGCCACAGTTTTGAATGATGTGATCTGGCAGAGAACTACAGTCTGGTGTAGTCTGGTATAGTCCACTGAATTATAGTGCGCGCGGAACTAGTTGGCCACGCCTTAGGTATGCGGGACGGCGAGGCGGGGGCGCTTGCTGTCATTACTCAGTTCGGCGCCGTACTTCGAAACGGCAACACGCTTTGCAAGTTCCGGCTACTTTAAACAACACGCACAAGAGATTGTAATAGCGAGATGAGTGAGATAAACTGAAGTGGCAGTGGTCCGGTCACCGTAGAACTGATGACCTTTTGGGGTTCTTTCTTACTCTCGTTCTTTTTTACTAAATGTACTTGATTTAAAAGAATACTACCAACCCATCTCTTTCCCTGGGTGTCGTTAAAGGCGACTAATGGACTTTGAACTGCACAACCATCCAATAGCTTATAGCGGCGACGGGCTCACGTCACGCTGATTGCAGTCGCTGCTTGGTGCTACTTCTGCGGTGCTTTTGCCTAGTCTCAGACTAACCCTTAGGGGATGATAGTCGTGATTATATGTATGTATTTGATTGGAGACCGCGACTCGGTTAACGTAGTGTGGGACGCCCTGCGACAAGATGGGATGACGATATTCGTAATTCGAAAGCGGTGGCAAGCATAGGAGAGATCCTTGTCCAGTAGACGAACATAGGCTGATGATGAGGCCCTCAGTACTGTAATATATCTGTACCAAGCTGTGAAATGCGACTTTAAACCACAGATCGTAAGAGTATAGGTAGATATAGACTATAGACGACCTCCATGGTCGAGTGGTCTGTACGCCGGTCTCAAGGCGTCGCCATCTCGAGAGGGCAGATGTTTGTGTGATGAATACAGGCATTTGCTCTCCAGTCTTGAATGCTATTATATGGATATTTATATGTATTTATCTATTAAATATATTCATCTGTCAGCTAATATGCGTAACACGTACGCTAATATACGTATATCTTCAGAAATTCACGCTATTCACGTTAATCATGTTGATTAGCGTGAATTTCTGAAGATATTTATTTAAAGTTTATTTATATTGGGTCCTTACCTATGAATATGGTGTTTTTATTCTGTCTTAGCACTTTGTCCGTAACAATTAAGTTTCAGAACATTCTTATAAAATAATTGCCTCTTCTAAAAATAGACCATATATTTGAGCTCGTATTATTTAATTTGATAATTTTTTGTAAGTTTAATTGCGGTAAAATTAGACACAAACAATTATTTTTAACTGCCTCCCGAATACATCATTTGATTTGCATTAACATAAAAACGATGTATAATTTTTAACCAAGCGTGTTCACACACATATTGCTAAAGCTTGTCTAATGATAGATGCCAAATATTATTATCTCTGGATTTGTCGTTGTGAAGAAAACTGATAAAATGTTAGTATGTAAAATGCAGACATCCCCAAAATCTCCATACAAAACATCAATTTCATAGGTATAGTCCAGTCAAAATAATTTAAAAGTCACATTAAATCCTACACACAAAATTTCTTTTTCTGAGCATTATTTGCGGAATTTGGAAGTCCACCTTGCAGTTTTCCCCCCTCCCCCTGTTGAGCGTTGTAAGGAAACGGGCCCAAAACCCTCGATCCCTATAACTCCTGCTGATAAAATTCTACAGTGGAGATTTAAGTAGGATTTAATTTGTTTAACTAACCTAAGCTTTAGACTCAAAAATCACCATAAAATTTTTGGAGCTTTCGGAGAAAAACAATTTTGAACGTTTTTTTTTCTTTAAGCTCCTAAAATGCAAGTTAAAAAATCGTACTTTTGGTGAAAATTTCAGATTACATTCCTAATGTATATCCGAATGCCTTAGTAAGTTTTCACCCCGGTGACTAAAGAAAAACTAATTAATTTTATGTTTTTTCTCTTTTTTTATGCTCTACATAATTGGTACATTAATTCTACACAATTTTTTTTTGGGTTTCTACAATTATCGCCCTAATTAGCATGCGCCACAAAAAAGTCACCATTTTGTATGAAGAGCTTTCCATGAAATTTTACTTTATGCAAATTTCATAGTTGTTACTTGTTCCCCGTCGCCCGCATCTCACTGAGTTTGAATTTGTTATAAATATTGCTTGCCCCTCAATGCGCTCTTTGCATGCTAAAGTCTCGCCCTTGTTAACATTTTTGGCGAAATGTGAGTGTTAACACCTCTGCCTATCCCCTCGGGGATAGAGGCCTGATGGTATGTTGGTATATGTGAATTGCTTAGAATTATTTAAAAATACTTCGATTACGCGAACTCAGAGTAAATTAATTAAAAACGACTATCCAGACAATATTTAAATTTTTTTTTAAATATTATTTTCACACTTCTTAAGTAAAAAATGGGTATAAAGACAAACATCTAAACGTTACCGGGTACTAGTGTTGACAGAAAATACCCGGTGTAATATATATAATATTTGCCTGTGCATAATTTTAAATAAAAATTTAATTTAGTTTATGAAATTTTTCGATAAATAAGAAGAAGATATTGCAATTTACAAGTACGCCACAATCATTTGAATTAATATTCTATCTTAGGGCAATAAGAGCGAAGCCAACCTCAGTCATAAAATGCAACAATTATGACATAAAAGTTTATGCACAAGATTTCAGTGAGTCGCCTACAAGCAAATTTTTTTTATTATATTGAATTTAATGCATTGGTCATTAGTTTCTTTATCGCAATTACGTATACAAGGCCGTGTCAATAAACACGTTTATTGTAAAAAAAAAACAATAAAACTAACAAAAAATTATATTACGATAGAACTATACATACATACATACAATCACGCCTGTAATCCCCCCCCGCCTGTAACTGTACTACGGCTTTATCCATCTTACTGCGACATATATACTGCAACGATATTTATGTCTTAATAATGACTCCTGCCCGTTTTGTAAAAATTGTATTTAAACAATTGCAAACAAATTCGGAAATCTTAAAGCTCTTTGGGTCTGATAAACCCGTTTGTTATAATTTGGAGAATCTACTTTTAAATATAGGTGTTTCGTTTTTTTATTATACACATTAAAGTATCTTATATCGTCAAAAATTGAGAAGATATAGAAAAACAAAAATTTTTTCATGTTCCATCAAAATTCTAATTCGTAATAAATATGCATTATAAAGCGCTGGTAATGTCGACACTGTACCAGTAACCGTCATTTTTAGAAAACAATGTACATATTTTTTTCTAACAATAGCAAAATTTTAATTTATAATTAATAATATTTACTTATAATATTACAGGTAATATAAAATAATAAAATAAAACTTGAAGCGGCTTTTGCTTGATTTTGATTGATGACCATAAAAAATAGGTAATTTTAATATTTATTATTTGGCAATAGTAACACAGTTAGAAATGTTCAATGTATTTCCAGTTTATTAATTCTATAATCTAGTCAGTACATACAAAGATAGTCTCTTTATCAAACGACCGGCGTCCTTCTCGAATAAGTTTTTTTGGGCAATTTTAATGTTTCCGATGTCGGTTTCTTGTAAAATCCTCTTTAAAAAATGTAATAATAATAATGTTGACAAATTCCTAGTAAATTAATATATTCCTCGTTGAGTATAAATGCACTTGCATGTTTATATTCAAATACAAGTTATTTTGCAATGAATCAACGTAATTTCAAATGAAAAGGGGTCCTTTAAGTATTTTTAGTAAATAATATAAACAAACAAACAATACTCATATTCTTGGATGTACGGACAAGTGTGTCTTTGCCTCGTCTATGGGAGCTACGGTCGTGACGGATCGCTCTGGGTCGGTGAATCGATATCTGAAAAAAGTCTCACGCGCTGGTTCTGATTTTGTGAATTTACTGAGATCTCGAAAAGAGAAGTCCTCGAATTTATTTCAGGAATATTATAATCAAGGGATCATTAAATTAAATAGCTCGAAGTTCGAGTATATTGGCTGAAGAGCGCATAAAATTGTACATGCCGGCCGGTTTATAGGTTACCGGCAGCACTTTAATAAAAACCTATAAAATATTAATAAAAGCCCGAGAAAAAGGGAAAAAACTACCTGGTGGTAGTGTATGGTATAACCATACTATATACAGTACCAAAGAAGCACAAATAACAAAGTATATCAAGACATTTGAATATTGGAGAAAAGACCAAGTTAAAATTTAAAATACAGTATCCGGACCTGCAAGGTATGCAGTACTAACCAACGGGAGAGGGAGATAGTAATAAGAATTATACATAATTATAATGGTTTAGAGTCACTTATTTATTTTTGTTATACCTGTTTAATACCTATACATACCGAGATCGATCAAACAGGACCAGAACCAACCTGCCCTTGTATTTATAGGTGGTAAAAATATTGTTTAGCTTAAATATTTGTAAACGTAATAAATAATAAGTATTTTTGATAATTTGTTGTATTATTTGTTTTTCATAAATCTTTAGTTGATGAGTAAAGGAGGGAAGAAATTTTAACATTACAGGGATACGT
Organism: Parapoynx stratiotata; assembly: GCA_910589355.1. Taxonomy (NCBI): domain Eukaryota; kingdom Metazoa; phylum Arthropoda; class Insecta; order Lepidoptera; family Crambidae; genus Parapoynx; species Parapoynx stratiotata. The sequence continues at coordinate 2,884,513 of OU342485.1, read as the reverse complement.
ACAATGAATTAGCCAGCACGCAGCCCGGATCTTAATCCCATTGAGCATGTTTGGGACAATTTAAAAAGAGCTGTATATGCGAGAAACCCTTTGCCCCCGACAGACAGCACTTTCAGAAGAATGGGGCAATATTCGGCAAGATATTTTAATAACCCTTATAAAATCTATGCGGAACCGATAAGAATCCGTAATAAGGGCACGTGGAGGTAATACACCTTATTAAAACACAAATAAACCCCTGCATAAAGTTTGTGTTTATTGTTAAAACCAATTTCCATAAAAAAAAAATCCTTAAATATCTGTATTTTCTTCAAAAAAGAACTTAAACTTAAGGATATGACCCTACGCTGTTTTAAAGTTCACGAACCAATCTAGAGATTTCAATTTAAATCTGTATTGAAAGTTTGCATTCTTTTGAAAAAATAGTTATTTCAAAGTCGTCTATTACTTTGATGCAGTTTATGTGTCCATCAGTTTATATTGAAAACTTCCAAAGTTGCTGGTAATTTTGGAAGTTATTAAGAAAACTGCCGATAGTTTTCCTGAAATATTCAAAAAAATAGGAAACATTCCGAAGTTTTCACATCTAATTATAATCGTCATTATAAGAATATTGTTTTCATAATAATAATAATAATAATAAAATCTTTAAACTGCTCCATTCATCCTGTGTGATTTTCATGATGTTAAATAAAAAGTATGAGCGCAAAATACTAAATGTGTAGAAATATATTAAAATTGTCACAAAACTTTTTTGAAGTACTCGGTGTAGTAGGCGGGGGGGTCATCTAAAAAGACTTTTTTGACAGCCGGCTCTTAAGAAATCGGTTCAACCCTAGATGTGTGTATCAGCTTTCGATGTTTTTGTATTAAACTTGTGATTTCTCGGTAAAATTATTAATTAATTCCTGTTACTAAAATATACACACTTCCTTTACTTAAACTGAAAAAATAAGCTAAATATCAAACTCATTTTGAGAAAATTTAAATTGAAATTTATTTGTACATACAAAATTCTTTATTTCGTAATTTTTTATTTGAAATAATGCACACATAAACCTGGTTATTGAATTCGCAACAATATTTACATTTATCACATGTCTTATAGTTAGTCGCGCCATTCCCCGCCCACCCATTGAATTTTGCATATTAGAAAAAATGCTCCAATAATTACTTGGGGATTTTTAAAAATTTAATATCTAATAAATTAAGACAATACATGCCGAAAAACTCCTTAGTGTAGAATTAATGCGCGGGGTCCAAAAACACAAAAATGTTCATAAAAAAAAAACTATTGAAGTCACCATGGTGAATATTTCTATTTATACTTGTAGACACATAAATCATATTATAATGTAAAATCACCCTTTGTTTATTTTTTGTTTCGTTGTTATTCTTGTTTTTTCTTTACATGTTTTTTTTTCCAAACCCTGTGCCACCACGGGGGTGACTTTTTAAATATCGTGTTTATTGAATAAAAGGAACACTTACATAAAAAATCACCCATGTAGAATTTAATGTTTTTATGATAGACGTGTTATAAGTTTAAAACCTTTTTTTTTTAATAAGCTCCAATAAAATTTTGGGGAAAACTAAAAAATTATTATTGCATTCTTATTTCTAATCAATAATTAAAATAAATTTCAGTGTAGGAATTAATGTGATTTTTTCGAACAAACAAATTTTCCTTGCCTAGACTAGTAAGGACCTAATATAACCATAGCGCAATTAGGGTGACGTCGTTTTTTGAAGAGGGGATTGATGCCTTCTTGACTGGAAGGAAGGAAAGACTAGAAAAAAATATGAAAAGGCATCTTAACTAGTTAAAGGGCGCAAAACGAAATACACTAGAAATATATATTTTTTGCAAACACGGGTGTACGCGGTGCCCGCAAACGATGACGACGACGTCACACACTTCTATGATACTGTTGTTGTAAAATTCTCCCATGTAGGGAAGGCAAAGGGAACAAAGCCTATACAGCCAAGTCTTCGGTATCTTAATGTCTTCAGTAGTTGCGTTGAAATGCAAGTTTAATACATTTCAATGCGTCTTGGGAGAGTTTGGCGTCAAACTATCGATGGTAGACACTGGTGTTACTTCGATGAGGTGGATTACCACGACAAAAATCTCATCGTTTTTCACACTACTTGACGCTCATTTCAATGATCCTCCACATTGCTCATCATTATTGACACTTATTACACAAAACTACACTAATTTTAGTGGCTCTTGTTGCGTAACATCAGTGTAGTTTTGTGTAACAATATTACAATCACTGAAATAAAAATCACGTCCGCCATAGTTGAATGGCGCCAGATACTCAGTTCCATAATACTAAAGCCTTCTTGCCTTAAACCTTTTTGTTTAAAACCTATTTTGTTCCAGAGTTCAACAAGTCTCTGCCCAGAGAGAAAGCATCGACCTCTCAATCCCAAGTCGCCTCGCGCGAAAACTCCCTTCAGCTCATCTTAAACTCAAATGCTTGTCTATTCAAATCTCTTAAAACAAAATTTGGTTGCTTCCACTGTAAAGAAAGCTTCATGACCATCACAGAACTGAGGGTTCACACGAAAACGCACTCTAATGTCAAGAACTTGAAGGTCAGATTCAATCTACTACGACTGTCGTATAAAAACTTCGATATTTCTGGCTTAGCTTGTAAAATATGTGAAGCGCCTTGCGACGATTTAAATGCACTTAGAACTCATTTGATTGAAAAACATGATGTTGCTTTCAAAGATGGCGCTCATTTTTTAATTCCGTTCAAGTTAGAGAGAGGTTTGAAGTGTGTGTTGTGCTCTGAAGACTTCAATACATTCACGAGACTAGCTATTCATATGAACAGTCATTATCCACATAACGTATGCGAGATATGTGGTGTTTCGTACATAAATAGATTAAGTTTGAGAATGCATGTAAGCTCAGTGCACAAAGAAAAAAAATGTTCACAATGCAACGCGACTTTCCCGACGCACTATTTAAAAGTGAAACACATGAAAAAAGCGCACAACGTTGGCGCGTACAAAAGGTACTGCTTACTCTGTGGCAAAACGTTCCGTTACACGTACTTGTTGATCGAGCACAGGATACAAGAACACGGAGCCAAGAGGCAATTGAGCGATTGTCCCGATTGTGGGAAAACGTTCCTTACTCCACAGAATTTAAAAGTTCATATTCGAGCTGTACATATTAAGGAGCGGAACTATCCGTGTAGTGTGTGTGAGATGAGATTTTTTACTAAATGTGATCAGAAACGGCACGAGAGGACGCATGAGGACGTGCGATCTTTTTCGTGTAATTATTGTGAAGGGCGGTTCAAAACTAAGGATTCGTGGAGACGCCATCTGAAGAGACAACATGGACATCTTTATGAAGTGCAATAAAGTTGTTTAGACTAGTCGAATCTTTTCATTTAATTTTTAGCTTTAAAGTCATGACGTAAAGCGCAAATTCACAAAACTATTTTCCCCTGAGTTATTTTCAACTAGCTGCTGCCCGCGACTTCGTCCGCGGTTGCTATGGTTTTTTTAACTATCCCACGGCAACACTTAATTTTCCGGAATAAAAAGTATCTAAGATGTTGCTCGGGGATTTAAGGCATCACCATGCAGAATTTCATTTAAATCGGTCCAGCCATTTCGGAGATTAGCCCGTACAAACAGACGAACAAACAGAGAAACAAAAAAAAAAAAAATTTTTTTGGTACCTATTTTTTTGCATCCCCTTACATGATTTTTTTTCTATGTTCTGAAATTCGACCTCTACAGTTTTAATATTAGGTCCTTACCTATGAAATTGGTGTTTTGTGTGGAGATTTTGGGGAATTCTGCATTTTACATACTACATTTTTTTTCAGTTTTCTTCACAACGACAAATCCAAAGATAATAATATTTGGCATCTATCATTAGAAAAGCTTTAGTAATATGTGTAATATCACACTTCATAAAAATTATTTATCGTTTTTAAGTGAATGCAAATAAAATGATGTATTCGGCACTTAAAAAGAGTTGTCTCCGTGTCCAATTTTAACACAATTAACCGCCTCTCTGGTCTAGTGGTTTACACCACCGGGTGTAGATCGGGAAGTCCGGGGTTCGATTCCCCACGGTAGCAGGGGTTATTCTGCTCGGTTAGGTTGGTGGTAGGGCTTCTAAGCCCGCCTGGCTAGCCTCCACCGTCTTACCTAAATCTGTCGCCATAATAACAATGTTATAAGCATTGTTGTGTTCCGGCAATCAGAGGTAAGATTGCCAGTTGTTTTATTTATTTTATTTTATTAGAAAACCAACTGCGTAACAGTAACATAGTTTGCAGTCTAATACTTTTAATTAGAAAGGCTAATAACAGGTTTCCCTTAACGTGACTTATTGTATTGGACGTGAAACAAGTAACAATAATAGTGAAACACACAATAAATGAACAATTTTAGAACCTTGACCAAAACTAAATCAAATTAAATTAATTTTACACTAATCACATACACAAATATCGCTTTTTAAGAGGATTACAGGTGAAGCTCTCCTCCACCTTCGGCCTTATCGTCACTTACCATCAGGTGAGATGAAGGCCAAGAGCTTTCCTGTCATATTTAAAAAAAAAAACTTACACCAAATTATCAAAACAAATCAAAAGAGCTCAAAAATATAGTATATTTTTAGAAGAGGTAATTATTTTTAGGAATACTCTGAATCTTAATAGTTACAGACAAAATGCTAAGAGAGAAAAAAAACACCAATTTCAAACTCAAAGTCATTTAATCAAATTGGTATCATCAAATACACTTTTGACAAGTCGAAACAAACAAAATAAATTATAAGTATCCTTAAATTGATAATACCACTACTTTTTTTTTCGGCCTGTTCACTACCGGGAGGCCTTGTCTAGAGAAGATACAAGGGTAGATACATACTCTGCAAGGGTTCCGTCCTCCCTTTACATTAATATATTCTACAACCTAATAAAATTTACGTGTATTATATAATACTCTTAGACACAAATATCAAAATTGAATTGGAAGGAAAATGCTCCAAAAGCGACTTATCAATATATACAATCACTTGTAATAGTTATACTGAAGTAGTTAATTAATTGTCATGTCTATTCGGAACACTCTCCTGGCCAAAACCCACCCAATATATGTAATTGTGAAATGTGAAATGTAATTTTTGTAAAATGTATTATAAATGTAAATTTGTGAAATGTAATTTCACCCAATATATGTATAGTTCGTACCTACCTATACCTATCCAGCGTATTAATGCTATCCATAAAAATATTATTAATGCGAGGTAACTCTGTCTGTCTGTCGGTCTCGCTTTCACGTCAAACCCACTGGTCCGGTTTATTAGAAATTTGGTCTAGATAGTCTAGAGCCTGAGAAAGGACATAGGCTACTTTTCATCCCGATATTCCCATGGGAACGGGTACCGCGCGGATGAAACCGCAGGAAGCTACTAGTTAATCTACGAGTCCCAAACTCCCATCCAATATTGAGCTTTAAATTATACGACATAGAGTTGAAAATATCTGAAAATTTATCTAACCTGTGCTGATAGTTGATAGTTACATTATCACAACACCCCTGGGCCTAACCTAGACTCCATCAAAGCGGAGACGAGACGAGCGGAGAGAGGTTTTTTAAACATCGGTATTGACACATTCTAGTCTCCGCTCATTGGAGATCATTAAGCGGAGATGTATTATATTGGGTGTTATTTAAACGGTCAGCAAAATATTCTAATTTTGGCTAGCAAAAAAATACAATTGGTCAGCCACTTATGGGCAGCAAATATTTACAACCTAAACCTTCCTTGATCCTTTATTGATCATTTTCCTAGATTTTATACATTTCCGGTATCATAATACCTATAGCTGCCGAAATAATATTTTGCAGCTCAAGTAATTATATTGCTGCCAAACTAATTATTCTACTGAGTAACTAATTATTTTCCTGCCCAAATATTTATTTTGCCGGGCAAAAAATTATATTGCTGAAAAAATATCACTTAGCTGCCAAAACTTTTATTTTTGATGTTTTTTTCTGTTGATAAAATAATTAAATGGCTGCTCAATTAATTACTTTCCTATTACATTTGTATCCCTCGACGACACGCAGCGGAAACTGGAAGATGATGCGTGCAGTGAGCGGTTTTGTGACGTGTAAAAAACCGAAACCGCATGTTCGAGTATTCTTTGCTTAAATTGAAGAGTAATTAAAAAAACAACTGTCAAATCAATTGGACATGACATTTCGCAGTTGTTTGTAAAAAAAAGTGATTTATTTTGAACATTTTCAGCTATGATTACGTAGTATTTAATGTTATTTGCTAAGTTTTAAACTCAGAGATGGATACTGAAATAATGGTTGAGAGTTTACCCCTACTGGGGGCTTGTAATTTGTGTTTGAAAGAGGGTGCCGTAAAAAGTATGTTGGTACCTCAACAACATAATGGAATTCAAGAAATTTACGCGGATATCTTGATGAAATGCTTCGCTTTAGACGTAAGTATATATTTAGACAGATATTTATATATTCTGATACAAAATTAAAGTATAATTCAGACAGTTTTTGCAAGGCATAACGTAAGAATCGCTGTAATAAAATATGTTTCTATTTATTAGTGAAGTGTGTTGATGTTCGCTTGTATTCTTGGGATTCCGCTTTGATATTATTTGTAAATAATGTCTGTACTTAACAGAAGTGAGTTTCGCAGTAATAGAACACTTTTAGTGAGAAATTGTAAAATGATTAGGTGTGTAGTATTTTGTGAACTTTGTGCTGTAGTTACTATAATTAGTTTTTGATACTTAAATACACACATTTATTCTCCAGTGGTAGAAGTTTATCAGCTTTAAAATTTATTAATCATAATTCTTTATAACTCATGAGATCTTTTATTTATTATTTTACATATGATAAGCAATGCTCTTGGCCTTCATCTCACCTGATGGTAAGTGACGATACGGCCGAAGGTGGAAGTGAGCTTCGCCTGTAATCCTCAACAACTGAGGAACTGGTTATCTTACCTCTGATTGCTGGAACACAACAATGCTGTTAATATTGTTATTATGGCAACAGATTTAGGTAAGACAGTGGTAGCTAGCCAGGTGGGCTTAGAAACCCTACCACCAATCATACCACCATCCCTTTACCTTTCTTCCATAACATTCTTAAACATTTTAAGCATGCAAAAGAAAATTAATTTCTTATAACTGTTCATTTATTGTTTTAGATAGCAGCGGTTGAGATGGGAGACTCAAAACGTTTGATCTGCATGGACTGTATAGGGAAGTTGAGAGACACCGCAAAATTCAGAGACCTGGTTGAGGAGTCTTTGAGGGTGCTCATGGAGAACTGGAGCAACCAGAACAATACAGGTATAGGTTTAGAGACATTTATTCTAATTAAGATATTTGCATGCTATTTGAAATGGCTAAATAGGTCTAAGGACAATCTATTGTAAAATTAATACCACAAAATGTACCCTATTTAATAAAGAATTTGTATTTGTATTATGATACATCACTGATGATACATGAGAACATAAAACATAAAATCATTCAGTTAGTACACACATTCGTTGACAAACAATAACAATTCTTTTGAATAAATTGAAATTTACAACAATTTTTACTTAACAAAATTACCAATAATTCAATATAATGTGTTTGGCTAAGCACTTTTTAAATATTTCAATCGAGTCTGTGTTTTTAATATCAGAGGGTATCTTGTTAAAAAGGTGCGCACCGTCAAATATTTTTGTACTTACAAAAGTTTTAGAAAGTTATTACACTCGCGAGCAAAAATTAAGGGTCGGTTAAGAAAGTTTGAATATCTCGGAAGATAAAGACGCTAGCGAACTGAAATAAACTGTGCATGATAGGCAATTTAATATTCTTAAAATAAAATAAAATATTTTTCATGATTAATTTATATTTCAATAAAAACATAAACTTAAACGAAAAAAGGATATCATGTGTAATCTTAAATAAAATGGATGTTCATTCGCACAATCTCTCCATAATTTCTTCGGTCTTCCTCTCCCTGCATTACCATTCACTCTCATATTCATAATTCTTCTTGTTACATGCTCATTTTCTCTTTTCAAAATATATAATAGGTTGGGGAAAAAGTTTCTTCGCATTTTTTAAGAAAATTCAAAACATTTTTTAATATGGTTTATTTACATTCAACTAAAGTATGTAGGTACCATTTTATTCGATAACTTTTTGCCATCTTGTAGGTAGGGACATGATCCCATTGCTATAGAAATTTTGGGACTTCTGGTCAAAATACCGCGACAAGTGGTTTTGGCAGTCCTCTCGTGATGTTAACCTGACACTGCCTAAAGAATTCTGAAGAGACCGAAACAGGTAGAAATCTGAAGGTGCAAGGTCAGGACTATACGGCGGATGCATTAACACCTCCCAGCCAAACTCTCTTAATTTTTGCTGAGTGGCTAAAAATGTGTGAGGTCTAGCGTTATCATGATGAAAAACCACACCCCTTCTGTTGATTAATTCCGGCCGCTTTCTCTCAACTTCTTGCTTTAATCTCATCAGTTGTTCGCAGTAGAGTTCAGAATCGATGGTCCTGCCTAGTGGTAACAGCTCATAATGAATAATGCCCTTCCAATCCCACCACACACACAGCATCACCTTGTTGCGAGTTAACCCGGGTTTCGCCACAGTCTGTGAAGCCTGACCGGCCTTTGACCACGACCTTTTTCGCACGTTCTTGTCGTACGTGATCCACTTTTCATCACCAGTCTTCATCCATCAGCTTCTTCAAAAATGGTTCGGTTTCATTACGTCGTAATAAAGAATCACAAATGAGTACACGGTTCATTAGGTTTCTTTCAGTGATCTCGTGAGGTACCCAAATGTCGAGCTTTTTTGTGTACCCAGTTTTTTTCAAATGCGCCAAAACTGTTTTGTGGTCAATTCCCAGTTCTTCAGCTACGTCTTAACTACTGACATGCCGATCTTCCTCCAATTTTTCAAAAATGGCATCCATTTTATGTGTAATAGGGCGACCAGAGCGACGTGCATCTTTGACATCAAAATTTTCGGATTGAAAACGCTTAAACCAAATTTGTGCTACTCTCACAGACACTGCACTAGGTCCATAAACATCGCAAATTTTTTTCGCGGCTTGCGTTGCATTTTTACCTTTTTTGTAGTAAAATTTAAAAATGTATCGAATTTCTTCATTAGATTCACTCATCTTGGCGGTACGAAAAACAAATGAAAATCACACATTTTCCTAATTTGAATTTGGAATTATGTTCTTTAAAATTTAAACTTTCAATGATACCAAAACCAGCCAGATACAAATAGTATAGCCAAAGAGATTTTATTACAAGTTTATACATACTATAATGCGAAAAGACTTTTTCCCCAACCTAATACATACTACGAAACCGCTTTTCTCTCAACATCTCTATCGCTAGTGCAACTTTTAGTTATCCCTGATTTACTCATATCTCACTCTATCAAACCTCCTCACCCCACACATCCACCTTAAAATACGTTTTTCGGCCACATGCAATCTATTTTCATCCGTTTTTTTCATAGCCCAACATTCAGATTCATACATAAATAATTAAAACATAAAAATAAGTAAATATTCTTAAGACATTCTCACCTATTAACTAGCCCCATTTTAGGCAACTAGTGCTGCTTGTTTTAAGGATACTAGATGACGGATAAATATATTTAATCGATAAATACATATAAATATTCTCATGTTATATAATACAATATATAAACATCCAAGACTGGAGAACAAATGCCTGTCCCCACCGGGGATCGAACCCAGAACCTCTCGAGATGGTGACGCCTTGACACCGGCGTACAGATCACTCGACCAAATAGGTCGTCAAATACAATATAATTATAACAACAGCTCTTATGATTGTTTTGTAGGTTTCCGTGACCTGTCGCCATTTCTTCCATCCTGAGCAAATTCAAAATCAAAAAATATCTTTATTTTATAGGCTTGATAAACAAACACTTAAAAACGTCAATTTATGAATAAGTAAATCTACCACTCGCTCGGAACGCAGACATCCCCGAGAAGAGCGAGCCAGAAACTCGGAAGTTGCTCTTTCTTCACATTTTTTATAATTCTTTTGTTTTTTATAAATGTTAGGCTAGTACAATCAAGTGGTCGGATTATGAACATAGATTTTTAGCATTTTCATTAGAAAGAATATATAAGCACTTGAAACAATGAACGATGTTGAAATTCGCTAAGCAATTAAGATAAAAACCAATTAATTAAAAAGCGACTGCCAACATCCCACATTACAAGTAACACAATTTGTAACATAAAGACGTGTCAATCTGTCCACGCATTTTTATCGTATAAATATTCCTGAACAGTATAGTAACCCTTTTTTATTAATTTTTGTTTGACACATTAGTTTGAATTTGTGTAAAGGCAGTTCAGTTAAATTTGGTGGTATTTTATTATAAATTCTTTGCTTGAAGTCCATAGCGACGGCGCCAATAGAAGTTGAGTGCGCTGAATATGAGGACCACATTCTGTAAATTGTTTTGAACTCAGGAAGCTTGCAGATTAAGGTTCTGAATGTTGCCAGGAGATCTTGGAATATCGAGTAAATTGATTCAGAGATAACTTTGATTCAGCTCAAAAATACCTATTCAACGATGTAACACACATAGCTATTGGAAAGTGGCACCAGGCTCTACACAACGCGGATATCTTCTATGCTTATTCGATTTGCTGATCTTTTTTGCTTTAGTCGTGTGGTAGCGGCTCATTAAAAGAATACCAACCCATCTCTTCCCTTAGGTGTCGTAAGAGGTGACTAATGGACTGCACAACATCCAATAGCTTATAGCGACGACGGGCTCACCACCTATCACCTGAGTCACAGATAAAAAGAAAAGATATAATTTTCTTACTTCTTTTAAATATCTTTTAGTAACATAAAGTCATTAGGTAGCGCTATTATACTAGCGGAATTACATAATTTATCTAATAGGTTGGGGAAAAATTTCTTCGCATTTTTTAAGAAAATTCAAAACATTTTTTAATATAGTTTATTTACATTTAACTAAAGTATGTAGGTACCATTTTGTTCGATAACTTTTTGCCATCTTGTAGGTAGGGACATGATCCCATTGCTATAGAAATTTTGGGACTTCTGGTCAAAATACCGCGACAAGTGGTTTTGGCAGTCCTCTCGTGATGTTAACCTGACACTGCCTAATGAATTCTGAAGAGACCGAAACAGGTGGAAATCTGAAGGTGCAAGGTCAGGACTATACGGCGGATGCATTAACACCTCCCAGCCAAACTCTCTTAATTTTTGCTGAGTGGCTAAAGATGTGTGAGGTCTAGCGTTATCATGATGAAAAACCACACCCCTTCTGTTGATTAATTCCGGCCGCTTTCTCTCAACTTCTTGCTTTAATCTCATCACTTGTTCGCAGTTGAGTTCAGAATCGATGGTCCTGCCTGGTAGTAACAGCTCGTAATGAATAATGCCCTTCCAATCCCACCACACACACAGCATCACCTTGTTGCGAGTTGACCGGCCTTTGACCACGACCTTTTTCGCACGTTCTTGTCGTACGTGATCCACTTTTCATCACCAGTTATCAGCTTCTTCAAAAATGGTTCGGTTTCATTACGTCGTAATAAAGAATCACAAATGAGTACACGGTTCATTAAGTTTCTTTCAGTGAGCTCGTGAGGTACCCAAATGTCGAGCTTTTTTGTGTACCCAGTTTTTTTCAAATGCGCCAAAACTGTTTTGTGGTCAATTCCCAGTTCTTCAGCTACGTCGTAACTACTGACATGCCGATCTTGCTCCACTTTTTCAAAAATGGCATCCATTTTATCTGTAATAGGGCGACCAGAGCGACGTGCATCTTTGACATCAAAATTTCCGGATTGAAAACGCTTAAACCAAATTTGTGCTACTCTCACAGACACTGCACTAGGTCCATAAACATCGCAAATATTTTTCGCGGCTTGCGTTGCATTTTTACCTTTTTTGTTGTAAAATTTTAAAATGTATCGAATTTCTTCATTAGATTCACTCATCTTGGCGGTACGAAAAACAAATGAAAATCACACATTTTCCTAATTTGAATTTGGAATTATATTCTTTAAAATTTAAACTTTCAATAATACCAAAACCAGCCAGATACAAATAGTATAGCCAAAGAAATTTTATTACAAGTTTATACATACTATAATGCGAAAAGCCTTTTTGCCCAACCTAATATGATTACGCTAGTATAGTAGCACCTATACTACTTAATTTATCTATGCCTGAGTGATGGACTTGGTGATGTGCGGGCTATGGCAATGGACTGCTTATGCGGTACTTTTGCCTAGTCTCTGACTAACCCTTAGAGGATTATATGTATGTGTGTTAATCGATTTACTGAACTAATATGAGTATGAGTATGTTAAAAATTATTCAAAAAATTTTAAGAAGGTCTGTAATACTGCAAAATGTATTTTCTTGCGTAGTAAAATTAATAATTCTAAAAGTAAAATAAAAGCAACTTGGAATATAATTAATAAAGAGACCTGTAAACATAAATCAGAAGATAAAAAGTTCTGTTTAAAATTCAATGATTGTATTGCTACCACAAATAAAGATGTAGCCGACGTGTTTGAATCTTACTTTTCTAATATAGCAGTCACAACCACAAAACTCTTAAATTCTAGTACTGATCATGCTAAATCATTACTTGAGTCAAGTATTAAAATATGTGAAAATACTTTTAACTTTAATTACGTAACTCCACTTGATATTTGCAAAACCTTTAAAGAACTTAATATTAAAAAAACAAAAGATCTATGGGATATATCAACAGACCTTTTAAAAATAATAATAAATGAAATATCACCTCATTTAGCATATATATTCAATAAATGTATTGATGAAGGACAGTTCCCTGATTTGATGAAACATAGTAAAATCATTCCACTATTTAAAGCAGGCGATAAGAGTGATCCATCAAACTTCCGACCAATTTCTATTCTACCTGCACTTAGTAAAATCTTTGAAAAAATTATATTTAATCAGTTGCTATTACATTTTAACGTAAGCAAATTATTACATGAAAAGCAATTTGGTTTCACTAAAAATAGATGTACTACGGATGCGGGCGTCGCACTCATCAAACATATATTTGACGCATGGGAGAACAAGCAAGATGCAATAGGTATTTTCTGCGATCTTTCAAAAGCGTTTGATTGTGTGGATCACCAAATTTTGTTAGTAAAATTGAAACATTATGGAGCTTCGGAAACTGCTATACGCCTTATACAAGCATATCTTACGGATCGAATACAAAAAGTTAACATAAATGGTACTAATTCTTCCGGCGCGCCTCTGCATATGGGAGTGCCCCAGGGCTCTATATTGGGCCCCTTATTATTCTTAATATATATTAATGACTTGCCTTACTTTGCTAAAGACCTTTGTGAGATAGTTTTGTTTGCTGATGACACTTCTTTGATTTTCAAAACTGACAGACGCAATAACGTATCTGACGAAGTAAACAATGCTCTCTCGCAAGTCTTGCATTGGTTCAATATTAATAACCTTGCACTTAATTCTAAGAAAACAAAATGTATTAAATTTTGTATGCCTAACGTAAAGCAGATCGATACTCAAATTTGTATAAAGTAGGAACGGATAGAAATAATTAAGTCTACCACTTTTCTTGGAATTACTGTGGACTCTAAACTGCAATGGGGTCCACATATTACGACTCTAGCAGGAAGACTAAGTTCAGCTGCGCATGCAGTTAGAAAAATAAGGCAGCTCACTGATGTTGAAACGGCGAGATTAGTTTATTTTAGCTATTTTCACAGCGTAATGTCGTATGGTCTACTGTTGTGGGGCTCCGCTGCTGACATTCAGACTATCTTTGTACTTCAAAAGAGAGCCATTCGTGCCATATACAACCTTAGACCACGTGACTCGCTCAAGGAATTATTTAGGGAAATAGATATATTAACTGTGGCGTCTCAATACATCTTTGATTGTATTATGTATGTACGTAAACACTATGATACTTTCCTTAAAAATTCTGACTGCCATAGCCTTAACACCAGAAATAAGCATAAGCTCGCCGTTCCAAGCCTCAGACTTCACAAGACTGTTAAATGTTTTATTTATTTAGTTCAGATCGATTTGCCGGAGAACTCGTATGTCAATATTTTGTAGGATGAATGTTTTTAGGGTTCCGTAGTAAACTAGGAACCCTTAGGCCCACTTGCGCGGTCGACAGTTAGCACCTAACCCTGGGGCAAATATATGGACAAACCCTGGGTTAGGCGCTAACTCTCGATCGTGCAATTGGGCCTTATAGATTCGCAATGTCTATCTGTCCGTCCGCGGATAATCTCAGTGACCATTAGCACTATAGAGCTGAAATTTTGAATAAATATGTATATTGTATTATGTACAATATACATATTAATTATGTATGTACGTAAACACTATGATACTTTCCTTAAAAATTCTGACTGCCATAGCCTCAACACCAGAAATAAGCATAAGCTCGCCGTTCAAGCCTCAGACTTCACAAGACTGTTAAATGTTTTATAGGAATCAGCATAAGAATGTATAATAGGCTGCCACAAAGTTTTATTGACTTGCCCCTGCATAAATTTAAATCAACTGTTAAAAGCTGTTTAATGAAAAAGGGGTATTATAAGATAGAAGATTATTTTACAGATAAAAATTCGTGGCTACTATAATTTGCTCCTCTGCACATACTTATTTTACAATATTTAAAATGTTCTATATTCCTTTTGTTATTATGGCTGTTTAAAAAAGGCTTACTGTTGAGTTTCTTGCGGCACTTCTTCTCAACAGGCCATTCACGTCGAAGTGCTAGTAGGAAAAAAAATATTGACGTGCAAAAGTATTTCATGTAAATCTAATTGCAGAATAAATGATTTCATTTCATTTCATTTCAATAGGTTTTTATGTGCAACAAAGAATTATTTCTATTATTTATTTATTTATTAATGAGGGGAGAGTGGAGAAGAGAGACTCGTTGCGCCGAACCCAAATGAGAAAGGACAGACAGACGATGACATTTTTTTTCAATGTTTGGCTTACCTTTGTTTCAGAACTGGATACCATTACTGACGACGTCAAGATCGAAATGAATGAAGCTGCAGATGTGGATTATGATGGCTTCTTTGACGACGACGATAATATGGGTAAGGAATCTTGTTTTATCTTATCTGTGGGCGATACTCCTAATATCTTTCGTCCAGTGGAAGAGCAGTGGCCGAGTTGGTGAAGAAAACATTACTCGCTTGGTCGCTAATTCGATCCCAAATTGTACTTATGTATACCACAAAATGTACCTACCATCTTACATATGTATTGTTCAAACATGTGACATGCAATAAAAAAATTAAGTACTTAACCATTCAAAGGTCAGAAAACCAGATACAATAGAAACGTTTACTGTTTGCGAACATCGGTGTTCACGCTGACCTTCAAGAGTTAAGTTTTATTCAAACTCAATGGTACAGGCATCGTCTTCAGCCAATATACGTCCAACTGCTGGGCGCAGGCCTTCGTCATGGAGAAACACATACCCACACCAAACTCGGGTTGGTGGGTAGAAACGGTTGCAGCGACCGGGACTAACGGCTTAACGTGCCTTCCGAAGCGCGGAGGAGTTCGCAATCACTTTGGTCGCCCATCCATCGCTCA
Organism: Parapoynx stratiotata; assembly: GCA_910589355.1. Taxonomy (NCBI): domain Eukaryota; kingdom Metazoa; phylum Arthropoda; class Insecta; order Lepidoptera; family Crambidae; genus Parapoynx; species Parapoynx stratiotata. The sequence goes on along the minus strand of OU342485.1, from coordinate 2,868,771 downwards.
ACAGCAACAGTATAAAATACTCCAAAAAGGTTTTATCTTTTATTTTTCTTTTCCAGCGCTTACTGAGTTTAAAGTGAAGGAAGAGCCTCTGAAAGATGATTCGAGAGAATCAAAGAAATCTCGCAAACTCAAAAGGCTTGGCAAAACCAAACTGCTGCCAGTCAAAATGGCGGACATAACGGAAACGGAAGCCATGTTGCAATCCGGCTTATTCCCTTTCAAGATCCGCAGAAATAACATATTCTCCTGCTCCATATGCCCAGAGAAATCAAGCAATTTAGAAGATATAAAGAATCACATAAAACATCACACTAAATCCAATATTTTACTAGCATTCAAGAAGATGATGTTCTCCAATTCTCAAAGGTTTTATAAGTCCGAGAAGAAGCTGCGATGTAAAATTTGTACCACCGATATATCTAATTTCGAGGAGCTGACGCAACATATAGAGAACTGCAGCCAGTTGAATTACAAGTGGAATAACTTACCATTCAAGTTGGAAAAGGATCGGTTAGATTGCCCGGTTTGCAGTAAAATTTTCCTCAACTATGTCAGTTTGAACACGCATATGAACGTTCATTACCCGAATTATATATGTGAAAATTGCGGAAAGGCTTTTGCGTCGAAGGCGAGGCTCCGAGGACACATGAGAACACACGAAGTTGGTCATTTTCCCTGTAAACATTGCGATGCGGTGTTTGACAGAGTGACCAAACGAGAGAACCACGTGTCGAAAGAACATAAGTCTGGGGTTAGATACGCTTGCAAAAGATGTAATATATCCTTGCCTTCGTTTTACGCGAAGCAGAAACACTTAGCAGAAGTTCACAATGAGGAGTTGAAGCGATATAAGTGTAAAGTTTGCCCGCAAAGCTATATAACTCCTGGGCACCTTTCAAGTCATGTTCGACGGGACCATTTGAACGAACGGAACCATAAGTGCGATAAATGCGATCTTGCGTTCTACACGAAGAACGCGTTGAAAATGCACATGATAAAACATGACGGAGAGCGAATCCACACTTGCCATATTTGCCAAAAGTCTTATCAGAGGAAAAAAACTTTGAGAGAACATATGAGGATACATAACAACGATAAAAGATTCGTCTGTCCTGTGTGTGGGAGAGCGTTTACTCAAAAATGCACTTTAAAGGGACATCTTAAGGTTCATGAAAGGAAAATCGATGTGGATGATGATCGAATCGGTCAGCCGCTACACTCTATATAGGTGCTCAATTTAGATAAGGAGCTGATTCGGTCTATTCGTCTCGCTCGCACACTAGTAATATGATTTTAATGTCCGTTCATCCTGACTTGCCCACGAGAGTTGCACTGTCTTAAACCTTTGAAACCCACGAACACCGGTGCTCGCAAAAAATATATGTTTTTATTGTCTCTCGTTTAGTGCCCTTGACTAGTTAAAACGTTTCGATAAAAAAATATCGCGATTATAATTACTAGTAAGAAATTAAAGAACCTATTTAAATAAGTTATTTCTTTAAACACGTTCGCGGACAGTGAGTCACTTCTTTAGCACTATTTTATTGTATGGGATTTTGGCGATTGCTCTAGCATTTCCGTCACGATGCATGCATGCGTCAAATGATAGGTCGCCGTCATACATTTGACGCATGCTATAGCATATGCGACCATGCGGGGTAGAGGAGTAAACATTGTTTTTTTCTTTGTGAGCAGAATAGGTCACATGTGATAGTAAGTGGTCTGAGGTTGTACCATCAGTGACAGTAAGGAATGGAGAACCCATACTTTATATTGAAAATCAACTGCTCAAGCATCACGGTTAAAAAAACTCAATAAACTTGGGATGCTGTAGCATCCGCGACATAATTAAACTGTCCAACAAGAACGCTATAGCAGGCTCATCCGCGAAAGTGTTGAAAAGTCTTGCCAATAAGGCAAGTTGAGATGAACTGACCAACATTCTTAGCACGATTTTACTCTTTCAACGATATTCATTTTAAGGTAGATTTTTTATTTACGAGAGGTTAAAGATTATAAAACATCACCCCATGAGCCGAAACTTGATGATCACCACAGATGTAGTCGGGGTAGAAAAGGGTTCGTCGCCTTAAAGTCTATATTTGTTTGCACGAGGCAACGTCAGACATACCAACATTAAAAATGTCGCATTGACGTTTGTACAGATATCTCGCTTATATTACTGCCAGATTCACGGTTTGCAATAATTGCAGCTCTTTCATTAAGATTAAAATATCTTGGCATTATGAAATGAAATACAATGCGGATTAATTATTTTTCGCAAAAATTCAACAAATATTACGACATTCCCATGACATAGAACTTTATTTTTTAAACTTTAATTACTTACTATCAAAAAGGTTTTAGTCTCAAATAAATATTAAAAGTAATTGTCTAGATTCAAGTTGTTTTGATCCTTGATTTCATTACCAGTAAGCATAATTTTGTATGCAGTTATGTTGGTAGCGATTTAGTTTCAAAAGGTAATAAGTTTCTATGACTGATAAAGGAATCAATTTGAAAAGTGACGAACCTTTTTCTACCCCCACTGTACATTAACGCAAGTATAACGATTTGTATTGAAACCAAGCGTGTCAAGTTTTTAACGTGTACTGTGACGTCACAGCCGTAATTTTGGACGGAGATCCACACTGGTTCGAGGATACCGACGCCGCCGATGTCCCTCCGCTAATTATCACACAACGGGGCATACTTCTTTTTTTTTTTTTGGTATTTTCCCTCTTTTTACACCCCCTGACTTGATTTTAAGCATTTTTTTCTATATACAGACATTCGACCTTTACAGTTTTATTAAATGTAGTAGAAATGTCATGCTAAATACGTTATTTCTGAGTTCATATTAGAAAGAAAGGCAAAATGTTTATTTCGCAATATGTTTAATTATTACAAAAAAAATTTTCTTCTATTGAAAAGTCGTTTTATCAAATGTTTTAGTTGTACATGTTTGGTGATTATGACTTAATACAACTCCTGTATTTAAACATTCTTTATTAGAAAGAGAAGGTATGATATATTGGAATATTCTATCCTTTCTTATTATACAAGACTGCATTGGCTGGATTCCTTTGCCTTAAAAAGCACAAATGGCTCATCAACTTATTTATTTTGTATGAAATACAATTTTATTTATAATGTTAAGAATTGTAATTTATAATTTTGTAAATATAAGTAAAGTGCAATAATTTCACATAGAAACTTCTTTATACATAAAATATATAATTTAAAAATTATGTTCCTTTTTTTCTTTTCTGTTTTTTACTTAAATCTGTGGCCGGTTTCTGAGGTACCGGGTTCGAGTCCCGGTGGCATGCTGCTAACGTGTGACGAATACAGTCATTTGTTTTCTTAGCATGCTACTATTGAGCAGTTGCTACTTATTAGACTGTATGTCGAACCATTGCTATTAATGAGTATTTCCAGTGTGGGTGTTTAACACCTCTGCCCACCCCTTAGGGGAAAGAGGCGTGATGATATGTTGTCATTTCGAGTCTGGTCAAAAATCGACAGTCGTGCGATTTTCGTGCAATCTATCAAGAATAGGCTAGCTAGTTGACTCGTATCAAAAGTTATGAAAATAGAAAGAAAGAAATAAACTTTATTAAGAACCATGATACACTGAATATAATAATAGATTCGACATGTTGTATACATCACGATACTTAATAGGTATCCACTCAGCATAGTCGATGCATCTGAATAATGCTCCGACGCTGGTCTTCAGTAGATGCCAAGAAAAAGAGAAAAAAATATGTATCAAAATCAAAATCAAAAATATCTTTATTTTATAGGCTTGATATACAAACACTTAAAAACGTCAATTTATAAATAAGTGAATCTACCACTCGCTCGGAACGCAGACATCCCCGAGAAGAGCGAGCCAGAAACTCGAGGGTTGCTCTTTTTTTCACATTTTTTACAATTCTTGTTTTTTATAAATGTTAGGCTAGTACAATCAAGTGGGTGAACATAGATATTATGAACATAGATTTTTAGCATTATAATCATTATATGAGCACTTGAAACAATGAACGATGTTGAAATTCGCCATGCAATTAAGATAAAAACTAATTAATTAAAAAGCGACTGGCAACATCCCACATTACGAGTCAGCTCAATATGTAACATAAAGACGTGTCAATCTGTCCACGCATTTTTATCGTCCAAATATTCCTGAACTGTATAGTAACCCTTTTTTATTAAATTTTGTTTGACACATAGTTTGAATTTGTGTAGAGGCAGTTCAGTTAAATTTGGTGGTATTTTATTATAAATGTGTATACATTTCCCCATAAATGACCGACTTGTCTTATGAAGTCTAAAGTTTGGGACAGCGAGTTTATTTTTATTCCTAGTGTTGACATTATGAACATCACATTGTTTTTTAAAAATGTGTAAATATTTTTGAACATATAAAATATTATCAAAGATATATTGGGATGCAACAGTTAATATGTTTATTTCTTTAAACAGATCTCTTAGTGAGTCACGTGGCTTAAGTTGGTAGACAGCACGCACAGCCCTTTTTTGCAAAATAAATATATCTTTAATATCAGCTGCTGTCCCCCACAACAGTAAACCATATGACATAATACTGTGGAAATAACTAAAGTAAACAAGTCTTGCAGTATCCACATCACATAAGGATCTGATTTTTTTTACAGCATAAGCCGCGCGTATGTACTTCAATTCTAGATAGTGCACTGCTACTCTCATACACCATAAAAGATAAAAATACCTTTAGCATAAAGACATAAAATTATACGAAATAAATAATCTAAATAATATTTAAAGTTATTCAATGAATGTATTGTGTATAATAATAAGTGGCAACATACATTTAATAATATAATATATATTACATATAATATATGTGTATTATATAGTATATAAGACAAAATTTAAGAACTTGTGATGTGTGCCTAACTTCTGTATTTTATAATATAACACAGCTAAATATATTAATCCATATTCTTTTGCATATTCAGTAAATAAATTTTGTACTTTCTTTTAAAAGAGAATAAGCTGGAGCACATTTTAATAGGTGGTGGGATATTGTTCCAACATTTCGTGGAGGAATAACGAAAACTCCCATGAAATGCAGCTGTGTTGTAGGACGGACAACCAAGAAGATAATTCAAATAGTATTTAGTACAATGATCCCTAATACCAATAAAGATAAACAAGGGATTGCTGTAGAAATTCAATTTAAACATTTTTATTTTTACTTTTCTTTCATCTGCTAAAAACGCTATCCGCCATGTTCGTGAAATTGGTGAAGTAACGCGTCATGTAAACAATTAGGTGCTACGCATGTTTAAAATTCACAACCAATCAAGCATATCTGTCGGTTGTGTCACGCATGCGTATTGAATTGTTTACCATAGTCGTGACCTTACAGCCCAGATATTTCATAGACCATCAGCCAAAGGCGTTTATGACTGTCAATCGAAAACGAAATTTAAAATTTATTGTGTCATAGGGCTAATAAATTGTCGATTATAGCTGATTGTACGGCGCTGAATCTAGCGGAACGTTTCCGACAGCTGCCGAACGGCGCCGGAGACTGTCGAACGGCGTTGCACGGCAGTTGAATGATCCGCCCCCATGCCTTCATCTCCGACGGTAGTCAAACGGCGTTGGTCGGGAGTCGAATGATTAATTGTAAATAAAATTATTGTCGACTGCCGATCGCATGTGAACAGCTGTCGCAACAGTTGATCGGCGTTAAGCCGAGTAGTGCGAGTGGTGATACGCACTCAGCTTAAGGCGATTCCACGTCGATAGGTAAGTATGGGTAGACCCTAACAGTAATGAATCATTTGCGGCCCAATAAAAAAAGAATCAACTAGCCTATTGCTGTTTTATTCATGCTAAATATTCATATCGTAAATATTCATCCTTCTTGCAAAAAATCTTCTGACAGTTACAAAGAAAGGTAATTAATTATATAAAAAAAAAATCAAAATTTCAGTCACTTTTCTAAGGTTTTGCCATCAGGGGTACCGCTTTTATTATTCCTTTTAGTTTTTGGATTCGATTTTTTAAGTTCCCTATATGATACCTTGTAAGCAGAGTTTGTTGCGCGCGTTGTTCACGATAGCCTATTTAAAATGGCGGCGAATATTGATGCAATTACCGAACACGAACGCCATGCTCGCTATAAACTCAAACAACCGGTCTTCGGCGACGGGCAAGGTAAGTTAATTTTCTGCAGTCACACTAAAGTACGTCTCAATCCATGTTTCCAAAAAGGTAAACAAAACAAAGGTAATGTTTCATCTCTAAAATGTTTTGTAATAACTGTAGGTAATTGAAATCAGTTGAAACGGACAACAATTATCACCGTTAATTATATTTACGTGCCAATGTCCATGTAAAAAGTGTGATTATTGAATAACAAAATCGGTAAGTCGGCTTTTTTGTTTACCTTTTTGGCAACTTGGATTGAGACGACTATAGACAAAGATATAGTTCAGCCTCACCTCGCAATGTCCATGTCACAATTTCTGTTCTAGACTTAACTAATCATGTGAATTAGTTTTAAGAAATTCACTCTCTTCTGATTACAGCAATAATAAACTCTGAGCATGACTTCCGGCTTGAACACATGTTGATCGGGCTCGGAAACAGACACATCCTATCAACTGACAATCCATTAACACACAGGAATCATTACGCGAGGTCACTTAAAAATACAGCCTTCATGTTTAAAATAATCAGGTGAGTCTATGACCTGTAGACATTATTAGAGCTATCGATCACCGAAACATGACGATAGAGCATGAAATAATAATTTGGGCAACCATTTAATTAACAGGTCAGCAAAAAAATATTTTGTCAGCAATTTATCAAAAAACAGAAAGGATTTGTGCATTGTTATTCTGAGGGTTTGAAAGTTGGCTATTATTTTCATGAAATAATGCGTTTGTAAAATTGTTACTTTAAAAAAAAAAGTATTCTTGGTGTTGCAATAACAAGAAAATATCTGGCGCTCAGGCTTTTTATTTTCCTGGTTGGGCTCCATTGAAGATATTGTAGCAGGTAATAATATAAAAAATTTTCAGTGATGATCACCTCCACGGAAACCTTATGTCGATCAAACAGTTTCGACCCATTGATCACAGGAAGATCTTCAAGCAGCCTTCAGGACTCAATGGGACCAACCTCCACATACAAACACACATTTCCTTCCGTAAATGTCTCCCAAAGAAACAGAAAAGCAGAGCCACTAAGTAGATTTTTAACAATTTTAATTTGGATAATTTAATTTATTTTGGAAATAAATATGGTTTTGGTTACTTGTTTTTCTTTATTAACGGATTTGACCATGCGCAGTAATTGTTTACATGAAGCGTTACTCGACTAATTTTACGTACATGGTGGATAGCGTTTTTGGCAGATGAAAAAAAAAGTGTAAATAAAACATATTTACATTGAATTTCTACAGCAATCCCTTATTTATATTTATCGAACTTGGGATATTTGGGACCCTTGCACTAGATACTATGTGAAAACATTATTTTCACTACTTTTGATCAGTCAACTTGCCTATTGTGATCCTTGGTCAGGTGAATCAAAAAACCAATCTTAAAACAGTTCACAGACGGAGCTACATACATATTCCAGCGCGATACATCTCAATTCGTCTTTCCATAGAAATCATCAGACCACACACCAGAGCTATCCATACTGTTATAAATGCGAAAGGAACTCTTTCTAGCTGTGCCGCTTTCACGTCAAACTGAACCAATTTAACCGAAATTTGATGATTCCAATTACCTAGTGTCAGCTTGCAAAGAAATGAAACACTACCTTCGTAAGATACTATATTTCTAGGTTTCGGTGTAACTTCAAGGCCATTGAACTCGTAGTCCAGCCTTTAAATAGATGATTTTAATTGATAGTCACAAATTGTAACTAAGGAAAGTGAAAAAAAGAAACAAACAAAATAGTGATTAAACATTTATTTTTCAGAATAAGAAACTACCTACTTTAAATTTGGATACAACATCAAACCACAATAAATACGAAATTATTGAGCTTTACTAATGTATAGCGAAATGATAAAAAAACTAATTAAAAAAAATGTATCACATGATTAAGGGTGTTTTATAATCTATACCGAATTGACAGATACAATAGTGGCAATATAGTGGAGTACATTTAAAATTACTTATCCTAAATTTGTACACTACTTACATGAATGCTTAAATACAAACACTAATTTCCATTGCTATTTTGTTCAACGCAATTTTGAAAGATGTTTTCTAGGAATAATATCGCCAATTCTTGAGCGCCATTTTGAAACGTCAAAACGCGAGGGTGATTATATTTTTTTTTCTTTTGTGACAAAGAAGTTTACATATCAATGCCAATGAGTTTTTTGTCGAAGATGAATTCGCCCAGCGAAGCGTGGCGGTCCATCATCTTCTTGAGAGTGGAAGCCTTGCCGGCGAGGTCGCGTTGACCCTTATATTGTTCTTCGAGGAACTCGCCTGTCAGGTAGTCAACCAGCTGAAAAAAAAACATGAGCATTATTAAAAAACAGAACAATTTTAGTTGTACTATAATTTACTGTATAATAACAGCTTGATTATTATTAACAACTTGAGAATTCAATAATTTATCAGTGTGTTAATCACCTTGATGATCAATTTTCTTGAAATATTGTCGAGTGGCTCAAATTAAATACTTTACCTTGAAAATTAGGTTTTGTCAACAAACCTTATTTTCAAGGTAAAGTATTATCTACACTGAATATTTTATAGTAAACACTAATTGAAAAGGTAAATTAATGAATAGTTTGAGTATTATTATTATTTTTAGCACTGAGTATTTTAGAAAATTTTACATCTTTTCTGAGTAAACTTTAAAAAACTTCCAGAGAACCATCATCTTTTATTGGATGTTCTTACTCGCTATTTTACCACCAAAAACATTGCCATATTTGTCCAAGTGTTGTCATCTTTGTCTAAGTCTCTTCTTCTCTTTTTCCTGCCCTGATCTCCATTCTATTTGGGGTCGGCGCAACATGTCTTCTTCCACTCACTCTCATCCTCATCACATCATCATTCACACAATCCATCCATTTTTCTTTGGTCTTCCTCTCCCCACGCGCCCATCCACTTTCAAGTCCATAACTTTCCTGGTGACATGACCATTCTCCCTCCTCATTACATGTCCGTACCAAGAAAGTCGTCTTAGTATTTTTCATTTTTTTTGTCTTTGTCATCTTTGTCTTAAATATTGTCATCTTTGTCAGAATAATGACAACTTTGTCAGAATAATGACAACTTTGTCAGAATAATGACAACTTTGTCAGAATAATGACAACTTTGTCTAAGTATTGTCAACTTTGTCCAAGTATTGTCAACTTTGTCCAAGTATTGTCATCTTTGTCAGAATATTGTGTTAGTATTGTCACGTTTGTCAACTTACATGGTAGTCGTTGAACTCGCTGTCTCCCTCGCAGGCGGCGATGACGGTGCGGATGCTCTTGGTCACGTCGGACTCCATCTTGAGCGCGTGTTCAAGGGCCTCCACTCCGTTGTCCCAGCTCTTGCGTTCTGGGGGCTGGAAGGACAAATTGAAAATACGTCTACATTTATAACTAGTTATGATATGATTATTTATGATTGGCTATTTAAAAAAGTGGCTCATGAGTTTCTTGCCGGGTTCTTCTCATGAAAAGCCTTACTCTCGGAATCCGGCCGCTTGCATCGATTACAACCACAGTCAACGAAGTACTTGTACTGTCCTGTGGATGTACTTGTTACAAGCGCTCGCGGTAATGAAGTTTAATACAATGGTTTAATTTAATACTGTAATTTTAAAATAATTCATTATTAACTATTTATTTGTAAAATGCATAATAATGTAAAATGTTGACGATTTTAAATGCCGAACTTGGCCTATGAAATAAAATTATTTTTTATTTTGATTTTGATAAAATTCATGACTTTTCCAATTGGTAATTAGTCAATTATTGTATTTAGAATACATACATATAATCACGACCATTATCGCTTAAAGTTAGTCAGAGACTAGGCAAAAGCACCGCAAAAGCAGTCCACTGCCATAGTCCAGCAGTGACTGCACTCAGCGTGACAGGTGGTGAGCCCGTCGCCGCTATAAGCTATTGGGTGTTGTGCAGTTCTAAGTCCGTAAGTCGCCTTTTACGACACCCAAGGGAAGATATGGGTTGGTAGTATTATTTTTATGCCGCTACCATACGGCTCTTTCAGAAACGATTTAGAATAATAATATATTAGGTCCTTACCTATGAAATTGGTGTTTTGTATGGAGATTTTGGGGAATTCTGCATTTTCCATACTAAATTTTTTTCAGTTTTCTTCACAACGACAAATCCAAAGATAATAATATTTGGCATGTATCATTAGACAAGCTTTAGTAATATGTGTAATATCACACTTCATAAAAATTATTTATCGTTTTTAAGTGAATGCAAATAAAATGATGTATTCGGGAGGCACTTAAAAAGCACTTGCACTTACAACAAATTATCAAAACAAATCAAAAGGGGTCAAAAATATAGTCTACTTTTAGACGAGGTAATTATTTTTTAGGAATACTCTGAATCTTAATAGTTACAGACAAAATACTAAGAGAGAAAAAAAACACCAATTTCATAGGTAAGGACCCAATATTATAACCCGAGTGTTTTATCTCCGACATCCACGTCGTCACAAACTTACTCTGATCTGGATGAGAGAGCTAACGTCAGAGGTGAGCTCTCCCCTCATGAGCAGGTACTCTATGAGTTTCATGGCGTGCTCACGCTCCTCTGACCCGGCGTCGAAGAACAGTTTCGCGAAGCCTGGCCGGTTGATCTGTGGACAAATATAACGTATAAATCTGGGAAAGCTATTAATTTTATTAATTGGGCAGCAAAAGGATCAATGGAAGATGAAGAATCAATTCCTAGGAAATGTAAGGTTAAGTTAGGTTAGGTTTTTTGACCTTTCAAAACAATTTTTGTGCCTTCAAAACATATTAAATAATTTGGTAGCTGAGAAAACATTTTATTTGCTGCCCTAATAGTTATTTTACTGACAAATTAGAAATATATGCTACCCATTAGTTGCTGCCCAATTTAGAAATATATTTGCCCATAAGTTGGTGACCAATTAGTTATTTTAGTTGACTAATGGTATTTTTTGCTGACTAAAATTCGAATATTTAGCTGACCGTTTAAATAACACCCTAAACCTAGTATATCTAAAGCTGGATATCCACTTGAGCAGCTTCGTGACAAGCTGCCTCACCTTGAGCAAGCCGCGGGTCACACAAAGTTCATGAATCTTCTCAAGTGGAGACTATCGTATCGAAGCCTCAACCCGAGCCACGATACCGAGTCTCAGGGTAAACAGAACTGGAGACGCCTTTGTCTAACATTCCCCTCTGCCAAATGCACAAGCATCGGATGCTTGCACGTTTAATAAAACTAGTTGAGCCGCCATTTTTACAGCCATAACATTGTAAACGTTGCGGCGAACAGAGCTCCCGCAAAAATGCCTGCATGTGCTGTTTTTTGTTGTAAAAATAAATAGAAAACATCGAGTATGCTAAAAGATGGTGTCACCTTTTATTTGTAATTATAATTTTTAAGATTTTATGATTATTTACTTCATTATTTCATGTTTTAGAATTCTACGATTTCCAATTTCGAACGCTAGTCTCGTGGGGAGTGCGGCTGTGACGTTGTCAAAACGCACACCCCACGAGACTATTTTAAGCTTGTGTGCGTAAAATTTAAATTTGTGTGTCGAATTATGCATGTGTGCATTTGTAAAAACGGTAAAGTTATTGTTTATGTGTGCTGGCTTCTAGTGTAGTGGTAACCTCACCCCCCGCAAGAAATGGCAGAAAAAAATGTTTGAGAAATTGACAAATGGCTACTCCAGTTCTGTTTACTCTGAGTACCGAGTACACGTACCAACATCTCCGCTCAATCCGGTGATAGCTGAATAGCCGTCAGAGGCCTGATGCCTCTTAAGGTGCAGCGCAGCCGACATACTTTTTGTGCGATCAGATCTGCAGCACACAAAATGTGCGCGCGCAAGAGATCCTTCACGAATTTTTCGCATGTCATATGCCTTTCTGCTATAGTAACTATATAGAGGCGGTGCGGCGTAGTCTGTCAGATTTCAACGGATTTTTTGTGCGACGGCTTTTTGCACGTCATGTGCGTTACTGCATTTAGTTCAATATGTTCTATTTTCACAGACTTAAAAGTCTGCCACGGATAGTCCATCGTCTGCGCTGCACCTTAGGTCTATTAAAAAAGAACACGGTTCAGACGGATTCGTCTTTGAGCATCTTGACTTGAATTTGACTCGCTGCGCGGTCGTCTCGTTTGGTTCAAGTCGCGGCAAACCTCGACTCGCGGCATAAAAAAAAGCTAACCAAACCAACGATTACTGGCAGTGTGGGCACGTTTGTCTAGAATCTGGTCAACCGCATTCATAAATCTGCTCCAATAAATGACAGTTTTGAGTTATACAAAAGGACAGAAGCATAGAAAAGTGCGATGCGACGCGGCCGGATGTGATCAATCGATGTGATTCCACTAAAGTTTGGTGATGATAAAATATTGCGCCCATTAATTCAATAGGTAATCTTATTCACACACATACATACATACCTATGTCCCGCCTTTTACAGGGGTAGCCAGAAATTACATCCTTCCACTTGCTACGATCCCTCCATATTTCTTTCGCTTCATCAACTCTCATTACAGTCCTCATGCATGCTCGGCGATTTCGTGTACTTGTGACCTTGCCCTTTTCAAAAACGTCTTTAATTTGGTCAAGGAACGTTCGCCTAGGTCTGCCTCGTCCCGTATCTCCACTCATACCCAATTCATAATATCCCTTTAGTCAATCTATTCTCATCCATCCTTTCCACATGTCCAAACCATCTCAGCATTCCGTTTTCTATTCTTGTCACTACATCCTCTTTCAAACGACACTTCCTTCAATCTTATTCTCGAACATTCGAAAACAATCGGGAGCGTTCCAGTGTATCGTGGAAGCGTTTCGAGCGCATCGAACTTTCTGGAAGGCTCTTGCCGAGCTTTTGTCAGTGGCGCCCTCTTGCGTCGAGTAGCGAAGTTAAAGAATATGGATCTTTATAGAATCGTCTAGACGTCTAGATGTGACTTGACCTTGATAGAACCTTTTTTCTAGTAGGTTCGTTGGGACTAATAAGCATAGCGTGTCGGCCGACAGAGTTAGTATTGGATAACGATACAGTCAAAGTTATTTATTCATTATTACAGGCAGTTATGGTATTGAACAATAATGAAGTGCCGTTGTAATATACCTTTTCATGTGAATGATTATTTGATTATACATTACAAATAATACATAATAACAGAAACATAGAAAAATACTTTCTTAATCCGAATAACAGCGATGATAGTCCAGATATTCTCAAATTGAAAATGATTTTGGTATTACGTTTGTATGAAAAATTCACTGTTCGCCGGACCCTTAAGGCCCACTTGCAGGAAATTTAAATCCAGATTTAAAACTAGGTTTAATAATATTTTGACAATTCTAATATGGATGAAATGTCAAAAAATGACAATCTAGTTTTATTAAAATTTAGTGATTGTTAATTTGATTAATTATCCTCAACCCTATATACGTCCCACTGCTGGGCATAGGCCTTCCTTATGGAGTATGGTACGTCCCATACTATACACCACCACGCTGGCCCAATGCAGGTGGGTAGAAACAGTCGCAATAGCGACCGGGACCAACGGCTTAACGTGCCTTCCGAAGCACGGAGGAGCTCGAGATCACAAAGTTTTGGCCACCCATCCACGGCCTGACCACGGCGACGGTAGCTTTGTTTTCAATCGAAAGCCAATGCGTACTGACCACTACGCCACCGAGCTCCTCATTTATTTAAAGATCAATGAGAATCTCCTGATTGTTAAAACGTGTATTTTTTATAGAAAGCGCAGTTTTTTTACCAAGTAAAAACCCCAGATCGTAACAGTAAGTATAATACATACATACATATAATATTATACTTACTTATTTGAATTTTAGTTTTTATTTTCTTTATATTTTTTCTCTTTCGCACTGGTGTCTCTTCCCTCTCTTTACTAAATCTCACACACCTGTGATGGGTTGGCTGGCAGAGATCTCTATTAGAGATAAGTCCTCCTTTGCATACTGTTGGATTTAACGTTTGTTTTGATTTGCAAAAAATAATCATTTAAAGTAAAAAGGGTTTTCATTGTAATTAAACAATGTTAAGTGATTAAAGAATAATAAAGTAATTCAATTGATTATTCTCAATCATAAGTTCATTCGATTGCCAATCATTCGTTCATTCTCACGCTTCACCCAATTCAAAACCATTCCAAATCACTTCCAATGTTATTATCGATTCTGCTAGGAGTCAGTCGTATTAGCATCCTAGTGAAAGTATTGAGAATATACTTTTTGACGTCATAATTCCGTATTTTAATTTAGCCCCTCTGACCTATACATACTTTTCATACTAAAACCTACACATACTTTTTTACCTATACATACTTTTTTATTAATTATGTTTATTGGTGCAATAAAGAGTACCTATGAAAATGGTGTTTTTATTCTGTCTTAGCAATTTGTCCGTAACTATTAAGTTTCAGAACATTGTTATAAAATAATTGCCTCATCTAAAAATAGACCATATATTTAAGCTCGTATTATTTAATTTGATAATTTTTTGTAACTTTAATTGTGTAAAAATTAGACACAAAGACAATTATTTTTAACTGCCTCCCGAATACATCATTTGATTTGCATTAACATAAAAACGATGAATAATTTTTATCAAGCGTGTTCACACACATATTGCTAAAGCTTTTCAAATGAATCTAATGATACATGCCAAATATTATTATCTCTGGATTTGTCGTTGTGAAGAAAACTGATAAAATGTTAGTATGGAAAATGCAGAATTCCCCAAAATCTCCATACAAAACACCAATTTCATAGGTAAGGACCTAATACATTATATGACTCACTCCGTCCTTAGAGAAGTGCGCACCCATAGCCAAGTACTGCAGCGAGGCGGCGACCTCCATCTGGATCTGTCGCCGCATCGAGTCCCTGCAGGGGCGGTGCATCGTGATCCATTCCTTCGGGATGTTCACGGGGTTCACGTGGCCTGGGAAATAAAAAAAAATGCAATTTACGGTTTGAGTATGTGGGTCATTTTCACCATCAATTATAATAAGCAGTAGCGGCGACAGCGGTAGTCGAGTTGGGACGAACGGGGCACTACTCGTTCAAGATACTTATAATAAAATGAAAAATGAGTTATTTAACCTTATTAATAAAATGTATTATTCAATCCGTGAATTTTTAGATGAAACATTTTGATTTGTTTTTTTCTATAATTGTATAATCTACTTATATTGACATTTCGCTGATTATTTATGATACCTATTTCATTTGAATATATTTTGACATTGTTCTTTGTAGCAGTGATTCAAAAAGAGAGTAACTCCGAACTTGGTAAAATACCCATGGGTAGTCACTAGTAGTCACTACACGACACTGGCAGGAATTGTCGTAGTCCTCGGCAGATTGCCAATGAACTAAAAAAAAAAAAAAAGGTTTTTGGCGGCATTCAACTATGGCGGACGTGATTTTTATTTCGATGATTGTAATATTGTACGGAGTGGATATTGTTGCGTAAAATCAGTGTTGTTTTGTGTAATAAGTGTTAATAATGATGAGCAATATAGAGGATCATTGAAATAATCGTCAAATGGTGTGAAAAACGATGAGATTTTTATCGTGGTAATCCACCTCATCGAAGTAGCACCTTTGTGTCTGCCATCGATACTTTGACGCCAAACTCTCCCAAGATGCACTGAAATGCATTACACTTGCATTTTAATGCAAATACTGAAGACATAATAATACAGAAGACTTGGCTGTATGGGCTACGTTCCCTTTGCCTTCCCTTCATGGGAGAATTTTATAACAAAAAAAAAAGTTAAATGGGTGTTTGGCGGCATTTGGCTAATGGCGGACGTGATTTTTATTTCAATGATTGTAATATTGTATGGAGTGGATATTGTTACGTAAAATCAGTGTTGTTTTGTGTAATAAGTGTCTGTGATGATGTGCAATATGGAGCATTATCGAAATAAACGTCAAGTGGTGTGAAAAGTGATGAGATTTTTATCGTGGTAATCCACCTCATCCAAGTAGCACCACAGTGTCTGCCATCGATCGCTTGACGCCAAACTCTGCCAAGATGCATTGAAATGTATTACACTAGCATTTCAATGCAAACTACTGATGAAATAAATTACTGAAGACTTGGCTGTATGGGCTTCGTTCCCTTTGCCTTCCCTTCATGGGAGAATTTTATAACCAAAAAAAAAAGTTTAATTGACATTATGATATTATTATTACTTTTTTGATCCTTTTGTAATGTAATACCAATACCATTTGAATTTGTAGGTATAAAAATTCAAATGGTATTGGTGTACTTACTTATATTGACATTTAATCTGATTTAATTGAAATAAATATTTGCATACCGAAAATGTGCGGTAGAATATGTCGGCATAATAATATTAAGAACATCTGTAACCGTATTCTAGCAAATTAAGATTATTATTATTATAAAAGCGGGAATCGCGGGTTCGGTCCCACCGCCGCCACTGAGTTTGAACAAAACTTATTGCGGGCTGGTGGGTAGAAACCTCAGAGTAAACAGAACTGGAGTAGCCATTAGTCAATTTCTCAAACATTTTATTCTGCCATTTCTTGCGGGGGGTGAGGTTACCACTACACTCAAAGCCAGCCGTATTTACAAATGCACACATGCATAATTCGACACACAAATTTAAATTTCACGCACACACACGCTTAAAATAGTCACGTGGGGTGTGCGTTTTGACAACGTCACAGCCGCACTCCCCACGAGACTAGCGCTCGAAATTTGAAATCGTAGAATTCTAAAACATGAAATAATGAAGTAAATAATCATGAAATCTTAAAAATTATCATTACAAATAAAAGGTGACACCATCATTTAGCATACTCGATGTTTTCTATTTATTTTTACAACAAATAACAGCACAGGCAGGCATTTTTGCGGGAGCTCTGTTCGCCGCAACGTTTACAATGTTATGGCTGTCAAAATGGCGGCTCAACTAGTTTTATTAAACGTGCAAGCATCCGATGCTTGTGCATTTGGCAGAGGGGAATGTTAGACAAAGGCTACTCCAGTTCTGTTTACTCTGAGGTAGAAACAGTCGCGAATGCGACCGGGACTAACGGCTTAACGTGGCTTCCGAAGCACGGAGGAGCTCGAGATCACAAAGTTTTGGTCACCCATCCACGGCCTGACCATGGCGAAGGTAGCTTTGTTTTCGATCGAAGCCAAAGTGCACTGACCACTACAACACCGAGCTCCTCCGAGATATGCACTTATTATTTTCTTATTAGTCAGAGACTAGGCAAAAGCACCGCAAAAGCAGTCACTGCCATAGTCCGCGCTTCACCAGCAGCGACTGCACTCAGCGTGACAGGTGGTGAGCCCGGCGCCGCTATAAACTGTTGCATGTTGTGCAGTTCTAAGTCCATTAGTCGTTTTTTACATCGCCCAAGGGAAGAGATGGGTTGGTAGTAGGTATTCTTTTAATGAGGCACCACACGACGGCAAATAAAGTATTATAAAACAATGGAATTACTTTTTATTAATAGGTTTGATAGCTGCAAAAAATAACCTTTTGCCGCTTGGGTTACCAGAGATAAGCTTACATTCAGGTTTGACGCAGATTGATTACAAACTTATCCATACTAATATTTTAAATGCGAAAGTAACTCTGTCAGTCTCGCTTTCATGTCAAAACTACTGAACCAATTTAACCGAAAATTGGTACACAGATAGTCTAGAGCATGAGAAAGGACATAGGCTACCTTTTATCCCGATATTCCCATGGGAACGAGTACCACGCGGGTGTAACCGTGGTTATCAATATCTGCTCGACAGAGTATTATGTGACATATTCTGTCAAAATGTAATTTCGTTTCGAATTTTAAAATTTCTCGGCATTGTAAAATAATGTCACGACAACAGAGATTTATCACCATGACACCAATTATCAGATGACACTGACAAAAAATGCTATTGTTTCGTAATCATTTTCATATTTTCATTTTGCGCCTACATGCACCTTTTATTCTAGAACATTCTCAACGTCTGGTAGCTCTTTTACTTAATATTCACCTATGGAAGGGCATTGTTTTCAATTCCCCCGCGCCTGGGCCAATAAGACGCCGAGCGCCATCTAGGAGTGGGTGTCGGGACTAGACACCCGAGAGTTGAGGATTCGCTGTTGAAGAGAACTTCGCTAGACATCGACGGTCGCGCGTGGGTCTGATGTTATCATTTTACAAGCTTTTAAACTATTATCTGGACTGATACCATCAGATTATATGTTTGTGTACGTACGTGTTAATTATAGACTTTAAAACAAAACACTTGTGAGTGTATTCGTCGGCGTTCTACTGCCACCAGATAATCAGCAATTTGGACTAGCTATTTTGGACCCAGGATGTGAGTACTTCTGGTGTTATTCAGTAATAAGTGTCTCCCAGACGTCGCAGCACAAAACCATTAATTTTTTTCGTGTGTTGCCCCCAATATGTATGGGATTTAACCATAACCCTACAGCTATTTTTTATTAATTTAATAATTAGAGGTTTTAGTTCAACTATTAACAATCAAAATTTTGCTGATAAGAGGTAGGAATGTAATGTTGAGCACTTTGTAAAAGACAATGCAGTGTTAACAAACACACAAAAACTTTTTGTAAACTTTTATCGGCGTTAAATCAAAAGCCACGGAAAAGACGTCGCGGGCACATATTATAAAATTTAAATGTTATAATGCTTAAATGTAGGTAACTACATATTTATCTTTGGGAATCTCGTAATTCAATTTTGAATTTTTGAAGCAGTATAGAGATTCTCTTTTAATTATTGTATTGTTAAGGTGATTTTCCAGCAGAGGGGCGAGATGAGAATTGATTTTAACACGCTTATTAATATAAGCTTCACTTGTAACTAACTATGTAAGTACACATAATCTAATAGTTTCATAAGAACTAGTTGCATAAGAATTTATAATAAGTTACCACACTCAGTTATAAAACTAAATGTGACTATTTTCAGGAAAAAGCTCTTCAAGTGGCTTCGACAGAAGTGCTTTTATTCTGTAAAGGAATACCTACTTAGATTGTAAAATTGACTTTGAGTGACATTTATTATATGAAATTTTTTGACATTATAATTGGTAATTTCATTATAAATTAATTATTGCTGACATTATAAAATTTTCACATACCCTGTGCTGGTTAAATAGATGAACTTAATTGATTGTAACATCTTCATTTTACTCTATTTTATGTGAATAAATGACATTTCATTTAATTTCATAAGAAAATCTTGGAATCTTAATTTGACCCACTTCCCGGTCTTCGATTAGGATGAAATTTTGCACACGCTCTGAGTTCTGATGACAATACATGACTATAAAGCTAAGAAACATCATTACAAATCCAATATGGCGGCCTCCCCGAGATGGTGGACTAACTGTTTGAAATCCACCCCCATGATATGGATATCAAATGAAAGGGTTTGCTGTCAGGAATACGAAAAAAATTGTCACGTGACTTAAATCCAATATGGCGGACGTCCAAGATGGCGGACAGGCTATTTGAAATGCACCCCCATGATATGGGTATCAAATGAAAGGGTTTGCTGTCAGGAATTCGAAAAAAAACATCACGTGACCTAAATCCAACATGGCGGCCGACCCAAGTAGTAAATTAAATTTGTATAATAAGAAGACTAAAAAGTATAAAATAAAAATAACAGTTTAAAAAACTAAAAAAACACTCCTTTAGCACGCAAAAAAAATTACAAAAAGAAAGCGTGGAGCGTTTTGTCCAAAAAGAGTAAAGATTACATTAACGCTCTACGCTTTCTTTTTGTAATTTTTAGTGCGTGCTATTTTTTTAAAATATTATTTTTATGGCAAACTTTCAATCCTTTCCTAGCGCATATTTGGTGGAAACTGTGTGGATTGACAAGAACATGCCAGGCGTAAATTGAAATATTTGTTTGTGTAAAAATAAACCGAATTGCTTCCGATATAGAGGTTACCGTATTGTTTTCGCGTCTCGTCTCGGTGGAAAATCACCTCGCACGAGCTCATCATAGCTATTAATGGCAATTTTTAGTGGAAAAGGGTCAGTGCGATTTCAATTCAGAATCCGTTGTGAAATTCAAAATTTAAACGGCAAAATATTTTGTTCCTATTTTGTTTTATCTGCAGTGCGATGCTTACAAAACAAACTCATCAGATCTCACATTCAAAATAGGAACATTAGCTTTGAAGATTGAATTCCAAATTCGAAAGATTGACTGAAAGTAATTTGCCTAGACTGAAAAGTAATCTTCTATTGATTGATATAATGATATCAATCGTCGTAAGTATGGTATCAATAAGTTAATCTGTCGAGAGTCGTAGTAAGGATATCGGCTCAGAGTAAACAGAACTGGAGTAGCCTTTGTCTAACATTCCCCTCTGCCAAATGCACAAGCATCGGATGCTTGCACGTTTAATAAAACTAGTTGAGCCGCCATTTTGACAGCCATAACATTGTAAACGTTGCGGCGAACAGAGCTCCCGCAAAAATGCCTGCCTGTGCTGTTTTTTGTTGTAAAAATAAATAGAAAACATCGAGTATGCTAAAAGATGGTGTCACCTTTTATTTGTAATTATAATTTTTAAGATTTCATGATTATTTACTTCATTATTTACGTTTTAGAATTCTACGATTTCAAATTTCGAACGCTAGTCTCGTGGGGAGTGCGGCTGTGACGTTGTCAAAACGCACACCCCACGTGACTATTTTAAGCGTGTGTGTGCGTAAAATTTAAATTTGTGTGTCGAATTATGCATGTGTGCATTTGTAAAAACGGCTGGCTTTGAGTGTAGTGGTAACCTCACCCCCCGCAAGAAATGGCAGAAAAAAATGTTTGAGAAATTGACTAATGGCTACTCCAGTTCTGTTTACTCTGAGGATATCGGTCATACCCATACCATAAGTCATACGGTCATAAGCAGTCAAGGGCACTGTGCAGGACTGCACACCTTTTTGATACTATTTATGTTTTTATACTTTTTTTATTAATGACTTTGTGTCTTTTGACGTTATTATTATTACAGCTCTTGAACTTGTCACGGTCTTTTTCATTCCCTAGTTTTTCCCAATATTGGCTCCCAATTAACATTATTTACAGTCCACTCCCTCACATTTTGGTCCTTCTCCCCTTTTCTTTGAATCACGCTAATTATTTTCACAAAATTTCGTCCATTATAAATTTTTTCTCCATAGTGACATATGGTCGAAACTCGGAGCCAAAGAAAAGCTAGAGAAAGAGAAGTTCGTGACAATATGAGTGATCCAGTGGCTACAACATCGGCGGCTACTCCAGCCCCGAACGTCCGTTCTGTGAGCTCTAGGTCCTCTCACTCCTCAGCGACGATCCGCGCTCAAAAGCTTGCTCTACAAGCAGCTCACCTCCGGAAAGTCGCAGAAGTGGACCGAGCAGCCGCAGCCGCAGCGGCGGCTGCAGCAGCTGCCGACACAGAACGGAAAGCCGCTGATCTAGAGTTGGAAGCGCAAATAGCTGCTTTAGAAGTTGAAAGTGGTGGGAGCAGGCGAAGCTCCCGATCTAGGACTTCAGTTCAGAATTGGTTAGCTACATTAGACACTAATCCCCAACAACACGTTACGTTAGAACCACACATTTCAGGCTCTAATGCACCGCATGAACGTCGTTGTCAGGACTTGGAGTGTGGCCAAGATATTTATTCTGGTGGTAGGAGAGGCTTATCCAAACCAGTCCCATCGACCATCGCAGCCAACATTCCTCACACTATTGGTAGCTTTCAAAATTCTAGTGAAAAAAATAGACGGAAAACCACTGATATAACTTTATTAGCACAGGCTATATTATCACTCGCAAGCGGTGCTACTCCCAAACAAAGGGTTGGCGATGGACGGCTTCCAGTCTTCGATGGCAAGCCCTTGGACTGGCTGGCCTTCAAGCGCGTCTTTGTCGACACGATGGCAGCGTTCACCCCTTCCGAGAACGTAGCACGCATTGGGCTGAGTCTACGTGGAGCGGCACGAGAGGCGGTTGCCGTCCTCCTGGTGTCTGCTCGAGACCCTGCCGAAGTGATGGATGCGTTAGAATTGCGATTCGGTAGGTCAGAATTTATTGTTTTACAAGAAATTTCTATTGTAAAGTTATTACCGAAACTTAGTTCTGACTCTACGGATTTAAATAAGTTTGCATGTAAGGTCCGTAATTGTGTGGAGATAATTAAGCTCCTCGACCAGAAATGCTACTTACAGTCTCCGGAAATTTTCCAAATTGTTTTAGGGAAACTGACACCCTTATTGCGAAGTAGGTGGGCAGATTTTGCTTCGGTCAATAGTTTGGACCAGGAAAAGACGAAGCTTGAGCTACTAGCGCAGTTCTTGTCACGCGAGGTAGACTTGCAGCTCAAGTTCGGTCTTATAGTGGAACCCTCGGTACACTTTAAAAAACCTGAAAGGACTCATACAATTTTATCATCCGACACCGTGCAGAATTACCCACATGATACACTACTACACACATCTTCATCAAAACAATATACGGTTTCTATTCAAAATTCTGAAACAAAATTAAAATGTCCATTTTGTAAACAACAACACAATTTATCAAAATGTGACGATTTCCTGTCATTGTCAATACCTGACAGATGGATTTTTGTCAGAGAAAATAAACTCTGTCACAAATGTTTTAAAAAAGGTTTCCATAGCTATAGACATTGTAAATTTTCAAAAGAAGTTTGCAAATCTAAAAATTGTAACTCTAGGCATAACAACCTCTTACACGACCCAAACGCTGCAGTCACTTACACTACCGAAAATAGCGATACCGTCCAACCTGGGACATCTGGTCAGAGTCACTCACAGTCTGAGACTTCTTCACACATTACACAAAAAGAGTCTTCAGACACCGTAGCACATGCTACCAGTGTCTCTGAACCTTCCCGCTCCGGCTCTCTCTTTGACATGCGGCCTCTATTAAAAATTGTTGCCGTCACGGTGGTAGGTCCATCAAGTAGTGTTGACACTTACGCGCTGCTCGATGATGGCTCGACAGCGACTTTCATTGACGCAGAGCTAGCATGTCAGATAGGAGCTAAGGGGCCGGTTTCGCAACTTCAGGTCAACTGTATAGGGGGTCTCACTAAACATACTCGAGTCGAGTATATAGATTTTGATATCAAGGGTCGTCATAGTGATGCCGTACACTCTGTCAAGAGGGCCCGAGCTATCAAATCTTTAGACCTAGGTCACCAGACGGCCTGTTATGCCAAAATTTCAAAATTTTTACATTTGTCGGAGTTAGCTTCTTCTTTATGTTATGATAACGTTCAACCTAAGATTATCATAGGCATCGACAACTGGGCACTTTCATACCCACAGGATGTTCGAAAGGGCTCGAAACATGATCCCGTCGCCATTAAAACTTCCCTTGGATGGGTTCTCTTTGGGTCTGGTAGCAGTCGAACAAAGCCTATCGATTTTATAAATCACAATTTAGTTTCGGACAACAACTTAGAAATTATGATTAAAAGTCAGTACACGTTGGAATCCATAGGCATTACTAAACGAGAGCCGCGTAGTGCACAGGACGAGCGCGCTATAAATATTTTAGAACGCACAGCTAACCGGTTGCCTGATGGAAGATTTGAAGTCGGTCTTTTGTGGAAATCGGACAACCAGGTAATTCCCAATAGCTATCCTCTCGCACTGTCTCGTTTTTTAGGCTTAGAGAAGAAATTCTTAAAGGACCCTGCATATGCGGAACGTTATAAACAGAATATTCATGACGTTCTGGCAAAAGACTATGCGGAGAAGTGCAATAATGAACCTTCTCCCAATTCGGTTTGTTGGTATTTGCCACATTTTGGAGTGGTAAATCCCAACAAGCCAAATAAGTTGCGCGTCGTTCATGACGCGGCAGCAAAGAGCAAGGGTACTAGCCTGAACGATCTTTTACTTACTGGTCCTGACTTATTGCAGTCTCTCTTTGATATTTTACTGCGTTTTAGGGAAGGTAGGGTAGCCATGACGGCGGACATTAAGGAAATGTTTCCACGTTTCAAAATAATCGAGCGCGATAGAGACGCGCAACGCTTTCTGTGGAGGGATAGTCCTAATGAGCCCTTAGGTACATATAGGATGTCCTCAATGATCTTTGGTGCCGTGTCTAGCCCGTTCACTGCTATTTATATGAAAAATAAAAACGCCTTGGGAGTAAAAGACCAGTATCCCGAGGCAGCACACGCGATAGTAAATGACGTTTATATGGACGATTATATAGGATCCTTGGATTCACCTGATCATGCTGCAGTTCTGGCCTATGAAATTATCGAAATTCACTCGCGTGCTGGCTTAGAGATGCGAGGTTGGGTATCGAACAACCTCTCAGCTCTCAAACTATTGCCCAGTGACCTCATTGAAGAGCGAATGAAAAGTGAATCCATAGATCTCTGTAGCTCATCCAATACTTCGCTTCCTGTCAGGACGCTTGGCATAATTTGGCAGCCATTCTCTGACACGATTCATTTTAATGCGCCAGTTACTAAGGCTACGAAACTTCCCGAGCGTCTTACCAAACGCATTGTTTTATCCTTGTTGATGCGCGTTTTCGATCCCCTGGGCATTCTGGCTCCTGTCGTCATTTGTGGACGAATCATGTTCCAGAATGTTTGGCGGAAGAACATCAATTGGGACGACGCACTTTCCCAACCAGATGTAACATCGTGGAGCAACTGGTATCTCGACCTTATAGAAACGTCTCAGTTACGCATTCCACGCTGCTACAAGCTGGCTCCTTTGGAGCCACAGTCAATCGAGTTGCATGTATTCGCGGATGCCAGTGAACAAGCATACACAACTGTTATCTATTATCGTTTTATCTACCCCAACGAATACATACAGCTCGCATTGGTGTGTAGCAAATCACGCGTAGCTCCTTTAAAGCCGTCCAGTATTCCTAGACTAGAGCTTCAGGCGGCTTTAATAGCAGCCCGTCTAGCTAGCACTGTAGGAAAAGCTACTAGGTTTAAATTTGTTAAACGTGTATTTTGGTGTGATTCCATGAACGTGCTGGGCTGGCTCCGCAATGACGCGCGTTGCTACAAACCTTTTGTAGCACATAGAGTTGGTGAGATCATCGAACTCACTAACGTTTCTGAGTGGCGATGGGTGCCTTCCGAGCTCAACGTTGCTGACGATGCAACGCGCCTCAAGCAGGGAGCCCTACGGCAAGACTCTCGATGGCTCAAAGGTCCAGATTTCCTATTGTCCTCTGATTGGCCCGATGAGCCAGCAACAGTCTCGCCTTCCTTAGAGCTGAAATCTGCTAAAATTTTAAATCATCTCATCATAGAGACTAGTCGATCAGTACCGCTTTCTGCCATATCAACTAGGTTCAGTAGTTGGTCACGCTTGCTCCGCTCTACAGGACAAGCTCATCGTTACCTTTCGTTATTACGTCTCAGATCATTAAAGCGTAAGGGTATCTCTGTAGATTATTCATGTAGGGTAGGCAACTCCATTTTAGAATTCACTCCATCAATTTCATCACCTTCTCGCCATCAAAACACATCGAACGCACTGACTGCTGATGATCTAAGACTGGCGGAAGCACATATTCTCCGACAAAGCCAATTAGATGCCTTTCCAGAAGAGATCAGATGCATTTCTAATGGCCAACCTTTACCTCGCCGGAGTCGTTTGGCTAAGCTTCCCGCCACTTTAAACCAAGATGGTCTGCTCCGTCTGTCATCGCGGATTATCGCTGTTTCGGGTGTTGAAGATACAATGAAGTCCCCGATCTTGCTAGACGGCAAAAATCATGCCGTTCGTCTGTTGGTTCTACATCATCACCGAAAGGTAGCACATGCCAATAACGAGACTGTTATTAACGAATTACGGCAATCGTATTGGATTCTCAGCCTCAGAAACACCGTCCGTGCCGTAGCACACAGCTGCCAAGTCTGCCGAATCCGGAAAGCCTCTACCTTTCAACCAACAATGGGTAACCTACCCGAAGCTAGACTTGCCCATCATCGCCGACCATTCTCATATGTTGGATTGGATTACTTCGGTCCCATTACAATCACAATCGGCCGCAGAAAGGAGAAGAGGTATGTGGCTCTTTATACCTGCTTAACCATTCGAGCCATACATTTGGAGATAGTCCACTCTTTGTCAACGGACGCTGACATCATGTCCCTTAGGAGATTTGTCGCTCGCCGTGGAACGCCTTCAGAGGTCTACTCGGATAATGGGACCGCTTTCGTGGGTGCAAGCCGAGAGTTAAGAGCACTCTATGGCGAAGAAGTCCGCAACTTTGCCTCATCAGAAATGGTGCAGTGGAAGTTTATACCACCATCAGCGCCATTCATGGGAGGAGCGTGGGAGAGACTGGTTAAGTCAGTGAAGTCCGCCCTCAAGGTTTCACTCATTGAGAAGAACCCGTCAGAAGAGGTGTTGGCCACGCTCCTGTGCGAAGTAGAGGGCATAGTTAACTCGCGCCCTTTGACACACGTCCCTGCTGATGCCGAAGATCAAGAAGCGCTCACTCCCCTCCATTTTATTCTGGGCTCTTCATCTGGGAGGCCGATCCCTGGGACCTTAAACGCCTCTGACCATTGCAGTAGAGCCGGCTGGCGAAGAGCGCTCGCGATGGCTGATTGTTTTTGGCGCCGCTGGGTCAGAGAATACCTTCCGACCCTTGGCCCTCGAAGATTACCCGGGCAAGCACCATCTATCAAAACGGGAGATTTGGTGCTAATTGCGGACGGAAATTTACCCCGATCCACCTGGCCAAGAGGTCGGATTGCCGTTTTATTCCCGGGGAAAGATGGTGTCGTACGAGTGGCCGACGTTTCTACTTGCGCCGGAGTGCTACGCAGACCCCTGAAGAAGCTGGTTCCTCTGCCTCTTTGAAAGGGGACCATGTGCAGGACTGCACACCTTTTTGATACTATTTATGTTTTTATACTTTTTTTATTAATGACTTTGTGTCTTTTGACGTTATTATTATTACAGCTCTTGAACTTGTCACGGTCTTTTTCATTCCCTAGTTTTTCCCAATATTGGCTCCCAATTAACATTATTTACAGTCCACTCCCTCACAGGCACTCTTTATAGCTGCTAAAATCACACAATGTAAGAATAGATATTTAAATCAATCTAACTGACACATTGATGTTTTATCACGATCTCTTGTCTGTAGATAAACTCGAACACAAGACGTATAACCACGCACGTATTGATAATCTGACAGTTACAGACAGTGAATCACATTGTCATACAATGTAGTCGATAAGATTTGTTAAGAAAATAGGATCTGTTCGCTGTTGCTAATAAGGGTTTTGCGAAACATATTTGTTTTATATTACTTAAGATAAGCATATTTTGCACTGTACTTTGGATTTCACAATCCGTTGTAAATGCGATGGTTAGTGATGAGATGACAGAGACTGGCGGGCTGTCATTACAATATTTAATCAATTTTAATCAGAAGCAGGAAAAATACTAGTTACAGAGAAAAGGTGATAATTATGTTTATGACATTAAACATCTTAGCTTATTGTTTATGAACATTGTGTTAATTTCACATTGACAAAGATTACGCTTTTATTTTTTAAAGAAGGTAAGTAGGTATATCTTTTATACAGCATTAGGTATAGCTATAAAAGAAACGCCAGCAGTGTTATCTATACTATACTAAACATATTATTATAATAAAACTGTAGAGGTCGAATGTCTGTACATAGAAAAAAAAATGTTCAATATCAAGTCAGGGGAATGTAAAGAGAGGGAAAATACAAAAAAAATGTTTTTTGTTTCTGTCTGCTTGCAAGGGCTAATCCCCAAAATGGTTGGACCCAGGCTGGACCGATTTAAATGAAATTTTGCATGGTGATACCTTATATCCCTGGTCAACATCTTAGATAGTACTTTTTATCCTGAAAAATTCCGAACGAAGTCGCGGGCAACAGTTAGTCATTTATAAAACACGATAATATTATGAATTATGATAGTACCAAAAAACTTTTCCTTCTGAACTGCCCCAAGTCTGCTAATTTACAAATGGCAGAATAGGATGGCAAAAGGATCAGTGATCACAATGGTCAAAATTTTGTAATCTGATAATCAATTTTCTTCAGCTTAACAATAGCAAAATATTGAAAATACAGTCTGATTAATTTAATATGTGCATTTTGACAGTTATCTGTAGTGAATTTAGACAGTTGTTATAAATTTTCTTCAGCATAACAAAAGCAATATGGAAATACAGTCTAAATAATTTAATAGGTGCATTTTGACAGTTATTTGTAGTGCATTTTGACAGTTGTTTGTAGTGAGACTAATCGATTCCCATACCAATGTAAAGGGTCCATAAAGCTCATCTGTCGAAATGTACCTATTAAATTATTTAATAAAATGAAATGAAATTCTTTATTTAATCATTTAGGTAACAAGTAGTTACACTCAATGGTAGGAAAAAATGTGGTCTAAAAATCTATTTTCTTTAGATTTAGACTACGAAATGTCAATATTTTGACCATTGTAATACTATTGCCATAGTTGTAAATTAGCAGAAATGGGGCCCTGTTACTATATTAAAGAAAAAAGCCAATAACAATATCATTAATCACACCTCCATAGAAACTAGCTTGAATTTGGTAACATAATTGCTTTTCGCAATATTGCAAATTAAATAGACTTAAATACCTAATAGCTCCTTTTTAGATATGACAGGTAAGCTCTGGGCCTTCATCTCACCTGATGGTAAGTGACGACAAGGCCGAAGGTGGAAGCGAGCTTCACCTGTAACCCTCAACAACTATTAACATAATATATCATCACGCCTCTTTCCCCGAAGGGGTAGGCAGAGGATAACACCCACATTTCGCCAGATATGTTAGGTCCCCATGTAAGGTGGCGAGCCTGTTGCCATGCACCGGGCACAATGTGAGGCAAGCTCAGAGTAAACAGAACTGGAGTAGCCTTTGTCTAACATTCCCCTCTGCCAAATGCACAAGCATCGGATGCTTGCACGTTTAATAAAACTAGTTGAGCCGCCATTTTGACAGCCATAACATTGTAAACGTTGCGGCGAACAGAGCTCCCGCAAAAATGCCTGCCTGTGCTGTTTTTTGATGTAAAAATAAATAGAAAACATCGAATATGCTAAAAGATGGTGTCACCTTTTATTTGTAATTATAATTTTTAAGATTTTATGATTATTTACTTCATTACTTCATGTTTTAGAATTCTACGATTTCAAATATCGAACGCTAGTCTCGTGGGGAATGCGGCTGTGACGTTGTCAAAACGCACACCCCACGAGACTATTTTTAGCGTGTGTGCGTGAAATTTAAATTTGTGTGTCGAATTATGCATGTGTGCATTTGTAAAAACGGTAAAAGTTATTGTTTATGTGTGCTGGCTTTGAGTGTAGTGGTAACCTCACCCCCCGCAAGAAATGGCAGAAAAAAATGTTTGAGAAATTGACTAATGGCTACTCCAGTTCTGTGTACTCTGAGGAGGCAAGCGATATTCGGCTGTATATCTGATAGCTCCTGTGCCTATTAAGTCTATGACGTTGTACGGAATGAACTGTCAAAGTGACAGACGGGGTGCGCCATTCGCGCGAAGTGAGATAAGTTGAAGTGCTGTGATGAAAACACAGGAAAAAGGGAAATGTCGTGTGATGTGATGTGATTACGGAATACTGTTACTGTGAAACAGGTAGTATTTGTACTATTAATTGTTACGGATTATTGTGAATTGGTGGTAAATGTATTGTTGTGATTATGGTGCAAATACAATTACTTTCCAACTAGATAACTTTGTGTTTCATTCAAACACTTACTAAACTATTTTACAATGAACTGTCCAAAATTAAAAACTGTTTCATTCAAACTCAGTGGTACAGGCAGTGGAATCGAAATCGAACGCGCGTTTTCCGCGGCCTAGCGAAGGAGTATTCCCTCGTCCGTCCCAACTCGGCTACCGCTACCGCTGCCTGTCCGACAACTATAGGTGGGTAGAAACAGTCAATAACGACTAGAACCAATGGTGCCCTTCCAAAACACGGAGAACTTGAAATCAAAAATTTTTTGTTACCCATCGCAGGACAAACCATGGTGAAGGTAGCTTTGTTTTCGAAATCGAAAGACAAAGCATGCCACCGAGCTTTATTGTAATCCTTTTGACTTATGGGCCTATTCCGTAGAAACAAAATACATAATCCAAAGTTAATTGTGGATCAATCACTTTCTAATTATATGGAGAAGAGAAGGATAGACACACAACTCAGTCTAGTTGGATTTAGTTTCTGCATACGTTATCAGCCCTATTATCCCTCTTAACAGTGAAATGGTCCCTCAATCCAAATAAATCACGTCTTCCTGCCCTTTTCTCACTCTAGGTGGAACTGGAAAAACATGTCTTCTATTCTCCTCCTTCCATCCAAATATATTATTAATATAAAAAAAATACTATTAAAATATTGTATGTTGAAGATAAATTAAATAATATAAATTGAATAGAATATTAAAATAAGGGAAGTAATTAATTGGGCAGCCATTTAATTATTTGGTCAGCACCAAAAAGGACAACCGAAAAATAATTTGGGCAGCAAAAACAATTATTTTGTCAGCACTAAAAATTGTTGGGTGGCAAAATAATTATTTAGACAGCGAAATAATTATTTGGTTGGCAGTATAATTTGTTGGTCAGTAGAACAATTAGTTGGTCACCAAAATAATTATATGTGCAGCAAAATAATTAGGTAGTTAAGCTGCAAAATAATGATTTGGGGCAGCAATATATTCGTATATGTTACCCGTAATGTATAAAATCTAGGAAAAGGATCAATTCCTACGAAATGTATTCTGATAGATATTAGGATAAGGTTATTTTATGTAATACCCTTTGAAATAATATTTGTGTCATCAAAACAAATATGACACAAATTGGAAGCTGAGACAACATTTAAGTTGCTGCCTATTTAGTTATTTTGCTGACAAATTAGAAATATCTGCTGCCTATAAGTAGCTGCCCAATTAATTATTTTTCTGATCAATTTAGAAATATTTGCTGCTCATGAGTTGCTGACCAATTTAGAATATTTGCTGCTCATGAGTTTTAGTTGTTTTAGCTACCAGTTGTATTTTTTTGCTGACCATAATTTGAATAGTAATTTGAATATTTTGCTTTTAAATAATACCGTTTTAAAAACACCCTGAAAATACTAACATTAAGAAAGTCATCCACATGTTTCTTTATTGCATATAATTATTATAACTACTGTGTATATTTACACCCGCCTGCCTACTCTCTACTAAAGAGGTATTATGATATGTTTTGTTATGTACCTCAGAATATTTATTTATTTATTAAATAAATTTATCCATCATCTAGTGTCCATAACACAGGCAGCGTTAGTTGCTTAAAATGGGGCTAGTTGATAGGTGTGAATGTTTGAAGATATTTATTATTATTATTGTGTACCTACTTCCAAATACTTATTTCTGTTGCAAAGTATTACTTCTAGATATCAATGTTATTAAGATAAAGCCGCTTTTCAGTTGAGCATAACAATTACCACAATCAATTGTTTATATTGTCATTTGTTTAGTATAATAAAAATAAGAGCAATGAAGTCTTTTACATTAAATTTGTAATTTAATACAGAACTAGGTAGTTATAATATCTTAATGTAAACATTTACATTGCCACTAGTAGCTATATTCATGTTGTTTTCATTGATAGTAGGTAAGTCCAGATATAGAGGAGCCAACTTCATGTACATAATAAATAATATGTGACACATAGTAATACATACAAGTATATCACATTGGAGCCTACCCAAACATGCTTAGACCAATTTAGACAAAAAATATTCTTTGTTAGAAACAAAAGATTGTGCCCATACATTTGGTCAGTCACTGGCCAAAATTCTTTAATAATAGTTTGGTATTAAGAATATTTTTTTCATTGCATGCAACAGTGAAGTATGCAGAGAACTTTTAATAAAATGTGTAAATAAATACTATTTTACAATTTGTTCATAAAATTTCAAAATGTAAGTCAACCTATTTGGAATTAAACACTGTTAATCTATGGTTTATGGTAGTAAGCGAAGAATTAACAATTTAAATAACTTCTCAATTTTAATTAAAATTAAAGTTTTTGATTTATCCAAAAACTGGTTCAAGTTTATTATTACCTTACTAACAAATTATTGCTAACAAATTGTGTCTGGTTTGGACATAAATTGTTTATTTTGTTGAAGTATAAAGTTGATGATACTTCAAAATTATCCAAACATGAATATTATATGGAATAAAAATTTGCTGTTTCTTGCCTGGTTACTCTTTATCAAGGCTTCCTGGAATCGGAACAAATGATTGACAGAAGTTTGATAGGTATGTACCTATTCTTAGGTGTATGTATGTCTATACATAAACAATGAAATGAAATGGCTATGTATTTACATTTGGACCTAAATACGACACTGACCATATTTTCTTTTGTACATGCTAAATTAAATATTTATGAATAATACGCAAAAAATAATATGAAACTACCTGCATGAAACAATGTATTGATTCAAAAGCTAAATTGGGAAATTTCATTAGCAATTCTAATAAAAAAAATAGACTAACTACGTAGGTACAAGCTTTATAAAAATATAATTTATACGCAAAAAGGTGTCAAATGAATTTGACAGTTGAAAGAAATTTCCAAAAAAGGAGAATGTTTATAGTTTTTACTCACATTGTGTTCCGAAGGCAGGAGCACAAACAGCCAGGAAAGCAGCAACAGCAAGGAGTCCCTTCATCTTTCTACCTATAATTAAATCACAGATACTTGACGAAATTTTTTTTATAAAATAAAATTCGTAGTGAGAACTCGCGGAAGTCAGGCCTTTACACACACTGGTATAGAAGGCGACTTGGAACGCAACAAAATATAACAAAGATGACTTATACGCGACTATAGCTCTGATTAAACAAAAATAATGAATTACGCATCGATAACGCGACCATCTCTTGTTGACAACAGTGGAAACCAAATGACGGGTGCGAGCGAGATAGACTGTTCCCACTAGATTGGAACTAAAAACCTCCTGAGGTTTTGAGTTTCAAGGCCGGTTGTGGTTTTTTCCTATGGGATTTTTTCGCTATTCAAACTATTTAGCTTAAGAAAAACACCTTTAAGCAAGCTTTTTTACAAAAACTTTATTCAAAAACGGCGTTGCACAATGAAAAAATTAATATGACGAAACTTTTCGAAATTGCTCGAAACACAAAACCTCAATTTTCTTTGTATGACAACTTTTACGTCACCGTCACGCCGGGTCACAGAGGGGGCGAGGGGCTACCGCGAAGAAGGGGGCGGTTTCTAATGATACCAGTACAATAACTGCCCTTTAACACGGGAGTGACTTAAATAAAAATTTTATAGGTATTCTAAGATCTACAATGCTTAAAGACACAATCTTGTGTAAAAATTTCACAAACAGACATTCAACTGATAAAAACACAATAAAAACCTTTGTCTGGGCCTCTTTTGCGGTAATTGTATTTCGTGAACCGGCAACACTGACGCTAACTTCACTTGAATTGAAGATAAGAGTATTATATTTTATTGTCTGTCAATATCATATGTCTCGTCTATTACGCGGATAAAGCGTGATTAACTACTGTTTTCACAGTATTACTTAGACATACGTATTATCAGTTTTAAATCAGACTCTTTGTACAAGTCGCCTTCTGCGCCAGTGTGTGTAAAGGTGCCTCTATTCACAGTTCTGTTGTCATTGTCCCAGCAATTATTAAATTTTCTACCTACTTCGCGAAAAAGTTACTCCGCAGTTTGGTGAGTTCCCGTTTTTAATCATTTTAATTATTGAAATCATTTTCCCCCGTCGATTTAATGCAGTTTCGAAAAAGTTTTTAGAATCAATTCATTTATTTATTATCCAATGACGCTCAATCAATTTTGTTTTTATTAACTATCTAGACAATGAACAATTTAAAAATAGAATTTATTATTAATAGTATCTACGTTTTCCGTTATTGGTCTAGATTATTGCACTTTTTAAAAATAGAATAAAAAAAAAACTTACTTTGGGTTTTGTCGTGACGTTTATACCATCAGGCAATACAAACTATGGTTTAAAACGACATAAGTAATAATGGATTATAACTTTAGCAGTATGGGGTAATATTGGTATAATATAATGCAGTTCATGAAGCATAGACATATTGATGTGCCTTAACATATCTTACACGCTCCTTCAGAGCTTACTCATGCAGCGGAAATTGAGAGTGGAAACAACAACAAGGGGTCCAACCCCAACAGACCTCCAACCTCCCCTACAGTCTGCCCATGCCTCGCAACTGATCTCTTACCAGGCGATCTACACGCCTCAAATGCGTTAATCTTAACGCTCAACATTACAACCCGTGGTCCAACCACGTCGACGGTCCAACCGCCACTGACTGTCAATATTACTGTGATGTCCAACATCACCTGTGTCCAACCACAACGACGGTCCAACCGCCACTAATTGTGTGATGTCCAACATCACCTGTGTCTAACCACATATGCCAACGACATAGCCTTAACGCTAAGCAGGCAGGTAAGAGATTACTGACCCACTCTCCAGTTCCGTGGATCTACTTATACACATCAAACGGAGAATGCTTCATCAACTTGCACAAACTCTTAACTAAGCCATCAGGGACTCACCAATAATCCACAGCTTAACTTACTTTGCATTCACCTCAATATGATAAATTCTCGTCAGTCCTCCTTTCCCGCGCGAGCTCACCTGTCCGCGCCCACAGAGTCGGGCACCGATCATTCGTGGAATCTCCACGACACTCCCGGCGGTAAAAGAACAAGGTGTTACAGTACAGCTAGTAAATGGCTAGTCCATTCAGCGATTTTTTCACGTGCTCGAATGGCTGCTTCTCTTCTGGCTCTGACATGATCGGGATTCTGGTTAACAACTGCTTCTACCTCTGACACATCATCAGCAGGCGAAGTTTCAACTTCAACTATGGATGGTAAAGGATCATTGCCTACTGATATTGCAATGTCCTCTTCGGCTCCGTTACTTTCAATATTAACTGTTTGTTGAATAGGAGCTTCAAACCGATCTTCATTCTCATATATAACTGAAGGAGGTGAAACGGTGACAGGGCCTTCAATATCTCCCTCTAGAGGGTATAAATGTCCTATGGACCTAGTATACTCTTGGTCGCCTACATGCACCCTTGCAACACGTGTCTGACCATCCTGACCTTCAATAAGGGCTGATATCTTCCCTACCTTCCAGTTATTCCTATTCCTTGACTCGCCTTTGATTTGAACTACATCGCCAATGCGAGGTTGTTGACTAGATGTTATTCTAGGTTGCTTAAGGTGGTGACGGTATCTCTCTCCTAAGCTGGGTAAGTATTGACCTTGGAACATGCTTTTGACTTCGTTTAGAATCATTTTACCCCTTTTCCAACTTTTCAAGAGATCAATTTTAACGGCTGTACCACCCAACTGAAGTTCTTGAATTGGGACTAACTCTAAACAATTCCCAAGATTCAGGAAATCTGCAGGTCTAAGGATTTGTTCTACATCAGTGCCTACATACGTAAGTGGTCTAGAGTTTACAACGGATTCAGTTTCTTTTATAACTGTCAGAAGTTGACCATCTTGAAGTAAGTGTTTGTCTAAAGTTCTTTTCAAACAATTTTTTACTATACCAATTAATCGCTCGTACACTCCACCGTGCCACGGAGCTAACTGTGGTATAAATTTCCATTTTATTCCTTGATCTGCTAAAATTTCACTAATGACCTTAAACTGACTGGCGTTGTCCGAAACAATAAGATTCGGTTTTCCTCTGGCTGCTACGAACCGTCTCAAGCCTAACAAACACTCCGTCGCCGACAAATCTTGAACAACTTCAAGATGAATAGCTCTCATAGTCAAACAGGTAAACAGAGAAACCCATCTCTTCTCTTTCTGACTTGTTGAAGTCTGAACAAATAACGGTCCGAAATAATCTATGCCTGTGAATGCGAATGGTGAACTTAGTTGAACCCTTTCTACTGGTAGAGCAGGGGTTGGTGGTAGTTTATATGGACCCCCACCATGCTTCACACATCGACTGCATTTTTTTAAAACCTTCTGAACCTTTGCTCTTCCCTGAGGAATCCAATATTTTTCTCTTATTAAACTTAAAGTGTGTGGCACTCCTACATGATAGTTCTCTTCATGGATTTTTTGGATCAGTCTATCTGTAAACTCACAGTCTTTTGGTATCAAAATTGGGTGTTTCATATCGTACGTCCATTCGGTGTTCATCATACGACCCCTACACCTCAATATATAGTTATTATCTAAGTACAGTCCTAAATTTCTCGACAGACTAGTGAGTTTTCCGGCTACTTCTTCAGGAAAGTATACTGATTGTAGTTTCCTTATGTCTTGGTGTGTCTCGTCTTCTGTCTCATTGAATAACTCTGGCATCTGTATCTCAGTAATAACTTCCTCTATTTCTTCATAGCCTCTGGACGACATCTCTGGCCCATCCACAACGTCCAGAGCCTCCGCGGCCGAAAGAAAAACTTCCTCGTTACTAACTTGACGGTTTGGCCACTTACTTTTAGCGTTTTTTAAAAATTCTGGGCCTTTTAACCACAAGTTAAACTTCTGCTTTATAATCTCCGGTCTCGTGGCTACGTCTGCTGGATTATGCTCTGTAGGTACGTGACACATATGTACATCTTTATTTTTCTTAATTTCGTTTACTCTTCTTAGCACAAATGGGGGGAGCAATTTGGATGTCTTCATCCAGGCTAGAACAATAAGACTATCTGTCCATAAATACTTGTTATCTATCTTCACACCAAGATTGTCAGCAACATATTTAAGTAGTCTGCTACCAATTAAATAAGCCAGTAGTTCCAACCTTGGAATTTTCAATTCATCCTTATCTTCAATTGGTGTTATTCTAGATTTTGACATCAAGAAGGCAGTGGACATATTGCTTTGCTTCTAGATACGAAATAAACAACAGCTGCGTATGCTTTCTTAGATGCATCAGCAAAACAATGAAGTTCACATGTTTCTGCGTCATGTAATTTGTTACCAATATACCTTGATATCTTGATGTCTTGAAGTGTTTGCAAATCGTCTTGTATGCTAATCCATGTCTGTTGTAAGGTAACAGGTATAGGGTTATCCCATTTAAGCTTTAGAGAGCATGTTTCTTGGAATAACAATTTTGCAGGTAAAATCCAGGGAGAAGCAAATCCACATGGATCGTAAATACGCGCTATTGTTCTTAAAATATCCTTCTTCGTGACGGCCTTACCCTTGGGATTTTGACATTGTATGGGCATCTTTAGGCACAGAGTATCGCTGTCTGTATTCCAGATAAGACCAAGAACCTTCACTTCTTCACTCTGTTTAGCTCTGTATTCTACTGGAATACTCTGCAGGAAAATTTTGTCATTTGATACCCAGTCCCTTAAATTCATGGATATCTCCTCAAAGGTCCTCTTTGTCTCTGTATACAGTTGAAGTGCTTCACTCTGTGTATTTACTTCGGTAACTAAATTGTCTACATAACATCTGTTAGCTATTTTTTTAAGAAGTCCCTGATTTGCCTTCAGTAAATGGTACCTCAGAGTTGCATTGAGCAAAAACGGACTAGATATTATACCAAAGGGTACTCTACAAAATCGGTAGTGAAGTAGATTATCTTCTGTAAGTTCCTTCGATGTATCTTTAACCCAAAGAAATCTTGTTACGTCTCTATCTTCCTGCTGAAGAACTACTTGTAAAAAAGCCTTTTCCACATCAGCAGTTATGCCAATTTTCCCCGTTCTAAACTGCAGTAGCAAGGCGGTAAGGTCTTCTAACATAGATGGACCTCGATACATACATTCATTAAGGCTATGTTCATCTCTAACTTTAGATGAAGCATCATATACCACACGTCCTTTCTTACCTTCTTGTCGAACCATATGATGTGGCAAATAATGTATTGGAGGTTCGGTTTGATGATATGGCGTAGTTTGAAGAGTTACTAATTCTATTATGCCAGATTGTAGCTGTTCTTGTAATATCTCTTTATATTCCTTTAACATTCTTTCATCTGTCCTCTTCAAAAGACCTTTAAGACGTCCAAAGGCTAAACCAAAATTTGTAGGTAATACAGGAGGATATTCTGTCCAGGGCCACTTGACTTCATACCTATTGTTTTTAAATTTAACAGTCTCATTAAAAAACTTTACTGCATCTTCTTCTTGTGTAGCTTTAGGTGAATCAACAATGCCAATGCTCTCAAGACACCATAAAAATTGAATATCAATGTTTCTTAATGGAAGATCTGGTTCACTGAAGTAAGAATAGCTAGGGGACTCATAGCACTGGCAGTATGTTATAATTGACAAGTCTATTGACATGTTATTATTATCTACAGAGTGACCTGATATAATCCAACCAAAGTGAGTATTAATCAGGTGCAGATCATTATTAATTTTAATACTTTGGTTCTTCATGAATGAAAAATAATAATTGTTACCAATCAATAAATCAATTTGTTCGCCTAAACTGTCATCATCCGCTGATATGTCTATACTATAATCAGTAGGTATTTTTGAAATTCTGACCATGTCTGTTATATGAGGCACAATGTTGACACATAGTTCCCTCTCTATTCCTCTCTTTGTTATCAAAGTAATCTTAGCTGTAGGACTTGTTATCTGTTGTGGTGTTTTAGACCCAAATGTATAAATCAAAAGATGATCATTTTCATCAGAGACAATATTTAATTTTTTAGCTATTTTTGCTGTTATATAGCTTCTTTGACTGCCACAGTCAAGTAATAAGCGGACTGGCAGATTTTGACCCTCATGCTGTAGAGTGGCTATTGCTGTCTGTAAGAAAGATAGAGTGTTATTATTAAATAAGGTATTTAGGATTTCCTTACTTGAACTTTCAAGAATCAGACCTGGTTTCTTTGAAGACAGCTCTACTTTCTTATTGACATCCCTATCAAGCCTCATTTTGTTCCTACTGTAGCAAAGTGCTCGATTATGGTTGCCTTTACAATGAAAGCAAACAATTTGCTCAGTACACATTCTTTGGAGATGACCTGTCTTAAAGCATTTAAAACATAAGCGCTTCAAGCCAAGTTTTCTACGTCTAAGGGCAACGGTTCTGAATTGTTGACATTGGTCATTGAAATGATCACCATCACAGAATGTACACTGTATCCTTTTCCTTTTGTTGAAGCTAGTTTGGCACTTATTAATATAATCTTTTCTTTCCAGGTATTTCCTTTTAACTGGTTTGCTGACTGCCTTAATATGTAGCGCTTCTGTAGTTGATGTTGAAGGTTGAACAAATGTTACTTCTCTAGAACACACCTTAGCCTGAATAATTCTCTCTAGGGTTTCCAAAATAATATTCAAAGTTCTTTCTTTAGGTAGAAGGAGATTCATCTCATATAATATACTATCAGGGAATTTATTGTAGATTAAATTTCGAAAATAATTGCCTTTTACATCTTCACCTAAAGTGCTTAGAATTCTTAAGTGTTTCTGGATAGAATCTAATGTTGATTGAGCTGTTGCATCCGTTGCTATTTCCAGTTTAGTCAGTGCATCATAATGTGCATCAATAACTATATCCTTGTTACCAAAACGCCTCTTCAAAGTCTCCAATGCAATGTCATAATTCTCATTAGTAATGTCAATTCCGCGTAGAGCTTCTAAAGCTGGACCTGCCATAGCACTGAATAAGTATGACAACTTATCAGATTTTTTTAATTGTTGGTCATGTACACTACTCTCAAATTGCGCCCAGAATTCTGGCCACTTAAGTATGTCTCCGTCAAATTTTGCCATTTCTAGTTTGGGTAGCTTTGTAGTCCCACCTGAAGTTTTATTAGCTGTTGGTTGAGATTTGTTAAATTCCTCAATTAATTGTAAATCCATCAATAGCTCTTCAGCACGCATTTCATCCCGAACATATTGCTCCTGATGTGGGAAGTCTTGATCATTGAGGTACTGGAGAACTCTAAGATTCTCTTTCTCAAAACTGGTTAATGCCGCCTTTAGTTTTATTTTAATTTCCATTAGATCATGGAGTAGTGAGCCACCTTCTTCTATATTTTCTTTAATTTTGGTTGCCAAGTTAATAAATTTGAGCAGTTCCTCGTGACGGGCCTGTAGTCTATACTTTAACGTTTGTTCCATGTTAGAATTGTTCTAGTTATATACTCCAGATATGATGTTGCTGAAATCAGAATACGGCATACTGATATTGTGTTTTGCTTCTAAGAAATTAAATACTGCTTACATTACATAAAATTTACCTGCGAGTTCGCAACGATATGTAGGACCTTACAGATGAAATTATTGCAATCTTGTCCACACTATCCTTCACGATAATTCAAGTGGTTGAAGTTATTCACTCGTAAGTTAAACTTAAAATTTCAGCCTGAAATAAAACTTCTAGAAACAAATTTCCAACGGAATGAAAAGTTTTCTTCGTTGTCAAAAAACGGCGGTAATACCGAAAAATTCCACAGATTATCGCAAGATCACAAATGTATTTTTTTTTTTTTTTTTTTTTACCGGTTCGTTACTTCTTGAGATTATTTCACGTCAACACGTTAAATAAATTTTAATCACAATAAACCCGATAAAATAACGTAAAAACGCAAATAAGTTAATAAACGTAAATAAGCAGTTACCGTTTTATAATGACGCAAAGATTATGTTCACATAATTCGATATGTGAAATGGAACACAAACCTGTCAAAAAGAACAGATGGGTCTATGTCATGTAACAAATTGAATGAATGACTGAAATTCACATAATAATAAATAACAAAAAAAATGATGATTAGAAATAAAACAAACAAGGTCGTTTTTGTAATATTTTAATGCTTCGCTGCTGAGTGAGGTTATGACAATAAAACACATTATTCATAATGTAGGTAATAATATATTTTATTTATATCAAGCAATAAATGAAAGCACTTAGTAAATTCTTTACTAAGTTAATAAGTTGAAGGAAATATATAATATTCGTTCATTTGAAATTTTGCTTCGAAATGACATAATCCATTGCAACTTGCCGGGATTCCTTATTATTCAAGATCAAACAATAATTAATCCCAGCACCTCCACCAATTTATGTCGTGACGTTTATACCATCAGGCAATACAAACTATGGTTTAAAACGACATAAGTAATAATGGATTATAACTTTAGCAGTATGGGGTAATATTGGTATAATATAATGCAGTTCATGAAGCATAGACATATTGATGTGCCTTAACATATCTTACACGCTCCTTCAGAGCTTACTCATGCAGCGGAAATTGAGAGTGGAAACAACAACAAGGGGTCCAACCCCAACAGACCTCCAACCTCCCCTACAGTCTGCCCATGCCTCGCAACTGATCTCTTACCAGGCGATCTACACGCCTCAAATGCGTTAATCTTAACGCTCAACATTACAACCCGTGGTCCAACCACGTCGACGGTCCAACCGCCACTGACTGTCAATATTACTGTGATGTCCAACATCACCTGTGTCCAACCACAACGACGGT
The DNA here is from genome assembly GCA_910589355.1 of Parapoynx stratiotata. Classification (NCBI taxonomy): domain Eukaryota; kingdom Metazoa; phylum Arthropoda; class Insecta; order Lepidoptera; family Crambidae; genus Parapoynx; species Parapoynx stratiotata. The sequence continues at coordinate 2,826,886 of OU342485.1, read as the reverse complement.
CCAACCGCCACTAATTGTGTGATGTCCAACATCACCTGTGTCTAACCACATATGCCAACGACATAGCCTTAACGCTAAGCAGGCAGGTAAGAGATTACTGACCCACTCTCCAGTTCCGTGGATCTACTTATACACATCAAACGGAGAATGCTTCATCAACTTGCACAAACTCTTAACTAAGCCATCAGGGACTCACCAATAATCCACAGCTTAACTTACTTTGCATTCACCTCAATATGATAAATTCTCGTCAGTCCTCCTTTCCCGCGCGAGCTCACCTGTCCGCGCCCACAGAGTCGGGCACCGATCATTCGTGGAATCTCCACGACAGGTTTATTAAAGGTTTATAATCTTTTTGGCAGAATAGTTTAAAAATCAGCTGTTTGTAATTTTTGTTGATTTCATGCACATTCTGACCACTTTCTTTGAATAGCAACAAAATTAAAAGGTATTTTGTTATATTAAACTTTAAGTTACTTAGAATTGACTATTTTTGGTTTTTATTTCTAAACATGTAATTTTCCGATATCTCTGTTTTAAAATACATAGAATGAATTGACATAAACTTTGACCAATATTACCTTCTTAATTTTTTTAAATAAAGTTTTTATTATTATGTTAATAAAAAGTGAAGTGTGAGCCTGCTCAAAGAGCTTGTGGAAAGGCTCAAAAGGCTGCATTATGAATATGTAAAGCTCAAAAAACTAATTTTATCTAAAAAGTATAAACAAACAAAAAACTTTTTTATTTACACAGCAACAAAACGTAAGATTTTTCTTAATTTGAGTTACTCATTTTAGCCAAACTCAATTGATACAGAAAACAATGATTTATCATAAATAAACAAACAACATTTGACTCACTTGCTCGGAACACAAAACCTCAAATCTTGGTGTTTTAAGATTTTCAAGGCTTGTTATGATTCTGTCAGAGGTAGATAGATGTATTATAGTTACTCTTTTGTATTATATAAATTAAAACTGACCAATATTTGAATTGAAACACTTCAATTGACCCCTTTGGTTGGAATCGAAACACAAAACCTCGAGGTTTTGTGTTGCAAGGCTAGTACTGGGTTTATCATTGTGAAGTAGGTATCTACACAGCTTTTAGTGGAGAACAGTAAATTGTTATTGATAAAAGAAATAAAATAAGTTCTTACTACTAGATATGAGTAAGAATACAATCAGAAGTATACAATACATTTTGACTTCTCTGTGGTCTAGTGGTTGACAACACCGAGTGTTGATCGTGATGTTCTGGAGTTTTCTGCCCGGTTTGGTTGGTTGTAGTTTTCTGAGCCTGTGTGGATACCACCCTCTTACCTAAATCTGTCGCCATAATAACGTGAGGTATAGCATTGTTGTGTTCCGGCAATCAGAGGTCAAATAGCCAGTTTGTCAGTTGTTATGGAATACAGGTGAAGCTCTCTTCCACCTTTGGCCTTATCACTTACCATCAGGTGAGATGAAGGCCGAGAGGTAATAGGCAAGCTCTGCCTTCATCTCACCTGATGGTGATGGATGGATGGTGATGGATACGTAAAATAAAGTGGCAAAGGAACCTAATCCATACAACCAGCCAAGCCAAATGTTTTTTTTAACTAGATAAAATTGCCATAATATTAAAATATGAACTGTGATGGCTTTAAATAGAATTGACATTACAAACTGATTTTTTTAAATTTAGTTATTAGTTGATTTTAAAAGCTGTTTTTTAACTGGTCATTGGGCACAATAGAAATCTAGTGTTTCATGACCTCTATACCAGTCTATAACGACGCGCTATACCAGTGTTGGCGACTCTTTGCTATTATTGCGCTCTTCTCTGGCCATTTTCTCTTTGTTTCTGTTTTTTTTTATTTTCAGTCTGTCTTTTCTCATTGTCTTCTCCTTAAAATTACTGTTAATGAAATTCATAAATTGAAACCGATTTATTGCATTGGAAGGTCTGGCTGCAGAATTGAATACCTACATCATTTTTATTATTTGTATAGAATTGTTTTTCAAAGGCACTATTGTATGTAGCCCCATTTGTATAATTATCTGTTGATTTAAGTACCGTGTTTTGTTATTTACCTTTTTAAATTACCTTGTCCCAGAGTTCCTTAGTTTTTGATAATAAATATAACAATAACTGGCGACTCGAGGCTTTCATTTATCCCCGTCACAATCTATACGCCCGTCAGTCTCAAGGCGTCGCTCATCCCGAGAGGTTCTGGCTTCGATCCCCGATGGGCACAGCTAGATGTTTATGTGATGAATATAGGCATTTGTTCACCAGCCTTGGATGTTTATATAAGTTTTGTATTTTTTCTGAAAATTTATACGTTTTAATTTTTATTTATCTTCGAATGAAAATAAATATCTTCAGACATTCACACCTATCAACTAGCCCCATTTTAAGCAACTAATGCTGCTTGTGTTATGGATACTAGAGGATATACTATAAATACATATAAATATCCAGAATATATACAATACATATAAAAAGAATGTACCATTGCTTTTCTTGTCTGGCATGTCGTCAAAGGCGACTAAGGGCGCATTAGGTACTGTGATGGTGTAGGCGATGAGCTAGCCACTGGTTACTACTCTTTGACGATTTTTCATCTGCCCAACCCTATTTTTGTATGGCTGAATGTGGTCTTGAGGGACACAGTGCTCCTTTGACTCTGCCTACACCTTTGGGGATTGCAGGCGTGATTGTATGTATGTATTTAAGACTGGAGAACAACCGATGATCGAACCCAGAACCTGTCGAGATGGCGACGCCTTGAGACCACGGAGGTCGTCAAAACATGTTTTCCGAGCAGCTATCTCCACTCAAGAACAAGTCAACTCGGACCTTATTTCCCGTGTTTTTGTTTCAGATAAACATGCAGTTTTTACTTTATGGTTTGTTGTGCTTCGTGGCGCTGAGGGAGGCGGACGCCGCCGATTCGTGCTACCAAGACGTTTCCCTCGATTGTGGACAGGCGTCCAATGCTCTGTGTAAGTGACGATTTTAAAGAGATAATAGGTCCTTACCTATGAAATTGCTGTTTGATATGGAGATTTTGGGGAAGTCTGCATTTTCCATACTAACATTTTTTCAAATCCAGAGATAATAATTTGTGGCATGTATCATTAGACAAGCTTTATTAATATATGTGATATCACTCTTCATTAAAATTATTTATCGCTTTTAAGTGAATCCAATTCAAATGATGTATTCGGGAGACACTTAAAAAGTGTTGTCACCGTTTCTAATTTTAACACAATTAAACTTACAAAAAATTATCAAATGAAATAATACGAGCTCAAATATATGGTCTATTTTTAGAAGAGGAAGAATGTTCTGAAACTTAATAGTTACGGACAAATTGCTAAGACAGAATAAAAACACCAATTTCATAGGTAAGGGCCCAATATTTAGTTAACTAATATGTACTTCTTTTTTTTACTTTAACAATGTGTCTTGCTTTCATACAGGCCACACATATTTTCCAAAAATTTCATTTACATGTTGTGCATAGTTGTTATAGGGATATAAATTTAATTACATCTCTCATGTTCGGTAAGTAGGTCCTTAATACCCCCAGATGCGGGTTGTAAGTGATCAATTACCGCCCTAGGTTAATAATGTAGTTAGACACGCCCTAGGGCGGTAAGTAATTAAAAAAAAACCTTCAAAAAGTTCGCGTACATCTAACCATCTTACTGGCACTAGACATCATGCATTCAGCCCAATGACAAAAGAGGTCGCTTCGCTATTTTCATCAATTTTGAATATCGAACGGCGAAGCTAAATTTAGTTCTTGAAAATAAATTTATTTATTCTTGTAATGCCTTTTTTTCCACTTACCTCACAATCGAGATGTAAAGCAGAGTAGTTAGCTCGGGTGTAAGCATCAATTGCACCCTCGAACTATAAGCGCCCTCGCTGCGCTCGTGCGCCTAAATATCTCGGGCTGCAATTGATGCCTTACAGCCCTTGGCTACTAATCTACTATTATGTATTTACACCTATGAAGTATTTTGTAACAAATGTCATGATTTGTATCTTGTAAGTGTGCCAAATAAATAAATAAACGAAGCAATATTTTTAGTTTTTGCACGCTTCGCGTTCGGACGCTCGCAGACTAGTTAGTAGCGGCCAACCCCGGCGTTAGGAGCTAGTTTCACAATAATATCTCCTTCCAGCCCTACCTCGCTGTAACGCAATCTACGGCGAATACGGCCGCCATGGAAACGTTGCCACCGAGATGCAAGCATATGCCAACCTCCACCTGGAGAGGTCGTTCGAGTACCTGCTCTCGGCTGCATACTTCAACAACTACCAGACGAACCGCGCCGGGTTTAGCAAGGTGTTTAAGAAGCTCTCGGACGAGTCGTGGGAGAAGAGCATTGAGTTGATAAAGCATGTTACCATGAGAGGTAAGTTGTTTTTTTTTACATACGACAGGTAAGCTATTGACCTTCATCTCACCTGATGGTAAGTGACGATAAGGCCGAAGGTGGAAGCGAGCTTCACCTGTAATCCTCAACAACTGAGGAACTGGCTATCTTACCTCTGATTGCCGGAACACCTTCATCTCACCTGATGGCAAGTGACGATAAGGCCGAAGGTGGAAGCGAGCTTCACCTGTAATCCTCAACAACTGAGGAACTGGCTATCTTACCTGATTGCCGGAACACAACAATGCTTAAAACATTGTTATTATGGCGACAAATTTAGGTACGACGGTGGTAGCTAGCCAGGCGGGCTGAGAAGCCCTACCACCAACCAAACCGAGCAGAAAAACTTCTGCCTCCATGGGGAATCGAACCCGGACCTCCTGATCAACACCTGGTGGTTTGAACCACTAGACCAGAGAGGCGGTAAATTTTTTTTATTTCCTATCAGCCTATACGAGTTTACGTCTCACTGCTGGGAGGCCTTCCTCATGGAGGAACACATGAGGAATTGGTCCCGGTCGCTATTACGACTGTTTCTACCCACCAACCCGCAGGTCAGCGTGGTGGTGTTACGGCCCATACTCCTCATGTGTTTCATCATCATCATTAGCCGCGCTTTCCCCAATTTCATTTGGGGTCGGCGCAACGAGTCTTTCTCCTCCACTCTCCCCTATCACACGCAATATTAACATTCACTCCCATTCTAGCCATGTCCTCATTCACACAATCAGTGAGCAGTGTTCAGTTTATTTTTATTTTTATTATAATCCAACTCGGCTACGGCTGCCTTGAAATACATTGAAATTGTAATAATTTAAATATTTTTAAAATTATCACAGGCGAACTTTTTGTTTTTCTTACAGCGAGTTAGTTGTGTTGTCGACTTATTAAGTACAGTAGATATGCACAAAAGCGCCCTCAAATCTTACGACGGTTCTCCTTCCTTATTCATGTTTAATTTATTTAATATCGAAATCATCGCGATTGAAGCTACCATCGATTTCATATTTTCGAAACTGCTCTGAACTTTCCGTTTCACTTTACGAAATTCTATAACCTGCAAACGCCCAGGTGACGAGATGAACTTCAGCCAACGCAGCACCCAGAAGCCGGTGGAACGCAAGAACTACACCGTGGAGCTCCACGAGCTGGAGTCGCTCGCGAAGGCTCTGGACACGCAGAAGGAGCTCGCCGAGAGGGCCTTCTATATCCACCGCGAGGCCACCAGGAACAGCCCGCATCTGCATGACCCTGAGGTGAGTAGAGTGGCGAAAAGTAGGGAGTTGTGTGTTCTACCGCTTGTACAATGGGGTCTGCTCTGAGGAACTGTTTGACATGATGCCAACGGCTACTTTTTATCACCGCACCGTTCGCCATCGCCAGGGAATTCATCCTCACTCGTTAGAACCAAAATGGTCGCGTACCGTGCGTTTTAGGAGGAATTTCCTTCCTCGTACGCTCAGGCTGTGGAATGAACTCCCTGGTGAGGTCTTCTCAAGAGACTACAGCATGGATTCTTTCAAAAAGGGCGTGAAAAGGTTTTTTAAGGGTCGGCAACGCGCTGGTGATGTCCTCGGTGTTGCAGGCGTCCATAGACTACGGTGACCACTACCCATCTGTGTGGGCCGTATGCCTGTTTGCCACCCTGGTGGCATAAAAAAAAATTCTCAACTGTCGAGTCTTATATAGGAACAGCCACAGGAAAGGTACGAGGAACAACTCAGGAAGGCCACCAGGAATATCTGCATGACCCTGAGGTAAAGTGCAGTACCCTTTAGTGAGTGGTGCAGATCATTATTATCAACTGAGACCCTTCTACATCCACCGGGAGGCCACCAGGAACAGCCGCATCTGCATGACCCTGAGGTAAGTGAAGTACACATGCCACCATATTCTGACCTTTCACCATATTGTCAGCTGCCACCAAACTGTCCTCTGCCACCACACCATACAGTCAACTGTCAGTGTTGTCAGTTGCCACGATCTTGTCAACTGCCAACACATTCTTAACTGAGACCTACTACATCCACCTAGAGGCCACCACCACCAGCAAACTTGCCACCATAATCTAAACTGCCATCACAATCCCAACTGAGAGCCTTCTAGATCCACCGATCCGATCCTATGTATGTAAACCATGTTTTTAGCAAATAAACTATTCTATTCTTCTATTCTCCGAAAGGACACCAGGAACAGCCCGCATCTGCATGACCCAGAGGTGAGTAAATCAGACCTTAACAGACCAGCCCCCATTCTTAACTGCCAAGACTCTAGAGCCTTCCACATTCACCGAAAGGCCAGATCCTCAAGACCCTGAGGTTGGTAAAATAGACTTAGGCAGACAAGCCATTCTTGACTGTCTTAGCCCTTCTATAACCAACAGGAAGCCACTTAGAACAGCCCTAGATCCCGTCTGAATAATTTGTTTTTGGTTAAATTCTCCCATATTGGGATGTGTTTGGGTGGTTACTCTGTACTAATGGGGTTTCACAAGGTTCAAAATAAAGCCAGAGAAATTGTTCTAAAATCATAAGGTGTTATTACAAGCATTGCATCGCGCGTAAACGTAAGAAACACCGTGCAGCGCCATCCCTTGGCGACTTTCGGAACTAACTTTACTATAGACCATTTTATATTGGATCCTTACCTATGAAATTGGTGTTTTTTTCTCTCTTAGTTTTTTGTCTGTAACTATTAAGATTCAGAGTATTCCTTTAATATAATTACCTCGTCTAAAATAGACTATATTTTTGAGCTCTTTTGATTTGTTTTTGATAATTTGTTGTAAGTTTAATTGTGTTAAAATTGGACACGGAGACAACTCTTTTTAAGTGCCTCCCGAATGCATCATTTTATTTGCATTCACTTAAAAACGATAAATAATTTTTATAAAGTGTGATATTACACATATTACTTAAGCTTGTCTAATGATAGATGCCAAATATTATTATCTTTGGATTTGTCGTTGTGAAGAAAACTGAAAAAAATTTAGTATGGAAAATGCAGAATTCCCCAAAATCTCCATACAAAACACCAATTTCATTGGTAAGGACCTAATATGCATATTAAAAGGGAACTAAGCCCATACATCCATGTCTTAGGTATTTTCATGTCTTAAGTATTTGCATTGAAATGCAAGTATAGATTTCAATGCGCCTGACTGAACTAGACTGGTAGTTAGATAATAAAAAAACGGATTTCATTAAAAATGTCTTCCCAGTGCTTCATGATTCACACCAACCAATAAGGAAAAATATTTATTTAGTTTGGATATTTACATACTCTTATGAAATTTTAACCAAGTGCGATTCCCGGTGATGCCATTTTTTTTTCTAAAATCAATAAAAGATTTCGCTATCTCTCATAGTTTCGGACACCTTCATACGGGCTTATTTGGATTGTTGCATAATCCTTATCTTTATTACTAGAGATAGGCCGACTAGTCGGCAAAAAATACCGAGCATAATCGGCTTATAAGAAATGAAATAAAACGAATAAATGCACCTTTTTTTCTTTTCGTTTATTTTTTTTTATGTTGCCAGCTTCAAAAGAGACGTTCGCTATAAACTGTACAGCCGGGACAACAAAATAATAGGATTTTATTTAAACGGTTTGCAAAATATCTTAACTTTGGTAAGCAAGAAAATAAAATTGGTCAGCAACTATTGGCAGCACTCAAATAATTATTTTCCAACTTAATTAATTCTTTTGCTGCCCAAGTAATTATCTTGCTGACAAAATATTTGTTTGCTGCCCAAATGATTTTTCGGCTGACCTTCTTGTTGCTGACCAAATTATTAAATGGCTGCCCAATTTATTACTTCCCAAAAGTATACTTTGGAGATACGAGACATGTCTGGTTATCTGGAACAGTTCTGGTGCCACCATTAAATTGGTGTTCATTGTGTTTTATGAGAGGCAATGAGCAATAAGAGTTGAGTTCGTGAGCCGAACTAGATTTCTCGTCGTCACTTTTTTCGTACTAGAATGATCGGCATTGCTGATTAAAAAAAAACCGATTAGTCGGCAAATACTATAGTCGGCGCATCACTACTTATAACTGCATAATTCTTATCCATTCTTTCGTCTTCCACAGATCGCCCAATATTTGGAAGAGGAATTCATTGAGTATCAAGCCAAGAAGATCCGAGATCTTGCCGGACACACGAGTGACCTCAAGAAATTCATCTTGGCCAACAACGGGCAAGACCTGTCCCTCGCCCTGTATCTCTTCGACGAATACCTGCAGAAGACTGCATAAACGTCTCAAAAATCTTCAATAAATACTCCACTATTTAAATCCTGAATCCTACCATTTTAGTAGAAAATTTGAATGGCAACACTTAACGCCATAGATTAAAGATTCGAACTCCACTATTAAAAATTACAAGAAAATTCAACTTGCAATATTTTTTTCGGTTTAATGCCAGTTTTTAATTTTGTGTAGGTTATCTCGGCGTGTATTTTCGAATAGTTTTGTCGCAGTACTGTTATTTTTATGTACAAAGATAGACTGTAATCAATATAAGTATAATTTTATATCATAAAAAAAGTTTTAAATTGTATAATATGAACATACTCTGTGGTATATTATATAGTGATCATTTTGTAGTGTCTAATTTGGTTAATTTCAATAAATATTTAAAACACTTTTGTTGTCGATTTATTATCATCTTATCACCAACAATGTCAGAAATGTGATAATAAAGCAAATATATATTGGTAGTTTTGGTACCCAATTTAGTACTTTTTAATCTTACTAAAATACTTGTTGTTGCGGGCACTAGACAGTAGTGAAATAGGCCAGTTGACACATCAAAAGTAATGAAAATAATGTCATGTCATAGTATTTAGTACCAGGGTCCGAAATATAACAAGTTCTATAAATAGAAATAAGGGATTGCTGTAGAAATTCAATTTAAATGTTTTATTTTTACTTTTTTTTTTCATCTGCCAAAAACGCTATCTACCATGTTCGCGAAATTAGTTGAGTAACGCTTCATGTAAATAATTACTGCGCATGGTCAAAATCCGTCAAACGCCGCCAAAGTACATCACATGTTGCGACTGTGGCGGAGTGTAGCCACTTACCAACACGTGGCCAGACTTTTTTATGCCAAGTTCAGTTCTCCTAATAATCTATACATATATAGCCTTTTCCTTGTCCGTGGATCACTTAAATTATGAGTAATATGCTAACCATAAATGTGTATAGGCAATGGTCCACCTAAAATTACTTCTATGTGTTTTATATTGAAAAAAGCTCCCGTGGGATAGTAAAATAAAACAAATATCTGAACAAATGTATCTTTGTAATTATATGGTAAGACTACTCCGAGTCGCTGTCGTCCTGCGCGACCTCGACGGTGAATTTGTACTCCTGGTCGGCCCCGAGGTAGGCGTCCGACATGAAGTACAGCGTGTAAGCGTGGCGGCCGGCGGCGCCGCACACGAAGTCCAGCTGCACGCGGCCGCTGCGCCCGAGCGTCACGCGCTTGATCGACAGCAGCGTGTTGCTCTTGGGATCGCCTATCACTACCCACCAGCCCTCCTCGCGTTTCTAGTCAGAAAAGGAATATTTACAAAAAAAAAAAAAAAAAAAAAATAGGGAGGGAAGTTTTTGGCGTCAGTCAACTGATTTTTGGTGGCGGTACAGTAGTCACCGGCAAAAATATATGACGATTTTAGTACCTTGTCATTTTAAGGTTTAAAGTAAATTATTTGTTTTGCGGACTAAATTCTGGTGATATGATAATGTGACAGAGTACTAAAATCGTCATATATTTTTGCCGGTGACTGTACATACCATAAGAAAAACAGTTGGTACATACCAAAAGAATGTGCCAACTGCTTTTCTTGCCTAGCATGTCGTAGAAGGCGACTAAGGCGTATTGGGTACTGGGTCTGTGATTGTGTAGGCGATGAGCTAGCCACTTGTTACTCTTTCACGATTTCATCTGACCAAACCCAATTTTTGTATGGCAAAATGTGGTGTTAAGGAACACAGTGCTGCTCCTTGGACTCTGCCAACCCCTTCGGGGAGTTTTGGGCGCCAGCGTTTCTAGTAAGAAAAGGAAAAAAAAAAATTTTTGGCGCCATTCGAGTATGGCGGACGTGATTTTTATTTCATACATACATTCACGCCTGTTATCCCCGAAGGCGTAGGCAGAGTCGGAGCACTGTGTTCTTTAAGACCACATTTAGCCATACAAAAATTGGGTTTGGTCAGATGAAAAATCGTGAAAGAGTGACAAGTGGCTAGCTCATCGCCTACACGATCATCCCCTCCGTTTCTTCTGTACAAAATGGACTAATGGACTTAGAACTGCACAACATCCAACAGCTTATAGCGGCGCCGGGCTCACCACCTGTCACGCTGAGTGCAGTCGCTGCTGGTGAAGCGCGGGCTATGGAAGTGGACTGCTAAAAGCTTTTGCCTAGTCTCTGACTAACCCTTAGGAGAAAATAGTCGCGATTGTATGTATGTATGCTTCCATTCTTACCTGCGGGAAGAACGGAGCTATAACGGGCCCCACGATCTCGTCTTCTCTTTCTAAAGACACCTCCACCACGATAGGCTTCCCCACCGACAGGTGGCGCTCGTTTTTGACCTGGTGACAATCAAATTATTATTATACTAATGACTTCCCACTTCCCGTGGTTTCACCTGCGCGGTACCCGTTCCCATGGGAATATCCGGATAAAATTAGCCTATATCCTTTCACAGGCTCTAGACTATCTGTGTACCATTTCGGTTAAATTGGTTCAGTAGTTTTGACGTGAAAGCGAGACAGAGTTACTTTCGCATTTATAATATTAGTATGCATAATAAACCGGGTACCGCGCGGGTGTAACCGTGGTTATCAATATCATTAGAGTATTGTGTGAAACATTCCGTCAAAATGTAATTTCATTTCGAATATTAAAGTTTCTCGGCATTGTAAAATAATGACACGAGAACAGAGATTTATCACCATGACACCAATTATCAGATGAAACTGACAGGAAATGTTATTTTCATTATTTTAATAATTAGAGGTTTTAGTTCAACTATTAACAATCAACATTTTGCTAATAAGAGGTAGGAATGTAATGTTGAGCACTTTGTAAAAAAACAATGCAGTGTTAACTTTTATCGGCGTTAAATCAATAGCCACGCGAACGACGTCGCGGGCACAACTAGTTATATAGAGTCAATGGATGTGTGGAGTGACAAGAATGGACAAGATCAGGAATGATTATATTAGAGGAAGTTTAAAAGTAGCGCCAGTGACGGAGAAGATTAGGGGCAATAGGTTAGCGTGGTGTGGACATGTGATGAGGAGGGATGAATGTCACATTACAAGAAGGATGCTGAGCAAGGACGTGGACGGACCTAGAGTGAAAGGAAGATCAAAGAAGCGATGGATTGAATGCGTGAAGAATGATATGAGAATAAAAGATGTGGATGCTTTTTTACATATGGCAGGTAAGCTCTTGGCCTTCATCTCACCTGATGGTAAGTGACGATAAGGCCGAAAGAGGAAGCGAGCTTCACCTGTAATCCTCAACAACTGACGAACTGGCTATCTTACCTCTGATTGCCGGAACACAACAATGCTTATAACATTGTTATTATGGCGACAAACTTAGTAGTTAGCCAGGCGGGCATAGAAGCCCTACCATCAACCAAACCGTGCAGAAAAACTTCTGCTCCCGAGGGGAATCGAACCTCGATCTCCCAACACCCCGTGGTGTGAACCACTAGACTAGAGAGACGGTGCTGAACTGACGAGACTCCGTGGTGGAGTGGTCTGTACGCCGGTCTCAAGGCGTCGCATTCTCCAGATTCTGGGTTCGATCTCCGATGGGGGGAAATGTTTGGTGAATTTTCAGGCATTTGTTCTCCATTCTTGGATGTTTATATCAGTATTGTATATGCTGGATATTTATATGTATTTATCTATTAAATATATTTATCCGTCATCTAGTGTCCGTAACACAAGCTGCATTTAGTTGCTTAAAATGGGACTAGTTGATAGGTGTGAATCTCTTCTTTTTCCTGCCCTGTTCCCAATTCTATTTGGAGTCGGCGAAACATGTCATCGTCCACTCTCCTCTATCACTCGTCAAGTCAACACTCACGCCCATCCTCGTCACATCATCATTCACACAATCCATCCATCTTTTCTTTGGTTTTCCTCTCCCCACACGCCTACATTCAAATCCATAGCTTTCCTGGTGACATGATCATTCTCCCTCCTCATTGCATGTGAATGTTTGAAGATATTTATTATTTATGTCCCGGCTCCACCTAGCGTGGGAGACGAAGAACAAGGAGAAGGTTATATGTATATAACGTTTCAATCCAAGTTGCCAAAGAGGTAAACAAAAAGCCGACATACCAAGTTTGTTATTCAATAATCACACTTTTTACATGGACATTGGCACGTAAATATAATTAACGGTAACAATAGGCTAGTTGACTCATATCAAAAGTAATGAAAATAATGTCGTGTCATAGTATTTGGTACAAGGGTCCGAAATATACCAAGTTCGATAAATATAAATAAGGTATTGCTGTAGAAATTCAATTTAAATATGTTTTATTTTTACCTATGCCAAAAAAGCTATCCACCATGTTCGTGAAATTAGTTGATTAACGCTTCATGTAAACAATTACTACGCATGGTCATAATCCGTCAAACGCCAGTCGCAACCAATCAAGCATAACTGTCGGCTATGTCACGCATGCATATTGAATTGTTTACAATAAGATAATTCATAGACCATCAGGACCGAAGGCATTTATGACAAAACGTAATTTATAATTTGAAATTTATTGTGTTATAGGCTTCAGAAAAATATTGTATTATTTTTTATGGTGATGGGTATCAGTAATGAATCATTTGGGGCCCAATAAAAAAATGGGTCAACTAGCCTATTGTTGTCCGTTTCAATAGATTTCAATTACCTACAGTCATCACAAAACATTTCAGAGATGAAACATTACCTTCGTTTTGTTTACCTTTTTGGCAACTTGGATTGAAATGTACTATAATGTATGTAATTTGTGTGAATGCGATGCTCTAGGAATTAAACGACTACGGATTCTAGGGGCGGCTTATCCCAAACCTGAGGAATTTATAGGCATGCCTCCAGCCAAAGTCATAACGTTCATCCGACATTTTGGGTGATGGCAGGGAGGGATGAATAGAGAATTTTGTAAAGTTTGTATGTTACTCATAAACTTTTTCAATAATCAATCAAACTTTATAATAAAAATTGGTTCTGTGTCAAAATACAAAAACAGTCTTGTCTTGTGCTGTGATGTGAGGAATGTGACAGCTGACAGTGTAAAATTAAATGGATTTATAAAACAAGTTAATATAAAAGTGCGCGTACGTAAAATATCACTATCAGCTTAAAAATAACGTTCTGCTGCGTAGGTAAGTTCTGCTAAATCTAACAAATTTGACATTTGTGACTAAGAGTATTATATAACACACGTAAATTTTATTAGGTTGTAGAACATATTGATGTAAAGGGAGGACGGAACCCTTGTAGAGTTTCTTGCCTGTATCTTCTCTAGACAAGGCCTCCCGGTAGTGAACAGGCCGAAAAAAAAGTAGTGGTATTGACAATTTTAGGATACTTACTTATAATTTATTTTGTTTTGACTTGTCAAAAGTGTATTTGATGATACCACTTTGATTAAATGACTTTGAGTTTGAGTTTAGGAGGGGTAGCACAAAAGATCCCATAGGGTCGAAGTGCCCTGAGTTATCTCAGCCCATCGCAAGAATAATAATCATGTTGTGTATTTATTTTCATACTCTTTTCTTGCCTCATTTAAGAAAAATGTAACAAATTTTCTTAAGAATAATGAATGTACTTTTGCACACTCTATCAAATATCATATAACATTGCTTAGACAATTGTACAAATGTAGGAAACGCGAGGTCTTTATGTAAATTTGTGCGTTGTTCGCTTGGCTCGACTGTACAATGATTTAAGTAAAAAAATGTCGGATGAACGTTATGACTTTGGCTGGAGGCATGCCTATGAATTTCTCAGGTTTGAGATAAGCCGCCCCTAGAATCCGTAGTCGTTTAATTCCTAGAGCATCGCATTCACATAAATTACATACATTATAGTACATTTCAATCCAAGTTGCCAAAAAGGTAAACAAAACGAAGGTAATGTTTCATCTCTGAAATGTTTTGTGATGACTGTAGGTAATTGAAATCAATTGAAACGGACAACAATAGGCTAGTTGACCCATTTTTTTATTGGGCCCCAAATGATTCATTACAGATACCCATCACCATAAAAAATAATACAATATTTTTCTGAAGCCTATAACACAATAAATTTCAAATTATAAATTACGTTTTTGCTCAAAAATGATTTAAGTAAAAAAAATCCGGAGCTTGATATCCATTCTCAAAGTCTCTCTAGAGTTATTAAAGTACTTAAATCTGTTGATGCACCGCAGATGGCATACCCTCAACTTTAGATTTTAGATACTATTTTTCTATATTTCTGTATTTTATATTTTTAATTATAATTATATACTTGTTACTGTCTAATAATTAAGCAAGGTGTTGTTAACCTATAATTAAGTTAAGTGCAGTAAGCAGTAAGCAAACTTGTTCAGAGTAATTTAAGTAGTTGGGTTTAATGTGCTGTAACTAACGTTGGTAACCCTATAATAAATAAATAAATACATATATAAATGTATTTTTATACAACTATTAGGTCTGTACCTATGAAATTGGTGTTTTGTATGGAGATTTTGGGGATGTCTGCATTTTACATACTAACATTTTATCAGTTTTCTTCACAACGACAAATCCAGAGATAATAATATTTGGCATGTATCATTAGACAAGCTTTAGCAATATTTGTGTGAACACGCTTGATAAAAATTATTCATCGTTTTTATGTTAATGCAAATCAAATGATGTATTCGGGAGGCAGTTAAAAATAATTGTTTGTGTCTAATTTTAACACAATTAAACTTACAAAAAATTATCAAATTAAATAATACGAGCTCAAATATATGGTCTATTTTTAGAAGAGGCAATTACTTTATAAGAATGTTCTGAAACTTAATAGTTACGGGCAAATTGCTAAGACAGAATAAAAACACCAATTTCATAGGTAAGGACCCAATATGTATGTGACTGATTGTTTCTGATAAATAAATAATATTAGGTCCTTACCTATGAAATTGGTGTTTTGTATGGAGATTTTGGGGAATTCTGCATTTTACATACTAACATTTTTTCAGTTTTCTTCACAACGACAAATCCAAAGATAATAATATTTGGCATCTATCATTAGACAACCTTTAGTAATATGTGTAATATCACACTTCATAAAAATTATTTATCGTTTTTAAGTGAATGCAAATAAAATGATGTATTCGGGAGGCACTTAGAAAGAGTTGTCTCCGTGTCCAATTTTAACACAATTAAACTTACAACAAATTATCAAAACAAATCAAAAGAGCTCAAAAATATAGTCTATTTTTAGACGAGGTAATTATTTTTAAGGAATACTCTGAATCTTAATAGTTACAGACAAAATACTAAGAGAGAAAAAAAACTCCAATTTCATAGGTAAGGACCCAATAATAATAATGTGGTCACCTCGTAAGTGAGTTCGACGTTGGGATAGCGGTTGCAGAAGCGGGCCACGTCGGCCATCTCCTGCGGCGTCAGCTGGAGCAGCTTCGCTCGCGCGGTGTCTTCCAGCTCCATCACATCGAATACCGTCTCCACGCCCTGTCGACAGATATGTTAACTTAGAAGATATTCCTTAGGAGATATCTTGTAGTGTAATTATTAGTGTATATTTCTAAGTATTCTATTCTTGTTGGTTTTTCAACTTTTATTGTACCGTCGTTTTAGCTCTCCTCACTCCGCTTTCCGGTTGACTGGTAGAGATTGCCTCAAGGCATTAAGTCCGCCTTTGTACGTCGTACATAAAGATTAAATAAATAAATAAATAATCCCTGAACTCGACATAAAAATTCAAAATTCAATTCAAAATTCAATATCGTTCATTCAATTTAGATGCGTCTTAGCACGTGCTTATGAACGTCAAAAGCATTTTACAAATTTTTGTGAAAGCGATAAACTACGCCGTCCGTTCACAAGACTACCAGGAGGCCTTGTTCTGAGAAGAACGGGCAAGAAACTCAGCAAGTTTCTATCCTGCCTTTACATTGTTTTTCTTTTTTTAAAAATGTCATAAACTACAACGTCATTGAAGTTTTAGAAGAAAAAATAAATAAATATCTGTGTTATATATTCTGCAGTTTACCACATTTTCCATTGCAAATGTAAGTAGTCTAAAATATTACATAAATAAAATAAAATTAAGATTCCGTTGATTAATTGAAGAAATTGAAAAAGTAGTATATACAAAACCAGGATAGGTATCTTCACCACTTGCCGTACCATACAGTCCCAAAGAAAACTTCATTGATAACGCCAATTCTACAAATCAGACAGGCATGAGTTTGACCAGACACCGACAGTGGAACCTGTTCACAGGCATGACACATGAATCAGCCATCGCTTCAAACAAAATAAACTATCAAAGCCGGAATTCTTAAAAATGATGGAAGATGTTGACCCACCTTTGCGGCAGTCCAAGTAATAAATAAATAACAATAATAATGTCATAGTATAAGAATAACTGACAATCATAATATTTATGTCATCAGCCTATATACGTCCCACGGCTGGGACAGGCCTTCCTCATGGAGAAACACATGAGGAGTAAGGGCCGTAACACCACCACGCTGGCTATATGCGGGTTGAAGGGTAGAAACGGTCACAAATGCGACCGGGAGCAACGGCTTAACGTGCCTTCCGAAGCACGGAGGAGCTCGAGATCTCAAAGTCTTGGTCACCCATCCACGGCCTGACCATGGCGAAGGTAGCTTTGTTTTCGACCGAAGCCAAAGCGCACTGACCACTACGCCACCGAGCTCCTACATCATAATGTTTATTTGACATTTTTTACTGAACAAAATTAACTAATAATTGTATTCTTAATTTGATAATAAATTTTATTTTATTTTATTTTAATATTTAAATTTAATTTATATGAAAAATTATGTAACAATATAGTTCAATTGTGTTGTGGTGTATTGTATTTGGATTTTTTATGAATTTGTATTATATAAAAAAAAGCATGCTGTGATTACCTCTAATTATAAGTGCAGTTAGCAAATTAAATATAACTCAAATTGTATGTAAATGAAAACAGCTGTATCTTGTGTTGGTGATCCAATAAAATAAATAAGATTTTTTTTATTGTATAGGTGGCATAATTGGCGAAACGAGGGTGCTAGTTCATCTCTGCCTACCCCTTCGGGGATATAAGCGTGATTTATGTTTGTATGTATAGGTGGCAAACGAGCAGGGTCATCTGATGGAAAGTGATCACCGCCACCCATGGACATTTGGACCACCAGGGGCGTCACTCATGCGATGATATATACCTATAAAGAGATTCAGGCAATAATTTTTTGTACGCACATCTAGACGAAGAGATCTACAGGATGAAATCGAAAATAAAAGACAATTTTTAATAGGGGGGCTATTTTGCTATTAAACATTATATTTGTGAGGGAGAGAAAAAATCTAAGCTGTAAAAAAAAAACAAAATTTTCAGTTGCTTTTACTCGAAACTGGTAAATGTACATATTAAAAACATTAACCATAAAAATTACATAAAAAATGTATATAAGAAAAATATAACATTAAATTCGATACACACTTTAGTTTACAAATGTACAGGTGTTTCACTCAATAACGCGGCGCGACAGCTGCAACTAATAATTGCGTTATTGTATTTTCTTACATAATGTTTCATTACGATTTTAATTGTTATTATACCGATTATTATAACGTTTAAAATGTCCTGTAAAATTTTGTCCAATGATTTCAATTTCATCCTGTAGATATCTAGTCCCGTTGGTCCGGGACCCAAATAATATACCAACTGCTTTTCTTGCCTAGCATGTCGTAAAAGGCGACTAAGGGCGTATTGGGTACTGGGTCTGTGATCGTGCAGGCGATGAGCTAGCCACTTGTTACTACTACTTTTTCACGATTTTTCATCTGACCAAACCCAATTTTTGTATGGCTAAATGTGGTCTTAAGGAACACAGTGCTTCTTGGACTCTGCCTACCCCATCGGGGATTACAGGCGTGATGGTAAATATGTATATATATATCTAGACAAAGCTACTTTCGCCATGATCAGACCGTGAATGGGTGACCAAAACTTTGTGATCTTGAGCACCACCGTGCTTCAAAAGGGACGTTAAGCGTGGTGGTGTTACGGCCCATACTCCTCATGTGTTTCTCCATGAGGAAGGGTGACGAGGTCGGACGTGAAGTGTGGCCTTGCCGTAAGTACGAGTCCTTGGCCCACATGGCCTGCGTCACCATCTGCCCCAGCAGTGACCAGCCGTGACCAGCAGTGACCAGCCGTGACCAGCAGTGACCAGCCATGACCAGCCGTGACCAACCTTGGCGCCGCACCGGCCACGAGGTCCGGCGTGAAGTGTGGCAGCTGCCGCAGGTACGAGTCCTTGGCCCACATGGCCTGCGTCACCATCTGCGCCAGCAGTGACCAGCAGTGACCAGCCGTGACCAGCAGTGACCAACCTTGGCGCCGCACCGGGCCACGAGGTCCGGCGTGAAGTGTGGCAGCTGCCGCAGGTACGAGTCCTTGGCCCACATGGCCTGCGTCACCATCTGCGCCAGCAGTGACCAGCAGTGACCAGCCGTGACCAGCAGTGACCAACCTTGGCGCCGCACCGGGCCACGAGGTCCGGCGTGAAGTGTGGCAGCTGCCGCAGGTACGAGTCCTTGGCCCACATGGCCTGCGTCACCATCTGCGCCAGCAGTGACCAGCAGTGACCAGCCGTGACCAGCAGTGACCAACCTTGGCGCCGCACCGGGCCACGAGGTCCGGCGTGAAGTGTGGCAGCTGCCGCAGGTACGAGTCCTTGGCCCACATGGCCTGCGTCACCATCTGCGCCAGCAGTGACCAGCAGTGACCAGCCGTGACCAGCAGTGACCAACCTTGGCGCCGCACCGGGCCACGAGGTCCGGCGTAAAGTGTGGCAGCTGCCGCAGGTACGAGTCCTTGGCCCACATGGCCTGCGTCACCATCTGCGCCAGCAGTGACCAGCAGTGACCAGCCGTGACCAGCAGTGACCAACCTTGGCGCCGCACCGGGCCACGAGGTCCGGCGTAAAGTGTGGCAGCTGCCGCAGGTACGAGTCCTTGGCCCACATGGCCTGCGTCACCATCTGCGCCAGCAGTGACCAGCAGTGACCAGCCGTGACCAGCAGTGACCAACCTTGGCGCCGCACCGGGCCACGAGGTCCGGCGTAAAGTGTGGCAGCTGCCGCAGGTACGAGTCCTTGGCCCACATGGCCTGCGTCACCATCTGCGCCAGCAGTG
This sequence comes from Parapoynx stratiotata, assembly GCA_910589355.1. Taxonomy (NCBI): domain Eukaryota; kingdom Metazoa; phylum Arthropoda; class Insecta; order Lepidoptera; family Crambidae; genus Parapoynx; species Parapoynx stratiotata. Next base: position 2,806,968 of record OU342485.1, on the reverse strand, counting down.
ACCAGCAGTGACCAGCCGTGACCAGCAGTGACCAACCTTGGCGCCGCACCGGGCCACGAGGTCCGGCGTAAAGTGTGGCAGCTGCCGCAGGTACGAGTCCTTGGCCCACATGGCCTGCGTCACCATCTGCGCCAGCAGTGACCAGCAGTGACCAGCCGTGACCAGCAGTGACCAACCTTGGCGCCGCACCGGGCCACGAGGTCCGGCGTAAAGTGTGGCAGCTGCCGCAGGTACGAGTCCTTAGCCCACATGGCCTGCGTCACCATCTGCGCCAGCTCCATGGCGGCGACGGCCGGCGACAGCCAGCCGCTGCTGGACACCACGTCCACGCACGCCTGGATCAGCCGGATGGCCTGCGACAAATAACATCAATATATCAATAGGCTAGTTGACCCTATTTTTATTGGGCCCCAAATGATTGATTACTGATAGCTATCACCATAAAAAATAATATGAAAATTTCTGAAGCCTATTGTCGCGGTCAGTTTTATAAAACCTTTTTTACACATTTTGTCTATTACCTTTATGTATTTTTATATATGTCTGTTGTTTTTTATTATAACGTTTGCGTTTTGCCGTGTTTTGTGTTGTAGCAAAATATAGCAAGTTTTAAAATATCTCTCGTTTCATTGCTAAGAAGAGTTCCATTCGCACACACGTATTCGTCCTTAACACCTATAACACAATATATTAAAAATTATAAATTACGTTTTTGCTTAAATGTCAAAAACGACTTCGGTCCTGATGTTCTATGAATTATCTGTGCCGTAGCGTCACGATTATTGTCAACAATTCAATACGCATGCGTGACATAGCCGACAGTTATGCTTGATTGGTTGCGACTGGCGTTTGACGGATTTTGACAGTGAGTAGTAATAGTTTACATGAAGCGTTACTCAACTAATTTCACGAACATGGTGGATAGCGTTTTTGGCAGATAAAAAAAAAGTAAAAATAAACCTTATTTAAAATGAATTTCTACAGCAATCCCTTATTTATCTATAATGAAGTTGGTATATTTCGGACCCTTGACCTAAATACTATGTGAATTAAACATTAATTTCATAACTTTTAATATGAGTTTACTAGCGTAGTTGTAATAAAATCTCTTTGGCTATACTATTTGTATCTGGCTGGTTTTGGTATCATTGAAAGTTTAAATTTTAAAGAACATAATTCCAAATTCAAATTAGCTGATTTTTTGATTTTTCGTACCGCCAAGATGAGTGAATCTAATGAAGAAATTCGATACATTTTAAAATTTTACTACAAAAAAGGTAAAAATGCAACGCAAGCCGCGAAAAAAATTTGCGATGTTTATGGACCTAGTGCAGTGTCTGTGAGAGTAGCACAAATTTGGTTTAAGCGTTTTCAATCCGGAAATTTTGATGTCAAAGATGCACGTCGCTCTGGTCGCCCTATTACAGATAAAATGGATGCCATTTTTGAAAAAGTGGAGCAAGATCGGCATGTCAGTAGTTACGACGTAGCTGAAGAACTGGGAATTGACCACAAAACAGTTTTGGCGCATTTGAAAAAACTGGGTACACAAAAAAGCTCGACATTTGGGTACCTCACGAGCTCACTGAAAGAAACCTAATGAACCGTGTACTCATTTGTGATTCTTTATTACGACGTAATGAAACCGAACCATTTTTGAAGAAGCTGATAACTGGTGATGAAAAGTGGATCACGTACGACAAGAACGTGCGAAAAAGGTCGTGGTCAAAGGCCGGTCAGGCTTCACAGACTGTGGCGAAACCCGGGTTAACTCGCAACAAGGTGATGCTGTGTGTGTGGTGGGATTGGAAGGGCATTATTCATTATGAGCTGTTACCACCAGGCAGGACCATCGATTCTGAACTCTACTGCGAACAACTGATGAGATTAAAGCAAGAAGTTGAGAGAAAGCGGCCGGAATTAATCAACAGAAGGGGTGTGGTTTTTCATCATGATAACGCTAGACCTCACACATCTTTAGCCACTCAGCAAAAATTAAGAGAGTTTGGCTGGGAGGTGTTAATGCATCCGCCGTATAGTCCTGACCTTGCACCTTCAGATTTCCACCTGTTTCGGTCTCTTCAGAATTCTTTAGGCAGTGTCAGGTTAACATCACGAGAGGACTGCCAAAACCACTTGTCGCGGTATTTTGACCAGAAGTCCCAAAATTTCTATAGCAATGGGATCATGTCCCTACCTACAAGATGGCAAAAAGTTATCGAACAAAATGGTACCTACATACTTTAGTTAAATATAAATAAACTATATTAAAAAATGTTTTGAATTTTCTTAAAAAATGCGTAGAAACTTTTTCCCCAACCTATTATATTGCGGTGCTGCAATAACAAGAAAATAGCTGGCGCCCTCAGAGCATGTTTTTTATTGTCCTGGTCAGCCTATAGCTATAAACTACAGGCACAACTTTAAATTAAACATGTAAGTGGAGCCGTGTGGTAGCGGCTCATTAAAAGAATACTACCAGCCCATCTCCTCCCTTGGGCGTCGTAAAGGCGACTAATGGACTTAGAACTGCACAACATCCAACAGCTTATAGCGGCGCCGGGCTCACCACCTGTCACGCTGAGTGCAAATTGCTTGTGTGTGTATGTGTGTGTGTGTGTGTGTGTGTGTGTGTGTGTGTGTGTGTGTGTGTGTGTGTGTGCGTGTGTGTGTGTGCGTGCGCGTGTGCGTGTGCGTGTGTGCGTGTCTGTGTGTGTGTGTGCGCGCGCGCGCATGCTTGCGTGTGTGTACAGTACCTTAGTCAACACGACAGCAGTGTCGGCCTGCAATTCCGCGGGTAGTTGCGTCCGCGATAGATGCGCCTGAAGCAGCACATGCGCTTTGACGTGCGGATCATTGTACTTAACGGAGCCGCCGGTGCCGCCTGGCTTGTGCGGGACTCTGGGGAGGGGTTGATAAATAAATAAATAAATAAAGATTTTTAGCATTCACGACATCCTAATCCTACGCATATCGACGACCTCCGTGGTCGAGTGGTCTGTACGCCGGTCTCAAGGCGTCGCCATCTCGAGAGGTTCTGGGTTCGATCCCCGGTGGGGGTTAATGTTTGGGTGATGAATTTTCAGGCATTTGTTTTATATATTCAGGATATTTATATGTATTTATCTATTAAATATATTTATCCGTCATCTAGTGTCCGTAACACAAGCAGCATTAGTTGCTTAAAATGTGGCTAGTTACTAGGTGTGAATGTTTAAAAAAAAAATTATAAATACGAAAGTAACTCTGTCTGTCTGTCTCGCTTTCACGTCAACACTACTGAACTAATTTAACCGAAATTTGGTACACAGATAGTCTAGAGCATTAGTTCCCAAAGTGGTCAAGGCGGACCCGTAGGGGTCCACGGGAGACTCGACGGGGGTCTTGTTGTCTTTACATCTTTACGTTTTTGTCGCGTTTTGCGAATATGGTAGAAATGTAGCTGCAGAGGGTCCACCGGAACCAGATACATTTTGAAAGTGGTCTATGAGAAAAGTCAGAGAACCTCTGGTCATAGGCTACCTTTTATCACGATATTCCCATGGGAACGGGTGCCACGCGAGTGAATGTAAAAAATTTTAAATAACACCTTCCATAAAAATTATGGACAAATTTACGCCACTATGAACTTTGCTTATAATAATAGCGTAGGAGTAATTTTTTCAATTCCACCAATTGAGGCTGCTGTTCCAATTTGAAAATATCTTTCAGTGTTAAATAGCCTATTTATTGAGGAAGGCTTTAAGGTATATCTTTACACTATCTCAAAGTAACTATTCTTATTCTAATCGGAAGACAAGGCAGCTAACATCGTAAATAACAACATTTGTTCTACGAGATTTACCATAACTCAATACATTAATTAAAAATGATTTTGGAAGCTTAGAATGGGAGTGAATGTTGATATGGCATGTAATAGGGGAGAGTGGAGGAGAAAGACTCGTTGCGCCAACCCCAAATGAAATTGGGAAAAGGCCAGGCTAATGATGATAATGTACTGTCGTGACATTAGTAAGTCTATGTTCCGTTCATACGAAACGGCGACACGCGCGACGCTCGCGCGCGCGTTCGACACAGAGCTAAGCACATTCAGATATTGATATTTATTATTGTATGTAAGTAAAATGTGTCAAATAATCAAAAGTCGTAGAACAAATGTTGATATTTATGATGTTAGCTAGCTAGGTATTACGAGGTTGTTGATAATTAAAAATGACCTTGTATTTTCATTATTTCTTTTTTTTTTTACATATGACAGGTAAGCTCTTGGCCTTCATCTCACCTGATGGTATGTAACGATCAGGCCGAAGGTGGAAGCGAGCTTCACCTGTAACCCTCAACAACTGAGGAACTGGCTATGTTTCCTCTGATTGCCGGAACACAACAATGCTAATAACATTGTTATTATGGCGACAGATTTAGGTAAGACGGTGGTAGCTAGCCAGGCGGGCTTAGAAGCCCTACCTCCAACCAATCCGAGCAATAAAACTTCTGCCCCCATGGGGAATCGAACCCGGACCTCCCGATCAACACCCGGTGGTGTGAACCACAAGACCAGAAAGGCGGTTACTGTAAAAATAAAATCAGCCGTAATTCTTAATTGGTCCTTCGAACCGGATATAACAACAGTAACTTACTTAGCAGCGAGCGCTTTAACGATGTTCTCCTCGCGATGCCGAATGCACAGCTCGGAGTACTCGGCCGCCGACGAAATGATCTCGAGCAGGCCCCGAATCTTGGTCTTGCTGGTCAGGGACAGGCTGAACAACTCTGGAAATACACACATACATATAATCACGACTATTATCCTCTAAGCAGCAACGGCAGCGGTAGCCGAGTTGGGACGGACGGGGCACTATTCGTTCGCTCGGCCGCGGAAAAAGCGGGTTCGATCCCACCGCTTGCACCACTGAGTTTGAATAAAAACTTATGTACAGTTCATTGTGAATATCGCTTGCCTCACATTGTGCCCGGTGCATGGCAACAGGCTCGCCACCTGTTACATGGGGACCTAACATATCTGGTGAAATGTGGGTGTTTAGCACCCCTGCCTACCCCTTCGGGGAAAGAAGCGTGACGATATGTTGTGTTATGTTATGTAATTATTCCCTAAGGGTTAGTCAGAGACTCGGCAAAAGCACCGCAAAAGAAGTCCACTGCCATAGTCCGCGCTTCACCAAGCAGTGACTGCATATTTGCTCAGCTAAATAGTCGGAATTAAGCACCTTATAATGTCGTTTGATATCGAAAACAAAGCAATTTTCGCCTAGGATGGGCGACCAAGATTTGTGATCTCTAAAACCTTTGCGCTTCTTAAAGCACACTAAGGCGTTGGTCCCAGTCACGTGCAACCGTTTCTTTCCACCAACGCGCATTGAGCCGGCGTGGTGGTGTGTGTGTTTCTCCATGAGGAAGGCCTGTTCCCAGCAGTGACACGACACGCAAATGCATGTACTGTTCGTGTCCGAAAACCCCTAACGTCGGGGTTGGCCGCTACCAAGAATCTTATACTCTATATGGATGCCAAACTCCCATACAATAGCATGAGGCAATGTTCTGTCTCGATCAGTAGGTGTTCCCTCTCATTCTTTCACTATTTATGAATGAAGGCTAACCGTGGGATATCCTCTTCTTCTCTTTCTATCCATAGTTTCTATCTCACTTGTCATATTTACGCCTTTTTGACACCTAGACCGAAAATTGAAAAAATTTTTTGTAATTCAATATTTTAAATAACAAATTATGAAACTGGTGATGACATGCGTTGTTTTATGCTGTGTAAGTGAGTGATATCCTGGATGTACCTTATCATTTCACAGGTGTGTCAAAAATCACATATTAAATGAGAGTATTTGTTTGAGAAATTTGTGTGTATTTTTGTGTGACGTCATTAGTAGTAATAGAAAGCTTTACTACGAAATCACAAACTCATTCATTAAAGTGATAGAATGAGAGGGAACACCTACTGATCGAGACGGAACATTGCCTCATGCTATTGTATCGGAGTTTGGCATCCATCATACAGTACAAAATTCTTGGCCGCTACTAACGTCCGAACGGCTGCAAAAACTAAATAAAATGCCTCGTTGTGTGATAATTGGTGTTGGGGTGTCGGTATCTTCGCAAAGTCTTCTTCCAAAGTCGCAAAGACTTCACAAGAGTGTTAAATGTTTTATAGGAATCAGCATAAGAATGTATAATAGGCTGCAACAAAGTTTTATTGACTTGCCCCTGCATAAATTTAAGTCAACTGATAAAAGCTGTGTAATGAAAAAGGGGTATTATAAGATAGAAGATTATTTTAAAGATAAAAATTCGTGGCTACTGTGATTTGCTCCTCTGCACATACTTATTTTGCAACATTTAAAATGTTCTAAATTCCTTTTGTTATTATGGCTGTTTAAAAAAGGCTAACTGTTGAGTTTCTTGCGGCACTTCTTCTCAACAGGCCATTCACGTCGAAGTGCTAGTAGGAAAAAAAAATATTGACGTGCAAAAGTATTTCATGTAAATCTAATTGCAGAATAAATGATTTGATTTCATTTCATTTCATTTCTTCCAATCAGTTTGGATTACGGCTGTGACGTCACAGTAGACGCTACAAAGTTGACACTTGTTTTCAATACAAATCGTTACACCTGTGTAAATGTATATTAGGTCCTTACCTATGAAATTGGTGTTTTGTATGGAGATTTTGGGGATGTCTGCATTTTACATACTAACATTTTATCAGTTTTCTTCACAACGACAAATCCAAAGATAATAATATTTGGCATGTATCATTAGACAAGCTTTAGCAATATGTGTGTGAACACGCTTGATAAAAATTATTCATCGTTTTTATGTTAATGCAAATCAAATGATGTATTCGGGAGGCAGTTAAAAATAATTGTCTTTGTGTCTAATTTTAACACAATTAAACTTACAAAAAATTATCAAATTAAATAATACGAGCTCAAATATATGGTCTATTTTTAGAAGAGTCAATTATCATATAAGAATGTTCTGAAACTTAATAGTTACGGACAAATTGCTAAGACAGAATAGAAACACCAATTTCATAGGTAAGGACCCAATATTTTAGGTATCTCCCAGTTACCAATGGTAGTGTAGTTGATGTAGTAATAACTAGCGATCATGCCGAGGTTCAGCGGCTGGACATCCATCTCGTCTTCGATGGCGATGCATTTCGACTGCTCCAGGTCCGTCAGGGTGCCTTCCACCAGCTCTGATAGGTGGTCTGATAGGTGCCTGGGGGTTTAAAGGTTTTTTATTAAATACGAGGAAAATATATGTGAATTTTATTTGGGTTGTCACGCTAAAACCGAACTTACTTTGAAATTATAATGATCAATTACAGATCCTATTAGCCTAACCAGAAAATAAAAAACTATAGTCTGTCCATTTCGATCTGAGACAAAATGTAAACAAACCATAAAAAGGGTTCTTTATGATGCCATTACTTTATTGCAGAAGGCTATCCTTGCTATTAAAAAAGGCGAAACGAAAGGTATACTCAAACTTTTATTAAGCATCTTAGATACTTCCAAATGAAGATGAACAATCATGACATGTTCATGACACATTGAATTAAGTTGTTATATTTCCATTCATATTAAGTATAATTTGGATGATAGCAATAATAGCTTGTTTTTAAACACACTTAACCTAATACACGTAAAACATTACTTCGTTTCACAAATCAAGAATGTTTATATTAAATGACGATATTGGTATAGTAAGTATGGCTTCTCCTTTTCTAATTTATAATAAAAAATAGGGCCCATATTTTTTGTCCCAGAATAAGATAAAAAGTTTGAGAACCACAAATTCTTTGTTTACTTTTTGTCTAAGATCAAAATAAATAAATAATAACTAAATATCTTCAAACATTTACACCTATCAACTAGCCCCGTTTTAAGCAACTAATGCTGCTTGTGTTACGGACACTAGATGACGGATAAATATATTTAATAGATATACATATAAATATCCTGAATATATACAGATATATATATATAAACATCCAAGACTGGAGAACAAATGCTTGAAAATTCATCACCCAAACATTTGCCCCCACCGGGGATCGAATCCGGAACCTCTCGAGATGGCGACGCCTTGAGACCGGCATTCAGACCACTCGACCACGGAGGTCGTCATGGATAGAGTATAGGTCTGAGGGCGCAAGAAATACTAAATTCTGCGTGCGTGAGGCGGCGGTAGAGTAGAGAGGTGGTGGAGTAATGTCCACTCTATGGACTTCTCACTGTAGTCTATAGTCGAGGTGACTCTGAAGTATAATCTATACGGTGTAAAAAGACCCTTAACGAAGACGGAACCCACGTATTGTATCCATCAGTGGGCTGATTTTCTTCTTCTAGACTATACCTGGGAAATAGATAACTCCCGAGATATTAAAGATTAAAGTTGAAATTGTTTTTGAGATTTCTATGAAAATAGACAATACATCTTTTGTAAATTTTCGTCCAAAGAAACATAGTAGAAAAAAAAATGTAATTATTGATAAAAAAGGACTTTCAAACTACTACTCGCAATGTATCTTATCCGCTCGCATACTAATATTAGTAGGTACTATGGTAACGGTAACGGCGGCTCGCGATACATTGCGCAGTATATTTTTGTTTATTTTTTGAACACTTAAAAATAGAAGTCGTTTCCCATCAATTTATTTTTTATATGTGAGTAGATTTGATGGTCTGAATGCGTGGGCGCCGGCTTCGTTAAGGGTCTTTTACACCGTGTATATAAAACTCAAAGAACTGACATAGTGATCGACCAACGCACAGCCCAAGCCACTGGACGGATCGGGCTAAAATTTGGCATGTAGGTAGATGTTATGACGTAGGCATCCGCTAACAAAGGATTATGATTAATTCTACCCCCAAGGGGATAAAATAGGGGATGAAAGTTTGTATGAAACTTTGTCAATTTTAAACCGATCGGGCTGAGACTGAGAGAAAATTAAAGGGTTCCCGTGGGATAGTTAAAAAACCATAGTAACCGCGGACGAAGTCGTGGGCAACAGCTAGTATTACCTATGTGTAACACCCTGTAGATTATAATAGTTGGGGTTCTGTGTGAGGCGGCGGTACAGGAAGGTCCAGGTGAGGTAGTCGACGGCGTCCTGCTTGTTCTCTATGGTCTTCGTCACGATCTCCGCGTTCATGTGGTCGTGGAGTCTATGGTCGAGGTGGCTCTGTTAACAGAAGAATTGAGGTTTTATTTTTAGAAAGTAATTGGTAATATAATTTTGCCGTTTCTTTATACGTTGTAATAAATAAATATCTTCAAACATTCACACCTATCAACTAGCCCCATTTTAAGCAACTAATGCTGCTTGTGTTACGGACACTAGATGTACATGATGTAATACAAATAAATGATCACATTTTATAACATATATAAACATCCAAGACTGGAGAAAAAATCTGTTTTCATCACACAAACATCTGATCCTCCGGGGATCGAACCCAGAACATCTCGAGATGGCGACGCATCGAGACCGGCGTACAGACCACTCGACCACCGAGGTCGTCATGATATTATTAAAGTTAATAATATTAGAAAATATTGAGTCGTTTGGTAGCGGCGCATTAAAATAATACACAAAAATAATGTACCAACTGCTTTTCTCGCCTAGCATGTCGTAAAAGGCGACTAAGTGAGGCCGCACACCAGGCATACATTTGTTAATCGATAATTGTAGCGCCACATTTGAAACGCGACACATTTAACGGCCCCATACATTTGTACGTGAGCTCGCACACCGAGGAAACATTTGTGGCGGGCGCACTTTGTAGCGAGACGTTGTCCGCGCTACACGAATTCAAGATCGAACACGTTCGTTTTTTGTGTCGCGTTGGTTTGCAAAAATGAAAGACAACATTGAATTTTACGTTGAGTTTATTGCAGAGGTTGAAAAGAACCCTGTATTATACAATCACACGCTCAATGATTATAGTAACAGACGGATTACAGAAATTATTTGGACTAAGATTGGCGAAAAATTCGATGAAAAGAGTAAGTACCTACATTTCTTTGTACTTTTAAAAACGTGCTACACTGTGTAATTATTTTGCCATGACACCAGCCCGTATGGTTTTAAGAAGTAATTACACAAATAATTTCGATTTTCTGTAGCATCGTTATTCGGTCTCCCTTGATTCATATGATTGGTAGTGGGGTTAGGTATATTTCCGTTTTCGGTTGGAGTTAAAATTATGTTATCATTATTTTTTATAAAGTTATGTAAAATACAAGCAGCTTTAACAATTTTGACTGCTTTCTCGACTGAACATGAAATTGGAGTTTCAAAAATTCGAAATTTAGACACTAGCATACCAAAGGTGCACTCGACAATCTTTCGTCCACGGGATAGTCGATAGTTAAATATTCGGCGATCATTGTTTAAAAATCTACTATTGTACGGTCGAATTATATTAGTGGACAGGGGAAATGCTTCGTCAGCTGCAAAGTAATAAGGAAATGACCGTCCAAATTCTTCTTCACCTGGCAAAGGCCGTGGCGTAGGTATATTTAAAGTATTATTATTTAATGCTCGGCCTAATGCGGAATTTTTAAATACTCCTGAATCATTATTCCTCCCATAATCACCCACATCGATACTCGTAAATAATCCGTATCCATCTGCACACGCCATAAGGTTAATAGAAAAATATTCTTTATAATTAAAGTATGAAGATCCAGAAGCTATAGGCTTCTTCATTCTAATATGTTTTCCGTCAATGGCTCCAATGCAATGAGGTAAATGCCATCTTTCGAGAAATCCTTTTGAAATATCTAGCCAATCATTTGTTGTGGGTATTTTCATGTATATTGGCTGTAAAACTGTCCATATAACTTCACAAGTTTCATCGATAATTTTTCCAATAGTTGTTTCACCTCTTTTAAATACGTAAGACATTGCTCGAAATGAGGATCCAGTTGCCAAGTATCTGAAACAATTCGTGTAATTTAATTGATTAGTTTAATTGACAATACTGATTTTTGCAGGTGATGATTGTAAGTCCAAATGGAAATCCATACGTTCAGCCTACATACGATCTCTGAATACAAAATCTAAAAGTGGGTCCGCTGCTGGGTCGAAAAAGGAGTACTATTTAGCGCCATATTTGAAATTTCTAAACCCTTTTACAAAAAACCGACCACAAGAGGGTAATATACCAGTACAAGAAGATGAACAACGTTCTGAACATGCATCCCAATCTCATGAATCTCAATACCAGATTGAGGAAACTTCAAACAATGTTCCCGATTTCACATCTGCCGAGGAAGATTCACTGAGAAATGAAATGCCTGCAGCTGGTTCGTCTGTACCCAGTCCCCATTCTTCGAGTTTATCAATACAGACTCCTCAACCATCAAAATCTCGGAAGCACATGAACGAAGCAGACAGATGTACTATTGAATATTTTACACTGAAAAAACAAAGACTGGAAAATAATAAACAATCTGAGAAACAACCAAAAGATCCATGTGAAATGTTTCTTTTAAGTTTAGTTCCTCACATGACATCCATGTCCCAGCAACAGCAATTAAGCTTTCAAAGAGGGGTACTGGACTTAATAGAAAACATCAAGTACAGGCAGCTCCCACGTCGATTATTGGATACGAGTTCGTCAAATTCAAATTTATCAACATTTTATACAAATTTTTCTCAAGTTCTAAATGATGACCGTCCGTTGCAAAGGGCATCCGAGATTCCTCAATCAGAAAACCAGTATGTGAGGCCTTCGCAAGCACCATATATAATTCATCAATCAGAAAATGAATGTATTGAGTCCCCTGCACAACAATCAAACGAGACTTCTCAGTCTGAAAGTCAATATGTAATACATACCTTAAAGTGATGAGCAAACGCTCTTCAGCCGAAATACACTCTCTGAAGTGGGTATTTTGTTTTGTTAAACTTAATTTAACTAAATTTAATAATAGTTTGTATGTGTTTTCAGACATTCGATAATATAACTGGAACTTTTCTTCATCGGATTGTAATTCTTGCGAAATTTTGAAATTCCCGTACATTGTGCAATCTTGATTAAACGGATGAACCCAATAACGTCTTTTTTTTCTCATTAATCGCCACATCAAGAAATCTTCGTCATCAGACGATGATGTCGACATTTTCAAAGCGGTGCCACGCTACAACTGTGCTTCCGATGTGCCCATATACAAATACATTTGTGGCGCATACAAAATGTGTCGCGTTTCAAATGTGGCGCTACAATTATCGATTAACAAATGTATGCCTGGTGTGCGGCCTCACTAAGGGCGTATTGGGTACTGGGTCTGTGATCGTGTAGGCGATGAGCTAGCCACTTGTTACTACTTTCACGATTTTTCATCTGACCAAACCCAATTTTTGTATGGCTAAAGTGGTCTTAAGGAACACAATGCTCCTTGGACTATGCCGACCACTTCGGGGATTACAGGCGAGATTGCATGTATGTCAGTGAGTGTGTGGGTGTGTCCATACTTCATTCGGCTGTCAAGAAAAAACAATAAGGCGTCAATAGAAAACCAACGTCAGGACTCATAAACCTGTGATCATGCTGGATTGGCTACCTGTGTTGGCACAGCCGTGAGATAGTTTCCAATATATATTTACTATGTATTCCTGTAGTTTTCTTTGTGTGTAATATAGCTATGTATATATTCTTTATGTCCGTATAATGTCTCGTGTCTGTGTCGGAATTAATGTTTTTCTTTCTTTCTTTCTTTCTTTCTTTCTTTCCATACCTCCAAAGGCAGACAATCATTGAGCAGCTTGGTGAAGAAGATTTTTCTTTGTTTGTGTGTAATATAGCTATGTATACATTCTTTATGTCCGTTTAATGTCTAGTGTCGTTGTCGGAATAAATGTTTTTCTTTGTTTCTTTCTTTCCATACCTCCAAAGGCAGACAATCATTGAGCAGCTTGGTGAAGAAGGTCTTCTGGTGCTGGGCGCACATGAGCACCGCGACCGAGTGGTCGTCTTCCAGCGGCCGACACGCTCTGCCTATCATCTGAAGCACTGTCGTTATTGGGTACTGCTCGTAGCAGTGCAGTTTGCCGTTGTACCTGGTAAAATATAAGTTATATGTTATGCTATGTATGTGTTAGTGATAAGTTGTATGTTACGTATGCTGTATATGCTACTCGATGTATAATTGATCAATAAATTTGGTAAAAGGTTATGGCAGAATAACAGAGGTTGTGGACTCTGCAATCGCTGAGCCGTAAGCCGTTCTGTTTTTTTAGTTAAATTGTAATAAGAACAAGACTTGTTGATAATACATCGCTTAGTAATAATATGAAATGAAGACTAAGTGTATTTTACTTGGGGACAAATCAAATAAAACATTATTATTATTATATAAATGTGGGTGATAACACCTCTGCTCCCCCCTTCGGGAAAGCGGACATGTGTTATGTGAGATAAAATAAATAAATAATTTGGCCTTGGCCTGAGGAGCTCGTAGTGGTGAGTGCGCTTTTGCTTCGATCGAAAACAAAGCTACCTTCGCCATGGTCAGGCCGTGGATGGGTGACCAAGACCTTGTGATCTCGAGCTCCTCCGTGCTTCGGAAGGCACGTTATGCCGTTGGTCCCGGTCGCATTTGTGACCGTTTCTACCCACCAACCCACATTGGGCCAGCGTGGTGGTGTTACGGCCCTTACTCCTCATGTGTTTCTCCATGAGGAAGGCCTGTCCCAGAATAGAATAGAATAGAATAGAAATATTCTTTATTGTACACCAGAAAAGAAAATTATCACAAATAGAACAACAAAACATAAAATGTACAAAGGGCGGTCTTATCGCTAAAAAGAGCGATCTCTTCCAGACGTCCCAGCAGTGGGACGTATATAGGCTGATGACGAATCTGGCCTTAAGGATTTACAGATTTTTGTTTTTATATTATTTTTAAAAAGTAGTTTCCCTAAATATACTTGCAAATATTTTTTATTGAATATGACAAGGATATACGGTCTAGAGATTAAGTTATTAGGATCACTCTTTTTTACTTAAGATGATTCGACAAGAGCAGCTCAGATATATGCTTCACATTGGTAGGAAAAAAACAAGATATTTAGGTATATGAATAACGCACAGAAAACCGTGGAAAGATCTTTTATCCAAACCGCACTATCAAATGTCAACATGTATTTTATTTATTTAAAAACACATCAAAACCTTAATTGCTTAATAGCTACTAAAAACCACTGAGGTTGAATCCTATGGTATTGTTAATATTATCATTGTATAAGTTTTGTTGTATTTAATTAGACATGTTGATCTCTATACAGTAGTACACCTTCATCTCACCTGATGGTGAGTGACGATAAGGCCGAAGGTGGAAGCGAGCTTCACCTGTAATCCTCAACAACTGAGGAACTGGCTGTCTTACGTCTGGGAAAAGCGATGTGTACTACTTGATTTATGTATGCTATGGACCAAAGAAATTCCCCCTAACTGTTGTTTAAACGTGAAACTTCTAACGAGGCGCTATACCAATATTAGCGACTTTTTGGTGTTATTGCGCCCTAACTATCACTATCTGTCTGTTATGTCTCCAATCTTTCGATTCAAGAAATATTACAAGGAATAATCATCATCATCATCATCTTCAGCCTACCCCTCCCCACTGCTGGACATAGGCTTCCCCTAATGCACGCCACCGCTCGCGATTTTCGGCCGTTCTCATCCAGCCCACTCCAGCCAACCGACGAATATCGTCATCCCATCTGGTCGCAGGGCGTCCTACACTACGTTTAGCGACACGCGGTCTCCACTCGAGAACTTTACGGTCCCAACGGCCGTCAGTTCTACGGCTAATATGGCCAGCCCACTACCACTTCAGTTTGCTAATCCGGTGAGCTATGTCGGTGACTTTAGTTCTCTGTCGGATCACATCATTCCTGACGCGGTCTTTTAGAGATACTCCGAGCATAGCCCTTTCCATAGCTCGCTGAGCGACTTTAAACTGGTGGACTAGTCGAGCCGTGAGTGTCCACGTCTTTCAAAATTTATAAGGAATAATGTAAATATTGAATTATAATTTTGAAGATTATATATATTAGTTTTATGCCCAGATTATACGTACGCATTTTTTTTAAAAGTACCTAAATAACCTTAACAAAGGCACTATTGAAAGTAGTCCTACCTTTTATAATTATCTGTTAGTTAGATGTTCCGTGTTTTTGTTATTTACCTTTTAAAATTTGTTCCAGAGTGCCTTAGTTTTTAAATTAATAAATTATAGGTTTTTACCTATGAAATTGCCGTATTTTTCTCTCTTAGTATTTTGTCTGTAACTATTAAGTTTCAGAATATTCTTATAAAATAATGACCTCCTCTTAAAATAGACTATATTTACGAGCACTTTTGATTTGTTTTGATAATTTGTTGTAAGTTTAATTGTGTTAAAATTTGAAACGAAGACAACTCTTTTTAAGTGCCTCCCGAATACATCATTTGATTTGCATTCACTTAAAAACGATAAATTATTTTTATGGAGAGTGATATCACACATATTGCTTAAGCTTGTCTAATGATTGATACATGCCAAAAATTATTATCTCCGGATTTGTCGTTGTGGAGAAATCTGAAAAAATGTTAGTATGGAAAATGCAGACTTCCCCAAAATCTTCATACAAAACGGCAATTTCAATTTCAAAGACATATCATACAAATACATAAGTGACAATAAGGGAGGCCTTTTATTCGCCCCGGCTTCACCACGTCACAAACTGTCAGCCCATACTCACGTGAGCGTGTCCGCGATGATGACGGTGTGCACGTGCGCGGCGAAGGCCCACGCCAGCTCGCACGCCACCACGCACAGCTGGCACGCGCCGGACTCCAGCAGCTGCTGCACCACGCGGCGATCAGCCGGCTCCACGCCCTCGTGGAGGTACGCCACGCCGGCGCCCAGCGTCTCCTTCAGCATCTATTGTGGAATTTAAACATATCGCTCATCCAAAATAATATTGACATAATTACTAAAAAGTCGAAAATTAGTTTTGGATGCCATAACTTCATGTTTTGCACGTTTTATGCAAGGTGAAAACGACAGAATTGTTGTTCCATTAGTTTCAGACAGAGAGAGTCACTGTCGTCATGGCTTTAGCCTGTAATTCGTAAAAGGATACGCGAAAACATCGAATTTACGTTTAAAGTTTATAAAAGTAGACAGATTTATAAAAATAAAACTAAAATTGAATATAATGTTGTTTAAATTCATGATTTATTCCCACATACAAACCTAGTTTAATATCATAACATATTTTTAGTTAATATTATCGGCAGTGAAGTAACACAACATAACTATTAAAATATATCAATAGAATGATTGGAAATACACAATATTTTCGATGTCAAACTTTTAAAACGCTCTCCTGAAAAATCGCAAAAACGTAATTACGTCAATATTCTTTTGAATGAGCGATATATGAAGACTTGAAGAGGTTCCCAACCCAACTTGTCGTAAAAGGTAACTAATTAGCTTAGAACTGCACAAGCAACAGCTTATAGTGGCACTAATTAATTACACTAATTAGCTTTTAGTCTAGCAAATAACAAGTATAATGTCTAGGATGAGAGGAAGACGAGTATACGAGACGTACTATGCTTAACTCCATGAAGCACAAATCTATCTAGTATCTAAGTATTGTGAAAACTATTTTCAGGTGTCATATCAGAAATTCGAGTGTGTATCACAAATCACCGACATAATATACAAATAATAGTCTACTTGTGTGGTTGTTGATATAGTGTATTTATGTAATGGATGAAGACATTGTCCCACAACCATCCAACAGTTTATAACAACAGCAACAGTCACTGCTTGGTGAAGCGCGGACTATGGCACTGGACTGCTTTCGCGGTGCTTTTGCCTAGCCTCTGACTAACCCTCAGGGGGTAATAATCGTTATTATATGTGCATGAAGACATTGTTTAGTAAAAAATAAAATATGGTCCTGCGAGCCGGACACCGCCATCTTTGTTTGCTGCAAAAACGTTTATCACTTTGACACCTACCTTATCCTGTATCCTCTTCAAGAACGGCGCTAGTAAGTCCGGCCTGGCCCTCAGGAACCTGGCCGGGCGCTGGCTTGCTGCAGCCAACGCCAGCAAGTCGGCGGCCAATAGGCGCGCGCCGCGCCGCGACGGGACGAATACGGCGCACGGCCGCGTGCCCGCGTGGCGAATCACCGCGTTGTAGATCGGTTTGGTCATCGCTGCGAAGCGCGACCCCGCGTGGGATATGTTGAAGCCCTGCCCGAGAAAATATGCATCATTACACACATCATCACGCCTCTATCGCCGAAGGGATAATTATCAATCTCCTTTAACGTGGGCTGACCAAGAATTTTGTACTCTATATGGATGCCAAACTCCCATACAATAGCATGAGGCAATGTTTTGTCTTGATCAGTAGGTGTTCCCTCTCATTCTATCACTATTTATGAATGAAAGCTAACCGTGGGATATCCTCTTCCTCTCTTTCTATCCATAGTTTCTGTCTCACCTGCCATATTTACGCCATTTTGACACCTAGACTGAAAATTGTTACAAATTTTTGTAATTCAATATTTTAAATAAAAAATTATAAAACTGGTGATGACGTGCGTTGTTTTATGTTGTGTAAGTGAGTCATTTCCTGGATGTACCTTATCATTTCACAGACGAGTCAAAAATCACATATTAAATGAGAGTATTTGTTTGAAAAATTTGTGTGTATTTTTGTGTGACGTCATTAGTAGTAATAGAAAGCTTTACTACGAAATGACAAACTCATTCATTAAAGTGATAGAATGAGAGGGAACACCTACTGATCGAGACAGAACATTGCCTCATGCTATTGTATGGGAGTTTGGCATCCATCATACAGTACAAAATTCTTGGGGCTGACGATAAGGGGAGAATGGATGGCACTCAGCGCACCACCTAACGTATTAAGTCGAACGAACGATGCAAGCAACAATAATAAGTTTTAGACGAACTAAAAACCCATGTATGGGAATTTCAATCTATACTACTTAATTTATCTATGGTTCTAGAGAGAAAGGCAACGTGGGAGATGCGAACGAAATAAATGAAACATCAAACGATTCCAGCATTTAAAGACCTCCGTGGTCGAGTGGTCTGTACGCTGAGAGGTTCTCGGTTCTATCCCCGGTGGGGGCAAATGTTTGTGTTATGAATACAGGCATTTGTTCTCCAGTCTTGGATGTTTATATATGTATTGTGTATATTCCGAATATTTATATGTATTTATATATTAAACATATTTATCCGTCATCTAGTATCCGTAAAATAGGGCTGGTTGATAGATGTGAATGTCTGAAGATATTAATTTATTTCGTCATCGCTTAATTCGTCGCGAATGTGGCCTTGATTTTACGTTTTCTAGTAAATTCTAAGATTCTATTCATATCTACATTAATGTATAAGCGGTGCAGACATTAAATAAATTCTCACCTGTATATGCAGCTCCAGGGGTAAAGGCCTAACGCTCGGGTGGAAGTTGAAGGAGGCGTTGGCGCCGCACCCTAGCCACTGAGACACGTCCCTAGCGTCTGCTAGAGGTAAGGACAGTGCTACGATACGAATG
The DNA here is from genome assembly GCA_910589355.1 of Parapoynx stratiotata. Lineage (NCBI taxonomy): Eukaryota > Metazoa > Arthropoda > Insecta > Lepidoptera > Crambidae > Parapoynx > Parapoynx stratiotata. The sequence continues at coordinate 2,788,329 of OU342485.1, read as the reverse complement.
GGCCGACCTATGGGACAGGAGATGAGTAAAAGATTAGCTTGTGATGTGGTGGACCGATGGTTTAAAGGAAACTCCAACCTTGACGTCACTTATATTTAAAGAAAGAAAAAAAAAGAGCAACTCTCGAGTTTCTGACTTGCTCTTCTCGGGGATGTCTGCGTTCCGAGCGAGTGGTAGATTCACTTATTCATAAATTGACGTTTTTCAGTGTTTGTATATCAAGCCTATAAAATAAAGATATTTTTGATTTGATTTTATATATATATATTAAGACACAACTGGAACAATTATATAAAAATGATAAATTTCACAGAACACACAAACAATTTCACATTTAAAACTAAAATATATTATGAAATGGTGCCTTAAATAAACTTAATAAAGGAACCGTAACTGGTACATTCTGAATCTTGTGATTCTTGACTGTTTTACGATAAGCTTATCACTTATATAGCACAATAGTAACACATTATAATTATATTTAAAATTATTGACAGTGTGACTCTTGCAAGAATGAATTTCAAGAACAAAACAAATAAAAGAGACAGACGAAAGATTTTAAAAACAGAAACCAAGAGAGAAATGGCCAGAGAAGAGCGCAATAACAGCAAAGAGTCGCTAGTAAGCTAGTCTTTCTTCCAGGGGGAAGCTGGTATTGTAACGAGGCGCTATATCAGTATTAGCGACTCTTTGCTGTTATTGCGCTGTCTCTGGCCATTATCTCTTTGTTTCTGTTTTTGAACTAACCATCTGTCTCTTTTTTCATTGTTTTTGGTCTCCAATTTTATTCCTATCAGAGTCAGCGACTGCAGAGTTGGCTCGACGCAAATGATTATATAAATATTATAAAAATAACAATAATAAGTGACAATAATAAAATAATATACGAGTAAGTAAACTATAAAAATAATCGTTCAAATTGAAAATAACTTTTCCAAGGCACTATTGTAAGTAAACTTTTTTTCTTTATAATATCCTCAGACATTCACACCTATCAACTAGCCCCATTTTAAGCAACTAATGCTGCTTGTGTTACGGACACTAGATGACGGATAAATATATTTAATAGATAAATACATATAAATAACCTGAATATATAGAAATATATACAAACATCCAAGACTGGAGAACAAATGCCTGAAAATTCATCACCCAAACATTTGCCCCCACTGGGGATCGAACCCAGAACCTCTCAAGATGGCGACGCCTTGAGACCGGCATACAGACCACTCGACCACGGAGGTCGTCAAATAATATCTTTAAGTTTTATGTTCAGTGATTTGTGAAATTTACTTTTTTATAAATTGTTTCAGTGTGCATTAAGTTTTTATAAATATAATACTATAAGTGACGACATCTCCGGGTTTTTATTTACAGCACCGCCTCAGCACGTCAGTCTTTAAAATAAAGCTTGATTAGAATGACAGCTGTCATTAAAACTAACAACTGTCATTAACTGTGTACGTGCGACTACTAGATAAACATACCTATAAAAGAGAAAGTACAAGAAGAAAAGATTTTAAGTGTAATATCCAAGAAAGTAGGGTCGTAATTAAGCATAGTGCCCAGTATCAAGCGGTTACGCTATTTAACAGAATAGCCGTTGAATTGAAAAGCCTGTTGTATAAGAGTGATTTTAAGGCGAATTAAAGGAATATTTAATAACACAGTGCTATTACTCAATTGACGAATATGTGGATAGTATACAAAATATTGTTTAATAATATGATTTAAAAATGACATATGTATATTATGAATTTAAATTTAATAATTGTAATTTACTTTATGTCTGATTTTTGTATTTTTTTTTATGTATTTTTCAACACAATGTATATTGTTGAGAAATAATTGAATTGAATATTTTCTAAAACGAAAAATCACGATCAAATACAACTATAGTAGTTTAAAAAATTTATAGCGTATTAAAATCTATGAAAAGATATATCTTTACATAAAACATTACTAAATGTCTCGTAAACACTAATTTAAAAGAGTTTGATAAAACGTATTGCACGCTTTTCAAGGATCATGAGTCATCATGAAAAATTTTTAGGGAGGAGTCAAATCGAAATTGTGAAATTAATAGTTTTTCTTAATCATTATCACAACGAACACATATGAAAATAGTAATTTAAAGTTTTCAGAATTAGCCATTTCGCGAATTAGTCTTTTTAAGAATTAGTCCAATTGCGAATTGGTCCTTTCCAGTAACGGGTGCCATTTCGCGAATTAGGCATTATGCGACAATACGGACCATCAATACCATAAATTTTTTTTTTTGAAGATTTCACACAAACAAAATTACATTGCGAGTTAACTAAACGTTTGTAAAAGTAATAATAGTTATTTATTCTATTTACATAAAGGTATAGTCGAACCTCGAATAAATTTCTTTCCGGAGCCATGTTACGTTCTCCTGAATGGTAACTTACCGATCTGCGAAGCGATGTACCGCATCCTGGAGCAGACCACCTCCAGCACCGGACCCTCGTCGCCGCCCAGCAGTTGTAGCGCATCCACCACCACCAGGGATATGGTCTGGACACTCTTGCGCACCTTCCATCTGAGGAGATGGTGTTATTAGGGATCCATCATCGACGGGTGGACCAAAACATTGTGATCTCGAGCTCCTCCGTGCTTCGGAAGGCACGTTAAGACGTTGGTCCCGGTCGCAATTGCAACCGTTTCTACCCACCAACCCGCACTGGGCAAGCGTGGTGTTACGGCCCCAACTCAGGTGTTTCTCCATGAGGAAGGCCCGTGCCCAGCAGTGAGACGTGTATCGTATGGTTGTTTATGTAAGAAAGAAAATATTTTATTAGGGACAATATTGCCGGGTGCCGTGCGGGTGAATGTTAAAAAATCTAAATAAGGCCTCCCAGAAAACTATGAACTTCGCTTCTGATAATAGAGTAGGAGTAAATTTTCAATTCCACCAATTCAGGCTACCAATTTGAAAAAATCTTTCAGTGTTGAATAGCTACATATCTGTCTGCATACCATTGTAGTGGCTAGTGTAATTGTGCTAGAATTAACAATTTATTGATTTATTTACTATTTAATATTAAGTATCATTACATGTTTAAAATTCATTAATTATTTTGTATAGAAATTTGCATATATATAATTGGCACTAGTGAAAACGGGGCGCGCGCTAGTATAGCAAATTCGCTCACGCTTGACCGTTGTGAAGTAAACATTTTTTTGTATTCGCTGTCTATTGTTCTTGCGCCGGAGTGCTCAGTCGAAGCAGCTCCGTCAAGCAGTCAGAAAGACGATCTCAAGGCAGACGCACGCTTGTTCTCGCTCCGCCCTTACATTCGCGATCAGCTTAAGACTTTCGAAATATTTGTTTCTCCTTAGAACTTTAATCTTTCACGCTTTCTATCGCTTCTGCTAGTGTATCCGTGCTCATTATTACTTCTGTGTATGTATTTTAGTTATATGTGGAAACCTATCGAAATAATAGACTTTATTACTGGACTTGTATTTTTCACTTAAATAACCGCCGTAGGGTTTCCCATACCATCACACTATCTCAAAGTCGGACGAAGTCGCTATCATAACGAAGTCGGTCTATCATAAGTTAGAACGTATCCTTCATTTAAAACTAAAACTCACGTAATTGTCAACCTTAAAACAATTAGTAATAAAACACATATTTCCTCTCGCATGTTACCTTCTCGACAAGACGTCCCATTTCTCAGCTGTGGTTATAATGATCTGTCCCTTGTTGAGGAGTTTGTGGTCTGTCGCCGTCTCGCCTGTCAGTTGGACCACCTGTAAGACATTGGAATAAAAAGTGTGATATACATACATACATAAAATCACGCCTGTAATCTCCGAAGGTGTAGGCAGAGTCCAAGGAGCACTATGTTCCTTAAGACCACATTTAGCCATACAAAAATTGGTTTTGGTCAGATGAAAAATCGTGAAAGAGTAGTTAGCTCATCAACAAGTGGCTAGCTCATCGCCAATCGAAAAAGTGTGACAATAGAATAAATGCGGGATGGACGAAATAGCGACAGGTCTCAGGAGCAGTGTGTGACCCCTAGATTGCCCTGAAGCTTAAGGGGAAGATCTACAAATCCATCGTTAGACCTGTCGTAATGTATGGATCTGAATGTTGGGCAACGAAAGCGATGGATGAAAGAAAACTGCACTCAGCAGAGATGCGAATGTTGCGATGGATGTGTGGAGTCACAAGAGTGGAACGAGATCAGGAATATATTAGAGGAAGTTTGAAAGTAGCGCCAGTGACAGAAAAGATTAGGAGCAATAGGTTAGCGTGGTGTGGTTTTATATATATACCTATCCTGGTTTTGTATATACTACTTTTTCAATTTCTTCAATTAATCAACGGAACCTTAATTTTATTTTATTTATGTAATATTTTAGACTACTTACATTTGCAATGGAAAATGTGGTAAACTGCAGAATATATAGCTCAGATATTTTTTTATTTTTTCTTTTTTAAACTTCAATGACGTTGTAGTTTATGTCATTTTAAAAAAAAAGAAAAGCAATGTAAAGGCAGGATAGAAACTTGCTGAGTTTCTTGCCCGTTCTTCTCAGAACAAGGCCTCCTGGTGGTTTTGTGAAGGATGGCGCAGTTTATCGCTTTCACGAAAATTTGAAAACGCTTTTGACGTTCATAAGCATGTGCTAAGACGCATCTAAATTGAATAAACGATATTGAATTTTGAATTTAACAAATAGTCACCTTCAAGTTGAACTTGGCTCCAAACTTATGGTACCAGTCAGCAAATACAATGTCGGCGAGCGCGTCCTTCGGCAGTATGTAGACGGCGCGTCCCGCGGGGTCTGACGCCAGCAGTCGCAGCAGAGCCAGCTCCGCCACCACGGACTTGCCAGACCCTGATGGCGCCCCCACGAACACGTTATCGTCCGAGTTGTACACCGCGTTGAACACCTGCCGATCGGTTACTCGAATACATACATAAATTGGGAAAGATTCAAGCTGTTAAAAACTAAAGAAGGATCAAATTTGATGCGTCATTTGTCATATCTTCCAATGTTTGATGTACCTAAATATAATAAGGAATATGGATGTGCAACCTACCTCAATTATTAAACAAATTACCAAGAAAAATTGTAGAAAATATTATAAAAAATAAAAATTATATTCAAATTAAAAAGAGACACTTTATCAAAGACAAATATAATACATTGAATTCAGTGGTCGATTACACATCACCCAAAAAAAAACTAAAGAAAATAGATTGAAATTGTAATTAGTACTACACCTTCAACTTGATTGGCTAATATTAGGTCCTTACCTATGAAATTGGTGTTTTGTATGGAGATTTTGGGGAACTCCGCATTTTCCATACTAACATTTTTTCAGTTTTCTTCACAACGACAAATCCAAAGATAATAATATTTGGCATGTAGCATTAGACAAGCTTTAGCTATATGTGTGATATCACACTTCTTAAAAATTATTTACCTTTTTTATGTGAATACAAATCAAATTATGTATTCGGAAGGCACTGAAAAGGAGTTGTCTCCGTGTCCAATTTTAACACAATAAAACTTACAACGAATTATCAAAACAAATCAAAAGAGTTCGAAAATATGGTCTATTTTTAGAGGAGGTAATTATTTTTTAAGAATACTCTGAAACTTAATAGTTACGAACAAAATACTAAGAGAGAAGAAAACACCAATTTCATAGGTAAGGACCCAATACGTCCCTCTGCTGAGACAGGCCTTCCTCATGAAGAAACACACGTGGAGTATGGGCCGTAACACGCTGGCCCAATGCGGGTTGGTGGGTAGTTGGAATAGCGAGCGGGACCAACGGCTTAAGGTGCCTTCCGAAGCACGGAGGAGCTCGAGATCACAAAGTTTTGGTCTAACCATCGCGAAGGTAGCATTATTTTCAATCAAAAGCCAAATCGTACTAACTAACCACTACGTCATCGAGCTCCTCCTGATTAAACATATATTTTTACTACTTTAGGTGGCGTGATGTTATATTGGGTCCTTACCTATGAAATTGGTGTTTTTTTTCTCTCTTAGTATTTTGTCTGTAACTATTAAGATTCAGAGTTTTCTTAAAAAATAAATTACCTCGTCTAAAAATAGACTATATCTTTGAGCTCTTTTGATTTGTTTTGATAATTTGTTGTAAGTTTAACTGTGTTAAAATTGGACACGGAGACAGCTCTTTTTAAGTGCCTCCCAAATACATCATTTTATTTGCATTCACTTAAAAACGATAAATAATTTTTATGAAGTGTGATATTACACATATTACTAAAGCTTGTCTAATGATAGATGCCAAATATTATTATCTTTGGATTTGTCGTTGTGAAGAAAACTGAAAAAATTTTTGTATAGAAAATGCAGAATTCCCCAAAATCTCCATACAAAACACCAATTTCATAGGTAAGGACCTAATATTATAGGCTATATAATATAACATCACGCCACCTAAAGCGCCTTCCTCGATAAAAGGGGGATCTAACACTGATTTTTTTTTCAATCGGAACAGTTCTTCCTGAGATTAGCGCGTTCAACCAAACAAAAAAACTCTTTAGCTTTATAATATTAGTATTTACACAAACTTTCATCCCTTATTTTATCCCCTTAGGGGTGGAATTTATTCAAATCCATTCTTAAGGGATGCCTACGTTATAGTAGCTTTATACATGCAAAGTCTCAGCCCGAGCGGTTTAAAATTGACAAATTTTCATACAAACTTTCTTCCCCTTGGGGGTAGAATTAATTAAAATCCTTTCTTAGCGGATGCCTACGTCATAATATCTACCTGCATGCTAAATTTCAGCCCGATCCAATGGTTTGGGCTGTGCGTTGATCGATCACTATGTCAGTCAGTCACTTTTGAGTTATATATATATATATAGATTAACAAGTTCACAATACCTGCGTCTGCACAGGATTAAACTGCGGGAAGGCATCGGCGTATAACGCCTCATATTCGGAGTTCCTCAGAGCTGATACCGGCAACGCTTGAAGGTCCAGCAGTTCTGTCGGCGGCACGTTCTTCTCCGGCAGGATGAGGTGGCGGAACGACACGGGGAGTTGGGTCTCTGATGATAGCCATCTGGGAGAGAAATTTTTATTGATGAAATCTCGGCATGACATTTATGTTGCGATAGAGAGAAACCTTAAATCCTATCTAAGTTAAGTCCGCTCTAGAATGTCGGTGAAATCCCACCTAAATTCATGAAGACATTCCTCTTAAAATCACGGTGAAATTTTCCCAAAATCCTGATGAAATTCCTCGTAAAATCACGATGAAGTTCGCTCTAAAATGATGGTCAATATGCTCCTAAAAATATGATGCATATACTTCTAAAAAGATGATGAATATACTCCCAAAAAGATGATGAATATGCTCCTAAAAAATTTTGAATATGCCCCTAAAAAGATGATAATTATGCTCCTTGAATGATGACGAAACCTTTTCAAAAATAACGTTTGAAATATCACCTGAAATTATGATCACACTTATAAAATCACTATGACGCCACGCTTAAGAACATACAATCACGCAGGCAATCCCCGAAGGGGTAGGCAGAGTCCAAGGAGCACTGTGTTCCTTAAGACCACATTCAGCCATACAAAAATTGGGTTAGGTCAGATGAAAAATCGTGAAAGAGTAACAAGTGGCTAGCTCATCGCCCTCACAATCACAGACCCAGTACCCGATACGCCCTTAGTCGCCTGTTACAACATGCTAGGCAAGAAAAGCAGTTGGTACATTCTCTTGGTACGCTTAAGAAGATGAAGAAAAAAGCACACAATACGACATAGTATCTAAAACATCCATCACAGTACCTGTCAGAGACGACCCTCAGGAAGTACTGCGGCGGGAGCGGCTCGAAGACTGGCACGAACAACTTGACGTGGTGCTCGTCGCGGCAGTACTTCTGCTTCAGCAGGAAGTACTCGTGGTGCAGGATCACCTCCGAGTCCACGTCTTCCACGAGGATCCAGAACGCTTCCGATTGGCCGTGCACCTGGGGGCGATTGGAATAATTTATATTTGTTTTTAATTAAAGCGTCATAAATAATAAAAAAAAAGTTAAGGACCTAATTACGAATATTGTGCGCGACGTCATTTTGAAATGTGTAAAATAATTATATAAATTCTTAAAATATTACATTATAATCATGATGAAATTCCTCCCAAAATCATGATGAAATTCCACGTAGTCATGATGAAATTCATTCTAAAATCATGATGAAATTCCACGTAGTCATGATGAAATTCATTCTAAAATCATGATGAAATTCCACCTAGAGTCATGATTAAATTCATCCTAAAATCATTATGAAATTTCACCTAGAGTCATGATGAAATTCATTCTAAAATCATGATGAAATTCTACCCAGAGTTATGATGAAATTCCTCCTAAAATCATAATGAAATTCCACCTAGAGTCATGTTGAAATTCCTCCTAAAATCATGATAAATTACACCTAGAGTCATGTTGAAATTCCTCCTAAAATCATGATGAAATTCCACCTAGAGTCATGTTGAAATTCCTCCTAAAATCATGATGAAATTCCACCTAGAGTCATGATGAAATTCCTCCTAAAATCATGATAAATTCCACCTAGAGTCATGTTGAAATTCCTCCTAAAATCATGATGAAATTCCACCTAGAGTCATGTTGAAATTCCTCCTAAAATCATGATGAAATTCCACCTAGAGTCATGATGAAATTCCTCCTAAAATCATGATAAATTCCACCTAGAGTCATGTTGAAATTCCTCCTAAAATCATGATGAAATTCCACCTAGAGTCATGATGAAATTCCTCCTAAAATCATGATAAATTCCACCTAGAGTCATGTTGAAATTCCTCCTAAAATCATGATGAAATTCCACCTAGAGTCATGATGAAATTCCTCCTAAAATCATGATAAATTCCACCTAGAGTCATGTTGAAATTCCTCCTAAAATCATGATAAATTCCACCTAGAGTCATGTTGAAATTCCTCCTAAAATCATGATAAATTACACCTAGAGTCATGTTGAAATTCCTCCTAAAATCATGATAAATTACACCTAGAGTCATGTTGAAATTCCTCCTAAAATCATGATAAATTACACCTAGAGTCATGATGAAATACCTACTAAAATCATGATAAATTACACCTAGAGTCATGATGAAATTCCACCTAAAATCATAATGTAACTCCTCATAAAACCATGTTCAAACTCCTCCTAAGCTCATGATGAAATTCCTCCAAAAACCACACCATTTCTCCCAAAATGAGTCTTATAAGTACTTAGTAGTACAGTCTGAATAATTTTAAAGGTTAATTTTGACAGTTATTTTTAGTGCATTTTGACAGTTGTTGGTAGTGGGATTAATCGATTCCCATACCAATGTAAACGGTCATTAAAGCTCATCTGTCAAAATGCACCAATTAAATAATTCAGACTGTAGTTTAGTTACTTTTTCGTCCCATTGGAAGTCCGGAGTGATCGTCAACTCCACCCTCAACGTTGAACGGGTGATCGGCTGTATGTGCGTGGCCAGCTCCAGCTTCGGGAACTGGTGGACGTGGCGATGAAGCAGCTTGCCGAGCTTGGGCGCGCGAACCAGCTCGCCGATCTCGTTCGGGCCCAGCTCGTATAGCTTCTCCCATGGGAAGTTCTTCTTTTCAAGTTTTTTTATCACCTGTAGGAAAAACCGAAACCAATAATAGATTTATCTCAACTCGTCAACAGCCTATATACGTCCCACTGCTGGGACAGGCCTTCCTGATGGAGAAACACATGAGGAGTATGGGCCGTAACACCACCACGCTGGCCCAATGCGGGTTGGTGGGTAGAAACGGTCACACATGCGACCGGGACCAACGGCTTAACGTGCCTTCCGAAGCACGGAGGAGCTCGAGATCACAAAGTCTTGGTTACCCATCCACGGCCTGACCGTGGCGAAGGTAGCTTTATCTCAACTCACTTCATACTAATCGAAATTTGAATTTAACGGTAAATAAGTGTTCCCTCGTGCTCAGTCTATATACGTCTCACTGCTGGGCAAAGGTCTTCCTCATGGAGAAACACATGAGGAGTAAGGGCCGTTTTTTTGTTTCAGTCTGTTTGTAAGGGCTAATCTCCAAAATGGCTGGCCGATTTCAATGAAAATTTGCATGGTGATACCATAAATCTCTGGTCACATTTTAGACACTTTTGATTCCGGAAAATTAAAGGGTTCCCGTGGGATAGTTAAAAAACCATAGTAACCGCGGAAGAAGTTGCAAGCAACAGCTAGTTTTTCATAAAAACTCACAATAATATAGCATAAGTAAGTATATTTGATTGGATTTTATATATAAATATTATTTAGTTTTTTTTATTAAACTAGCCGTTGCCCACGACTTCGTCCGCGGTTACTATGGTTTTTTAACTATCCCACGGAAACCCTTTAGTTTTTTCTGTCTCAGCCCGATCGGTTTAAAATTGACAAAGTTTCATATAAACTCTCATCCCCCATTTTATCCCCTTGGGGGTAGAATTAATCAAAATCCTTCCTTAGCGGATGTCATCATAACATCTATTTGCATGCCAAATTTCAGATCCGTCCAGTGGTTTGGGCTGTGCGTTGATAGATCACTATGTCAGTCAGTCACCTTTTAGTTATAAATAGATTCACTGATGGTTTTAACAAAATAACGTACCTCCTCCGGCATTTTCCGGAACTGTCTAAGCGGTGACATTGACTGCCACATGCGACGGTCCACCATCTTGCACAGAGCGAGGGTCTTGTCCACCAGCTGGGCCCAACCTAGGGACAAACAAAAACATTGAAAAGCAAAAACTACCACTATTGGTCCTCAGCCTATATACGTCCCACTGCTGGGCACAGGCCTTCCAAATAAATAAATAAATAAAATAAATATCTTCAGACATTCACCCCTATCAACTAGCCCCATTTTAAGCAACTAATGCTGCTTGTGTTACGGACACAATATATTAAATAGATAAATACATACAAATATCCAGGATATATATAAATATATATAAACATCCAAGACTGGAGAACAAATGCCTGAAAATTCATCACCCAAACATTTGCCCCCACCGGGGATCGGACCCAGCTCAGCATCCAACTCTTTTATTCTCATATCATTCTTCCCGCATTCAATCCATCGCTCCTTTGGTCTTCCTCGCACTTTAACTCTAAATTAACGTGTTCACAAATGTCTGAAGATATTTATTATTATTTATTAAACTCACCCCTATGCAGTACAATCTCGAATATGGCCCTGAGCAGCCGACAGGCGGACTGCGTGACGTACACCATGTCCGCCATCAGCGCGAACCCCTCCAGCTTCAGCTGAGATATGTACGCCTGCAGCAGCACGTTGATCTTGGCTGAAGGCTCTTCTATGCTTTCCTTTATTGGGATTGGTACCTGGAGTATAAACCATATGACAGGTTAGCTCTTGGCCTTCATCTCAAATGGTAAGTGACGATAAGGTGGTAGAAGCGAGCTTCACCTGCAATCCTCAACAACTGAGGAACTGGCTATCTTACCTCTGATTGCCGGAACACAACAATGCTTATAACATTGTTATTGTGGCGACAAAAGGTAAGACAGTGGTATCTAGCCAGGCGGGTTTAGAAGCCCTGGCACCAACCAAGAGAGCAGAAAAACTCCTGCCCCCGTGGGAATCGAACCCCGGACCTCTTGATTTACACCCAGTGGTGTAACAGAGAGGCGGTGAAAATTTATGTCAATTTAAGACTATTTTTAACTTTTTGATGAGAGCTCGGTGGCGTAGTGGTCAGTGCGCTTTGGCTTCGATCGAAAACAAAGCACCTTCGCCATGGTCAGGCCGTGGATGGGTGACCAAGACTTTGTGATCTCGAGCTCCTCCGAGCTTCGGAAGGCACGTTAAGCCGTTGGTCCAGGTCGCATTTGTGACCGTTTCTACTCACCAACCCGCATTGGACCAGCGTGGTGGTGTTACGGCCAACACTCCTCATGTGTTTCTCCATGAGGAAGGCCTGTCCCAGCAGTGGGACGTATATAGGCTGATGATGATGATGGGAACTCAACTTCTAGCTTTAACGAGAGATGTAATTCCATTTCGAATTTTAAAATTTCTCGGCATAGTAAAATAATGAGTTTTTTGGCGCCATTTCACTATGGCGGACGTGATTTTTATTTTGATTGTAATATGGTTTCGGAGTAGATTTTGTTGCGTTAAATCAGTGTTGTTTTGTGTAATAAGTGTCAATAATGATGAGCAATGTGGAGGATCATTGAAATAAGCATCAAGTGTGAAAAACGATGAGATTCTTATCGTGGCAATCCACCTCATCGAAGTAACACCACAGCGTCTGCCATCGATGGTTTGACGCCAAACTACCAAGACGCATTGAAATGCATTACACTTGCATATCAATGCAACTACTGAAGACATTAAAATACCGAAGACTTGGCTGTATGGGCTTTGTTCCCTTTGCCTTCCCTACATGGGAGAATTTTACAACAACAACAGTAAAATAATGACACGAGAACTATTTATCACCATGACAACCATTAATCAGATGACACTGAGAAGAAATGTTATTTTCATTATTTTAATAATTAGAGGTTTTAGTTCAACTATTAACAATCAACATTTTGCTAATAAGAGGTAGGAATGTAACGTTGAGCACATTGTAAAACAACAATGCAGTGTTAACAAACACACAAACACTTTTTGTAAACTTTTATCGGCGTTAAATAGTTAGTACAATATTAAATTGCCACTCACCCTCTCCATGAGCTTATGCAACTCCAGCTTCTCTTCATCTCGCACTGTGACATGTTTAAACTCCGCCGACAGCGAGAACACCCTAAACAACTCAATCTCTCCCAACGTAGGCCGCAGGAGCTGATTGTAGGATTGCATAGTCTCGTGAGTGCAGTAGAAGTGGGAAGCGATACGTCCCAGCTCCGTCGGCTGGAAGTGGCCGGACTTGCGTTCGTATTTTATGAGGCCGGCTCTGGAAAAGAAGGAGAATTATTTAATTGGGAAGCCTTTTAATTATTGCGTCCTTACCTATGAAAATTGTGTTTTTTTTCTCTCTTAGTATTTTGTCTGTAACTATTAAGATTCAGAGTATTCCTAAAAAATAATTACCTCGTGTAAAAATAGAATATATTTTTGAGCTCTTTTGATTTGTTTTGATAATTTGTTGTATGTTTAATTGTGTTAAAATTGGACACGGAGACAACTCTTTTTAAGTGCCTCCCGAATACATTATTTTATTTGCATTCACTTAAAACGATAACTAATTTTTATGAAGTGTGATATTACACATATTACTAAAGCTTGTCTCACATATTACTAACATATACTACTCACATACATTACTCACATATTACTAAAGCATCTAGCATTAGATAGATGCCAAATATTTATTATCTTTGGATTTGTCGTTGTGAAGAAAACTGAAAAAATGTTAGTATGAAAAATGCAGAATTCCCAAAAATCTCCATACAAAACACCAATTTCATAGGTAAGGACCTAATATTTGGTCAGCACCAGGTCAGCCGAAAACTGTTTGTTTCCCTGTCTGTTTGTACGGGCTAATCCCCGAAATGGCTGGACCGATTTCAATAAAATTTTGCAAGGTGATACCTTATAACCTCTTAGATACTTTTTATTCTGGAAAATTAAAGGGCTCCCGTGGGATAGTTAAAAAACCGCTAGTAGACAATTAATTACAAATTAATACTCACTTATCCAATAAATTAGCAGCCGTGTGTACCAAGTCCGCTCTATGCAGTTCCAGCAACGGATCTTCTTGAAGTTTCTCTGGCGTCACGCCGTATAACGCTGGCTGCCGGAGCATTCGGATGTAGAGGTATGTGTAGCCTTGAGGAAAAGATAATAATTTATTTATATTAACATATTTGGTAGTTAAAATCGTCAACATTTTATATAATTATTTTACAATATAAATAATAATCATTTGAAAGTAGCGCCAGTGACAGAATAGATAAGAAGCAATAGGTAAGCGTGGTGTGGACATATGATGAGGAGGGATGAATGTCACATTACAAGAAGGATGCTGAGCATGGACGTGGACGGACCTAGAGTGAGAGGAAGACCAAAGAAGCGATGGATTGAATGCGTGAAGAATGATATGAGAATAAAAGAAGTGGATGCTGAGCTGACGAGTGGCAGAGGAGAATGGTAGAAGACATGTTGTGCCGACCGCACCTAGAGTGGGGATAGGGCAAAAAGAAGAAGAATCATTTGGATTATAATATTAATGTTCATTACCGCGAGCGCTTGCAGCAAGTACAACGCTTTGACTGTGATTATAATTGATACAAGCGGCCGGTTTCCGAGAGCAAGGCTTTTCATGAGAAAAACCCGGCAAGAAACTCATGATTAAGTTCTTTGATTGAGGATCTCGGTGGCGTACTGATCAGTACGCTTCGGCTTCGCCATCTACCTTCGCCATGGTCATGCCGTGGATGGGTTTCTATCCACCAACGTTGGGCCAGCGTGGTGGCCCATTCTCCTCATGTGTATCTCCATGAGGAAGGCCTGTGCTCAGCAGTAAGACGTATATGGGTTAAGGACGATGGTAGGTATATTAACATCAAGATTTTATTACATTAACATGTTTGCAATGAAGCAGATTGTCGTTCGTCTGAGCATGCACGTTAAGTCTTTGGGCCCTATTCCCATTAAAACTGTTCCTACCCACCGATCTCCAAATCTTCGGCAACAAAAAACGAGTACAGGACTGTTTTTAACATATCAATAACCTCGTAAACTAGCTAGCTAGCATCGTAAATAATAATATTTGTTCTACGACTTTTAATAATTTGACACATATTAATTTCATACAAAACTAATTATCAATTTCTGAATGTTCTTATCTCTGGAACTCGTTCTTTTTCATGAGTAATTTTGTTGTGATAGCTTGTGACATCTTATTCATTTCACTATGACTTGCCTGTAATTTGTATATTGTAGAACGTAACACAATTTATGTAAAGGGAGGATGGTCCCCTTGCAGATTTTCTTGCCTGTACCTTGACAAGGCCTCCCGGTAGTGAACAGGAAGAAAAATGTACATAACAAGTGGAATTGTATCATTTGTTTGTTAATTTTCTAAGGTTTTGACGCGTCATAAGTGTTATACTTGTTACCTAAATGATTAAATAAAGCATTTCATTTCATTACATTTCTTTGCTCTGTGCGCATCGCTCACTCGAGCGCACGCGTGACGCCTTTTCGTATAAACGGAACATAGACTTACAATATTTAATAGCATGACAGTATATTATAAGCTTGTATAATCATTTTCAATTAATTTATTAAGTTATGGTAAAACTCATTGAACAAATTTTAGTAGTTTATGTAACTGTCACATAATATAGGTTAATAGAACACGAGCGTGGTTTTAAAAAACGAGCCTTGGCAAGTATTTTAAAAGTATCACGCGAGTATTTTAATACCGAGTTATGTGCAGTTACATACACTACTTTTACCTACACTCATTATTCAAAGAAATAATTTTTATTTTTTATTAATTTTATTTATTGTTGGCTGTCTGAAAAACATTTGCCATAGTTTTGTGCTTTTTAAGAAGAATAATTGTTGCATAATGAGTCCAACCTGTTGCATAATGGTCATTATGTTACAATATCCATTTTTAAATTTCGTTTTTATCATCTGTGTTAAGGAGCTCTGTGTGAGGAGCTCGGTGGCGTAGTGGTCAGTGCGCTTTGGCTTCGATCGAAAACAAAGCTACCTTCGCCATGGTCAGGCCGTTGATGGGTGACCAAGACTTTGTGATCTCGAGCTCCTCCGTGCTTCGGAAGGCACGTTAAGCCGTTGGTCCTGGTCGCATTTGTGACCGTTTCTACCCACCAACCCGCATTGGGCCAGCGTGGTGGTGTTACGGCCCATACTCTTCATGTGTTTCTCCATGAGGAAGGCCCGTCCCAGCAGTGGGACGTATATAGGCTGATGACGATCTGTGTTAAAAAATGTCATTACGAGTTCGAGTCTGAGTTCATATTTCGAACATTATAACATGAGTGTAGATAAAGTTATTTATGATATTAGCTACCAGGTCTTGAGAGGTTGTCGATTCATTAAAAATAACCCTCTATAATGCTAGTGATCCCAACTTACCCAACCAAGTGACAGCGTCTCGAACGCTCTGGACAGATCCCAATACAATTTCTGCATTTAACATGTCTGGTAGCTTGCTGACCAACTGCGACTCTATGGGCAACTGCTGGTTGAGCAGAGACAAGTAGTATTGCAGCTCGGAGTAGTTGGTTATGAGGATGCCTGGTAGAAAGAATTAAATTTTTATTAACAAAAAAAAAATTAAGTCGCCAACATATAATTTCGGTTAATCCTAACTTGTCCTAATTTAAAACAATCTCGACACGTCTCTTAACGAAATTAATCATCTATCAATTATCATCTATATTTAAATATAATTTATTAACAAAGTTAAATCTATAATAATAAGAAATAAAACGTTATTACAACTGAAACCGTTTACCTAATTATTAGCGGATTTTATAAGCTAAAATTGTGCCAAAATTGTTTACCAAACAGGAAAGATTTGATGAACAGACTAGTAATAATTACATTATACTAATTTTGAAGGATTTTGAAATAGTTACATTTGCTTAGACAAGTTGGCGTGCCTCAAGGCACCAGTTTGGGCCCTATACAACTTGGTGTCCCCAAGGTACTACCTTAGGTCATATATGTAACTCGGCATCCTTCAAGGCACCACCCTAGGACTTATACTCGGCTTCTCCTTTTGCGTCATACAACTTGGTGTTTCCCCGGGTACCAGCTTGGGTCCTTAACAACACGGCGTACCTCAAAGTACCATCTTAGGCCCTATACAACTTCTACCCTAGGAACTTTACAACTCGGCGTTCCGCAAGGCACTATTCTAGGACCTACCTTCTCCCTTCGTGTCATACTGTGGTCGTCCAGCTCGACCCAACATCTGTAATACGTCTAGAGCACTGAGCTCGCTCCAGCGGCCTTTCTCGGGCGAATACACTTGGGTGCCTTTTACTATGACGGTGTGCGCGGGCAGGTTGACTCCCCACGCGAGCGTTGCTGTTGATACTAGAATCTGAATATAATAACAATAATAGTTCAATTATTTCATACAAAATTTCAAAAATTGGAAAAAAAGATTAATAAAGACAATATGTTTATTTAGAAAAACAATTGCGAAACTTAATCGTTTTAAAAATATTAACATGAACAAATATTATCTATGATTTCAATGTTTCATTTAGTACGTTAAAGATAAAACAAACGTTTTATGGAGAACAGCTAAATGAATTCCGGTAATAATAGATGTATGTATGTATTTACTTAATTTTGACATTAAAACAATTAGGCCATTACTTATAATAATTCATATTTGTGATTGCTCCCTGTTTTTTTTATTTATGAAGGTTTCGTTTGCTGATACTTAAGTCATCAGCCTATATACGTCCCACTGCTGGGACAGGCCTTCCCCGTGGAGAAACACATGAAGAGTATGTGCCGTAACACCACCACGCTGGCCCAATGCGGGTTGGTGGGTAAAAACGGTCACAAATGCGACCGGGACCAACGGCTTAACGTGCCTTCCGAAGCACGGAGGAGCTCGAGATCACAAAGTCTTGGTCACCCATCCACGGCCTGACCATGGCGAAGGTAGCTTTGTTTTCGATCGAAGCCGAAGCGCACTGACCACTACGCCACCGAGCTCCTCAAACTTATGTAGGGATTGGTTTAAAACACCATCGTTTCATACCCACATTAACTAAGGACTAGTTAGTTAATTAATGTAAAATTTACTAGTATATCATTATATAATTTTATATGTTTTTTGTATACATTACATAGTAACTATTACTAACTTCATTCGGCTGTCAAGAAAAAAAATATATAAGGTGCCAATACAAAACCAACGTCAGGACTCATAAACCTGTGATCATGCTGGATTGGCTACCTGTGTTGGCACAGCCGTGAGACAGTTTCAAATAGATATTTACTATGTATTCCTGTATTTTTCTTTGTTTGTGTGTAATATAGCTATGTATATATTCTTTATGTCCGTATAATGTCTCGTGTCTGTATCGGAATAAATGTTTTTCTATCTTTCTTTCTTCTTTCTTAAATAAATAAATATTTAAAATGTCACAAAATTACCTGTATATGCTTATCAGCGAACAGATCTTCCACAAGTGTTCGATCGACGCGACTCATGCCGGCGTGGTGAATCGCGAAGCCGTACGGCAGCAGCTCGCGAAGTTCCGGGTTCTTTACCTGCTCCGCTTCTGTGCGAAGGACTTCCATGCTTGCTGAGCCTTCCCTGAGGATGTACAGGGTCTTGTGTTAGTAAAATAAATAAATTGTCGCACTTCACACCTATAAACTAGAACAAATTAAGCAGCTATACCTCTTGTGATATGGATACTATAGTCTAACCATTTTGATCTGAGACAAAAGGTAAACAACCCATAAAAAGGGTTATTTAAGATGACATTATTAATTACCGTAAGGTTTTGTCAAAAATATATTCTATATTACAAATCTTTTAAATTAAGATTTTTACAAAATTACTTGTCACTTTTGATAATTTTCGGTATTTTTACATCAATGTTATATATTTTTATGTAGGGTTTATATTACTAAATTAATATTTGCTATAAAAAAGACCCAAAACGAATGGTATTCTCAAATTTTTATGCATTTGAAGAACTACCAAATCAAGATAAAAATCATGCCCTTTTTTATGACATCTTCACCATAACATCAATGTTTAGTACATTATCATAATATTATAAATTACCTCATTTTTTTATTTCCATTCATATTTAGTATCATTTGAATGATAGTAATACACCGTTAAACATGTCATTTCACAAATAAATAATATTTATATTCAATAACGATATTACTGTATTAATTATAAGTAAGTTTGTTACCCTTTTCCTATTTTATTATAAAAAATTGAGTCCATATTTTTTTGAAAAAGTTTACTAACCACAAATTCATTGTTTACCTTTTGTCTCAGATCAAAATGGATTGAGTATAGATTGACACTGTATGAAGACATCATAGAAATCAATCGTGTGTCGTCCAAAACAGGCTTAGTGTCAGTCCAAGGGTTATATATCATTATCATCTACATATCATCACGCCATCTACACCCGAAGGGGTAGGCAGAGGTGTTAAACACCCACATGTAACAGGTGGCGAGCCTGTTGCCATGCACCGGGCACATTGTGAGGCAAGCGATATTCACAACGACTAGATGATTAGCTAGATTAGATCACGGAAAATTACGCAAAATTTTACGGAAAGGAAAGCTTTAAAAAAACTGAGAATGCAGTTATGTTTCTTAATAAATATAATTATTAATTATATTGACGACCTCCGTGTTGAGTGGTTTGTACGCCGTCAGGGCGTCGCCATCTCGAGAGGTCCTGGGTTCGATCCCCAGTGGAGGCAAGTGTTTGGGTGATGAATTTTAAGACATTTGTTCTCCAGTCTTGGATGTTCATTATATATGTATGATATTATATATATATATATATATCTGCATAATTATGTGTATTTATCTAAAATATATTTCTCCATTTAGTTGCTTAAAATGGGACTAGTTGATAGGTGTGAATGTCAGCGGATTTTTTTTTATTTATTTAGTATATTCATCATCAGCCTATATACGTTCTACTGCTGGGACAGGCCTTCCTCATGGAGAAACACATGAGGAGTATGGGTCGTAACACCACCAAGCTGGCCCAATGCGGGTTGGTGGGTAGAAACGGTCACAAATGCGACCGGGACCGGGACAACGGCTTAACGTGCCTTCCGAAGCACGGAGGAGCTCGAGATCACAAAGTCTTGGTCACCCATCCACGGCCTGATCATGGCAAGGGTAGCTTTGTTTTCGACCGAAGCCAAAGCGCACTGACCACTACGCCACCGAGCTTCTTTTTATATAATGTGTATTTAAGGTATATTTTTCAGCCTGTAGAGTTACTTACCTCAAGAACTGTCCAAGCGTGTCCTTCTCTAAGCACATGTCTCTTATAGCTCTGGCGGTCTTGCCCGTCTCCTTGCGCGAGTGGACGAACACCAGGATCTGTGAACAAAACAATACACTTTAACGGACTTATTTATATAATTACTTCTGTCACAGCACAATCCATAGACTCGTTTTTTAAAACCACGCTCGTGTTTTAATAACCTATATTATGTGACAGTTACATAAACTATTATTTTTAAATTTGTATTGCTTTTCATTTATGTCAGGTTTTACCTGATTTCTGCCAGCATGCTCCATGGTTTTCTCATAGACAATATCGTTCATGACTTGGAACCGCTTCAGTGCTTTCTTCTCTGTCACACCTATGTACTGCTGTTCTAGCGCCACCGGCCTGGAAAAATGGAAGATTTGTTTTGTGACGTGGTGAACCCGGAGATAAATAAAAGGCACAGTTCATCACTTATTGGCAGTATATTTTTATTTTTGAGATATATCCGTAAAAACATATGTGTGAAATAATTTGAAGACGCGTGATTCGTTCAACTTTTTAATTTTTTCACCATAAAAGTTACACTTGCTTAACTAGTCTTTACTACTTATTCAGGATCGTTCGTTTTTTTTCGTCTTTACTCTACCGTCGTCGTTCCAATACCCCTATCTGTCCCCCACCTTTCATTTCCATCTCCTCGCAATCCCCTCTACTCTCTTTCCTTTTCTTATCCCACTTCCAGTCGTAGACAAATCAACAAATCATAGACACAATCATTCTCTATCTTCATACTCCCTCTTTCACACACTAAGTCACATCCTTCTATCCCTTTCTCACAAACACATTCCATTCTTGCCTAACTCACATTACGTTCCGTTCCCATACACTTAGTTGCGTTTTATTGTTTCATTCTCTTCTACTTTCCTTTTCACACATAATACCTTCCGCTTTACGTTTCATTCTCACTCACATGCATTACGTTCCATTACACACTCCATACATATAAAATTTCAAAAAGAAAACGGACGTGAGAGAATTAAATACTAGGCACAAAAACAAATTAGTGGTTCCAACACTCCGACTTGCTAAAAGTAATAACTCGTTTGTGGGAAATAGCATAAGATTCTACAATAGTATACCTGACGACGGAACTGAACTTTGACGGATGAAAAATTAAACATAATATTAAAAATAAGCTAATCACTAAAGCACACTTTAGGTTCAAGGACATTGCCGAAGATAACAATCCTTGTCAATAAAGGATTTTGTTTGGTATTATTGACGTCAATAAGTGCTTAAAGCCTACATTGAATAAAACAATTAATTAAATTAAATTATTTAAAAACTAAGGCACTCATAGTGCGTTTTTTTTACTCATGAATGCAATAAAGAACTTTGACTTTGACTTTGAAACAATTCTCTTGAATTACAATAGATATACAAAAATATTTATTCAATCACAACAAGTCTTATTTCAATCTAATAGATATAGATGTATAAATAATAATGTATTAATTAATACTTGAGACCAAGACAATGAAAAAGACAGATGGTTTGTTTTAAAAAAAGAAACAAAGAGGGAAATGGCCATAGAAGAGCGCAATAACATCAAAGAGTCGCTAATACTGATATAGCGCCTCGTTACAATTTTTACTGAATCTATTCTCGCTACGACTGTTCATATTAAATTTTATTTACTCTGCCGTTAGCCTATATACGTCCCACTGTTCGGCACAGAAGAAACACTTGAGGAGTATGGGCCGTAACACCACCAAGTTGGCCCAATTCGTTCGTGGGTGCATCGGTTGCAATAGTAACCAGGGCCAACGGCTTAAAGTGCCTTCCGAAGCACAGAGGAGTTCAAGATCACAAAATTTTGGTCACCCATCCACGGCCTGACCACGGCGAAGGTAGGATTGTTTTCGATATCAAAAGCCAAAGCGTATTAACCTCTATGCAACCCAGCTCTTCCAACATCATTATACTCAATATGCATGTTCTTTCTTTCTTTCTATTAAGAAAAAGCATTTTTGGGCCGACAAGGTGAGGGCGGCTAGGGCAGAATGTCAGTATGCTGCTCTAGCTATCTTCACATATGGACTCCTCTACTGCTTATCATCAGGTAGTGTGGAGTCATTTGTTGAGCTTTTTATATTAAAAAAAAATTGCTGTACCCTTGCAACCCTTATGATCGTATACATACATATCGCTCATCCAAAAGAATAACGACATAATTACCAAAAAGTCGAAAATGAGTTTTTGATGCCATAACTTCATGTTTTGCACGTTTTATCTACGGTAAAAACGACAGAATTGTTGTTCCATTAGTTTCCGAAAGAGAGTCATTGCCGTCATGGTGTTGGCCTATACTCCGAAAGGATACGCGGAAACATCGACAAAGTTTATAAAATGTAGACAGATTTATAAAAATAAAACTAAAATTGAATATAATGTTGTTTAAATTCATGATTTATTCCCATATCCAAACCTAGTTTAATGTCATAATTGTATTATTTGATGTATAAAATGTCATAAATGTACGTCTGGTTTGTTTTATTTCGTTTTTTCAAATAGTTATCTTGAGTTTTCTCGCAAACTTTTTATGTTATATTATTGGTAGTAAAGTAACACAACATAACTATTAAAATATATCAATAGAATGATTGGAAATACACAATATTTTCGATGTCAAACTTTTAAAACGCTCTCCTGAAAAATCGCAAAAACGTAATTACGTCAATATTCTTTTGGATGAGCGATATGTATAATCACAAATATTATCCCCTTAGGGTTAGTCAGAGTCTAGGCAAAAGCAGCGCAAAAGCAGTCCACAGCCATAGTCCGCGCTTCACCAGCAGCGACTGCACTCAGCGTGTCAGGTAATGAGCCCGGCGCCGCTATAAGCTGTTGGATGTTGTGCAGTTCTAAGTCCATTAGTCGCCTTTACGACACCCAAGGGAAGAGCCGCTACCACACGACTCCCCATTGTAATAACATGTGTTAATAAAGATCATAAAAATCATCATCGTCAAAATGGAATGAATTAGAAGATGTCATAAACCATCTATACTTCATCCAAATCCGATGACGAATAAATGTAAACAAACCAAGTTTAGGGTCATCAAAACTTAGTTTACGAAAAAATAGCTTAATCTTGTATTTCCGACCCAATTACTGCACATAATTTCACAATTGTTTCTATAATAATTATTTCTCAACCATATATCACTAGAAACACTCACAAAACCTCAATACCTTATAATTAAATAAATGAAGATAAAATCTAAATTATTTTTACCTCACAGCCCTATAAGGACACAACCTTGACAAAATTCAGATCTCGTAAACATTTTTGCACTTTTAAACTAATCTTCCAATTAACAATCGACACTAACTTTCCCTCATGTTCCTATACCGTAAGTACTTTTAAAATGAGTTTCGTATTCATTATTTATTTGTACCCGACCACGAATGAAAGTACTACGTTCCGTTTTATGCTATAACGCGACACAATTATTTTTTTTAACTTTTTCTTGTGATATTTTAGAAGCAATTATAATTAATGCTAATAAATTAAATTCATAAACAGTTACTTAATTCAAATTAAATTGCTTTATTTATGTTTTCTTATAATATACAGTAAGATAGTAAATATTTTTTTAATGTGCCTGATAGAAAAAGGTTATTAACATATGCCTGTCAGTGGTTGCTAGGCAACGCTTTGTTATTAAACATTCGTCATCGGATTTGGATGAAGAATAGCAGTCACCTGAAGGAGTTGTCGAAGTAGAACAAGCCGTGTTCGGGCCGCACGCGCAGGAAGGCCGCCACGTCGGTATAGTTCGGGAGCGTAGCCGACAGCCCTATTAGACGGACCTGTACAAACATATATATAAATTAAATAAACCCTTTATTGCACAGAAACAAAAATACACAACATAAAATCCAGAAGTATACAGGGGAGGTGTCATCAGCCTATATACGTCCCACTGCTGGAACAGGTCTTCCTCATGGAGAAACACATGAGGAGTATGGGCCGTAACACCACCACGCTGGCCCAATGCGGGTTGGTGGGTAGAAACGGTCACAAATGCGACCGGGACCAACGGCTTGACGTGCCTTCTGAAGCACGGAGGAGCTCGAGATCACAAGTCTTGGTCATCCATCCACGGCCTGACCATGGTGAAGTAGCTTTGTTTTCGATCGAAGCCAAAGCGCACTGACCACTACGCCACCGAGCTCCTCTGGAGCACAGGGGAGGACTTATCTCTAATAGGGATGTCCGAACCCGTCAGAGGTGTTTAAACAGAAATATATGCAAACATATATATTTGAGATGGCAATGCAGTAAAACTCAGGGATTCTTCAAAAAAGTCGTTTATTTTAAACTTATAAATTCTTAACACACACGTCTTTACACACACTTTTCTTCCGAACGACCACCTCTTCCCTCTCTCTCACTCCCGTTTTATATCTCGCTCAGTCATACGTCATCCCCTATGTTCCTTCACTAAACGCCTAATATTCCATCTTTACTGATTTACATTCCCACATATATTAGGTCCTTACCTATGAAATTGGTGTTTTGTATGGAAATTTTGGGGAATTCTGCATTTTCCATACTAAAATTTTTTCAGTTTTCTTCACAACGACAAATCCAAAGATAATAATATTTGGCATCTATCATTAGACAAGCTTTAGTAATATGTTTAATATCACACTTCATAAAAATTATTTATCGTTTTTAAGTGAATGCAAATAAAATGATGTATTCGGGAGCACTTAAAGAGTTGTCTCCGTGTCCAATTTAAACACAATTAAACTTAAAACAAATTATCAAAACAAATCAAAAGAGCTCAAAAATATAGTCTATTTTTAGACGAGGTAATTATTTTTTAGGAATACTCTGAATCTTAATAGTTACAGACAAAATACTAAGAGAGAAAAAAAACACCAATTTCATAGGTAAGGACCCAATATATATAGACAACAATTTTACCTTTTTAAACAAATATAAGTTGGACGATTCATTCTTACTTGAACTATAGGTAAATAAACAACTTTGGCGTGTCTGTTTAAGGGAAGTAAACATCTGTAACGAGGCGCCATAGTTATATTAGCGCCTCGTTGCTGTCATTGCGCTCTTCTCTGGCAATTTTTCGCTTGGTTTCCGATTTCTAATTTGCTGTCTGTCTCTTTTTATTTGTTTTGTTCTCGAAGCTCATTCTTACGAGAGTCAGTGCGTAGAGCGGTTGACTCCCTTCTAACAATAATTGTAAAATATTTATATAGTGAATCAATTTTTATAAGCTGAGACAAAGTTACAACAAACCAAATTATCAGTTCCTAATTTATAACAAAGACTATATGATTCTCTAAGGCACTATTGTAAGTAGCCCTACACTTTTATAATATATTTAGTGTTAAATGTGAAATTGTTTTGTGTTCAGTGTAATTTACCTTTATTTATATAACTGTTTCAGTTGTGCCTTAATTCTTAAATATAACAATACCTAAGTGACGACCCAGCGTTTTTCATTATCCCCGGCTTCACCCCGTCACACATCTATATATATATATATATATCGCACCCAGAATCTCTCGAAGGCGACGCCTTGAGACCGGCGTACAGACCACTCGACCACGGAAGTCGCCAACAGTTTCACGTGCAGTAGTTTAAGTAACAGTCTTACCTCTTCCTGCGTCTGTTCTATGCTGCGCAGCGTCCTCGCCACCAACGCTTCCAGCACCGGCCCTCGCTCATCGTGCAGAAGATGCACTTCATCGATGATGATCAGGCGCACCAGGTTGGTGAAGGAACGTTCGCCGCCTAAAGGGAAAAGGCTTCTTTACTGTTTGAATTGTAGTTTTAAATGTTTTAGGCCCGATTTCTCAATCCTCAGATAAAATTATCCGCCATTTAAAATTATCACTGTCACTTTCTAAAGTCATAAAAATAAAAGGGAGGGTGGGTTGGAAGACATTTCTATTAGGAATAAGCCCTACCTTTTGTACTCAGTTACCTGTTTTCTTTTGTATTGCTTATTGTATTTTTTTTGTGTGTGTCCAATAAATAATTAAACAAATAAGGGACAGAGCTAACATTTGACTGACAGACAGTTACTTACAATTTGTAAGTAGCCCTATTTTTATACTTATCTGTTTATTATTTGTGTTCCGTGTTTTTGTATTTACCTTTTGAAATTACCTTGTTCCAGAGTTCCTTATTTTTCTATTAAATATACCCCAATAAGTGACGACCCACAGTGTGAAATAATAAGAGGAGCCGACCGGCTCCAATTGCGTGTTCTTTCTCGCTGGCGCAGCCGATCCGCTCCGATTGCGATCCGATCCGCATTCAGATCTCTTCCAGCCGGTCTATGTGAAATAGTTGGCGGCTATGTTTGGGTATACGACCCTGTCTGTGTGAAATGAAAAATGCGAGCCGATGCTCTCCGAGCCGGTTTGTGTGGACGGACCCTAAGAGTGTTTAGAGTAGACTGTGTCTAATAAAGAAATACTTTTACCAGGTTTTTGGACCACTTCTAATTTGTGACACAAAATGATGAAAATATCAACGACTGAATTCGATTTATTGTATTTATTCCAGTTTACGGTATATCGTCATCGTAATAGATAAAGGGAAGTAATTAATTAGGCAGCCATTTAATTATTTAATCAGCAACAAAATGGTCAGCCGAAAAATCATTTGCACAGCAAACAAATTTTGAGTCCTTACCTATGAAATTGGTGTTTTTTTTCTCTCTTAGTATTTTGTCTGTAACTATTGAGATTCAGAGTATTCCTAAAAAATAATTACCCCGTCTAAAAATAGACTATATTTTTGAGCTCTTAATTTGTTTTGATAATTTGTTGTAAGTTTAATTGTGTTAAAATTGGACACGGAGACAACTCTTTTTAAGTGCCTCCCGAATACATAATTAGATTTGCATTCACTTAAAAACGATAAATAATTTTTATGAAGTGTGATATTACATATATTACTAAAGCTTGTCTAATAATAGATGCCAAATATTATTATCTTAAGATTTGTCGTTGTGAAGAAAACTGAAAAAATTTTAGTATGGAAAATGCAGAATTCCCCAAAATCTCCATACAAAACACCAATTTCATAGGTAAGGACCTAATATTTTGCTCAGCAATATAATTATCTGGGCAGCAGAATAATAAGTTGACCTGCAAAATAATTATTTGGGCAGCAATGTATATGTTACCTAAAATGTATAAAATCTAAGAAAAGGCTCGACGGAAGATCAAGCATCTTTTCCAAGAAAATGTATTCTTATAGATTGAGTATTGTTTATGTCCAATAAAAACAATTTTTGTGTCATCAAAACATAAATTAAACAATTTGGCAGCGGAGAAAACATTTGAGTTGCTGATTAGTTATTTTAGCTGACCAAATGTATAAGGTCCTTACATATGAAATTGGCGTTTGGTATGGAGATTTTGGGGACCTCTGTATTTTCGATACTATCATTTTTTCAGTTTTCTTCACAACGACAAATCCAAAGATAATAATATTTGGCATGTATCATTAGACAAGCTTTAGCTATATGTGTGATATCTTCTTAACTTCACTTCACTTCTTAAAAATTATTTATCTTTTTTATGTGAATGCAAATCTAATTATGTATTCGGAAGGCACTGAAAAGGAGTTGTCTCCGTGTCCAATTTTAAAACACAATAAAACTTACAACGAATTATCAAAACAAATCAAAAGAGTTCGGAAATATGGTCTATTTTTAGAGGAGGTAATTATTTTTCAAGAATACTCTGAAACTTAATAATTACGAACAAAATACTAAGAGAGAAGAAAAACACCAATTTCATAGGTAAGGACCCATTATTTTTTTGCTGACCGAAATTCGAATATTTTGCTGACCGTTTAAATAACACCCATAGATAAACAATCCTCTACCTTTCCTGGTGATGATGTCCCACTTCTCCGGCGTGCAGACGATCAGCTGTGTGGCCTCGATCTGTTCGCGCGTCAGCTGATGGTCACCCGTCAGTTCAGACACCTTCATGTTGTACGCCGAGAGGCGCTTGGAGAATGTGCCGACCTAGACCGGGGAGGGAACAATTATTTCATAATTTCATCTACAGTCATGTTATAATGTTCGAACTCAGACTCGAACTCATAATGGCATACTTTTTAACACAGATGATAAAAACGAAAATTTTAAAATGGAAACTGTAACATAATTACCATAATGCAACACTTATTTTGAAAAACTATGGCAAATGTATTTCAGACAGCCTACAATAAATAAAATTTATTAAAATTTTGTTTTATTTCTTTGAATAGGCTAGTTGACCCTTTTTTTATTGGGCCCCAAATGATTAATTACTGATACTGCCTATAACACAATAAATTTTAAATTATAAATTACTTTTTTGCTTAAATGTCAAAAACGCCTTCGGTGCTGATGGTCTCTGAATAATCTGTGTCGTAGCGTCACTATTATTGTAAACAATTCAATACGCATGCGTGACATAGCCGACAGTTATGCTTGATTCGTTGCGACTGGCGTTTGACGGATTTTAACAGTGAGTAGTAATAGTTTACATGAAGCGTTACTCAACTAATTTCACGAACATGGTGGATAGCGTATTTGGCATATGAAAAAAAAAGTATAAATAAAACATATTTAAATAGAATTTCTACAGCAATCCCTTATTTATATTTATAAAAAATGGTATATTTCGAACCCTTGTACTCAATACTATGTGAATGACATATTATTTTCATTATTTTTGATATGAGTCAACTAGTCTATAATGAGTGTAGATAAAATAGTGTATGTAACTGCAAATAACTCGGTATTAAACACTCGCATGATACTAACCACACTCGTGTTTTAATAACCTATATTATGTGACAGTTAAATAAACCACACCCTATAAGCCACACCCTTTGTACTTTCTATTTTATTTATGTGTTGTTTCTGTTTAATTGTTGTGTACAATAAACTATTAAATAAAATAAATAAATAAACTACTATTATAGAATGAGGGAAACATTAAATAAATTCTATAGAATAGGCATGGAACATTTCATGAATAGCATGCGAAAAATCATATGATTTTATGTCATACGCCACACCTGCTACGGTTACATTAGGCTGCTATATTTCACACTGTGAAATCGCATCGCATTTCATTCGTTATTGAATGAATGCGATGTGCCCCGCGAAAGCGAGCGAGTAGGAAAGTAGGATTTTATGAGCATCAGAAAAAAATGCATGAGATACATTGGGGTGGATTGAATGATAATAAATGAAAAGTAGCAATTATTCCCAACTATACATACATACAAACACGCCTGTAATCCCCGAAGGGGTAGGCAGAGACCAAGGAGCACATAAAGCCATACAAAAATTGGGTTTGGTCAGATGAAAAATCGTAAAAGAGTAGTAACAAGTGGCTAGCTCATCGCCACACGATCACAGACCCAGTACCCAATACGCCCTTAGTCGCCTTTTACGACATGCTAGGCAAGAAAAGCAGTTGGTACATTATTGTTGTGTCCCGGACCAACACGGGACCCAACTATACAGGTGAAGTTGAAAATAATTGACAAATTTTAATGGGGGGCATTGCTACTAAACATTATATTTGTGAGGGAGAAAAAAAAATCTAAGCTGTTAAAAAAAATCAGAATTTTCAGTTGCTTTACTCGAAACTGGTAAATATGCATATTAAAAGCATAAACCAAAATTACATGTAAAATTTATTTATGAAAAATATTACATTAAATTCGATACACACTTGTTACAAATGTACAGGTGTTTCATTCAATAACGCGGCGCGACAGCTGCAACTAATAATTGCGTTATTGTATTTTCTTACATAATGTTTCATTACGATTTTAATTGTTACTATACCGATTGTAATAACGTTTAAAATGTCCTGTAAAAATTTGTTGAATGATTTCAATTTCACCCTGTAGAATGAGCAATTTCACCCTGTAGAATGAGCAATTTCACCCTGTAGAATGAGCAATTTCACCCTGTACAATGAGCAATTTCACCCTGTAGAATGAGCAATTTCACCCTGTAGAATGAGCAATTTCACCCTGTAGAATGAGCAATTTCACCCTGTATAATGAGCAATTTCGCTCACCATCTCCTGCACGAGAGAGCGCATGGGCGCCACGTATATCATCTTGAAGTCATTGACGCTGACGGTTCCGTCCGCATTCACGTGCTTGCCAACCTCCCTTAGTATCGTCAGTAGAGCCACGTTGGTCTTGCCCGCGCCGGTAGGAGCGCATACTAGGAGGTTCTCGTCCGATTCTAGCGCTGCCTTTGAAATGCGACTCTGGGAAAAAACATTTAATGTTATTGATAATTTAATTCAAAAACAATAATAACATTGGGACCTTACCTATGAAATTGGTGTTTTTTCTCCCTCTTAGTATTTTGTCTGTAACTATTAAGATTCAGAGTATTCCTAAAAAATAATTACCTCGTCGAAAAATAGACTATATTTTTGAGCTCTTAATTTGTTTTGATAATTTGTTGTAAGTTTAATTGTGTTAAAATTGGACACGGAGACAACTCTTTTTAATTGCCTCCCGAATACATCATTTTATTTGCATTCACTTAAAAACGATAAATAATTTTTATGAAGTGTGATATTACACATATTACTAAAGCTTGTCTAATGATAGATGCCAAATATTATTATCTTTAGATTTGTCGTTGTGAAGAAAACTGAAAAAATTTTAGTATGGAAAATGCAGACTTCCCCAAAATCTCCATACAAAACACCAATTTCATAGGTAAGGACCTAATACAAGTACTATACAGGGGAGACACAATAATTGAGAAAAAATCAAAATTCAATATCGTTTATTCAATTTAGATGCGTCTTAGCAAATGCTTATGAACGTCAAAAGCT
The DNA here is from genome assembly GCA_910589355.1 of Parapoynx stratiotata. Lineage (NCBI taxonomy): Eukaryota > Metazoa > Arthropoda > Insecta > Lepidoptera > Crambidae > Parapoynx > Parapoynx stratiotata. Next base: position 2,757,350 of record OU342485.1, on the reverse strand, counting down.
TTTTACAAATTTTCGTGAAAGCGATAACCAACGCCATCCGTTCACAAGATTACCAGGAGGCCTTGTTTTGAAAAGAACAAGTTTCTACCCTCCCTTTACATTGTTTTTCTTTTTTAATACTTTTATTTGATGCCTTAAACTTTTATTCCAATTTGACTTGCCTGTCTATCTATACATATATGTATAATAAAAGTGTAGAGGTCGAATGTCTATACATAGAAAAAAAATGCTTAAAATCAAGTCAGGGGGTTGCGAAAAGAGGGAAAATACAAAAAAACATGTTTTTAAATTCCGGCTAATCTCCGAAATAGCTGGACCGATTTCAATGAAATTTTGCATGGTGATACCTTATATCCCTGGTCATATCTTAGACACTTTTTATTCCGGAAAATTAAAGGGTTCCCGTGGGATAGTTAAAAAAGCATAGCAGCCGCGGACGAAATCGTGGGCAACAGCTGGGTCAGAATAAAATTGATTCACATATGAATATGGTACATTTTAGAAACTCACATTAACAACCGAAATAAAATTTATCAGATCTCCAACAAAGATTTTTATAGAACATATACATACAAATAAGATAGATACAGGTTAGTAAATATTTCTTCCAACCAGGTGCCCAAGATATATTTGAATGTGAACAGAATCTAGTGCGAAAGAAACAAAAGTAAATACAACAGACAGAGAATAATAAATTTTTTGGTATTATCCCTCTTTTTAGATCCTTCTGCCTAAAATGCATGAGCACCGCGATATTTATTTATTTAAGCTTTCATGTCCATTACAAAAAGAAAATGTACACATGGCGGACTTAACGACTAATATCGCTCTCTAACAGTCAGCCGAAAAATCGATATGATATTCATCATGTTTTTATGACGCCCAATTGTCAAATTCCATCGTTTTTTGACAGTTTAACGTGATAAAATAACGATAGATAGCGCGGTGTACATGCTAAGGGGGCTAACTCGATTTTTTTTTTATGTGCAGACATTCGACCTGTAACGAGGCGCCATAGCTATATTAGCGACTCGTTGCTGTCATTGCGCACTATTGTGAGTAGCCCTACCCATTTTATAATATATTTAGTGTTAAATGTGAAATTGTTTTGTGTTCAGTGTATTTTACCTTTTTATATAATTGTTTCAGTTGTGCCTTAATTCTTCAATATATACAATACTTAAGTGACGACCCAGCGTCTTTCATTTTATCCCTGGCTTCACCCTGTCATAGACCTCTACAGTTTAATTATATGTATAGATTTTATATTGTCCAAACCACTCACACTACAATGACGTAAAGCCCTCAGAGATTATTGAGAAAAAATCAAACCTGTATCCTATTCAACGTCTTGAACCCCTCGAATGCCGGCTGCACATACTTCGGCAGTTTCTCAATGGCCACCAGGGTCTCATCTTCTTCGAACGGCTTTGGTTTCAACGCCGGCACATGCACCTCTTCGTAGCCTGGACAATACACATAACATTCTCATCCCATCTATTAGGTCATTACCTATGAAATTGGTGTTTTGTATGGAGATTTTGGGGATGTCTGCATTTTACATACTAACATTTTATCAGTTTTCTTCACAACGACAAATCCAGAGATAATAATATTTGGCATGTATCATTAGACAAGCTTTAGCAATATGTGTGTGAACACGCTCGATAAAAATTATTCATTGTTTTTATGTTAATGCAAATCAAATGATGTATTCGGGAGGCACTTAAAAAGAGTGGTCTCCGTGTCCAATTTTAACACAATTAAACTTACAACAAATTATCAAAACAAATCAAAAGAGCTCAAAAATATAGTTTATTTTTAGACGAGGTAATTATTTTTTAGGAATACTCGGAATCTTAATAGTTACAGACAAAATACTAAGACAGAATAAAAACACCAATTTCATAGGTAAGGACCCAATAGTATCACGCGAGTGTTTTAATACCGAGTAATTTGCAGTTAAATACACTTCTTTATCTACACTCATTATTAGGGGAAATCCTAATCAAGTTCAAACCGCCCGAGAGAAAAAGAGAAATCGAATGAATGACAGCCATGTCAGGTTTTCGCGAGTAGTAAGAGGCCATAGCGTCCCGACAAGACGAACAAATTTGAAAGCATTTATTACATTCATTTCTAAACTATATACATTAGTGTCCCGCAAACATTATTTTTTTTTATAAGATTATAATTATCGTTGTACTATTTACCACACAAATCGGCATTTGTTTTTCGAATATCAATATTTAAAAAAATGGAATCTATTACGATCGTCACAAAGGATCGTACAACTACTACTTTTTTCGAGAAAAAATTGACATTTCTCATCACTATTGTAATATTCGACTGTAATTTGTTTGTCTAATATATTCATAAATAAATAATGTATTGTATGTATATAAATACTCTTTATTGCAATTCAAAAACAAATACATAAAACAGGTTGTTAACATATGTTTGCAAGGGCGGACATATCCCTAACAGAGATCTCTGCCCGTCAACCCATGAAAGTAAGTTGAGAAAATAGATTATAGGGGATACAAATGCATAAAGAAGACAATATTGAAAAACTTTAATATTAAACATACCTACATATTAATGATCCTACTTAAATACACATATAAAAACAAATACTTAAATAATTACACAAATATATACATAAATATATACATATTAACGATATATACCTTTAAATATATACAAGATACCGAGATGACAAAATTCTGATTAAGCAGTAGTTTGAGTATTTTGAGATATATAATAATGCTTCTGCCTGGTTTTCAAGGAGTGTATAGAAGGACTGTGCTGAATAGAGGCTTTAAGACAGTTCCACATTTGAGAAAGCGCGGAACGTGAAAGAGTGTAGAAGAAAAGTGGAGTTACATTTAGGAAGGTCAAGCATCTTAGTGACACATTGACGTTTAGGACGAGAGGGCGGTGGACATAGCTGGAAGCGGGAACGAAGGTAGGAAGGGGCATTGGGATCATACAGGATTTTGTATAGTGATGAAAGGATGTGCAAATTACGACGTTCTCGGACAGGCAGCTATTTCAACTCTTTACGGAATGCAGATACACGGTCATATTTACGTAAACCATAAATGAACCGTATGGCAAGATTCTGAAGACGTTCGAGTTTATTTGTCTTCGTTACAGATAGATCAACAGGCACTCTAAGTAATAAGTATATCGGACAATCTGGACGTTGTACTCTCACAGAAACTTTTAGGTTTAACCTAGTCAAAAGTATTATCGTATTCAACTCAGCAAACTCGATCCTGGCGAATTCAAGCGTCCCGTCGCCATTAAACAAAGAAGAAGAAAATGTCAAAACGGCCATCATAGCGTGCCGCAAGTATTGTAATCGTCGACCCTCACCCTTCCTCTGTTTCCTGAAGGAGCCGGGCGGCAGCTGGCAGCGCTTGTTGGCCATGAAGTGCGCGCCGGCCGCGAACACCAGGTCCTCCAGCTGCAGGACCTTGCGCGCGCCCGTCACCTGGCCCGGCGACTCCGCCTCCGTCTCCACGTCGGACTTGTGCCGCTTGCGGGGCGCTTCGGACTGTTGCGCCGTCTGGGGGTATTGCAAACACATGACAATTCAGGTCGAGGAAAAAATGTGCATATCTACAGGGTGTAAGGGAAATCCTCTCTCAAGTTAAAAAATATAAGCCTACAACCTTAAAATAAATTTATGGCATAAGCTGATTTTTCTTTAATTGAATATTTAAAAAGTTGTTAATTTTACAGCGCGCAATGTACGTCAAAAAAGCAAAAAAATTATTGAAAAACAAATGGTTAAAAATGAAATTAATTTTGAGCTTTTATCTACGAAATCGTAGTCAGTATCACCAGCAGTACCTACTGGTTTTTTTAGGGAGAGGTAAAAATACATCCAGTATACATATAATAATAATAAATAATAATAAATAATAATAAATGTTTTATTTTCAAACTTAATACACAAATTTACATAAATGCCCTGTTTCTCAGGTGAAATAGATCTTAGAATACAATCTTAATAAAATGTATACAGATCATATACATATAATTTTTCTTAAGTATTCATTTGTACATCATATTCATAAGAATATAAAACGAATATCAATTATCTAAACGGTATAAACAAAATCTTATGAATAATGCGCACGCACCGTGCGACAAAAGCGACTGCGCCAGCGCAGAATATTTAATCTGGGTTAAGATTAATATAGCGGAAATCAACTGCACTTTTATTTACACGTACGAGTATTTTCGCAATTATGCAAGTGTGATTTAAATTATTACCTATAATAATTTTAATTATGAAACTGTACAGGTCGAATGTGTTGGTTAAGCATTCACTCACATACAATTCTATTAACGAACCGTTCAAGGGACAAAAATCCATATTTCAATGTTTACTTTCATAAGAATCAACGCCATCTATAACCGAAATAAAAAAAAATTCAGAGAGAGAGAGAGAGAGAGATCACACACTCACCTCATCATCTCCCTTTCCCGTGTCGAGCTGCGCTAATATCTTCTGCAGATGAGGCTGCTTGGACATCTCTTCTCTGATGGAGGCGCGCTCACTCTCTGATTGGGATGACGCTAGCTTGGTGCAGTAGAGAACTGTGGAGAGGGAAAGGTAAATATTAGGTCTTTACCTATGAAATTGCCGTTTTGTATGGAGATTTTGGGGATGTCTGCATTTTACATACTAACATTTTATCAGTTTTCTTCACAACGACAAATCCAGAGATAATAATATTTGGCATGTATCATTAGACAAGCTTTAGTAATATGTGTAATATCACACTTCATAAAAATTATTTATCGTTTTTAAGTGAATGCAAATAAAATTATGCATTCGGGAGGCACTTAAAAAGAGTTGTTTCCGTGTCCAATTTTAACACAATTAAACTTAAAACAAATTATCAAAACAAATCAAAAGAGCTCAAAAATATAGTCTATTTTTAGACGAGGTAGTTATTTTTTAGGAATACTCTGAATCTTAATAGTTACAGACAAAATACTAAGACAGAATAAATCACCAATTTCATAGGTAAGGACCGAATAGTTACAGACGAAATACTAAAGAGAAAAAAACGGGAATTTCACAGGTAAAGACCTATTATATTAGTGACTCTGAAAAAAGTCATCATGCTCTTTAAGGCCTTGCTTATGGAGCAGCACTATAGGAGTATGGGCCGTAACACCACCACGTGGCCCGATGCGGGTTGGTGGGTAAAAACGGTTGCAATAGCGGCCGAGACCAACGGCTTAACGAGCCTTCCAAACCAAGGAAGAGTTCGAGACCACAAAGTTCTGGTCACCCGTCCAAGGTCTGACCATGGCGAAGGTAGCTTTGTTTTCTATCGAAAGCCAAAGCGTAACCACTACGCCAACGAGGTCCTTAAAATAAAAATAATAATAATTAAGGCCCCACTAAGGGTTTGTAGCGGACCTTTTTTCATTTTTCGTAAATTAATTAGTATTTTTTGTTAGTATAATTATGTATATTTTTGATATATTATCTTAATAATGTTGTGTACACTCTTAGTGGATTATTGAGTAGCCTTTTATATTATTTAAATATCTTGTATGTTGAAATTGCATTGATAATGATCTGTCAGTGTACCTATCCATATTAATACTATAAATGCGAAAGTAACTCTGTCTGTCTGTCTCGCTTTCACGTCAAAACTACTGAACCAATTTAACCGAAATTTGGTACACAGATAGTCTAGAGCCTGAGAAAGGACATAGGTTTTTTTACCCTGATATTCCCATGGGAACGGGTGCCATGCGGGTGAATGTTAAAAAATTTAAACAACGCCTCCCAGAAAAATGAAGGACAAATTTACGCCAGTATAAACTTTGCTTCTAATAATAGAGTAGGAGTAAATTTTCAATTCCACCAATTGAGGCTGATGTTCCAATTTGAAAAAATCTTTCAGTGTTGAATAGCCTATTTATTGAGGAAGGCTATAGGCTACATATCATCACACTATCTCAAAGTAACTATTCTACGCGAACGAAGTCGCGGGCAAAAGCTAGTAAATAAATAAATAAACTCACTCATATATCTATACTTGTTGAGCAGCTTGACGAAACTGAAACAGTCGTATCCGAGCAGCAATACTAGTCTGTTTTCCAGGTCTCGCTCGTCAGCAGCCTCGGATAGAGCCTTTAATACCTCGCTGGATTTGCCCTAGGGAAGAAATTGCAGTAATGTTATCATTATAAAAACACATTAAATCTGCCATTATATGATAAAATCTCACGACTATTATCCCCTAAAGGTTAGTCAGAGACTAGGCAAAAGCACCGCGAAAGCAGTCCACTGCCATAGTCCTTGCTTCACCAGCAGCGACTGCACTCAGCGTGACAGGTGGTGAGCCCGGCGCCGCTATAAGCTGTTGGATGTTGTGCAGTTCTAAGTCCATTGGTCACCTTTACGACACCCAAGGGAAGAGATGGGCTGGTAGTATTATTTTAATGAGCCGCTACCACAGTGCTCAATAAGCCACTACCACACAGCCAATAACAACACAATTTGACGATTTCCGTGGTCGAGTGGTCTGTTTGCTGGTCTTAAGGCGTCGCCATCTCGAGAGGTTCTGGATTTGATCCCCGGTGGGGGGAAATGTTTGTATGATGAATACAGGCATTTGTTCTCCAGTCTTGGATGTTTATATAAGTATTGTATATTTTCGGAATGGTTATATGTATTTATCTATAAATATATTTATCCGTCATCTAGTGTCCGTAACACAAGCATTAGTTGCTTAAAATGGGGCTAGTTGATAGGTACGAATGTCTGAAGATATTTAATTAAAATGATTCTAAATACACAATGTTTCTTATGAGAAATATGCCAAGTTTGTTTACTAAATAGGATAAGATTTAATTAAGTCATTTTTCCAGAATGTACCAAGTGCTTTTCTTGCCTAGCATGTCGTAAAAGGCGACTAAGGGTGTATTGGGTACTGGGTCTGTGATCGTGTAGGCGATGAGCTAGCCACTTGTTACTCTTTTACGATTTTTTATCTGTCCAAATCTAATTTGTTGTATGGCTAAATGTGGTCTTAAGGAACACAGTCCTCCTTGGACTGTCGACCCCTTCGGGGATTGCAGGCGTAATAGGCTAGTAGACTCATATCAAAAGTAATGAAAATAATGTGTCATTCACATAGTATTTGGTACAAGGGTCCGAAATATACCAAGTTCGATTAATATAAATAAATAAGGGATTGCTGTAGAAATTAATTCAATTATGTTTCATCTTTGCTTTTTTTTATCTGCTAAAAATGCTATTTCACCATGTTCGTGAAATAAGTTGAGTAACGCTTCAATCAAGCATAACTGTCGGCTGTGTCACGCATGCGTATTGAATTGTTTACAATAATCGTGACGCTACGGCACAGATAATTCATCAGACCATCAGGACCGAAGGCGTTTTGACATTTAAGCAAAACTCTTTTTTATAATTTAAAATTTATTGCGTTATAGGCTTCAGAATTTTTTAAAATTATTTATGGTGATGGCTATAAGTAATTAATCTCATAAAAAAAGGCTCAACTAGCCTATTGTATGTGTGTGTGTGTGTGTGTGTGTGTGTGTGTGTGTGTGCGTGCGTGCGTGCGTGCGTGCGTGCGTGAGTGCGTGCGTGCGTGCGTGCGTGCGTGCGTGCGTGCGTGCGTGCGTGCGTGCGTGCGTGCGTGTATTTTTCCAGCATTCAATATTATTCGGCTTACCTGTGACACCATGGCGTCCGGAAAATGCCTGGAAAGCCTTCTTTGCAGCCAGTAAGCGTCTATATCCATGGGGTGGAGAGTCGCGTCTCTTCTCTTCTGCGACTGTTCTTCTGTCAGCTGGATGGTAAAGATAATAAATAAAATAAATTCCTTTTAAATAACATAGAGAAATTTTAGAACAAATGATCTTGTTTATGATGGTCACTGATCGGAATAGGTAGAGCTATTTAGGTGTTTTTTTAAGGACTTTTGTCTTTACAGATATGTCAGTCCTATACAGACTTAGTAAAAACACAACAATTGACGACATTTCAAAATTTTAAGGTGTATATTTTATTGTTGTTAATAAAAATGGATAAAAAATTAAGAGACACATACGTGTCTCTTAATTGATTTTACAAAATGACGACTTTTTCATTCGTCTTTTTAAGTTTAAAGATCAGCTCATTCTAAAATGTCGTAAGCGCTAAATGACGTCATTCATACGCAGGAATATCGTTTTGGTTTTGCCTATTGTTGAGGAGTGAACTGAGTTTGTTTCTTAATAAAAGTACAACAAATAATAATATCGATATTTACTTATCATTACCACACAGACACACACTAACTGACTGATTATAATAAAAAACAAGACAAAGCTATTAAAATACAAAATAGTGTCAAAAGGTAAAAAACAAGTATAAAAGAAGGTCTCTCGCCAACACCTATGTTAAAAAAAAGTTTACTTTCGTTGACGTTTGACTTTTAACCGTCAAAATTGATTAGAACTTGTTTGAAATTTATAAATTTTCTCGAGAATTTTAGTTCATTTTACTTTGATATTATTGTTAAACCATGAAAGTGAGAGCAGGATTTCAATCCGCTGATTTCAATCAAATTGCAAAATATTGCAAACTTTTTAAATTAATTTATTTTATCATCAATGACTTAAGACTTACATTAGCATGAATCGCGTTCTTCCGCGTCTCCGTGTCGCTCCCGTCTTCTCCACTACTCTCTTTGTCCTTCTCATTGTCAGAGCCCTCTCCTTCCTCTCTCTCTTCCTCTCGAACCTAGTACAATTTAAAATTCAATATCGTTTATGAGGAGCGGTTTAGTGAGGAGCTCGGTGGCGAAGTGGTCAGTGCGCTTTGGCTTCGGTCGAAAACAAAGCTTCCTTCGCCATGGTCAGGCCGTGGATGGGTGACCAAGACTTTGTGATCTCGAGCTCCTCCGTGCTTCGAAAGGCACGTTAAGCCGTTCGTCCCGGTCGCATTTGTGACTGTTTCTACCCACCAACCCGCATTGGGCCAGCGTGGTGGTGTTACGACCCATACTCCTCATGTGTTTCTCCATGAGGAAGGCCTGTCCCAGCAGTGGGACGTATATAGGCTGATGACGAATATCGTTTATTAAATTAGATGCGTTTTACAAAATTTCGTGAAAGCGATTTTTGTTATTTATTATCTAAGAATGCAGTTTAAATTGTTTTTGAAATTCAAATGACTTCTTTCAGTAAAATGTTCTGCAATATTTAAGATATTTCTTTCTCTCCATGTGACATAGCCGTGGGCCGTCCAGTATCATCTCATATCTCAACCAGGTGAAATAAAACGTAAAACCAATAAAATAGGAATAAACATACTTTATAAGAAAATACCTTCAGATATAAAAATGTGAGCATAGTGAATTTAACATAACCTAAATCATCTATACATATTGGGTCCTTACCTATGTAATTGGTGTTTTTATTCTGTCTTAGTATTTTGTCTGAACTATTAAGATTCAGAGTATTCCTAAAAAATAATTACCTCGTCTAAAAATAGACTTTATTTTTTAGCTCTTTTGATTTGTTTTGATAATTTGTTGTAAGTTTAATTGTGTTAAAATTGAACACGGAGACAACTCTTTTTAAGTGCCTCCCGAATACATCATTTTATTTGCATTCACTTAAAAACGATAAATATTTTTTATCAAGTGTGATATTACACATATTACTAAAGCTTGTCTAATGATACATGCCAAATATTATTATCTTTGGATTTGTCGTTGTGAAGAAAACTGATAAAATGTCAGTATGGAAAATGCAGAATTCTCCAAAATCTCCATACAAAACACCAATTTCATAGGTAAGGACCTATATAATAAAACTGTTGAGGTGGAATGCCTGCTCATAGAAAAAAAATGCTTAAAACCAAGTCGGGATTATGTAAAAAGAGGAAAAATACTAAAAAAAATATTTTTTAAATTTTTGGTTTTTCTGTTTGCCGGTTTGTTTATCTGTTTGTACGGGCTTATCTCCGAAATGGCTAAACTGATTACAATAAATAAATAAAAATATCCTCCCCTCTTTTTACATCCCCCTAACATGGCTTTAAGCATTATTTTTCCTTCGTTAATCCTTTTCCTAGATTTTTACTTTGCAGCCGAAATAATTATCTTGCTGCCCAATTTATTATTCTGCTGGCGAAACAGTTATTTTGCTGCTCAAATAATTATATTGCTGACAAAATATATGTTTGCTGCCCAAATGGTTTTTCGCCTATCATTTTTGTTGTTGACCAAATAATTAAATGGGTGCCCAATTAATCACTTCCCTTTTTTAAAATATGAAATGTTTGGTATGAAATATCATTTAGCATTGACATTTCAGAATGTCAAATCACTTTGAATAAAAAAAACTAAAGGCGGCCAAACGTCGCGTCCACAGGTTTTGAGCGAATACATACATATAATCACGACTATTAGGTCCTTACCTATGAAATTGGTGTTTTGTGTGGAGATTTTGGGGATGTCTGCATTTTACATACTAACATTTTATCAGTTTTCTTCACAACGACAAATCCAAAGATAATAATTTTTGGCATGTATCATTAGACAAGCTTTAGCAATATGTGTAATATCACTCTTCATAAAAATTATTTATCGTTTTTAAGTGAATGCAAATAAAATGATGTATTCGGGAGGCACTTAAAAAGAGTTGTCTCCGTGTCCAATTTTAACACAATTAAACTTACAACAAATTATCAAAACAAATCAAAAGAGCTCAAAAATATAGTCTATTTTCAGACGAGGTAATAATATTTTAGGAATACTCTGAATCTTAATAGTTACAGACAAAATACTAAGACAGAATAAAAACACCAATTTCATAGGTAAGGACCCAATATTATCTCCTAAGGGTTAGTCAGACACTAGGCAAAAGCAACGCAAAAGCAGTCCGCGCTTCACCAGCAGCGACTGCACTCAGCGTGACAGGTGGTGAGCCCGGCGCCGCTATAAGCTGTTGGATGTTGTGCAGTTCTAAGTCCATCAGTCGCCTTCACGACACCAAGGGAAGATATGGGTTGGCAGTTCTTTTAATGAGCCGCTACCACACGAATACATAATAGGCGCAGAAATCTGTTTGTAATATACCCTCTCACCTCTCCATAAGCATCCTCGTCATCTTCCTCTGAAGACTCCTCGAACTGTACATTAATTCCGTACGTCTCATCTATTTCCGCGTTATCCTCATTCGATGCACTTATGTTGAAATCAGTTATTTTCTTACCTGTAAAATTAAATGTAATTTGAGTAAACAGGCCGTTTCCGTAAGAAATCAAACAAAATTTTGGCTTAGTGCTGTCAGAGCCTCTCCTCCATATAATTAAAGAAGAATTGATATATATTTAAGTTTTTTTTATATGAAAGATCACAGCAATATGTTAATTGATCTTTTTTTTATTGGGCCCCAAATGATTCATTACTGATAGCCATCACTATAAAAAATAAAATATAAATTACGTTTTTGCTTAAATGTCAAAAACGCCTTCGGTCCTGATGGTCTGTGAATTATCTGTGCCGTAGCGTCACGATTATTGTAAACAATTCAATACGCATGCGTGACACAGCCGACAGTTATGCTTGATTGGTTGTGGCTGGCGTTTGACAGATTTTGACCATGCGCAGTAATTGTTTACATGAAGCGTTACTCAACAAAATTCACGAATATGGTAGATAGCATTTTGGGCCAATGAAAAAAAAGTAAAAATAGAACATAATTTAAATTGAATTTCTACGGCAATCCCTTATTTATATTTATCGATATTGGTATATTTCGGACCCTTGTACTAAATACTATGTGAATGACAGATTATTTGACAACCTCCGTGGTCGAGTGGTATGTACGCCGGTCTCAAGACGTCGCCATCTCGAGAGGTTCTGGGTTCGATCCCCGGTGGGGGCAAATGTTTGTGTAAACAGGCATTTGTTCTCCAGTCTTGGATGTTTATATATGTATATTATATTCTGAATATTTATATATATTTATCTATTAAATATTATTATATTCTGATATTTATATATATTTGTCCGTCATCTGGTAATAATAATAATAATAATAACTTTATTGGAACAAAAAAACAATAAGTACAAATAAAATAGCGTTCGTTAATGCCCGCATTAGTGTAGAACTGTGTCGCAGTCATTAGCGCCCACCTCCAAAATACATAAATCTAATCCAATTATTAAAACATAAATTAATTATTACAAATTAAATCAAATTATATACAAAACATTAATTGAGTACATTTGAAATTAAATCAAGCAAGTCTCAAAATCAAAAAAATTTGAGCAGTGGCAGTTGTGGAGAAATTGGAGGAGGCATTTGCCAACAAAAGGCAAACGGACAAGGTTGTTGAGGGAGTGTAAATACTTATACAACTATCTCTAAATAAATATATATTACTGGGTCCTTACCTATGAAATTGGTGTTTTTTTCTCTTTTAGTATTTTGTCTCTAACTATTAAGATTTAGAGTATTCCTAAAAAATAATTACCTCGTCTAAAAATAGACTATATTTTTGAGCTCTTTTGATTTGTTTTGATAATTTGTTGTAAGTTTTATTGTGTTAAAATTGGACACGGAGACAACTCTTTTTAAGTGCCTCCCGAATACATCATTTTATTTGCATTCACTTAAAAACGATAAATATTTTTTATCAAGTGTGATATTACACATATTACTAAAGCTTGTCTTATGATAGATGCCTAATATTATTATCTTTGGATTTGTCGCTGTGAAGAAAACTGAAAAAATTTTAGTATGGAAAATGCAGAATTCCCCAAAATCTCCATACAAAACACCAATTTCATAGGTAAGGACCTAATATTATGCATGATAGGTTAAGTAAAACGCAAGGTAAAATCTTGTCTGAATAAATGCTTATATTATTATATTATTAACTAAAATTTGCTGAATCGTCACCAATATCTTTGATTTTGATGATAGAAAAGAAAATGCTGATGATTCTAATGAATAGGGACAACCGCCTCTCTGGTCTAGTGGTTGACACCACCGAGTGTTGTTCGGGAGGTCCGGGGTTTGATTCCCCACGGGAGCTGGGTTTTTTTGCTCGGTATGGTTGGTGGTAGGGCTTCTAAGCCCCGCGAGCGGCCGCGTGCGTTGGATGGCTTCCCATGCACGCATTTCATCAGCTGCCCTGTCTGGGGATTTCTCGAATATACCCTTTGGCGCAAACCCCGACCTAGTGCCTGGCTAGGTCTGGAAGCCCTGGGACCGGCTCGGAGAATTGCTTCAGCAGCTCCCACGGAAGGGCAAGGAGGGTATATCGGGGAGTTTTAGTGGGTATTCTTGGCCAACGCCGATCTAGTCCCACACACGCCTACCGCCTAGCCAGTGGTAGGTATGGTCCGTAATAAGGATTTCGTCTCGTCAAAAAAAGGGCTTCTAAGCCCACCTGGCTAGCTACCACCATCTTACCTAAATTTGTCGCCATAATAACAATGTTATAAAGCATTGTTGTGTTCCAACAATCAGAGGTAAGATAGCCGGTTCCTCAGTTGTTGAGGATTACAGGTGAAGCTCGCTTCCACCTTCGGCCTTATCGTCACTTACCACCAGGTGAGATGAAGGCCAAGAGCTTACCTGTCATATGTAAAAAAAAATATTTGTGATCTCGAGCTCCTCCGTGCTTCGGAAGGCACGTTAAGCCGTTGCTCCCGGTCGCTACTTGCGACTATTTCTACCCACTAATCCGCATTGGGTCAGCGTGGTGGTGTTACGGCCCATACTCCCTTTGTGTTTCTTCATGAGGAAGGCCTGTGCCCAGCAGTGGGACGTATTGGGTCGAGGACGTACTTACTAAAATCTCTAAATGTTTCTTACCTAAATTAACTAGAACTGCAAATCTCTCATCGGCCAAAGGCCCCAGGAGCATTTCAATTTCCTTCTTCTTCTCTGGGTCTTTTAATTTGTCGTTTTTTAGCACTACTAAAACCTGAAAAACAAGAGAAGTAACAAAGGTTATGGATGTCGATATCGATTAGGTGTGCAACTTTATTGATTTTATCATGTACGGTGATGTATAGTCTTGTAGGTAATAATGGTACAATCCCAGTATCATTTGATATTGTTGTTTTCATGTACTGTAGTGGGGCTTTATTTGTAATACGGAGTCATCTTAGCTACGAATCTATTTTCTTAACTACTTTCATGGGTTGACAGGCAGAGATCTCTGTTAGGGATATTTCCGCCCTTGCAAACATATCGCTCATCCAAAAGAATAATGACATAATTACCACAAAGTCGAAAATGAGTTTTTGATGCCATAACTTCATGTTTTGCACGTTTTATCTACGGTAAAAACGACAGAATTGTTGTTCCATTAGTTTCCGAAAGAGAGTCATTGCCGTCATGGTGTTGGCCTATACTCCGAAAGGATACGCGGAAACATCGCCAAAGTTTATAAAATGTAGACAGATTTATAAAAATAAAACTAAAATTGAATATAATGTTGTTTAAATTCATGATTTATTCCCATATCCAAACCTAGTTTAATGTCATAATTGTATTATTTGATGTATAAAATGTCATAAATGTACGCCTGGTTTGTTTTATTTCGTTTTTTCAAATAGTTATCTTAAGTTTTCTCGCAAACTTTTTATGTTATATTATTGGTAGTAAAGTAACACAACATAACTATTAAAATATATCAATAGAATGATTGGAAATACACAATATTTTTGATGTCAAACTTTTAAAACGCTCTCCTGAAAAATCGCAAAAACGTAATTACGTCAATATTCTTTTGGATGAGCGATATGTTAACAACATGTTTCATGTGATTGTTTTTGAATTGCAATAAAGAGTATAATATATTTAGTAAATATTTTAATTAAAGGGGTGTTAGTGTAGAGAAGCAGGTTCGCAGAAGCAGAGCAGAGAAGTAGTCCTCCCCTCAACGTTACTCAAAACGCGAATATTATAAAGTAAATAATGTAAACATTGTAAAGAAATGCTTCTTTAAGAATGTTACTCTTCTATAAATGCACTAAACTTATAAGGCTTCCCCAAGATACAGGCAAAGCCTAGTTTGGGGACCCCTGATTATTTATGTAACTTTCAAACTCTGTTGTGCACAAATTGTTAACCTACATGTAAAACAGTGTATTATTTAACTGTGTTTTATCTGTGCAATAAAGATTATTATTATCTCTCTTTAGATAATCTCTCATTTCTGAGGTAAATTGCGTTCGCACGCGGGCTTGCAACCAAGCGTGCGGACGATCATAAGAATAAGACTGTTGTTTTTTAAATGTGATTTTTATGTTGTGGTAATATTTGACGTGGTTAAAGGGTCTAAGTAATGTTATTATTATTATTAAACTAAATAGACTTACCTCATCACAAGCTCCGCACAGTATATCCCTCGGCTGATCACCTAGCGAGCCTTGCATGAATGACAGCAGCAGTTCGTATGCGTGCCTTGTGTGCTGCGCGCGCGGTCGGTACAGCACTCCGGGGGTGTCGTCAGCCCAGGCCACTCGAGCTGTCTTTGATTTGGACAGCTCGTACGATGCTTCATCTCGTTTCTGACGTCTGACGAGGAAAATATCAATCTCCAATATCTCAAGTACCAATTTCACGTACGTCTCAATCCAAATTGCCAAAAAGGTAAACAAAACAAAGGTAATGTTTCATCTCTAAAATGTTTTGTGATGACTGTAGGTAATTGAAATTAATTGAAACGGACAATAATTGTTACCGTTAATTATATTTACGTGCCAATGTCCATTTAAATAGTGTGATTATTGAATAACAAATTCGGTAGGTCGGCGTTTTTGTTTACCTTTTTGGCAACTTGGATTGAGACATACTATACACATCACGCCTGCAATCCTCGAAGGGGTAGGCAGAGTCCAAGGAGCACTGGGTTCCTTAAGACCACATTTAGCCATACAAAAATTGGGTTTGGTCAGATGAAAAATCGTGAAAGAGTAGTAACAAATGGCTAGCTCATCGCCTAATCACAGACCCAGTACCCAATACGCCCTTAGTCGCCTTTTACGACATGCTAGGCAAGAAAAGCAGTTGGTACATTCTTTTTGTGTACCAACTTCAGGTAAGCTTAATGTCATTTAAGTCACTTAATATCTGTATAATTTGAACCCATTTATGGCACTAGTGTCCCACTGAAGAGTAAGAAACATTGCATTCAAGAGTAGGCTAACTGGTTAGAAGTAGGAGAGGTGCCATGAATGGGACAATTTTCGATATCGAAAGACCTTGAGCAAGATAATGATAATAGTAAAAAAGTTTTTATCTGTACTGTAACTACCTTCATCATCAATAATATTATAAACGTAAAACATAACCCTCTTAAGCCATGCTGCACATAAAGTTCAAATAAAAATTTCGTATGATTTGTCCCATTCAAGACTAGGTCGTCATGAAAGGGACTTGTTAATATAAAACCAATAATTAACAGATTCTTGATAATTATTATAGACTAGCTTTTGCCCGCGACTTCGACCACATAGAATAGTTACTTCGAGATAGTGTGATGTTATGTGGCCTCCTCGATAATTTTATTTGATAGTAACGTTGTAGTTGTTAAAAACAAGAGTAATGACAAATTTATCGTCAAGATTTGACAAATTTATCGTCAAGATGGGCGGATTAAGCCATCCCCTTTGTGTGTTGAGTGTAACAAGGTAGAAGATTTACTTCACTTTTTAATGGAATGCAAGCTGACTCAGTGCAATCGACAAAGGTTTCTTCCCATGCAAATTGAGAATGGTGGCATTAATATGATTTTAAATAACCCCATTTGTAGGGACGCCATACAGATCTATCTATTTGTTAAACACTCATACAGTGAATGTCAACAAGTTGCTTTGTGAGAATTTATAGGGAGAGTTGTTATGCTGTATTTGAGTCTTCCTATGAGGCTGACATGGTTTCCAAGTGTGACTAAAGCCTATATAAAATAAAAGATTAAAAAAAAAAAAGATTTGCAAACATAAGACTGGACAGAAGAATATGGCATTATGTGTACTGGACAACAAAAAATATCTATACATATAATAAAATTGTAGAGGTTGAATGTCTGTACATATAAAAAGAAGCTTAAAACCAAGACATTGGGATGTAATAAGAGGGAAAATACCAAAATAATTTGTTTACATCTGTTTGTACGGACTAATCTCCGAAATGGCTGGACCAATGTCCATGAAATTTTGCAAAGTGATACCTTATATCCCTGGTCAACATCTAAGATACTTTTTAGTCCGGAAAATTAAAGGGTTCCCATGGGAGAGTTAAAAAATCATAGCAACTGCAGACAAATTCACGGACAGATGCTAGTGGTAAATATTGGGTCCTTACCTATGAAATTGGTGTTTTTATTCTGTCTTAGCAATTTGTCCTTAACTATTAAGTTTCAGAACATTCTTATAAAATATTTGCCTCTTCTAAAAATAGATCATATATTTGAGCTTGTATTATTTAATTTGATAATTTTTTGTAAGTTTAATTGTGTTAAAATTAGACACAAAGACAATTATTTTTAACTGCCTCCCGAATACATCATTTGATTTGCATTAACATAAAAACGATGAATAATTTTTATCAAGCGCATTCACACACATATTGCTAAAGCTTGTCTAATGATACATGCCAAATATTATTATCTCTGGACTTGTCGTTGTGAAGAAAACTGATAAAATGTTAGTATGTAAAATGCAGACATCCTCAAAATCTCCATACAAAACACCAATTTCATAGGTAAGGACCTAATATAATAGATTTAGTAAACAATGTGCCTGAGCTGGCTTCCCAGCCAGGGATACTGCAGACATTCATTCATAAGCCATTGATTTATGAATGCCATTAATTTATGAATCTGTGTCTGTCTGCAATATCACAGACTGTGGGAAGCCAGCTTTAATGATATGGCTATTTATTTATTATTACTAGAGATGCACCCAATATTCGTTTTGTAATTGGTGTATTCTGCATCATTTACATTATTTGTATTTGGCCCGATTATTCGGTTTTTGTTGTATTTTCTTAGCTAGGTATATAAGAAAAAGATATAACTTCTATAAGATTTATGTCACTCATGTCAACATAATGATTTCATAGGCTAGTATAGGAAACTTTTATTTTAACGTCGCCTGTAGTGACACTAGACGTACATGTTGGCTAAGTTGTTCCCATGGCTAAGCAAAGTAATTGTGAACCAAATAATTCGGCCAAATATCCGGTTCGGTGAAGGTGGAACTGAATAATATTCCGTATTGGGTTATTCGGCGAAACCACTGTTTGGCGAATCTCTAATTATTACAAATACATAGTAAATGCAGTTTTCAGCTACAAAATAGTTGATTGAGGCAATAAATACGTTCACAGCTTAAAAATATCCTCTTTAAACAACATAATGGTATTTAAATTTGAAATAAAAAGTATTTGTGATATATTTACTTGGCTTTTCTCTCCTCTGCTTTATCAGGCTTAGTTCGCTGAGCCCGATCTCCCATTCGGGTTCCTCCAAGTTTCCCAGAGAGAGATAACACCTCCCCAGTGGCCTCATCGCGACCACGGCGCTCTATTAATCTTACATCGGCTTGGAGGACAAGATTGGAGTTCTGAAGGATAAAATATTGTGTAATTAATACATCATTATTTAGACAATTTCAACCAAGAAGTACATGCCTTTTTAAATTGTTTTCGATATTCTTGGTGTAAAAACCATGATAAATTTTGAACTCAACAGAAAAATCGTTTTAAAATAGGCGTTATGAAAATGATATTTGTACTCACTGCTTTATACTCGTATTGCAACTGTCTGGCAGCCGCATCCGCCATAATGTGGCTTTAGCTCAATGATTTATACCAAAAAATCACAATATCACGATTCAATTATCTAAATATCAAGCACAAAATCACAACAAACACGCAAAAATGATAGTTGTGAGGTTATGTTATTGCGCCGACGCCATTTTCCTTAACTTTTTTTTGTTGTTGTAAAAATCTCATTTCATATTCAGTTTTACGGCTCTGGTTGCAAGACCTTTTGAGCCACACGTTAACAGTAGAACACTTGTCTTCAGTTGCTAGTGTAATGCATTTCAATGCATCTTGGGAGAGTTTGGCGTCAAACGATCGATGGTAGACATGTGACTGTGGTGTTACTTCGATGAGGTGGATTACCACGATATAAAAAACCCATCGTTTTTCACATCACTTGACGATTATTTCAATGATTCTCCATATTGCTCATCATTATTGACACTTACTACACAAAACTACACTGATTTTACGCAACAAGATCAACTCCGAAACAATATTACAATCACTGAAATAAAAATTACGTCTGCCATAGTTGAATGGCGCCACAAAAACTCCGTCCGTCATAGTCAAATGCCGCCAAAAACTCCCTTAACTTTCTTTTTGCGTTTTAAAATAAAACTAATAGCTTTGCATTTTCTACTGATGTTGGCACACCTGAATAAAAAAATCTTCAAATTCCTTACTTACCTATAACGGTAATGGTAAATTGTGGGTAAATATTCCGGCGTTGCCGGTAAGAACAAAGATTATTTCACCGGACTGTGTTTGCCGGGGTCAACAACATTCTATGAACATTTAATACCGTCACTCTAAAATTATTATTAATTTTTTGCATGTCCTTAAGGTATAATATCCATCAGCATATTCATCGTCTACAATTCTACATGAATCAGTTTGCAGGCATTTTCAAATTTTAAAAATTATTTATTAATTTTGGTCTTGGTTATCTTTACAAAGTTGTTTGTATCAAAGGTCAAAAGCTTTTTAATTTGATTTATAACAGTGAGAATAAGGTAGCGCTAGCCGAGTTGGAACGGACGGGTCACTATTTGTTCACGAGGTCGCAAGACTCGCGGGTTCGATTCCACCGCCACCGCCGCACTTTGAATAAATTTTTTATACAGTCGATTGTGAATATGCTAGTTGACTCATATCAAAAGTAATGAAAATAATGTGTCCTTTACATAGTATCTAGTACAAGGGTCCGAAATATACAAAGTTTAATAAATATAAATAAGGGATTGCTGTAGAAATTCAATTTATATATGTTTTATATTAAATTTTTTTTCCATCTGCCAAAAGCGCTACCCACCATGTTCGTGAAATTAGCTGAGTAATGCTTCATGAGAACAATTACTACGCATGGTCAAAATCCGTCAAACGCTAGTCGCAACAAATCAAGCATAACTGTCGGCTATCACGCATGCGATTGAATTGTTAACAATAATCATGACGCTACGGCACAGATAATTTATTGACCATCAGGACCGAAGGCGTTTTTTACCTTTAAGCAAAAACGTAAATGGGTCAACTAGCCTATGATTGTGAATATCGCTTGCGTGAAGCATGCGATACATGGCAACAGGTTCGCTACCTGTTTCATGAAGACTTAACATAACTGGCGAAATTGATGGTATTTTACAATAGATTTCAATCAAGGCACCCTTCAAAATAACACATTCTGATGGGGGCGGGGGGAGGGGAACCTATTGTTGGGGTTTTGGAAACCTATTGTTCCCTTTTTTTTCTAAGTGTCACAATAACAACAACATTCCAACTAACTTGGCCCAACCTAGGGACAAACAAAAACAATATAAAAAAACAAAAAATATCACTAACTAAACCATAAAATAAAACTCATTCTAGGATTTATTTGGAAATATAGATACAGATATTCGAACATAACAAAACATTTCATCACGCCTTTTTCCCCGAAGGGGAAGGCAGAAATGTTGAGTCTCCATCTAATAGGTGGCGAGCCTGTTGCCATGCACCAGGCATACTGTGTCCCACAGACTCCTACCGCGTCCTACAGACTCCTACCGCTGGAAACAGACGGTGGGAGTTTGGGATTCACTCTCTCATGTCCATCGCGATCAGCTGTTTTTGACAGTTCCCATACATTTGATTATGATCTCTATTACGTGTTAAAATTGAAATTAGAATGAATAAATGACTGATGACTAACAGTAGTTAGTTACCATCGGTCGAAACTTTGATACCTAAATAAATATAAATATACGTAGGTATGTTAAAATTTTTAAGATAAAGGTACCTAAGTATGTGACTTTAGTCCTAACGACTCCTAACGATCAGCTGTTATTGACAGTTCTCCAATGCTGCCAACTTCGTTATACAAACTTATAGAATGAATGGTAAGCGCGCACGTGTAGTAAACAGATAATCGCGTACGCGCTTCGTTGTAGGCCGGAACTTCGATCTTGAGGTCAAGGGCGGCTTTGGCGGCTTTTGACTTTTCTTACGTCATTTTGACATGACAATTTGTTTTCATGATAATACTCGATAACACTATATTAATACTTCTGTTTAACATGATCATGTATAAACAACCCCCCCCCCCCCCTCCTTACCCCTCCCCCTCCCCTCCCCCTTCAACAAAGACTACGTTGTTACTTATATCTACTACGACTATCAGTAGTTACTTATATAAATCATCGAAGTAAAAAATACTATGCTGTCACTCTTACAAAAGATAGTTCTAAGCGAGTTTAATATAAGGTAACAACAATTATAAATACTTGAAAAAGATAAAGGCACTACAAATAACCTTGAACAGCAAATTTTCCCATTCAAGCACAAAATCTATACAAATAAAACTGTAGAGGTCAAATGTCTTTACATAGAAAAACAATGCTTGAAACCAAGTCAACGGAATGTAAAAAAAGGGAATATACCAAAAAAAAATTTAAATGCTTTGTTTCTCTCTCTGTTTGTATGGGCTAATCTCCGAAATGGCTTGATCAATTTTAATGTAATTTTGCATGGTGATAGTAATACCTTATATCCCTGGTTAAAATTAAAGGGATTCCGTGGGATAATAACTAGTAAAAAAACCATAGTAACTAGTGATTTAATAAAATTACTGACCCTCTCGGTTACATTCGAAATGTGGGTGTTAGTAACACCTCTGGCTCCCCTTTTGGGGATAGAGGCATGATAATATATAATGACGATAAAACATGATAATAAAAGTTTTGTGTAAAAAAAAAAAAAAAAAAAAATAATTTGTGTGGTCGGTCAATGCACGTTTGTGGGTGAAACTGTACTAAGATTAGGGTTGTCACTATAATAAAAAATCAGAATATTGATTAGTTACATTAACCTTTATGAAAGAATTGCATGATTATAGAAAATCAGCATAACCTTTTCTTATCTTTTCAAAGTCGTATCATACTATCTACCATGTGAAAATGATTAATTTTATATGCGATGATACGGCTTTGAATCGACAGAAAAACCATTTTTATCATAAAGTGGTAGCCCTGATTATCGATTGAATGAAATGAATGAACGAACTACTCATCGTGCGGCATTTACGCGTTCGAACTTCGCAATCTTCGCATTGCGTCGATAAGTCGCGACCGTGAGTTAGACGCCAATTGTTTTTCTCTTTCACTCGGCTCTGCCAGTGAAACTGAATATAATTCGTTCGCGCTTAAGATGGCGGCCCCATCTAACGGCAGTGGTAATTTAGTAGAAGAATTTGAGGAATCTTTTCAGGTATGAAGCTTTTTGTATTTTATCACGAACTATCATTAATGTTTAAAAATTGTTTTTCATTCATAACCTCCATGCACACATAAATAGTAGATCTTTGTTGACAACTGTCAAAATCAAATACCAACATTCAAAATCCAAACACGCTCTCGGGTGTTGCTTGCGAGTAGAAGCTGCGTAAGCTAAAAGAATTTAATAATCTACCAAACTCGAAAGTCTTTGGTGTCTACGTGACCTAATTTCACTTATGAAGCTTCGACAAATTTTCGTTTATTGAAGGGATTTTGTTGCAAGCAAGCGAACGCATCTTTATCATTCAAGTCGGCCATTTTACTGATAATGTTTTCACATAATTACGAAAGTGTAATCGCGTGTACTTTAAATAAATTTTAAGTACTCTGGACAGTAAATTGCTCATAAAAATATTGTTAATGGCGTCAAAACTAGTAAAGTGTAAAATAAAGTACTTTCCAAGAGTGATTTTCGAGTGACGAAACTGTGTGTTGATTTTGGACATCGCGTGTGATTGTGTGGACAATGTCTGTGCCTTTGGATGATATTTCTGGTTCTTGGGGCGGAGTTTCCATACAGGTATTCCGCCCGACATGGGAAGAATTTAAGGATTTCAACAAATATATCCAGTATATGGAGTCAAAGGGTGCACATAAAGCTGGCCTAGCGAAAGTGATTCCACCACCTGAATGGGTTCCTCGAAAGTCTGGTTACAATCTGGACGAGCTCAACGTGACCATACCCTCACCCATTTGCCAAGTTGTGACCGGAAAGCAAGGTTTATTTCAACAAATCAATATTCAGAAAAAAGCCATGACTGTGAAACAATTCGCTGTTATGGCTAACTCGGCGAAGTATTGCACGCCTCGTCATTCGAGTTTCGAAGATTTGGAAAGAAAATATTGGAAAAACGTTACGTATGTTGCACCGATTTATGGTGCTGATGTCAACGGCAGCATAACAGATCCAGATGTTACAGAGTGGAACATAAATCATTTGGGAACTATCCTTGACTTCGTAAACTCCGATTATGGTATTGAAATCGACGGTGTCAACACAGCATACTTGTACTTTGGCATGTGGAAGACTACCTTTGCTTGGCATACAGAAGACATGGATTTGTATTCTATTAATTACCTACACTTTGGCGAGCCTAAGACTTGGTATGCCATCCCACCAGAACACGGGAAAAGATTTGAAAGAATTGCATCAGGATTCTTCCCAACTTCGGCTAAAACATGTCAAGCTTTTCTTCGCCACAAAATGACTTTAATATCACCACAGATCTTGAAGCAATATTCTGTGCCTATAAACAAAATAACACAAGAAGCAGGAGAGATAATGATAACCTTCCCATATGGTTACCATGCTGGTTTCAATCACGGATTCAATTGTGCCGAGTCTACAAACTTTGCTGCGCCTCGTTGGGTGGAATATGGGAAACGAGCACTGCAATGCACTTGCAGCAATGATATGGTGAAAATTTCCATGGATACTTTTGTAAAGCGCTTCCAACCAGACCGTTACGACTTATGGCTTAAAGGACAGGATATTGGATGTCATCCAGAACAGCCTGAGAAAATGGTTCCAGCACCACACCCATCAGGACAAGACATTCTTTGTAATAAGAATAATACTGAACTGCCAGAATCCTTTGTGGAAGCTGAAGAAGAGAACTCAAAGAAAAAGAAACGCCACCCTCTCCACTTGAAAAGAGCAATGGCAAGCAAGAGTATTTCCGAAGGTGCAATCGCTGTATCCATTTTAGGTCATGACGTTATGGATGATGATGAGATGACAATGGCTGAAGGGGATTTAGACATGATGACTTCAATGAAGAGACCAATGCTGCCTATGGACCCTGATGACACACAGCTAGATGTCCTTGAAGATATCTGGTTGAAAGGTGATGAGATGGATCCGTCTGAGGCACAACTTCCTGATGTTGGGTATATTGATTCAGATAGAGATTCAGACTATGAGGGTCCAAAGACGAAAAAGTCTTCAAAACTAAGGAAGAAGAGGAAAGAAAGTGTGAAGAAAGAGCCCAAAGAAATAAAGCCTAAAGTAGAGAAATTAGAAGAAGATTTAGTAGAAAATAAAACAAACCCACCAAAAAAAGGTAGAAAAGTGAAAAAATTATCAGAAGAACAGTTAAAGGATATGGCAGCTGTAGTCTCTAATTGGGACTCTCCACCTCATCTGGAAAATCTCAGTCCTGCATCAATTCCCTTTATTGAGCCTTTGGACCCTATAGTAGATCCTTTACAAAACCCTACTGAAGCTATTGTGGACTCCATAAACCAAATAAACCAACCTGCTACAGAACAACAGTGTACAGTCAAAGAGCCTAAAAAACGAAAATCAGACCCAAATAAACCTAAACCAGAGAGGGTTAAGAAAGAAAGGGTAAAAAAGGAGCCTAAAGCGCCGAGAACCCCGAAGCCTCCGAAAGAGCCCAAACCGCCAAAAGAGCCCAAACCCCCTAAAGAGCCTAAGCCGCCAAAGGAGCCTAAAATTAGAAAACCGAGAGTCCCAAAAGAGAAAAAGGAAGGAGAAATCAAAGAGAAGAAGCCAAGGAAACCTCGCACACCTAAAAAGCTTCCAAACTTTGAATATAATTCACCTTTAGAACCTATTATGGCCAGAGATAAGCTTGCACATCCAGCATATAGTCCTCAGAGAGTAAAAGAACTTTCCACTTCAACTATAACATCAACAATGACATCCTCACAAAACAATATGGCATCTAAGACTTACCCATCTTTCCAAAGACAGATAACACCACCGAAACCTCTTCATTCTCCTCCGAAAGAGGTCCCCAAGTCTTATTCAAGTATCATACTAGAAAACACCCGAGTGCCTGCCATCATTCCGCCTATAAATAAAAACCCCAGTGCATTTGAAGGTGAATTCCATAAATTTATGAACACAAATCAAAGTGTGCTCCCAACTACCACATTAAAAGAAAAGGCGAAGAGATCGCCAAGCAAGAAAGTTATTGTTGAACCTGTTGAGCCACCGAAACCCCAACTCGACTGGCAAATGCCAATTGGTCAGTATAACGACAGTATATTCCTAAATACTCCTTTAGATTATAGAACATACCCATCACAGAATGTGACAGACAGACCGAATCAGAACCAACAAGAGCGACCATGGAGAACAATGGAGGGAAATTTCTACCAGCCTGAAATGTACCAAAATGTCCCTTCAATGTTTGGTAACCTCAGCAATGATTACTACAGAAGTCCCTACCAATCTCCCTGGTACTACCAGAAATAAAATACTATAAGTGTAGTCTAAAGTAAATTAATTCAGGAGTGATTATTAAGTGTTAAGCATTTGAGGTGAATTTTAAACGATGTTTAAAATATTATTTATAATGGCAATAAATTTTGCTGTAGTACGTACAGATGTTACTGTGAATGTTTGATAATATAGTTGAAGTGGTGACTGTCGGTTTAAAATTATTAGGATCAACGTTATTTTGTAATAACATTATCTAGAAATGGTTTAAGAGTAAGTTCTTTTGAACATACAAAAATTACTAAAACATTTTTTCAAATAAACATGAGAGACAATTTATACTCTAGTGGCTTTCCGCAGTTTCATCCGGGTGATACCCATTCCCGTATGTATATCAGGATGAAATATATCGTTAGGCACCCAGGGATAGTGTAGCTGCCCAAAAGTTCATTTTTCAAATCTATCCCAATATCAAATAGTTTTCGCGTTTATTCTTTGCAAACAAACAATCAAATCTTTCCTTTATTATTAGTACTACAGACAGATCACCTATTGTTAATATTACTCAATTTAGTACACTATACAGTCACTGAAAAGAGTTTGATACATAAACAAATTTTTCTATTACACTATTTAACAAAAGGTTAAGTAAAAATACAAGTAATACATTATTTTTATAGTTCTTTGCAGTATTTTTAACAATAACAACTTGTTTATGAATGAAAATATAATATAGATTGGCAACTCTAGTGATGTTTATGTTCTTTTTATGACATTTATGAGTTATTTATGGTGCATTCAAAATGTTGTATAGAACAAAAGTAATGTAAATATTTTCAAATGCGGCATTTGATATGCAAACCCTTGTTTCATCGTCATCATTTGTCCACTGCTGGACTCAGGTCTCCTTAAGAAAAATCATATAAACCTTGTTTATGTGCACTCTATTAGTTTTTCTTGAAGTTATAAGAAGATAAGCAGTATCGCATTATTTTCAACCTGACTCAATAATTGAGACTTATGTTTTTTGTATAGAATGTTTCATGTTGACTGTATAGAATGGTACTTCTTCAGGATGTTTCGCAATTGGTTATTGTAATCAAACAAATATTTCTGCGAAGCTCAAGTGATTAATGCTTGTTTTTATGAAAATCAGTAGTACATGTAGAATTTTTGTTTCCACCACACCCCTTATGCTTGTACATCCACAGTAACACAAAAAATGTTAATATTTTAAAGCGTGTGCGTGAATTCTGCGATGCAGTGTATATTGCGAGTTTTGTTAACTATTATATTAAATTCCAATCATCTCGCCACAGAACTGAATTTTTTGTATTATAATTTGTCTTATTTTTAATTGAAAGTGTAATGTTAGAATGGGTTTGTGAATCAACTTGAATGCAACTGTACGGTTGTAATATAACCTCTTTTAACATTTTTAAAGTAGTGTTGGTGTGAGATACTTCAAACGTTATGTTGTATTGGAGATGTGCACTTATCATATTTATTAAGTTGGTTCCTTAATCTAGTTTGTCCACTGTATGTACTATAAGCTGTTTACATTACGTCCTGCTTTTAGCAATCGTTTTAAAAATGTTTAAGAGGTTAATGCCACAGGCCTTGCAAACGGTGCTGTGTTAGTTAAAACTACCTTCCAAATTCGAATGGATGTATAAGAACACTTCCTTTGCATATAACAAGTCATAGACAAATAGATCACAGCATTGTAATAGCAAAGCCTAGACCGTATACAGTATTTTCTTGAAATACAGATATCTTATTAAATCACTATGGCTTAAAAAGGGATAGCAAATGTTAGGGCCGATTCTGTAGACATAAACTAAATTGTGTATCTATCCTTTTCTAACTATACGTAGAAGAGAAGAATAGATACACTATTTAGTTTAGTTTGTGTTTATGGAATCGGTCAATACCCATAGTTTCTAACTGGCAGCTTACTTGATATTTTTAAAATTCGAAGGACTCAACAAGCATTTAATTTGTGCCATAGTGTCAAAGTATTTTTTAGCTATCCCTCACTTACCCATACTGAGAAATGAGATGCAAAACCGAAATTTTTATTTGTGTGATTAATAATTTGTAAGGATTTGTTTCAAGGATTTTTTGATTATAAAATTCGAGAGTAAAATCAGCCTCCGAAATAAGGTAACAGTCCCATAATCACTTGCGTTTTGAGGTTGACTCTACTCTTAACAGCTAGCATACTCTCGAACGCAATCTCAATTAAAACTCAACAATAACACAATCCAATATCTCAAAATGTCGCGACTACAGAGGCAGTAGGAGAGTACTAATTTCAGCTAAGCTCAATGTCATTTAAGTCACTCAATATCCGCATAATTTGAACCCATTTATGGCCATAGTGTCCCACTGAAGAGTGAGGAACATCACAATCTCAAATTCGATCGATCGGGATTGCGTTCAGTGGTAAGCTGGTTACCAACTGGTTACCATACACAAACCCATTCTTTATTAGTCAACGATGTGCCAGGCTACTAAAAGGCATTTTCAACTTTAATTAGAGATTATAGAGGTGTATATTTAAGTGACAGATGCTTTCAAGTAGCTTGGTGTGTCAGATACAATACCTAGCTTAAAATATTTTATCAATTTGTTTAAAAATTTACTAAAATTGTATATTATTTTAAATGTCATTCTTATGTGCACAAATTGGCGATTGTAGATTATTCAGTTGGATATAGAATGGTCTTAATTATGGCGTCTTCATAAGATATCTTTATATACTCATACTAGCTGTTGGCCGCGACTTCGTCCGCGGTTATTATGGTTTCTAAACTATCCCACGGGAACTTTAATGTTCCGGAATAAAAAGTATCTCAGATGTTGACCAGGGATATAAGGTATCACCATGCAAAATCGGTCCAGCCATTTCGGAGATTAGCCCGTACAAACAGACACACAGACAAAAACATTACAAAAAAAAATATTTTCGGCATTTTCCCTCTTTTTACTTATTACAACCCTGACTTGGTTTTAGGCATTTTTTCTATGTACAGGCATTCGACCTGTACCAGTTTTATTAAAACTTATTTCTGCCGATAACGAACTCGTTTCCTAGGATACATGACGTTACTTTACCAAGACCCTTCTTTATATGACCGTATTTTGTGCGCATACCAATGACCAAGCAAGATTTGTAGGATGCGGTAAGATAGTGTTAATAGCTAATATTATTTTAGTTAAGATAGATGTTTTATTGAATTAAATGAATGACAATGCTAGCAAGAATTTTTATTACACCTGCCTTCATACATTTGAATACCTGCTTACTTCTTGGGTTATGGGTACATACATATAATCACTACTATCTTCCCTAAGGTTAGTCAGAGTCTTCACCAAGCAGTGACTGCACTCAGCGTGACAGGTGGTGAGCCGCTATAAGCTGTTGGATGTTGTGCAGTTCTAAGTCCATTAGTCGCCTTTACGACACCCAAGACAAGAGATGGGTTGGTAGTATTCTTTTAATTGTACAGGAACCTACAGGCTAGTTTATTGGTACAGTCGAGTACAAAAACATGAATACACTTTTTAAAGATAATCTTGATTTCCATCTACTAAGAGTCGTTTAGTGTCAAAAGGATTTGTTCCTAATTAGTCATTCATATACCTACCCTATTCGACACTTTCCTAACTAGTCATATTCCGGTACAGTCAAATTAAATCGTGATGCTTATTAATAAGTATGAGGATGACAAATTAGGAATTATGACGAATCAGGAACAAATCGTCAAAAGGGGTTATATATTTTTTAGTCGACCGTTAATTTTTTATCATCACTGATGGTTTTTTTTGTAACATTCACACCTATCAACTAGCCCCATTTTAAGCAACTAATGCTGCTACGGACACTAGATGCCGGATAAATATATTTTATAGATAAAAAAATACTTACATATAAATATCCTGAATATATAAACATCCTAGACTGGAGAACAAATGCCTGAAAATTCATCACCCAAACATTTGCCCCCACCGGGGATTGAACCCAGAACCTCTCGAGATGGCGACGCCTTGAGACCGGCATACAGACCACTCGACCTCGGAGGCATTTCAGATAGGATATTGATCCAAGGAACCGAGTGCAGATCCAACGGAAATGTCAGCCTTTCGGGTGAGATATCAGCAGAAGGTTTAGCAGTGAACGACTAGCTGTCTGTCGGTGATTCGCGTGGCCGTGGTAACCAGCTGTGTATTCCGAAGGCCAAGGCGAAGTCGTGAACAGCTGCCCAGCATGACCGGTCTCTCCTGAACTGAGCCACTCACACCCAGTTGCAGAAACGAACTTTAAAATTTAATGTCAGCATTATCTCTAATGCTCCATTAAATTTATTTATTGAAGTGTCAAAAGAACACCATAGCATAGTTTTACGTTGCACAAAACGACATTAGCACCCTGTCAATGCTAAAGAGACATTAGCTAGAACTGTGTTGTGTAACAATCTTAACTTTAATGAACTTTAAAGTTTTAATGTCTCATTAACAAATGTCGTCCTTAAAAAATCTTTGTACAACTGAGTGTCAGTCTTTTATTTTTATAGTATCTCGTACTATTAGCTATAAAAAAATAATCATTAAACAACAGTTTAGTATACTTTTAATCATAATCAAAAAGAATGTGCCAACTGCTTTTCTTGCTTAGCATGTCGTAAAAGGCGACTAAGGGCGTATTGGGTACTGGGTCTGTGATTGTGTAGGCGATGAGCTAGCCACTTGTTACTACTTTTTCACGATTTTCCATCTGACTAAAACCCAATTTTTGTATGGCTAAATGTGGTCTTAAGGAACACAGTGCTCCTTGGACTCTGCCGACTACAGACTTGTATGTATGTATGTTAATTATAATGAAGTCTGTAATTACTATTTTATTATTACGGAATACCTAAGCCGGTTATCCTTTAAGACCAAAAAAAATTTATCGTTGTCCTCTATTCCCTGGGTTAACTTATGTCTAGTAAAATAGATTTACGTCCGCATTTACTTGCATAGGATGAAAATTTGTGGGGTGTAAGCTCAGGTGTAAGGCCTCGGTCACGAAATCAGCGGGAGCGGCGCGGCAGCGGAAGCGGCGCGGGAGCGGTGCGTTCAAATGTACAGATTTAAATGGGACCGTTCACGAAGTCAGCGGCGCTGGGAGCGGAGCGGCGGCGGCGTACGAGCGGCAGTCGAGCGGAGCCCGCGCCTCTTTGTTTTCGTGCACAATAAGGCCACAATAAGTGTAACGTTAAAAACAAATTTCTATCAAAAAAATATTGTCGTCGTTGTTCAGGCATTGCGTTCACTAACAGACAGAGAAATACTCTCAAAAACAACACTACGCCGCGGCGTAATGTTGGTTTTGAGAGTATTTCCTTCGCCGCTGTGGCGCCGCCCGCTGACTTCGTAAACGGGTCGAGCGGCGCGGCGCCGCCCTCTCCCCGAGCCGCTGCCGCCGCCGCGCCGCTCCCGCTGACTTCGTGACCGAGGCCTAATGGCGGGCATATTTAAGTTTTTCTTTGTCGTAAAGGACATCCTATTTCCGTAAATACAGCTCTAAGCACGGCAAAGTCAGACGAAATTTTCCTGGCGAAAATTTGAATAAAATTTTAAATTTCATGATCTTCCTTTCATTGAAGATGCTATGTTCCTTAGGAAAAAATAATCCTTATGATTAACCCTTTCGACGGTTATCATAAAATACATGATGATTTTATTTTTCCCATTTCGCGAATTCGATTCCCGGTAGAGGCAGGCGATTTTTAAAAAATCTGTGAATGTAGTTCCACTTATTTATTATAAAAATAAAATGATGTCTTCTCTCAGTAAAACATCCTATCTTCAATATTCTATATACTTTCCCTCCATGTGGTATGCCCGTGGAACAACCTGTATAGAGTCCACCACTCTGTAATTCAAACCAGAATTCCAATAGAATCTCAGCAGTCCAAGCGAAAATATTAAGAGCATGTTTATGTTTGATAATAATTATCAAAGTTATCCTTTACCTTTGCTGTTATTTCATCATTATCTGCTCATTGAAAATACAGATGATTAATTTTGTTGTATTTAAAGATATGGATGGGTAGGTCAGTCACGAACTAACAATTCGTTTCGATAATAAAAAAAAAAGACGTGTGGCACTCGGGGACTGCCGCGGTAAAGCTATTGCATAGCATTTTGTATCAACTTATGCAATTATAATTTTATTTATTTATTTTATTCATGCAGTATTTCTTTTTCTTTGATATTAATTCAAGTTACACTTTTTGAGCGTGGTGACCGATAAGAAAACAAATTTTTCTATTATTAAATAAATAAAAAAAGTTAATATTGTTTAAAAATTTTTTTTTCTCATAAACAGCTGCTTATGTATTCGTCCGATTTCGGAGCAGCTCGTCTCGATTCGTGCGAGTTTCGTAGAGTCGTACAATACGTCTAATCGCACGCACACAACGCCGGCGCCGCGCCGTGTCGAAGACTGCCGAACTGAAACGACGTTAGACGATGCACGGCCTTCAAGCCACACCTCCTTGCGCATCGGAGTGGGGAGCGTGAGGTTTTTACGTTACGGAATTTCTGGATTCGGTCCCCGCGCTCAAGGCCCGCGATAGAAGCTATGCAATAGCTTAAAACAGCGCTACTTTCACCAGACTGTCCTTGGATGGGTGACCAAAGTTTCAGATCTCGGGATCTTTCATGCATCGTTCGTAAAGTAACTATTTGTCCTGATTGCAATCGCAACCGTTTCTACCCAACACACGCATTAGACCAGTCCTAGCGCGCTGCGATATTAAGTAACCGAGAAATGGTTCATCAGCGAAAAGTTAGGTCCTTACCTATGAAATTGGTGTTTTGTATGGAGATTTTGGGGATGTCGGCATTTTACATACTAACATTTTATCAGTTTTCTTCACAACGACAAGTCCAGAGATTTAGCATTTAGCAATTAAGCAAGCTTTAGCAATATGTGTGTGAACACGCTTGATAAAAATTATTCATCGTTTTTATGTTAATGCAAATCAAATAATGTATTCGGGAGGCAGTTAAAAATAATTGTTTTTGTGTCTAATTTTAACACAATTTAACTTACAAAAAATGATCAAATTAAATAATACGAGCTCAAATATATGGTCTATTTTTAGAAGAGGCAATTATTTTATGAGAATGTTCTGAAACTTAATAGTTACGGACAAATTGCTAAGACAGAATAAAAACACCAATTTCAAAGGTAAGGTAACTATTTTCCCCTATGGGTTAGTCAGAGACCAGGCAAAAGCACCGCGAAAGCAGTCCACTGCCACAGTCCGCGCTTCACCAAGCAGTACAAGCGAAAAGAAAAAAGTACGATAGTGAATAATAACATTCGAGTCAAATTGATACTAGACCTACTTGCTACAGCATTAAGTAATATAGAAGATTAGCAAGTCTGAATCACGATGCCGGAGTTTCAAGATTAATATATATACAAGTTCCGACGAATAACAGTCGGATTGCGGTCCCCGAGCATACACCTGGCTCGGCCGAAGGTCATCTCGGTTCGCCGAGGGTGCGGCATGTCTTCCCGCACCCCACACAAACATGTTGTTACACATACTCATTGTTTTCTCATAAAAGGTTTAGGTGGGACGTATAAATTGGTGAATGGTGACCTGAAGATAGGAGGTTAGTTATTTGTGCGGTGAAAACAATGAAAGCATGGAACATATTTTGACGACCTCCGTGGTCGAGTGGGCGACGCGTTGAGACCGGCGTACAGACACGCCGGTCTCAAGGCGTCGCTATCTCGAGAGGTTCTGAGTTCGATCTCCCCGGTGGGGGCAAATGTTTGGGTGATGAATTTTCAGGCATTTGTTCTCCAGTCTTGGATGTTTATATATATTTATATATATTCAGGATATTTATATGTATTTATCTATTAAATATATTTATCCGTCATCTAGTGTCCGTAACACAAGCAGCATTAGTTGCTTAAAATGGGGCTAGTTGATAGGTGTGAATGTCTGAGTATATTTATTATTATTTATTATTATATACTATGTGAATGCGATGCTCTCGGATATAAGCGACTATGGATTCTAGGGGCGGCTTATCCTAAACCTGAAGAATTAATAGGCATACCCCCAGCCAACATCATCACGTTCATCCAGGACATTTTGGGTGATGGCGTGATGGTAGGGAGGGGAATAATTAGGAAAGGGGAAGCACAAAAGATCCCAAGGCGTCGAAGTGCCCAGAGTTATCTTAGCCATATCACAAGAATAAGAATAGGTAGTAATGTAGCCGAGTTGGAACGTACGAAGGGGTACTTCAGTGGCCGCGGGATATGCAGGTTCGATCCCACCGCGTGTTACTGAGTTGGAATAAAACTTACAGTTGAATGTGATATCGCTTGCCATATTGTGCCCGGTGCATAGCAATGGGCTCGCAAACTGTTACATCCTCCTTTTTTCGTGTCGATGGAAATGGTGTCTGCCCAAAACTCTGCCACAGAAATTGCACTGTCAGTGGCAATCATGAGATCCTCCTGCAGCTGGTGGGGCACGCGGGCAGGATATTAGGTGCTCCATCGACTGGACACGCACCGCAACTGCACTCCAGATTAGTACCGTCTGAGAATCCCCATCTGAACACGTTCTCTTTACTTCGGCCAACTCCGAAGTCTATTTAAAGACTTCCAGGTTAGCCATGGCAGCTCGTGTCCAGGGGCCCAATTCTCATGCAATCGAACTTTTTCCGTGTGGTTATTATTTCTATTCCTCTGAAAAGTTCGAATGTTTCATAGAGGTCGTATTCTCAGTACCAATAGAAGAATTACCAATCGAACTGTGAAGAAGTATGTACAGCATAGACAAACAATAACGTTGCGTGTCGAGCGTTTTTATAACTGCCGTGTCAACATTTTTTAATTGTAAATAATTATGCCTTTTT
Source organism: Parapoynx stratiotata (assembly GCA_910589355.1). Classification (NCBI taxonomy): domain Eukaryota; kingdom Metazoa; phylum Arthropoda; class Insecta; order Lepidoptera; family Crambidae; genus Parapoynx; species Parapoynx stratiotata. The sequence continues at coordinate 2,722,547 of OU342485.1, read as the reverse complement.
AGGCAAAAAGTTTATGCCAAGTCCATTTATTTTTAAGTTTTTATACAAATTGTACAAACTGGTAGGTAATTATCATTACAGACGACGTTCGTTCGAATTATTCGATTGTGAAGTCCTGAGAATACACAAACAGTGTTTCCCTCGAAAAAGTTTCGATCTTCGAAAATTTTTACGAATGTGAACTTTTTTCGAATGCACGAGAATTGGGGCTCAGGAGGAGGATTCCCAGACGGAGGGACAAATTGGGAAGATTAACGCTCTCGCGCCACAACTCGCATCTTTCTCTTGACCGATCGCTGGTCGGAAGATAATACACCGATCAAAGCTATTCCGACTTACACCTACTTACCTGTTACATGGGGTGTTCACATCTCTTTGCCTACCTACCCCTTCAAGGAAACGGTGATACGTTTATGTACTTGTGTATGTGTTTTATGTAAACACTAGCTACTAGCTACTTTTTTTTAAAATGATCACTAAGCTTAAGTTCTTTTGTTTCAACCTTAGTTTCACAATTTTATGGAATATTTTTCATTCTTTCCTCCTAGCTGTTTGCCTGCGACTTCGTCTGAGGGTACTATGTTTTTTTAAATATCCCACAGAATTTTCCGGAATAAATACTATCTAAGATGTTGACCAGGGATATGGGGTATCACCATGCAAAATTTCATTGAAATCAGTCCAGCCATTTCGGAGATTAGCCCGTACAAACAGAGATTTTTTTTTGTATTTTACTTCTATTTACATCCCCCTGACTTGATTTTAAGCATTTTTTTCTATGTACAGACATTCGACCTCTACAGTTTTATTATAATATATGCTTAGAATACTATACTTATGTATATAGATAATAAGCAGATTTATAAATTATTAGATATAGTGTCCTTGATTTGGTATGAATGATATCAATGTATTGACATTATAATGTTATCAGTGATAAACCTAATAAGGGGAACGAATGATATAACTATAACACAGATTATTTTTTATTTTATTTTTTATTTTTACTTTATTTAGGAAACAAACAATTATAATACAACTTAAAAATAACAACAATGAAAAAAGGTACAGAAATCAGTAAAGTTTCCATAGAAAAATAACACATAAAAAAAAGTCTTTACGGACACAATAGAAACACCTACGCACTATAAAAACAAGTTTAAATAAAATAAAATTATACTATATTATTTTCTAACAATTTAACACTATCCCTCAATATTTAAACAATTTATTTGACTTCTAAATTGAGAAGCAGTGCAGTGAAATATATCCACTGAATTATATTTTAAATTATACATATCACATGAGCGATACAAAAATGTGTTGCGGGTATGTTTGGTCTTATGTACATATTGAGAGAATAAGCTATTATACTACCTGCGTGTTGTATGAATTTACAACATTCATACATATACGTCCTCATCCTATATACGTCCCACTGCTGGGCACAGGCCTTCCTCATGGAGAAGAACACATGAGGAGTATACCACCACGCTGGCCTAATGCAGGTTGGTGGATAGAAACGGTTGCAAAAGCCGGGACCAACGGCTTAACGTGCCTTCCGAAGCACGGAGGAGCTCGAGATCACAAAGTTTTGGGCCTGAGACCTGACCATGGCGAAGGTACCTGCCTCTGAGGCCTCTGACCAACATACATACATACAATCACGCCTGCAATCCCCGAACGGGTAGGCAGAGTCCAAGGAGCACTGTGTTCCTTAAGACCACATTTAGCCATACCAAAATTGGGTTTGGTCATTTGAAAAATCGTGAAAGAGTAACAAGTGGCTAGCTCATCGCCTACACAATCACAGACCCAGTACCCAATACGCCCTTAGTCGCCTTTTACGATATGCTAGGCAAGAAAAGCAGACGACCAAGACGGAAACATTTCGACGGAACCACTCCGGGATCGAGTGGTCTGTACGCCGGTCTCAAGGTGTCTAAGGCGATGGGAGCAGATGTTTCTGTGATGAATACAGGCATTCGTTCTCCAGTCTTGGATGTTTATATTGTATTATATAAATCTGTATATTAATTTGTATATATCTATCTATTCAATATATTTATCCGTCATTTTGTATCCGTAGCACAGCAAGCATTAGTTGCTTAAAATGTGGCTAGTTGATAGGTGTGAATGTCTGAAGATATTCATTATTATTAATAGAATCCCGTGTTTGTCCGGGACACAAAAAGAATGTGCTAACTGCTTTTCTCGCCTAGCATGTCGTAAAAGGCGACTAAGGGCGTACTGGGTACTGGGTCTGTGATTGTGTAGGCGATACTACTCTTTCATGATTTTGGGTGAAATGCCTTTTGGACAAAAAGTTATAGGTTCAATGATTCTGTTGGCCAAACATTCATGGAGCAATTGACTGTTGGCTAACCGTTTCAGAATCTGACCAAACCAATTTTTTTATGGCTAAGTCTTAAGGAACACAGTGCTCCTTGGACTCTGCCTACCCCTTCGGGGATTACAGGCGTGATTGTATGTATGTGTGTATGTACTAAATAGAATCTCCGCCCTGACTGCCGCCTCGTGGATTATGGTCGGGCCATAACGCTTTGACTGTGATTTGATTGCAACTTTAACATTTTTTGTTTTCACTCGCATGCTCGCCCGCCAGCAACTTCTAGGTACAATCAACAAAAAATTTTCAGACCCCCCACTAAGGTAATTTTACCGTGGCAATAAATTTAAACAAAATAAAATAAAATTCGCCGGCTTCCTTGGTAAACTACCTGTTATTTTCTGGGACTGACTAATTTTGACACATTTCATAATTTTAAGCAATTTTTTTATCACAAAAAGGTTTTAATTGCGAACTCGAAATTCAAAACATGACTTTTATTAATTAATGTTTTTTCTGTTGCATTGACAATAAAGATCGAAATCTGCAAAAGTATTTACACCTGTGCTGTGTAGTTTAGATCTCAAGTAAACTGTAAACTTTACTTTGACGTAACGCAACTAAGTTAACAATAAAAACGTGCATTAGAAAGTTGTAATCGATTTATTTTCAGAATGGGTCAAAAACGAAAATTGTTGATAAAGTAGGTACCTACATTAAATAGTACATGACAGCAGCTCGGCCGTCGCTAGCACTGAAAAGAAGGGGGGATGGGGGGCTGATAGGGGTTAAATTGCCGTTTTTTTTTCTCTCTTAGTATTTTGTCTGTAACTATTAAGTTTCAGAGTATTTTTAAAAAATAATTACGCCTAATAAAATAGACCATATTTTTGAGCTCTTTTGATTTGTTTTGATAATTTGTTGTAAGTTTAATTGTGTTAAAATTAGAAACGAAGACAACTCTTTTTAAGTGCCTCCCGAATACATCATTTGATTTACATTCACATAAAAACGTTAAATAATTTTTATGAAGTGATATCACACGTATTGCTAAAGCTTGTCTAATGATACATGCCAACAATTATTATCTCTGGATTTGTCGTTGTGGAGGATTCTGAAAAAATGTTAGTATGGAAAATGCAGACTTCAGATGCAGATCTCCATACAAAATCATTCTATGCGCTAGCATCGCTTAAACGCGTTCTGCAGTAGGTATAGATCGCCAGTCTGGGTCATTTGACACACGGACACTCGAAATCAGGGTTGTTGAGGAAGTGATTATGAGGAAGAGGAGGAGGGAGAGAAATTGTCAAGCACAGATTTTGGGAATGCGGATGAGGATATTTTTTTAGGAAGGACGCCTTTGAGGAGGAGTTCAGTGACATACACTCTCACATAAGAAATATGCATTGTCATGTTAAAACAAAGAGGGGATGGCCCCTCTTAGTTTAGTGTTGCCGATTTAACGACTTTGTCGGTAGATCTAGCGGAAATTTAAGGTCTTTAGCGAAATTTTCTTACGATTTAGCGACTTAAAAAATTCTAGCTACTTTTAGAGACTTTTCGATAAGTGTTGATATTGGGTCCTTACCTATGAAATTGGGGTTTTTATTCTGTCTTAGCAATTTGTCCGTAACTATTAAGTTTCAGAACATTCTTATAAAATAATTGCCTCTTCTAAAGAAAGACCATATATTTGAGCTCGTATTGTTTAATTTGATAATTTTTTTTAAGTTTAATTGTGTTAAAATTAGACACAAAGACAATTTTTAACTGCCTCCCGAATACATCATTTGATTTGCATTAACATAAAAACGATGAATGATTTTTATCAAGCGTGTTCACACACATATTGCTAAAGCTTGTCTAATGATACATGCCAAATATTATTATCCCTGGATTTGTCGTTGTTAAGAAAACTGATAAAATGATAGTATGAGAAAATGCAGACATCCCCAAAATCTCCATACAAAACACCAATTTCATAGCTAAGGACCTAATTTTTAATACAAATTATGTATGAACTGGATAGGTTTCGTAACGGTTTCTAAGAATAAAACTACATTTCATGACAGTTTTAATCCGATACTGGCAACAGTTATCACAGATCACATCACTCGAGAAATTTCCAACAACGAGTATAATCACTCAGTCTCTAATAGCAAACACGAGTCATCTCGCTCGTGTGCTTAGATTTACCTACCGTCATGTTCAGTACCAAATTATACCAGTTGCTAATAAATAAAAAAAAATAATACTAATAAGTCATTTTCGCACAAAAACCGGTGTTTTATCTTCGACCTTCTCCTAGATCGATTTATCAAAATATATGCCTTTAAGATGTACGCTCAAAAGAATAAAATAGAGTGGGAACGACAAGAAGAGTTTAAAAAGTACCCATAATAAACGCTTGATTTAAAAAAAAAATTATTACCCCCACATTATGTCTAATAAAAATTTGAAAATCTTAAGGGTCCGGCGAACAGTGAATTTTTCATACAAACGTAATACCAAAATCATTTTCAATTTGAGAATATCTGGACAAATCATCGCTGTTATTCGGATTAAGAAAGTATTTTTCTATGTTTCTGTTAAAATTACATAATGATTAATTGCGTTTTTAATATGAAACAAATAAGCGGAAAATATGTCCGAAAATTTCAAAAATTTACTAAATATAATCGCATATATTTATAAGTTTATAAATATTTTGAACAAATTTTTTTTAAAAGAAGCAGTAAAATACTTCCTTAATCCGAATTACAGCGATGCTATGTCCAGATATTCTCAAATTAAAAATGATTTTGGTATTACGTTTGTATGAAAAATTCACTGTACGCCGGACCCTTAAGCGACTTCTAGCGGTTTTTTACATATAGTTTTTTTTCAATATCTAGCGACTTTTCCGTATATGCGTTGTCATGCGCAGTGTTTCTCTTAAATTCCTTTTCGATTTTGCGGAAGCGATAGCGGCAGAAGATTTATTTATTTTTATTTATCAGGATAACGGCTGAGTAATTCAAAGCATTTCTGAATTTCCTCATTATGAGGAAGCGGAAGAGGAATCCTCAGCAACTCTATCGACATTGCGGCAACTCGCAAGACTGTACAGTAGGTAATGGTGTCGTGTAGACAGTAAAGCCTTGTTCGGACTACGCTAGTATTTTAGTCGAATGGCGCGTAATTTAGTATCTAAAATACTCGCCACTGCCCAAAAACCGTTCACATTGTTTTAGTACAGTAAACAAGTGAGTGGGCTAAAATACTCGCTACTGCCCAAAAATCGTTCACATTGTTTTAGTACAGTAAACAAGTGAGTGGGCTAAAATACTCGCCACTGCCCAAAAACCGTTCACATTGTTTTAGTACAGTAAACAAGTGAGTGGGCTAAAATACTCGCTACTGCCCAAAAATCGTTCACATTGTTTTAGTACAGTAAACAAGTGAGTGGGCTAAAATACTCGCCACTGCCCAAAAACCGTTCACATTGTTTTAGTACAGTAAACAAGTGAGTGGGCTAAAATACTCGCTACTGCCCAAAAATCGTTCACATTGTTTTAGTACAGTAAACAAGTGAGTGGGCTAAAATACTCGCCACTGCCCAAAAACCGTTCACATTGTTTTAGTACAGTAAACAAGTGAGTGGGCTAAAATACTCGCTACTGCCCAAAAATCGTTCACATTGTTTTAGTACAGTAAACAAGTGAGTGGGCTAAAATACTCGCCACTGCCCAAAAACCGTTCACATTGTTTTAGTACAGTAAACAAGTGAGTGGGCTAAAATACTCGCTACTGCCCAAAAATCGTTCACATTGTTTTAGTACAGTAAACAAGTGAGTGGGCTAAAATACTCGCTACTGCCCAAAAACCGTTCACATTGTGTTAGTACAGTAAACAAGTGAGTGGGCTAAAATACTCGCCACTGCCCAAAAACCGTTCACATTGTGTTAGTACAGTAAACAAGTGAGTGGGCTAAAATACTCGCTACTGCCCAAAAATCGTTCGCAATAAACTCCTTTACTAAACTACTCGACTAATTTTATTGTGTTCAGACACGTTTAGCTACTAAATTACTCGCCACTCGACTAAAAAATTGAATAAAATGGATTGACTCGACTAAACTCCTTACTAAACAACTCGACTACATTTTTGGAGTTCAGACACGTTTAGCTACTAAATTACTTACCACTCGACTAAAATACTAGCCTAGTCCGAACAAGGCTTAAAGGCGAGCCGAACTATTGGAGTAGTCAAGCCGAGTAGCTGCCTACTGGTTAGGTGTCAGCGTGCACTATTTAAACCAGCCATTACAGTCCTAATACATGCTCAGCGATGTAAAACAACCAACGGAACACAATATGAAACGTAACCTTACTGCCCCCATAACACGGTTCTCGACTTAACGTGTAGTGATTCTGTAGGAGAATTTGGACCGTATCGTAACTTTTTACCCTCTCACTCCGTGAATAACCCGATAGGGTTATTCCCATTCGACAAACACTGATAACACCGCTTTGTGAATACCGGTGACGAGTAGGATTTAAAAATCAACTCAGAAATATTTTTTTTTTATATAATAGCCAAGAGCCCAGGTTTATGATATGAGCGTTTAAAAGTCATGATAACGAAATCAAATTCGCAGCGTTTTTCATTAGATTTCAAATATTGGGTCTTACCTATGAAATTGGTGTTTTTTTTCTCTCTTAGTATTTTGTCTGTAACTATTAAGATTCAGAGTATGTATTCCTAAAAAATAATTACATTGTCTAAAAATAGACTATATTTTTGAGCTCTTTTGATTTGTTTTGATAATTTGTTGTATGTTTAATTGTGTTAAAATTTAACACGGAGACAACTCTTTTTAAGTGCCTCCCGAATACATCATTTTATTTGCATTCACTTAAAAACGATAATTAATTTTTATGAAGTGTGATATTACACATATTACTAAAGCTTGTCTAATGATAGATGCCAAATATTATTATCTTTGGATTTGTCGTTGTGAAGAAAACTGAAAAAAATGTAGTATGGAAAATGCAGAATTCCCCAAAATCTCCATACAAAACACCAATTTCATAGGTAAGGACCTAATATTTTTAGGAAAATAATATTCTAAACTGTATAAAGATAAGAGATAAGTCCCCCCTTGTATACTTCTGCTTTTTACATTGTATCTTTTTGTTTATGTGCAATAAAGAGTTTATTATTATTATTAAATTGTCAGTGTGAATGTTTGATAAAAGCCTTATTCTGTAATAAAAATCTGTTACTGTAAAAAAATAATGAAGAAATATCGGTGATAAAATCGTTTAATTTCTGGAAATTTATTTCTCATTGGTCCGGGACGCAAAAAGAATATGCCAACTGCTTTTATTGCCTAGCATGTCGTAAAAGGCGACTAAGGGCGTATTGTACTAGGTCTGTGATTGTGTAGGCGATGAGCTAGCCACTTGTATTTTTTCAAAATTTTCCATCTGACCAAACCCAATTTTCGTATGGCTAAATGTGGTCTTAAGGAACACAGTGCTCTTTGGACTCTGTCGAGTGTCGACCCCTTCGAGGATTACAGGCGTGATTGTATGTATGTAATGTACTTTACAATCTTATTATTGGTCATAAATTTTTGCTAATTTGGTGTATCACTATTTTCATAAGTGCCAAGTTTGGCCTAAAAAATAAAATAATTTTTGATTTTGATTTTGCAAACCGTACTAATGCTGCGTCACTCACCATTTTCGCTCGCTCAAGGTCGAGACGGGCTGATCTAAAATTTGAGTTTGATCTTAAATCTGTTGATCCATTGACAGGCATGCCTGAACGTGCTGACCAAGCAGGAGGCGTCTCCAAGCGTCGAGAAGGAGGAAGTCAAGGTGGAAGTGGAGAGGTTCATTGACCTCGCACGGCAGATGGAAGCTTTCTTCCTTCAAAAGAGGTTTGTATTTTGTATAAATGAAATCAGCAATTGCTAAATATGCTATACCTACATAGAGAGATGGCTCTTATTTATTGTACATGTTGTCGTTATTTTTCTTTTTACATATGGCAGGTAAGCTCTTGACCTACATCTCACCTGATTGTAAGTGACGATAAGGCCGAAGGTGGAAGCGAGCTTCACCTGTAAGTCCTAAACAACTGAGGAACTTACCTCTGATTGCCGGACAGAACAATTGCTTATTGTTATTATGGCGATAAATTCAGATAAGACGGTCGTAGCTACCCAGGCGGTCTTGGAAGCCCTAACACCAACCAAACCGAACAGAAAAACTTCTGCCCCCGTGGTGAATCGAACCTGGACCTCCCAGAGAACCACTAGACCAGAGAGGTGGTTAAAAATGGTACAACTAGTTAGATTACAATCTAATTCGCGATATTGTAAATTGTCAAAAATTGTGAACCACTATAAGTACTCTAGTTAAAAATAAAATTGTAAAAACTTTCACTTTTTTAGTTGCGCTAAGAATGTCAATTTAGCCAAACATTAGTAAACTAGTACCTACTCATTCTTTATGACGATAATAATATATCTTTTAGTATTATTAAGCCTTTATTATTTACGAATACCGCCCCCGAAGCTTATAATTGAAAAAGACTTTCAAACGAGCGTGTGACGTCACAACAATAGATAGAAAGAACCGATATTTAGTATGGATTTTCCATCTAACTCACGATAACTTTTGAACAGAATGTCCGAATTATAATTCTAAAAGTTATTTGAACACGAAATCATTTATTTTGATAAGAATTTACTTTTCCATCGACGATAATTGAATTTATAAAATAACATAAATAGATGTGATAGATGTGGCTAGATATACGCTGTCGCGACATTTTGTAAGTAATAATAATGTTCTACGGTACCGTCACAGACATTTCGGCGGCCTCTCAGTGAACGTCGCAGGTAATTTTGTCATAACTTCGTCAATTTTGGTCCCAGAACAACAATTTTTGAACACTGTGTGAAAAGGATTTCTTAGCTCTATAAATCTGCATTTAAGTTAAAAACGTTACCGATTCTCATTATAAATTACAAATAAAAATAATGACTATATTCCCAGGTTCCTCCTGTCAGCGATGAAGCCAGAACTCCTGGTGAAAGAAGACAACAACGAGTTGAAATGCGAGCTGCAGCGGAAGGACGAGCTGCTGCGGCGGCACTACGACAAGATCGGGCAGTGGCAGAACCTTCTGGCGGACTTGCAGGTATATTATAAATTATAATAAATATAGCCTGACCAGGAAAATCATAAACCTACTCTGAGGGAGCCAGAAATGTTCTTGTCATTACCACACCAAGAATCTATTGATTTATTGGAATATTTTTTTAAAGTAGGTAACATTTCATTTAACTATTGTATTTTTCCATGAAAATAATAGCTAATTTTAATGTCCTCAGCATTACGACGACGAATTTTTAAAGACTGGATTAGACAGCAAAATACGTGACAGTTGACATTTAAAAATGAAATTAACGAATGAAATTAGTTCCATCAATTGTCCGCAATATGGCGAGACTTTATTTTCCTATAAATAAGCTAGTTGACTCACATCAAATGATATGAAAATAATTTTTAATTCGCATATTATTTAGTACTAGTTCAAAAAATATAATTAAGGGGTTGGAAATTGGTGAAGTAACGCGTCATGTAAACAATTACTACGCATGGTCAAAATCCGTCAAATGCCAGTCGCAACCAATCAAGCATGTCCGTCGGCTGTGTCTCGCATGCGTATTGATTGTTTACCAAAATCTTGACCACACGGAACATATAATTCATAGACCATCATGACCGACAGCGTTTTTGCCTGTAAAGCAAAACAGTAATTTAAAATGTTAAATTTATTGTGTTATTTGCCTCAAAAATATATATTGGGTCCTTACCTATGAAATTGGTGTTTTTAATCTATCTTAGTATTTTGTCTGTAACTATTAAGATTCAGAGTATTCCTAAAAAATAATTACCTCGTCTAAAAATAGAGTATATTTTTGAGCTCTTTTGATTTGTTTTGATAATTTGTTGTAAGTTTAATTGTGTTAAAATTGGACACGGAGACAACTCCTTTTAAGTGCCTCCCCAATACATCATTTTATTTGCATTCACTTAAAAACGATAAATATTTTTTATGAAGTGTGATATTACACATATTACTAAAGCTTGTCTAATGATATATGCCAAATATTATTATCTCTGAATTTGTCGTTGTGAAGAAAACTGATAAAATGTTAGTATGGAAAATGCAGAATTCCCCAAAATCTCCATACAAAACACCAATTTCATAGGTAAGGACCTAATATTATTTTTAATGGTTGTGGTTAACAGTTATGAATCATTTGGAGCCCATTAAAAAGGGTCAATTAACCTAAAGTAAATAATGTCTTCTTTACGAGAAGTGCCCGTTTTTATACTCGACGACCTCCGTGGCCGAGTGGTCTGTACGCCGGTCTCAAGGCGTCGCCATCTCAAGAGGTCCTGGGTTCGATCCCCAGTGGAGGCAAGTGTTTGGGTGATGAATTTTCAGACATTTATTCTCTAGTCTTGGATTTTCATTACATATGTATTATATTATGTATATTTTCAATAATTATATGTATTTACCTATTAAATATATTTGTCCCTCATCTAGTATCCGTAACACAAGCAGCATTTAGTTGCTTAAAATGGGACTAGTTGATAGGTGTGAATGTCTAAGGATATTTATTTATTTATTATACTCGGCTGTCGCTTCCTTATATGTTATGTATTATATTTATTTCTTTGTTTCTTTACAGGGGCACACAGTATACAATAAATGTCAGCAGCAAACGCCCCAACAGGGTATGCAACAGGCCGCGTCGCCGTCTCCAAGACAGCCGCCGCCTGCTGTACCGGTGAGTTTTGCAAGGAATATTTTTTTTTTACATATGACAGGCAAGTTTTTGGTCTTCATCTCACCTGATGGTAAGTGACGATAAGGCCGAAGGTGGAAGCGCGTTTCACCTGTATTCTTCCACTACTGAGGAACTAGCTATCTTAACTCTAATTGTCGCGAGGTGCCCTTTTATCTCAGAGTAAACAGAACTGGAGTAGTCTTTGTCTAACATTCCCCTCTGCCAAAGTACAAGCATCGGATGCTTGCACGTTTAATAAAACTAGTTGAGCCGCCATTTTGACAGCCATAACATTGTAAACGTTGCGGCGAACAGAGCTCCCGCAAAAATGCCTGCTTGTGCTGTTTTTTGTTGTAAAAATAAATAGAAAACATCGAGTATGCTAAAAGATGGTGTCACCTTTTATTTGTAATTATAATTTTTAAGATTTCATGATTATTTACTTCATTATTTCTTGTTTTAGAATTCTACGATTTCAAATTTCGAGCGCTAGTCTCGTGGGGAGTGCGGCTGTGACGTTGTCAAAACGCACACCCCACGTGACTATTTTAAGCGTGTGTGCGTGAAATTTAAATTTGTGTGTCGAATTATGCATGTGTGCATTTGTAAAAACGTTGTGCGTTGTGCTGGCTTTGAGTGTAGTGGTAACCTCACCCCCCGCAAGAAATGGCAGAAAAAAATGTTTGAGAAATTGACTAATGACTACTCCAGTTCTGTTTACTCTGAGTCTTTTATTGATGTAAGATTATTACTAGGTCTACAATATCATGATAAGGGCACCTTTTTGCACATGCAGTTCACGCCTGGTGGCGTCCAATGAACTGATGCCGAACGCGATACCTTTGGTGTCAAATTATTAGTATACAAAAATGTTACTATAATGCAAGATATGTAATTTCGTACCTTCGTTAATGATTCCGATTATATCCATGCCAATGTGAGTGTATCGTAGACTTTAGGTCTGCTTCGCTTATCAGATTGATACTGCAGGCTATAACGAGGACTCCATATTGAACATTGGTTAAATCTGTATAGAAAAGAAAAACATGAGTCTCATAAGATTCACTAAGTATTTCCCGCCATCAGAAAATTACCCTCAATCAGAACATTCACGGGTTTTACACAACCTCATTACGCAATCAGGAATCTTACTGGATTCATGATTATCCTGATTAACAGGTCCGACATAGCTATTCACCGTTCAAGGACACATGGGAGACCTCAGCGTGGGACCAGGTCCTGTCGCATTTTTGGATAACCCTCGAAACAAACCTATGTGCACACAGTCTGACTTCGCCACGGAACTTTCATCAGAACTACCGTGATTATTACTGTCGTCCACATTAGTGAACGACCCCTTACGAACAGTAACTACATCGCCAACCATAATTAGGGTTTAAGTTAAATTAAAACGAGGAACGTATCCTTCTCTACAAATAACAAGTGTGGAATACTTAGCTTATAGGATCCTCGCAGTGCCATCAATGCCGTAGAAGACGATTAATCATTATATTACTTCATTTAAACTATCAAACAAACGAAGAAAAAACTTGTGATGGCGACCGGCGGCCTTTCGTTTAAAACCATAGTCATAGACAAAATATTCCTTATGTTAGTGTTGCCATTTATAAGGTTACGTTTCGCAACGTATCGCGTGTTGTCTACACACGGACGTCGCGACACTAATTGCCGGAACACAACAATGCTTTATAAGATTGTTATTATGACGACAGATTTAGGTAAGACGGTGGTAGCTAGCCAGGCGTGCTTAGAAACCCTACCGCCTAGCAAACCGAGCAGAAAAACCCCTGCCCCCGTGACCAAAACTTTGTGATCTCGAACTCCTCAGTGCTTCGGAAGGCACGTTAACCCATTGGTTCCAGTTGCCATTGCAATCGTTTCTACCCTACCCGCATTAGGCCAGCGTGGTAGAGTTACGGCCCATGCTCCTATAGCGTCTATATCCGAGTTATTTTTGATAGTACCCATATAACCAAGTAACTTTTATATCATATGACGTTTCCGTGTTGTTAGAAAGTCTTCCTTCTTAGCATGAATATCGCATCATGATCTATGTCGCGTTTTTATCACGTTCAGCTGTATAACTATGGAGTCAAATGTTAAAAAATTTTATTACCAAGTCAGGAATGCATTGAGATCGCCATTAAACCGCAGCCTGTCTCGCCAAAGGTGGTAGCCTTAATATTAAAATTAGAGTTGAATTTATGTTTTCTCTTCAGTGAGTGCAACGATCTAATTTCTGTATCCTAATTCGTGGCTACTGTTGGTGTTTACATGTAGTGTGTATACAATAAGGTTGTCAATCTAGCCCTTAACTACTAACATATTAACTGTTATACTAACAACGATTGTCAACTGTAGTCTCAGAGTAAACAGAACTGGAGTAGCCATTAGTCAATTTCTCAAACATTTTATTCTGCCATTTCTTGCGGGGGGTGAGGTTACCTCTACACTCAAAGCCAGCACAACACACAACGTTTTTATAAATGCACACATGCATAATTCGACACACAAATTTAAATTTCACGCACACACACGCTTAAAATAATCACATGGGGTGTGCGTTTTGACCACAGAACAATAAAAAAGGTTAGAATGATAAAGTGGGCGTGGTTGACGAGCCGCTCATATGAGCAAACGGGCATATGAACGTCAAATTGCTCGCAGTGTATTGCACAATGGCGTAGCTGTCAGACGTATATTCGGTGCAGTACAAAACCCAAAAAGATGCCGAGTTGTGCTATTATTTCGTGCCGTTTGCAAAGTGAAAAGGTGAATCTGGAAATAGGAGGAATTTCATTTCATCGGTAAGTAATAATATTTGGAAATAACTAAATATGGAGGCATAATCAATCACGAAAATAATTCGTACCAAATTCTGTGCAATCATAGGGCTTGCATGTTATCGATAGTTTTATCGATAGAGTTTTTTTGTTCCTTGTGCTCAGACATTATGATGTGGTAATTTACATGGATATAATATCAAATCTAAGTTTTAAATATCTATTTAATTTTTAAATAAGACATAAATATTCTGTTTATAAAGATTTACATATTTCAGTTTTCTAACAAATCCGGATATAAAAGAAAAATGGATATCCGCAACTGGCAGGAAAGATCAATGGTTTCCTACTAAAAGCAGTTGCATTTGCTCGTAGCATTTTACGGAAGATGACTTCCTACAAGTTTAAAAAAAAGGCAAGAAATCTTCTGCAGTACCTCACATAGATATTTGCGTACAGGTAATGTTATGAATATTTTATCTGTCTACAGTGAAAACAAAATATTATTATAAAATTATACATTTGTCTTGTTCGGGAATCGAACCCGTGATGTCTGCCACAGAAGGCAGTTATCCTTACCATTGCGCCAAATCAGTCGTTTCGATTATACAGGGTAGAAATATTGCGCATGTGATTGAGTGACGATTGAATAAAATTTGTAGGGACTTTAATTTGTTGATTATTTTCTATTTTTTTTTATCTAAAAAGAAATTTATTTCATGATGTCAAATATCTCATAAGCGAGAATTTTGAAAACATTTACTTTTGTTTGCAGGAAAATCAAGTTCGCCTTCCTGTTCAAATGCCAGTTCACAAAGAAAGCGAAAACTCAAAATTATAATAGGCAATAAAGACAGTGCCCTCCGAGCATAGCCCTTTCCATAGTTCGCTGTACGACTTTAAACTGGTGGACTAGTCGAGCAGTGAGTGTCCACGTCTTAGCACCGTAGGTCATGACCGGGAGGACGCACTGGTCGAAGACTTTCGACATAAGACATTGAGGGATGGGTGACGAGAAAGATGTGATTAACCAGTATTAATGTTAATTAATTAAAAAGTGTATTTTTTTGTTGGTAACCGCTGTTTCTTTTCTGAGAACAACCCCAGCTCATAACATTACCAATTATTTTATTTATTATTCACTGGTGGAAACCTGGCAAGGCAGTTTTTTCTTTATTGTTGTTCTCATTGCCAAGCCAACTATAGCGATAGTGTATCTTTTGTTATAGTCAGTGACCTATTCCTAGAAACATCCACCTGAAACTGTTACCTCTTGTCTTTATAGTATTTATTCAGTAGAAAACTAAATCACAGACTACAAAATATTTATCTTCATTAAATTTGTATAGTATTGAAATTGGTTGGAATTTCTTTAGGAGCCCTCTAGAGGGGAGGTACCTTTAATAAATAAAATATTTTAATTTCCACAATGGAAACGAACTTTTATTTTAAAAAGAAGCAACTCCATTCTCATTTTTCTCAAATAAAGTTTACCCAAACCGGGAATCGAACCAGCTAAAAATTTTTTAGTTATTTTTTTATTCTATTAACCAATACAATGTGAAACACTCGTATTACATACAAAATATCCATCTCTACTTCTGCATTCCACCGTCTGCTACATTTTTTCCAAATATGCCCGGAAAAAAAAATTAATGTAACGTTTCATTATGTCTTACATGCGTAAGACCTAATGTTTCATAGCCATAACTAAATCAATTAGTGAAATAAAATAAATATCCTCAGACATTCACACCTATCAACTAGTCCCATTTTAAGCAACTAAATGCTGCTTGTTTAGCGACCAAAACTACCACGAAATAGAATTATTTGGGGTGGTTTGATTCCCTGTTTGGGTAAGCTTTTTTGAAAAAAGTGTGAAAACAGTTTTTTTTCTATTTGAAAATAAAAGTGTGTTTCCTTTGTGGAGATAAAAAAAAATCCAACCTGTATATTCTCCTTAATTACGAAGTTGGATAAATAAATAAAATACATAATTTTATTACTTAATACTTGAATAATACTTGATTATCGACATCATCAAGTTGTGCACTACACTAGTCCAGTGCTGTCATGATAGTGTACATGTTTTTCCACAATAATTCGAAAAAGATATTTAACGTGTCTCATTATACGTATTATAGATTATAATATTTAAAAACGTATTTCAAATGATTGTATATAATTTATCTTACCAGTCCGTGCTTGAACTGTAAAATTTCGAAGAAACAAAATGCATTGTGCCAACATAAATGGTATCGTACAACAGCTGGTAACACATACCTGTGTATTGCAGTAAAATAACCCTTATTATTTAGGTGCAATTCGCTACTTTTGCTTGAATTTTTTTAACCAATGAATACATTGCGCTCCTTGTGTGTTGAATAACTATTAATTCTTGTATGTGTGAGAACTGGCTCGCGCGGTCCTAGTACTAATGTGGATGCGTTATCATTCTAACCTTTTTTATTGTTCTGTGGTTTTGACAACGTCACAGCCGCACTCCCCACGAGACTAGCGCTCGAAATTTGAAATCGTAGAATTCTAAAACAAGAAATAATGAAGTAAATAATCATGAAATCTTAAAAATTATAATTACAAATAAAAGGTGACACCATCTTTTAGCATACTCGATGTTTTCTATTTATTTTTACAACAAAAAACAGCACAGGCAGGCATTTTTGCGGGAGCTCTGTTCGCCGCAACGTTTACAATGTTATGGCTGTCAAAATTGCGGCTCAACTAGTTTTATTAAACGTGCAAGCATCCGATGCTTGTGCATTTGGCAGAGGGGAATGTTAGACAAAGGCTACTCCAGTTCTATTTACTCTGAGACTGTAGTATATACCGAATAGCTAAATAAATAAATAAATCTGACAATTGGACTTGTCATAAATAACATATCGCGTTGCTCATATAGACACGAGTAACTCAGATCTGAACCGGTTCAAAGATTCAGATCACTATGCTTGATCTGTTTGAGCTGCGACTCAACGTGAAAACAAACGGCTCGCGGCTCCGTGACTCTGGCACGACTCGTCGGGGACGTTCGGGCTCATTCGTTTTGAGCTGTTTATATGTTTCTGCTGTTCTGCAGCTCCGGCTCATTTCCGGCTCCGGCCGGCGGGTTCGGTAGCGGTCGGGAGTACTCGGTATTAATCGGACTAGATAATCGTTGCTGTCATTGCGCTCTTCTCTGGCTATTTTTCTCTTGGTTTTCGATTTTAAATTTGCTGTCTGTCTCTTTTTATTTGTTTTGTTCTCGAAGCTCATTCTTACGAGAGTCAGTGCGTAGAGCGGTTGGCTCCCTTCTAGCAATAATTGTAAAATATTTATATAGTGAATCAATTTTTATAAGCTGAGACAAAGTTACAACAAACCAAATTATCAGTTCCTAATTTATAACAAAGACTATATGTTTCTCTAAGGCACTATTGTAAGTAGCCCTACCCTTTTTATAATATATTTAGTGTTAAATGTGAAATTATTTTGTGTTCAGTGTAATTTACCTTTTTTTATATAATTGTTTCAGTTGTGCCTTAATTCTTCATTATAAATATACAAAACACAAGTGACGACCCAACTGCATTTTCTTTATCCCCGGCCTCACCCCGTCACAGTACTATGTAAACAATCGCAATGATGTCTTTTTTATTTAAATTAAAAATCACCTGACCACCAGATTAAAAAGGTTTTTGTCCGTAATACCGATTTATTAATGTAAAATACTATTATATTATTACTGATCTACTCCAAACTCCTTCCAGGCACAGCAGCAAATGGCAGCGGCTGCCGCAGCGCAGCAGGCCGCGCTGCAGCAGCAAGCCGCGCTGCAGCAGCAGGCGGCCCTGCAGCAGCAACAGGTACCCCGCCCGCCGCACCCGCCCGCCTACCCCAATGCTACCCCACGGCGGTAGCGGGATAATGACATATAGGATAAGCCTGTAGGCCCAACAAGAACCAGTAGGCCTAGCACGGGCCGGAGAGAAAAAGTCCCCGTAGACAAAATTACTCATTGCCTCTCGCTTCCGCGTGAACGAAGAAGCGAGAGGCGACGACGATTTTTGTCTCTGGGGACTTTTTCTCTCCGGCCCGTGCTAGGCCTTCAGGAGGCAAAATTACTAATTGCCTCTCGCTTCGAAGCGAACTATATCTCTGGAGACTATCACTTCGTCTACTAAGCACAGATATACATTTACATAGATAGTTAGATACCTGTTCCCTCCTTCCTACAGCATGGGTTCCTTCAAAAGAAGCGTGAAAAGCCTGAGCCAGCAAGGTGGAGGTCGCTAGGCCTTTTTTTTTGTTGACGGGGACAAAATCCAGTTTACGGACCTACCGCTGGCTAGGCGGAAGGCGTGTGTGGGACTCGCTCGGCCGCTCACCGAGAATACCCACTAAAACTCCCCGATATACCCTTCCAAGCCCTACCGTGGGAACGACTCGGGTTCTGCCAAAGCGATTCTCCGAGCCGACCTAGTTATGCACTAGATCGGGGATGCGGCAAAGGGGGATTCCCGGGTATATTCGGGAGATCCCCAGACGTGGCAGCCGGTGCTGTGCGTGCGTGGAGGCCATCCAACGCACGCGGCCGCTCTCGGGGCAGTTAGAAGGACGAACTTATAGTGCTCGCCTTCTCCTGCCCACCCGTCTACGTGGAGGTCGCTAGGCCTGCATCCTTTGGTGCTGCCCTAGATCCTTCGCAAACTCAAAGTCATTTAATCAAATTGGTATCATCAAAACAAAATAAATTATAATTATCCTAAAATTGACAATACCACTACTTTTTATTTCGGCCTGTTCACTACCGGGAGGCCTTGTCTAGAGAAGATACAGGCAAGAAACTGTGCAAGGGTTCCATCCTCTCTTTACATCAATATGTTCTACATCCTAATAAAATTTATTTGTATTATACAATACCCTTCCCTTAGTCACAAATGTCAAAATTCTAAAAAATTGTGCCGAATGAAAATGTTCTTAAGTTACATTATGCCAAAAAAAGGATCCCTTTTCGGACACGCGTAGGTACATGCATTTGGGTTATCTATATAAATGTATATCTGTGGTGGCAAGGCCTTCTGTATAACATATTCAAACTTAATCGTAGATCTCTGCTTGAATGCAGTTAGAAAGAGATGGTGCTATTCACCCATATAGCACCGTCCTTTTAAAACTCATTTAACGCCTTGGCGGTCACCACGAAACCGGTGTTCGCGAACAGATTTTTTCCTGATTCGTCATATTACAAAATTTAGTCTTATAAATTCGTGCAGGTGAAATGTACTTGATGCGACGAGTTTGGAATATGACGAGTAAGGAATGTGACCAATTAGCAATGACGAATCAGGAACAAATCCGCGAACATGAGATGTTTATATTGTCTTGAGAGGTTGAAATGCAAAGATATATAGTTATGAGTGGTAGTTTTTGGGGATTAAAAAATCTTTCCGTCACCGGACTTCGCGACGTCAAATTCATCCCCATAGTTTGGATGGTTGGCTGTGGACGACCCTTCGTTTTTCACGTCATTTTTTGCCGCGTACATCCAAGCTATGGAATCAACTGTCACCAGAAGTATTTTCAGACCTATACGACCTTCAAAGTTTCAAAAAGAGAGCGTATTCCCTCCTTAAGGGTCGGCAACGCATCTGCAACTCCTCCGGTGTTGTAGATGTCTATGGGCGGCGGTAATCACTTACCATCAGGTGAGCCGTCTGCCCATTTGCCCACATTTTACAATAAAAAAAAAAAACTTACCCATTAAACGAGGGGGACAATGTGGAGAGTGGCGAGCGGGAACAAACCATTTATTAGGTCCGTACCTATGAAATTGGTGTTTTGTATGGAGATTTTGGGGATGTCTGCATTTTACATACTAACATTTTATCAGTTTTCTTCACAACGACAAATCCAGAGATAATAGCAATATGTGTCTGAACACGCTTGATAAAAATTATTAATCGTTTTTATGTTAATGCAAATCAAATGATGTATTCGGGAGGCAGTTAAAAATAATTGTCTTTGTGTCTAATTTTAACACAATTAAACTTACAAAAAATTATCAAATTAAATAATACGAGCTCAAATATATGGTCTATTTTTAGAAGAGGCAATTATTTTATAAGAATGTTCTGAAACTTAATAGTTACGGAAAATTGCTAAGACAGAATAAAAACACCAATTTCATAGGTAAGGACCCAATATTAAGTGGCTGTTTCTAAACAGAAGGTCAAAGAAGAAAACACCTGCTTCTGTGTCACGATTTTCAATTTTCTTCAAAAGCCATGTTTTCGTTATAGGCGAGCCTGTTGGCCCGCACAAGGCCTGGTGTAAGGCAAAACAAATATTTAACCTTAAAACACAAATGGCCCAAAATATTGTTATTAAGATGAAATAAGTAATA
The DNA here is from genome assembly GCA_910589355.1 of Parapoynx stratiotata. Taxonomy (NCBI): domain Eukaryota; kingdom Metazoa; phylum Arthropoda; class Insecta; order Lepidoptera; family Crambidae; genus Parapoynx; species Parapoynx stratiotata. The sequence continues at coordinate 2,702,124 of OU342485.1, read as the reverse complement.
TTGTATGTTAGCGATCTGAATTCCTTGTTAAAACGGTAGAGTACCAAGTCCATTCACAGATCGGGTGGAGTATTTTATTACGTTTAAAATGGGAGCTTTAAATCATTTCAATAAGGTTTATTTTTTCGTTTCACTTCATTTGTTTCAGCATTCCCAATACCGAAAAGACGGAAACGTAAAACAAACCTTATTGTAAGCCGGTCTATGTCCTCTATCTATGAAACAATCAAGATGTTTAAATATTGATAAGCTTAGCTACTTATATTTTTGTAGAGCCGTGTGGTAGCGGCTCATTAATAGAATACTACCAGCCCATCTCTTCCCTTGGGTGTCGTAAAAGGTGACTAATGGCCTTAGAACTGCACAACAACAGCTTATAGCGGCGCCGGGCTCACCACCTGTCACGCTGAGTGTAGTCGCTGCTGGTGGAGCGCGGACTATGGCAGTGGACTGCTATTGCCGTGCTTTTGCCTAGTCTCTGACTAACCCTTAGGGGATAATAGTCGTGGTTATATGTATGTATATTATGGGACTAGTGAACAATATGGAGAGCAATTAAGAACAGTATTTTTAATTTTAGTTTGACACTGGTTTGACGGGACTAAACTAAATTGCTTATCTATCTTTTTCTTCTCCATATAGTTAAAGAGATCGGTGGCGTAGTGGTTATTACGTTTTGGCTTTTGATATCGAAAACAAAGCTACCATCTCCATGATCAGGCCGTGGATGGGTGACCAACTGACCAAAACTTTTTGATCTCGAAGTCGTCCATGCTTCGGAAGGTATGATAAGCCGTTGGGTCTGGTCGCCATTGCAACCGTTTCTACCCACCAGTAAATATGCATGGGGTCAGCGTGGTGGTGTTACGGCCCATACTCTACATGTGTTTCTCCATGTAGGTCTGTGCCCACCAGTGGGACGTATGTAAGCTGGGCCGTAGACGTTCGTTTAAGTGTATCTTTTCTCTCCTCTCCATTTAGCTAGAGACGGATCTAGATATCCAATTTTAGTTTAGTCCAGTCAAACTAAAATTACAAATGTTGTCCCGAATTGCATCACTGCTGGCAGCAGTTGTTGAAGTCCCCGGCATGTGGCTTTTATGGTCCTTACCTATGAAATTGGTGTTTTTTTTCTCTCTTAGTATTTTGTCTGTAACTATTAAGATTCAGAGTATTCCTAAAAAATAATTACCTTGTCTAAAAATTGACTATATTTTTGAGCTCTTTTGATTTGTTTTGATAATTTGTTGTAAGTTTAATTGTGTTAAAATTGGACACGGAGACAACTCTTTTTAAGTGCCTCCCGAATACATTATTTTATTTGCATTCACTTAAAAACGATAAAAAAATTTTATGAAGTGTGATATTACACAATATTATCTTTTGATTTGTCGTTGTGAAGAAAACTGAAAAATTTTAGTATGGAAAATGCAGAATTCCAAAATCTCCATACAAAACACCAATTTCATAGGTAAGGACCTAATACTTATCTTTGGCCCAAATGCGAGACTCCACGGCTGTAAAATTAATAAAACCGAAAAGAAAAAAATGTCATAGACGTTATTTTATCTATTTTGTTTTTTGTTTTAAACCGGACAGGCTGATCTAATTTCAACTTACAAGTAACTAACTCTTTAGCTCTTAGATGACCAATGATACATGATATCTTAGAACCTTATGGTTTTCGCCGCCATCTTGAAACGTATTCGCCTTCTTGTATTTTGACAGTTTTGTAGCGATAAACGTGATATTATTTCGTCTATCGGTGGTCGAGCTAAGTCTAGGAGATTGGCAAGGTTTAAATACGTAATTTGGTTATTTAGCAAACACATATAATTATTTGCCTTTCACTCTCATTTTATTTTGGTATTGAAATTAATTTGTATTATTTTTCTTTCTGTTTAATATAGTTTGATTTTAAACATGCTTTGTTTTATTTTTGTTGCCTATCCTTTATTTTTCTATGGGAAGTAATTAATTGGGCAGCCATTTAATATTTATGTTACTGGAAATGTATATGAAAAGGATTAATTAAGGATCAAGGATCATATTCTAGAAAATGTATTCTAATAGATATTGGATTTGCGTCATCAAAATATACATTAAACAAATAGTTTAATAAGGCAGCAGCGAAAACATTTAAGTTGCTACCCAATTAGTTATTTCGCTGACAAGTTTGAAATACCTGCTGCCCATAATTTGCTGTCCAATTAGTTATTTTGCTGACAAAATAGAAATATCTGCTGCCCATAAGTTGCTGAGTAATTAGTTATGTTAGCTGATAAATTGTATTTTTTAGCTGACCAAAATTGGAATATTTTGCTAACCTTTTAAAAACACCCCTTTTCTATTTTTTTTTAATATAGTAGCACTGTGATTCTGCAGCCCTTAGTGTAAGACATAATTGTAAAAAACATAACATTGTTAGTTGCGTTGAAGCTCAATTTATATCGGAAACGTGAATAGCGCCTCTAGCGAACAGTATCAAAAATCAAGTTTGATGTACATTAATAACACAACAAAAAAAGTTAAGTTTTTCACAGTGAGTCGTAAGTTTCACGACACTTGAAAAGAACCACGCTATTAAAAAATATATTCTTTGTTTTAAAATGAGGAGTATGCCCACGACATGCCCACGACTGAACAGCATAATAAAGCCAGTCAGTGTGCGACGATAAAGCATTCATTTGATGCTATTTTATTTATTTATTTTCTCATACAAATTAAAATACATTCCAACATTTTTTTTCCCACATAAAAACCGTTATGATTTATCTGTGTGGGGAGTCACACTCATACAGTTCTTATAATTCTACACAGCATGGTACATATTTTCTAAAAGTATTTTTTAAGTTTGAGTTTGAGACTGGATTTAAATATAATTCCAATAAGTCGTCAGGTAAATCGTTCAGGTAATAGGGCACCAAGTAATTACATTTTCTACTTCCATACTACAACTTATTTTTGGCACAAATGTTTTCATCTTTTGCGTTTTGTGTTCTGCAAAAACACAAACTATAGACAAAGTGAACGAAAGAAATCTCTTTCCATGCGCCACTTAGGCCCGAAAAATCCTCAGATAAAGTTATCTGTCAGTCAAATTTTAACTCTGTCCCTTTTCTTTTTATGACTTGTGACAGTGATAGTTTTACATGGCGGATAATAATGTACAACAGTGGATCTTTTCTATTGGAGACATTATTGCTAATATACAGACTTGAACCACGAGACAAAAAGCATATAATCAGGTCCTTACCTATGAAATTGGTGTTTTGTATGGAGATTTTGGGGATGTCTGCATTTTACATACTAAAATTTTATCAGTTTTCTTCACAACGACAAATCCAGAGATAATAATATTTGGCATGTATCATTAGACAAGCTTTAGCAATATGTGTGTGAACACGCTTGATAAATATTATTATTCATAGTTTTTATGTTAATGCAAATCAAATGATGTATTCGGGAGGCAGTTAAAAATAATTGTTTTTGTGTCTAATTTTAACACAATTAAACTTACAAAAAATTATCAAATTAAATAATACGAGCTTAAATATATGGTCTATTTTTAGAAGCGGCAATTATTTTATAAGAATGTTCTGAAACTTAATAGTTGCGGACAAATTGCTAAGACAGAATAAAAACACCAATTTCATAGATAAGGACCCAATATTACTTCTATACCACGAGGATATTCGAGCCGAAGCATAATATCACTTCTATGGTTCGAGCATACCTATATAAAATCAGGGTTATTCCCGGTTATTAGGGTTATACGAATTCCCAGTTGCCCCCAGTGGGGGCGATGCCGGTGGGGGCGACTGGGAATAGGGCTCCGATCGCGCTAAATACGAACGAATTTATCACAACCAAACGTCAGTCGAAAACGTTACGGTTCATATTCACTCCGTACTGTCATACTCGCGTCGCCTCGCGCAGTGTGGCTGGGCCGTTACCTTTTCGACATAGGTTTTGGTAAATACGTTCGTATTTAGCGCTGTCCCTGTACCCGAGCGAACGATAGTTACGGTTTGCGCTCGTATTTCCTCGATTTCCGCTCGTATTCTCTATTTAATAGGCTAGTTGACTCATATCAAAAGTAATGAAAATAATGTTTAATTCACATATTAAATAGTACAAGGGTCCGAAATATATTAAGTTCAACTAATTTAATTATGGGTTTGTTTTAGTAATTCAATGTAAACATGTTTTATTTTTACTTTTTCTTTCATCTGCCAAAAACGCTATCCGTCATGTTGGTGACATTAGTTAAGTAACAATTCATGTAAACAATTACTACGCATGATCAAATTCCGTCATACGCCAGGCGCAACCAATCATGCATGTCTATAGGTTTTGTCAAACTGTATCACGCATGCGTTTTGAATTGTTTACAATAATCGTGACTGTACGACACATATAATTCATAGACCATCATGACCGAGGGCGTTTTTGACAGTTAAGCGAAATAGTAATTTATAATTTAAATTTTTTTTATTATGTTTTATGGTGATGGCTAACAGTGAAATCATTTGGGGCCAAATAAAAAATAGGGTCAACTAGCCTATTAACTGAATTAATTGAGAGAGTGGACGGATTCCTCCACTCCTGCCTCCTTATTATAAACTGTCGGTTCACGGATTCGATTCGGGAAGTGACGTCCCGTCTTGCTCTAATCTGCCGCAATAAAAAGTGACAGCAAAAGTTTCCGTGATTCGTTTAGTTTCCGACAGTTTAGAATAAGGGGCTGCAACCCCCACTCGCATAGACTCGTGCCGAGTGCCTGTAGGAGCGGTGCCTTGCGAGAGGTGAAAACTTCGGAATGTTTCCAAAATTTTGGAATATTTCAGAAAAGCTACCGGAGGTATTCTTAATAATTTCAAAAATTACCAGAACTTTGGAAGTTTTCAATATAGATTATTGACTTGATACTTTGAACATTACTGTGTTCCTATTACCAAATACTAAATATTATAAATTACCTATTTTTTTATTGTCATCAATCAAAATCAAACAAAAGCCGTTGATAAATCGTAGATTAATATTTCATTATTATTGTTTTATGACCTTATTTTAAGTAAAAATTATATTTTGAAAACTTCTAAAGTTGCCGGATGTTTTGGAAGTTTTCGGGAATACTTCCTTAAAATTGAAAAAAATTCTGGAAGTTTTCTTTATTAGCGAGTCTGTTGCCGTCATTAGATTTTTAGTTGGTAATATCAAATCAAATCAAATCAAATCAAAAATAATTTTATTTCATAGGCCAAGTTCGGCACTTAAAATCGTCAACATTTTACAATATTATGTATTTTACAAATAAATAGTTTATTATAAATTATTTTAAATTACAGTATTAGATTATACTATTGTATTAAACTTCATTACCGCGAGCGCTTGTAACAAGTACATCCACAGGACAGTACAGGTACTTCGTTGACTGTGGTTGTAATCGATGCAAGCGGCCGGATTCCGAGAGTAAGGCTTTTCACGAGAAGAACCCGGCAAGAAACTCATGAGCCACTTTTTTAAATAGCCAATCATAAAATTTTTTGTCACTTTTAAATATGTTTTTACATTATTTCTTAATTCCTATCAGTCCGTCAAAATAACATGCATAAGATAACATTATTTATTACATAACTATTTCCACACCATTTTATCTTCAAGATAATCTTGAATTTTGTAATAATTCTATTCGATACTAGATGACAGCCACTGTCGCGTGATAACACGAAACGCGATGGAGCATCTTTTTGCCCCGTATATTAGGTACCTACGTACCTAGTTACCTCCAGATGGCGCGAACTGACCACGATTTTTTATTTTGCTATACTTAATTTGCAAGTAAGTTAATTTTTAATTTATTTTTTTGTTGAAGTGCTTTTTGAAGTAGTCTGTGAGCCTTTTTTACACGTTTTTCCTACCATCATTTGTTTTGTATTAATTATATTCTTTATCGCTATTAATTTTTATTATTATTTTGATGTAGGTAATGCTCAAGTAATGTTAAAAAAGTGAAGAGTTCTAATAATTTGACAAATTTTACTTTCATACAAATATAATTATAATTAACAAGCTCATCAGCGCGCGGGAGTTCGCGTGTCGCCTTTTCGTATGAACACAGAATATTGTAGACTTACTAATGTCACGACAGTACATAAGCTTGTAAAATCGTTTTTAAGTATTGAGTTATGGTAGAACTCGTAGAAAAAATGTAATTTACGATATCTTACCTATATAGCCTTGCAAAGTTGTTGATTCATAAAAAAAACTGTATAATTAATGTAATTTTTTAATATTTGCAGATGCAAAACAGCCTCGCCCAGGGCATGTTTATGACTGGAGGCCGCGGCGCGTACCCTGGCGCGCCGCTGCAAGGTCCCCTGGCATACTTGGAAAAGACCGCTACTAATATAGGTAAGTTGCATGATAAACAAAATACATACATAATATAAACTTCTTACATTACGGGATCCTGTTTTTTGGCATAATATAACTTTACCATAATTTTCTTTTGGCACAATAATTATTTCGCATAATTATAATTAAGCCTAATGTAATTATCCATAATATTTATCCGCGTAATGGTTTACGGCATAATGTAAATGATTTCGTACGAAGACGAGCGAATAGAGGAGGAGTGTTAGGTAGAACTGTCCCTCAACGCGTGAGCCGAGCGAGCAAAGCGAGCGTGTTGAGGCAGCGGCCGGCGAAGCTCCAGAATCGATATTTTTTATTGATAATTATTTCTGAAAGTTTATGCGAGTAGTTAATAATGGTTATGCCATTTGTAATTATACCTACGTAAATAATTTTTCATAAAACTTTATGCCAAAATCAATCATGCGTAACTGTATATAAAAGTTCCACCGGACTACACGCGACGTACATAATGTAGTATATAGATACTACTTACTGCTCGACGTTTCGGCTGGGTTACACCGACCGTGGTCACGAGCTGACTGGCGCGCGGTGTCGTCTGCTCGGGCGGGCCCGTGAATCTTCTTCTACCTACACTTTATTAATATCTCTGTCACTACGGCATACCACACTAACAGTTTCTGGGTTGGTTTGTAAATAGATTGCAGCTGTGGTAGTTCTTATATAGGACAAACTAAACTCAATAGCTGAACGTGTTAAAGAACATATCTCGGCAAAAATCGACAGACGATATGACTGTGATATTAATAATATGCGGGTAGAAGACGATTCACGGGCCCGCCGGAGCAGACGACGCCGCGCGCCAGTCAGCTCGTGACCACGGTGGGTGTAACCCAGCCGAAACGTCAAGCAGTAAGTAGTATCTATATACTACATTATGTACGTCGCGTGTAGTCCCGGTGTTGTAGCTTTTATATACAATGCAACGCGCAACTTTAAAATCTTATATATAGTGTAGATTCCATTATGCCAATATACATTATGCTTGAAAGTTTTATGCAAGCAGATAGGGAACCGTCTCCATATTTCTGATATGTAAGTCCCCATGGGTAGTCTGCTGCCATTTGTTGGGATCCTCGAATTAGTGGACTGTATTTTTTATATATAAAATGTCACTTAATACTGGTATTAGGGGTTTAATAAAAACTTACAAAAAAGATGTTGCACGCTCAAGATCGGGCGGAAGAGAGAGCGATGTTGCCACTATACAATACATATTTTACCATAAATTGTAAATCTTAATGTTGCCAGCAACACCATTCACCGTTATAAATCTTTTTTTTTTCTGCAGATATGGTGGGGTTGGGAGATGGAAGAAGGTGACGAGGCCGCGGGAGGGGCAGGGGCAGGGGACGCGGCAGGGGACGGGGTGAGTCTTCTTCTTCTTGCCCTTCTCCCACTCTAGGTGGGGTCGGCACAACATGTCTTCTTCTTCCATTCTCCTCTGTCACTCGTCAGCTCAGCATCCACTTCCTTTATTCTCATATCATTCTTCACGCTTCTTTGGTCTTCCTCTCACTCTAGGTCTGTCCACATCCATGCTCAGGGGACGGGCTGAGTACCGTTTTAAAATAGAGATGCGCCAAATAATCGCTTTGTATTCGCTTTGTATCGCAATTCCACCAACTGAAGCTACTGTTCCAATTTGAAAAAATCTGTCAGTGTTGAATAGCCTATTTATTGAGGAAGGCTATAGGCTACATACCATCACACTATATCAAAGTAACTATTCTACGCGGACGAAATGTCGGGCTTAAGTTAGTTTTAAATATTCTTACAATAGGATTTCGAATAATGCTTTAAAATGTCAATCTCTTTTTGAACCTTCTTAATCTTACTCTCTTCTCTTCCAGGTCGCGGTGCATCTCCCGAGTATGGTGGCAGTATGACCCCATAGCCCGCACCCCTCCCGGCGTGGCCGGCCCACCCCCCACTCTCGCACACACCCACCGACTACACAGAACACACCTACTGACTCATAGCACACACCTTCTGGGTTCATAGCACACACCTTCTGGGTTCATAGCACACACCTTCTGGGTTCATAGCACACACCTACTGGGTACATAGTACACACCTACTGGGTCCATAGCACACACCTACTGGGTTTTAAGCACACCCCTACTGGGTTCATAGCACACCCCTACTGGGTTCATAGCTCACACCTTCTGGGTTCATAGCACACACCTTCTGGGTTCATAGCACACACCTTCTGGGTTCATAGCACACACCTACTGGGAACATAGCAACACCTCTGTACTGACTATATAGCACACACCCACTGACATAATATCACACCCTCGATGCAAGTAATTTTGACAGATTAGAGCAAAGCGCGAGCCACATTGCCAATCAAAATTTATCTTTTAATTTTGCACTCTGTGTAGCAATACTGCAGAGTTGCAACTCGGTTGATGTTTGTCTTTTGTCATGTCTATAAGTTTTGAAATTCGGCGTTTACCAGACGCGGCGTAAACTCGCGGCCAGGGTCGCGGCTTGTTGTCTAGTATGAATGTCTTGGTATCTTTATCTGAAAGATACCAAGATATACGAGCATGAGTAGGCGGCGTCTGTCTGTATTTGGGAAGTAATTAATTGGGCAACCATTTAATTATTTGCTCAGTAACAAAAAGGATAACCGAAAAATCATTTGAATAGCAAACAAATACTTTGTCAGCAATAGAATAATTTGGGCAGCAGAATAATTATTTTGTCAGTAGAATAATTAATTGGGCAGCAAGATAATATTTGCTAAATGTAAAAAATCTAGGGAAAAGGTCAATGAATGATCAATTTCTAGGAAATTTATTCTGATAGATATTAGGTTAAGGTTTTTTTAGGACCCTTAAAAACAATATTTGTGTCATCAAAACATATATTCAACAATTTGGCAGCAGCGAAAACATTTGAGTTGCTGCCCAATTGGCTATTTTGATGACAAATTAGAAATCTTTGCTGCCCATGAGTTGCTTTAGTTACTTAGGCCCAATTGCACGATCGAGAGTTAGCGCTTAACCCAGGGTTTGCCTATATATTTGCCCCAGGGTTAGATGCTAACTCTCGACCGCGCAATTGGGCCTTATTTAGTTATTTTAGCTGAGCAATTGTACTTTTATGCTGACCAAAATTCGAATGTTTTGCCAACCGTTTAAATAACATTCAAAATATAACTAATATTAAAATGAAAATATTTTTGAATAATGTACCTAAACAAGACTTTTAAGTCAAACTATTTATTTTTATATTAACATAAAGACCTATAAATAACAACATAAAAAACTATCATACGTATAAGTGCTTATCCCTAAAGGTGCATTTCCACCAGAGATATGCTACGCCACGTTGTTGGTATGGATGCTTCTGCAGGCTTAGTATGGGACTCATTGCCTCTCGCTTCCACGCGAACGAAGAAACGAGAGGCAACGAGCATTTTTGTCTTCGGGGACTTTTTCGCTCCGGCCCGTGCTAGGCCTTCTGACCACCAATCACGTTCATTGGTCATCTTAAGCTCGCGTTTATCAAAGAATCCGAAAGTAAACATGCACTAATACTGCCAGTCCGCTTGTTTTTGTACTCGTATATGTTACAGCCAAAGTAATAAATCTGGTTATTATTAGCTCCTTACCTATGAAATTGGTGTTTTCTTCTCTCTTAGTATTTTGTCTGTAACTATTAAGATTCAGAGTATTCCTAAAAAATAATGACCTCGTCTAAAAATAGACTGTATTTTTGAGCTCTTTTGATATGTTTTGATAATTTGTTGTAAGTTTAATTGGGTTAAAATTGGACACGGAGACAACTCTTTTTAAGTGCCTCCCGAATACATCATTTTATTTGCATTCACTTAAAAATGATAAATAATTTTTATGAAGTGTGATATTACACATATTGCTAAAGCTTGTCTAATGACACATGCCAAATATTATTATCTCTGGATTTGTCGTTGTGAAGAAAACTGATAAAATGTTAGTATGAAAAATGCAGAATTCCCCAAAATCTCCATACAAAACACCAATTTCACGTAATATACATAATGACTGGTCATTATATACGAGTATAATATCAGAATTGACTAGAGAAAGCGATGTTGATAGATATTAGATAAGGGTTTTTTTTAAGACCCTTAAAAACAATATTTGAATCACCCAAATATAAACATATAATAAACAATTTAGAGCAGAAAAAAATGCGTTGTTATGCTTTTCATTAGTTATGCGTTAAATTTATAAAAAGAGTTGTCTCCGTGTCCAATTTTAACACAATTAAACTTACAACAAATTATCAAAACAAATCAAAAGGGCTCAAAAATATAGCCTTTTTTTAGACGAGGTAATTATTTTTTAGGAATACTCTGAATCTTAATAGTTACAGACAAAATACTAAGACAGAATAAAAACACCAATTTCATAGGTAAGGACCCAATAATTGCTATTTTTCGACGACCTCCGTGGCCGAGTGGTCTGTACGCCCGCCGGTCTCAAGGTGTCGCCATCTCGAGAGGTCCTGGGTTCGATCCCCAGTGGAGGCAAGTGTTTGGGTGATGAATTTTCAGACATTTGTTCTCCAGTCTTGGATGTTCATTATATATGTATAATATTATGTATATTCTGAATAATTATGTGTATTTATCTATTAAATATATTTGTCCGTCATCTAGTATCCGTAACACAAGCGAATTAGTTGCTTAAAATGGGACTAGTTGATAGGTGTGAATGTCTGAGGATATTTATTTATTATTATTATTTATTTAATCACTATGACTGTAACAAATATATCGCATAGTTCTAGCTGATGAAGTTGCGCCTTCATCAGTATCATAGCTTAGTTTTGTTGGTAACGGTCACATAGTTTCACAGAGTAGCGTTCACAGCATAGCTTCATAGCACATCTTTGGTGGAAAGCCACCCTAAAGGGGAAGGCGAATTGTTGATACCCTTTCGATATTTTTACGTCCCGATGAAAGGGGGGGAGTTTGTTGCACCGGGTCTTGTACATAAAGCAAACTATAGGCAAACATAGGTAATAAACTGTACCATAGATAAATTAAGTAGTATATATCGCTATTACTATACATGGGTTTTTAGTTCGTCTAAAACTTATTATTGTTGTTACTAGCGGAATTAATTTATCTATGATTCCGCTAGTATAGTAGCGCCACCTAACGTAAAAAGTCGAACGAAGGGGTGAGCAACAATAATAAATTTTGGACGAACTAAAAACCCATGTATGGGAATAGATCTATACTACCTACTTTATCTGTGTGTACTTAAATGTTAAGTAAATCTCATTGTTAAGGGCGAATATTGAACCTTGTTTGAGTAATTTTTACTAATCTGCTGGATTTGAATGGTGCCTACAGATAAATAATTACATAAATAACGCAAGTATACATTTTTGTATTGAAACCCTGTGACGTCACGTCCGTAATTTGAGACGGGAGTTCCAAAATGATTGTAAGATCTCCGCTAATTACTCGTATCACAACGAGACATTTTTTTAGTTTCTGCTGTCATTCGGACGCGAACAGACTATACTTCATCCAAATCCGATCACGAATGTTTAATAACAAAGTGTTGCCTAGCAACCACTGACGGGCATTATATTATGGCGCCAAATTTTAACGAAAAAAGAAGCTTTTACTGTCTTTATGCATACAAACAAAAATAAGTTATTAACTGGCACTTAAAAACGTCAATATTTTACAATTTAGATATTTAACAATTTATATCACATAACTAAATAAAAAAGTATATTATATTTTAAGGTTAATTACCGCGAGCGCTTGTAGCAAGGACAACAGCGCTTTGACTGGTTGTAATCGATACAAGCGGCCGGAGAGAGTAAGGATTTTCATGACCAACCCGGTAAGAAAATCATGAGCCAAGTTTTTTTTTAAAAAGCCAACCATACAATTATTGTCAGCATTGAAAATGTTTTTACATTATTTTCTTTATTTCTATTAATCCATCAAAATAACATGCTATTTCTATTTAACTATTTCCACACCATTTTATCCTCCAGATAATCTTGGGTTTTATAATAGCCTTTTTTCATTAAGGTTTGTTTAATTTAAGGCTTAAATTAGTGAAAAGGCTATTTAAATCACGTATTGAATTCCATGTAGTCTTGGGACTAGTTAAAGGAGAATGGTCACGTTCCATACAATATTTACCAGGCCCGACGAGAATGAGACCTATTTTTATTGTTATGTTCAGTATAACATAAATTTATAATTTTTATATTGAACTGTTAACCGCGACTTCGTCCGCGGTTACTATGTTTTTTAACTATCCCACGGGAACCCTCCCATTTTCCGGAATGGAAGTATCTAAGACCAGGGATCACCATGGAAAAATTTCATTGAAATCGGTCCAGCCATTTAGCCCGCACAAACAGACAGCGAAACAAAACATTAAAAAAGAATCTTTTTTGGTATTTTCCATCTTTTTACATCTCCCTGACTTGGTTTTAAGCATTTTTTTTCTGTGTACAGACATTCTATGACTTCAGTTTTATTATATGTATGTTACAAACGCAGTTCCTATTAATATATATTTAACAATTGTATAAATTCTTTTTTAAGGAACAATCTCAGTTTATATTTTATTTTACTTATTTTATTTCATTACATTTCAATAATAATAACTAAAAATAACATAGTTCATGTTTGTATTTACAATAATTTATTCTCTCATAAAACCAAAAATTTGTAACACCGCGCGTCCAAAAAATTTAGTAAAAGCACTTGGCCGCTGCAATACAAGCATAGCTTAGTGCAATGGCCGCATGAAAATTGTAAAATTAGATTTAAGTTTCTTGGAAATAAATAAATTATTATTATTATTATTGGCTAACATATAAATATGTTTTTTCTTATTTATTTAACAATTTATTGTACACAAAATACAGAACAGGAGAACATTAAAAGACAAAAGTACAAAAGGTAGGGCTTATTTCTAATGGAAATGTCTAACAACCCACCTGCTATAGGAGAAATGCTGACAAGAAAAAAAGCTTCTTCATAAGGAAACTACTTTGTGTAGATTGTCTCAAGTCAATAACTTCTAACCGGGGGCATCATCCCATGACCCACATGGGATGATGCCCCCGGTTAGAAGTTATTATCTGGAAGTCTTATGGTGTTACCAGACCAATCGATCGATGACATGGATCGATGGTAAAAAGGATTAGTCGACATCGATCGATAGACTGCCATACAATTAATCGATTCTGCCATCCATCGAGAGCATCGATGGTTGATAGATTGGTATGGTTACACCCTTACTACGGCCTAACCAACAATTTATAATACTACCTAACCTAACACATTTGTTATACTGCGCCTGAGAAAAATAATGTTTTTTCTTAGGCGCAGCAGAATGAAAGAGATTTTAATTTTTTGTAATTTTGGCTGTAATATGTTATATGAGCACGAGATAATAGGATAACTTCTTACCGGTGGCATCGTCTCAAGACATTCAGGCTTGTTACATTCTAGAAAAAATTATTTCCCTCCTTTTTCATACAACGCCACAGGAAAATTCAAAGCGATACATTTATGTTAGCCAGTAATATTGAATATAAAATATATATATTTATGTTAAAGTAAACATAACAAAAAAATGAGATAGGTCTAAATCTTTTCGGGCCTGGATCACAGATGACCCTTCTCCTTTGGTGACCGATTTTCGCGGTCAATACGTCTTGTAAATCAGTTTGAATATCATATTTTTAATTCAAAATTGTGATAAAGAACCCTTCGATAACTATACTCTATCCATTTTAATCTGAGAGAAAAGGGAAACAAAGAATTTGTGGTTCTCAAAACTTTTATCCATTTCTGTGACAAAAAAAATTGGCTCTAATTTTTTAAATTTAGATCAAAATGGATAGCCTATACTCCCTTATAATGTAAATTAATTATAATCTGTAAAAACTATATGAAATAACACTCCACTAATAATAAATTAGATACGCAATGCACAAATGATCTCAATATACAATTTAAGATAAGATAATGTTATAGGTAAATATCACATAAGGGTGCCAATAAGATAAATCAAAAGGATAACTTCGTTTCACATGAGTCGCAAAATGGTGCGTCCTTTTTCGTCGCACACAGCATTGCTATATAGGATAGCTTTGGCATCTTTTGCACGATAAGCTTTTGATAATTTATGGGTTAAATCTTACATAGTAGATAAGTTCAGAATGCAGACTTTTTAGAAATTTGCCAATGTCTTCTAAGCAAACAACAGAATCGGCAGCATTATGGTCCGTTCACACCGCCTCGGAGAGGAGCGCATTTTCTTATCACGTGTAAAACAGTATTTTAAAACATTGCAACAAGGTTTATTTTTACGTTTCAATTATTTTGTTATTGGAAATGCTTGAACAAAAGAAGTGAAACGTGAAAATAAACTGTTTTGCAATAACTCAAAGCTCTCTTTGAACACAATAAAAAAAATCAACCGCCTCTCGGGTCTAGTGGTTGGCACCACCAGCTGTATGTCGATTGGGAGGCTATGACGTGGGGTTCGATTCCCCACGGAGGCAGGGGTTTTTCTGCTCAGTTTGGTTGGTGGTAGGGCTTTCTAAGCCGGTCCGGCTAGCAACCACCGTCTTACCTAAATCTGTCGCCATAATAACAATGTTTAAAGCAATTAAAGGTAAGATAGCCAGTTCCTCAGTTTGGCGAGGAATACAGATGAAGCTCGCTTCCACCTTCGGCCTTATCGTCACTTACCATCAGGGGAGATGAAGGCCAAGAGCTTACCTGTCATAAGTAAAAAAGAATGCTATCTACTCCGAGCCAGTCTGTATGAAAGGACGCTGTCTAGTCATTAAATATAGGTAAAAATATTGGTTAGTATGTTTATTGTAATCAAGTATAAATATCTATTGAAAAAATTAAACAATTTCGACTTTTATATCAAACAACATATGGTTATATTATGTACACAGGTAGTTTTATAAGTAATTGTATTTGTACATGTGTGACAATTAGTGATTGTCTAGCGAATGTACAATTTGCTAGACAATCACAAATTGTCAAATCCTCAGTAAATTTTGCATCTTATTTCTAATGTGGTATGGTTTAAAATCTATTATGGGATTTGACAGTTTTGTATCTATTCTGATGTGCTGTTGGGTGTACATAACTTATTTTAATAAAAAGGTTTGATATATAACTTGTCTTATTTATTTTTATTTGAATTTTTACCACCTCCCTGGTCTAGTGGTTCTCACCACCGAGTGTTGATCGGGAGGTCCGCGTTCCCCACGGAGGCAGGTTTTCTGCTCGGTTTTGGTTGGTGGTAGGGCTTCTAAGCCCGCCTGGCTAGCTACCACCGTCTTACCTGAATTTGTCGCCATAATAACAATGTTAGCATTTTTGTGTTCTGGCAATCAGAGGTAAGATAGCCAGTTCCTCAGTTGAGGATTACAGGTGAAGCTCGCTTCCACCTTCGGCCTTATCGTCCCTTACCATCAGGTGAAATGAAGGTCAAGAGTTTACCTGTCAACCAAACCAATCCATTCTTTTTGCCTTTCGGTCCGTGCAAGGTTCTACTTCTACAACACCATTATTCTTAATTTTCGGTAAACAAACGAATTATATTATATATTAGGCCCGCCGCACATTAACGGCATGGGCACGCTCAGGATTATAGGTGATAAATAGCATCATATTAACTTCATGGCAACAAAGTATAAATTTCCATGATATATGGTCGTAGTAACAAAAATGCCGCTTCGGTATGCTCGAGGTTGCTGCATCGGCGGCCTTGAGGTTGCTTCGGGATACTTCGGCATCCTTCAGTACGCCGCCGCCGCGCCAAGGCAACACTCGGGGGTAGTTTGGACGGTACGGCATGCTTAAGGACGTCGCAGCATGCCAAGGCATAGTTGCCGACAGTGTGCGCTTGCATGTAGGGATGCCGAAGGATTCCTTTCCTTGCCGATAATGTGCTCCGGGACTTAGTACCTGACCAACGGCTCAACGTGCCATCCCACGCACGGAGTTCGAAATCACAAAGTTATGGTAACCCTTCTACGGCCTGACCTTGGCGAAGGTAGCTTTGTTGTCATAGGGGTACAGACTGTCGTATAGGTTCTTAAGTCCATATATAGTACGTCTCAATCCAAGTTGCCAAAAAGGTAAACAATTATGTTTCATCTCCAAAATGTTTTGTGATGACTGTAGGTAATTGAAATCAATTGAAACGGACAACAATTGTTACCGTTAAGGCGAAAGGTAAGGCAAATGACTTTCAGCGTTTGGCGTAATCGAAATTGAGCGACAGCGACATCTATTGAAAACTTGAGGTGCGTCACAAAGCACATTGCACCGTAGCGCCATGTTTTGATAGCTATGACGGCTAGTGTTTATCACAGAGTAATTTCATCGACAGAGAAAACTAAGGGTTTCTAAAAAAATTAAAATGTACAATTGATAGTTCGTAAATGAAATAACCTGATAGTGATGGGATCGCCTCAGTTCATGTATCCAGTTTCCAGCATGTCAGACGATCCAAAATTAAATCAAGTTTTCTCAATTGATTTCCAACTCAATGTTTTGTGTAAGAATTGAGTTCATTATCTATCGATAAATTATTTTGTGGCAGTCTGATGTGCTCTTATCCGCACAAAAAATTTGATTATACAGCCAGAACCAGAAGAACATGTACAATTCTTTTTTGTCTTTTAGGTACTGTATCTTGCTGATCTGTCTCTGAAATGTGTTTTCTTTTTAAAGAATTTTAGTGTCTCTTTTTTTGTATCATCATTACTGTAATTGTTTGTGCAACTAGGATCAGAACTGAAAAAATTACATTATATAGTTTTGTCCGATTTTTTTTATTTTTTGTCAATAGAAACATAATATTTACTGATAAAAATCGTAAAATAATATGACGTCTCAAGTAAATACATTTAATAATGGAAAATGTTACGATACAATTTTTTTACCGTATAGGTTGTATGAATACAAGCCAGTTTTTGTTTCATTCAAATCGAATCAGTATTTTTGATTTTAGACTTATCTAAAAGTCTTAGTTCCGCTTCCAAGCATGAAACATCGTATGACGTCATCATATACACGCAGGCCGGTTGGGACGTAGGTATACATTTTTAAAATCGCGAGAACTATCGAACGGACTGTCATTAAATGATTCAAAAGTAATATAAAGGTATGGAACCAGTCTTGAACATAAAGTTATTTATTTTGATAAGGATTAATACCAATAAGGAAATAAAGAGCATTGTGTAACGAAATTTTAATTAAATTGAATAACAGTCACTGTGGCTAAACTAATTAACGTAAATGATTATTATTTCTAGGCATTACGATATATTCACGCCTACAGTGGAATCCACACATATTGACCTTCGCTACGAGCATAAAACTTTCGATAAGCCAAATTTGACGACTATGATTGACAATATTGTCGAAAAATTCGGTAAATTTGACAGATAACTCTTAAGAGTGAAAAGAACGGATGACTTTATCGATCTAATATGGCGACTCACTGATGTTGAAACGGCGAAATTTGTTTCATTTTGCTATTTTCACAGCGTAATGTCGTATAGTCTACTGTTGTGGGGCTCCGCTGCTGACATTCAGACTATCTTTGTACTGCAAACGAGAGCCATTCGTGCCATTTACAATCTTAGACCACGTGACTCGCTCAAGGAATTATTTAAGGAAATTGATATATTAACTGTGGCGTCTCAATATTTGAAATGTTCTAAATTCCTTTTGATATTATGGCTGTATAAAAAAGGCTAACTGTTGAGTTTCTTGCGGCACTTCTTCTCAACAGGCCATTCACGTCGAAGTGCTAGTAGGAAAAAATATTGACGTGCAAGTATTTCATGTAAATCTAATTGCAAAAAAAAAATTCATAGCTCTGCTGCCTTTGCAATAAAGAAAATCAGACTATTATCTGACGTTGAAATGGCAAGACTTGTCTACTTTAATTATTTTCATAGTGTGATGTCGTATGGCTTGTTGCTATGGGAGTCAGCAGCTGATATTGGGAATATTTTTATTTTACAAAAACAAGCTGTATGAGCCATTTACAAGCTTAAACCACGAGACTCACTCAGAGAGTTATTCAGGGAAATTGATATATTAACTGTAGCCGAATACATCTGTGAAAATATTTTATATGTTTATAAACATAACCACACATTTAAGATAAACAATGAATGCCATAAATAAAATACTAGAAGCAAAAATTAACTTGCTGTGCATTTATGGGAGAATGTTAACAATTTTATAATAAAATCCTACCAAACGTGTTGGGCCACGCTCAATATAGGGTTCCGTATTTTTCCATCCGTCACAATTTTGATTGCGTGAACCAATTTTAATAATTCTTTTTTTATTTGAAAGACGATATGTTCTTTATCATAAAATATGTAAAATGAGATTTAAAAAAAGCTTGCATATATCGTAAGTCACAAATGTAGTTCAAAAAATTATTTTGTAAAATTTATCAAAAACTGTTCAACCTATAAAGTTCAAAATAATTTTCATTGAAAGTACTTATAAAGTTTTACCTTTTAGAACTTTTTTTTATTTTTTGAACTTATGGTTCAAAAGTTAAAGGGGGGGGGGGGTGTGGAACTTTTTTTTAACTTTCGGAGCGATTATTTCATAAAATAAAATTATTATCGTAAAATGATGTTAGAAAATTTAAACGAAGTGCGAATCAGTGATTTGCCTAGTGATATAATTATTTATCATATTAAGTAACATTTTCGAAAATTCTTTTAACCAAAATATTTATTTTCCCCTTTTTAGGCCATTAGTAAAACGTTTAATACAGTATTTATGTAACCCTTTTTTATTTTATTTTTATATATTTTTATTTAATATTGTATTATCACTGGGAGCAAGCCTGTATGTAAAAATTCAACTCAATCGGATGTCGGGAAGTGGTCGAAAATCGATCGCCAGATATGATCTCCACAGACAAGAAGGCAAGCTAAGAAAAACGTAGTAAAAGTGTATCATAATTCTTCGTTTGTTATAAACACTAAATTATGTGACAATTTCACTATCAGCCAGTGATTAGAGAGCATACGTCTAAAGAAAACATTAGAGAAACCAATTTCTATTAACAATACAATCTTCCCTGCGTAGACTCTGTATCGGCCACTACTCTGTGCATTTTAGTAGTGAGAAGTAATTTTTGGTAGCCCGATTGTTGTTGCACACAGATCTGTAGGTACAATTATCTACATTATGACGAGGATAGGCAAGGTAATTAAAGAGGGTGGTACTTACTCTAGTGTATTATCAATATTTTGCTCTAGACAAATAATAATTATGTAGAATGTTTAATAATTAACCGTTGCTTAGCAACGATGTCATTTCTTTGCAAAAGCGCCTACGAAATTTTGCCAGCAAATGTACAATTATGCAACTATAATATTTTAGTAGGCGCTACTAGGAAAATCATTGCAATTAATAAATTCGTGGTCATTTCTAAAAAAACTCACCGTCGGAGACTAGGTATTAATGTAACGGATATGTAAACTGAGTTTGATAATAAACAGAAAAGTCGTTAAAAGAAAAAAGTGTAAAAGAAATTTCAATAAATTATGATAAATTGAATGTTCTCCATATGTTGCTATAAATAATTACTAGTATTTTGGACCGTCACGAACAAGTTTATGATATATGTCATAACATCAAATAATCTGATCATCCCATGTGCTGTATTTTTGCCAGACTACTGTACCAAAAACACCTCATTATGAACATTTGCCTATCCCTTCGCCTTAATCATAAATATTAGGTTGGGGAAAAAGTCTTTTCGCATTATAGTATATATAAACTTGTAATAAAATCTCTTTGGCTATACTATTTGTATCTGGCTGGTTTTGGTATCATTGAAAGTTTAAATTTTAAAGAACATAATTCCAAATTCAAATTAGGAAAATGTGTGATTTTCATTTGTTTTTCGTACGAATAACAAATTCGGTAAGTCGTCATTTTTGTTTACCTTTTTGGCAACTTGGATTGAGACGTACTATAGTACTTAGTATGAAGTGGTGATTCAATAAAACACATATAGTATGCGAAGCGCATAACATAAATATTTATTCTCTCATTAGGTACTATACAACGATCTACTTCACTTATACTTAACATATAAATTAACATTTTTTTTTACAAAATATGCATATGTTATGAAATTCATATCCAAGCTATGAATATAATCTGTATTCTAGCACCTAATCCACTAATATTAAATCAATTCATAGAGAAATTAGGTTTTCCCAGTTATCATTATCCTGTATAGATCCCACTGCTGGGCACGGGCCTTTGGACATGGAGAAACACATGACGAGTACGGGCCGTAACACCACCACGCTGGCTCAATGGGGGTTGTTAGGTAGAAACGACTGCAATAGCGACTAAAAACGTAGGGCACGTAGCCAAGAACTCGAATCTCAATAGTATGGACACCCATCCAAAGTTCAACCATAGCGAAAGATGCCTCGTTTTCAATATCGAAACTATACAACGCTGACCTGCTCCTTGATCCACATTGAAATTAAAGAAACTTTCGCCATGGTAGGTATTTGGATGGGTGTCCAAAACTTTGTGATCTCGAGTTGAAAGGCCCGGCCGTTGGTCCCAGTGGCTATACAACTAAATCAACCGTTTTATTGGCTGACATGGTTTTATGGTTGATACCCTAGTATCTCTCCGAGTAGGAAGGCCCCAGCAGTGGGACGAACGACAAAAAGGTCTATTTTTCTGGGTCCGTTCAAACAGACCGTCTCGGAAGAGGAGCGCATTTTTTTATCACTAAACAGAGTTTTAAATCATTGCAATTAGGTTATCGTTTCGCTTCTTTTGCTATTGGGAGCTCGATTTTTTTGATCCGTAGACATTGTAACTACAAAAGTTAAATCCTAGACCAAAAGCGTCAATGGAAACGGCAAAATGTGTGACGTCAGCTACCAAATAGGCTAGTTGACCAATTTTTTTATTGAGCACCAAATGATTCATTACCGATAGCCAAAAAATAATACAATATCTTTCTGAAGCCTATAACACAATAAATTTTAAATAATAAATTAAGTTTTTGCTTAAATGTCAAGAACGCCTTCGGTCCTGATGGTCTATGAATTATCTGTGCCGTAGCGTCACGATTATTGTAAACAATTCAATACACATGCGTGATATAGCCGACAGTTATGCTTGATTTGTTGCGACTGGCGTTTGACGGATTTTGACCATGCGTAGTAATCGTTTAAATGAAGCGTTACTCAACAAATTTCACGAACATGGTGGATAGCGTTTTTGGCACAGGTAAAAATAAAACAAATTTACATTGAATTTCTACAGCAATCCCTTATTTATATTTATCGAACTTGGTATATTTCGGACCTTTGTATTAAATACTATGTGAATGACACATTATTTTCATTACTTTTGATATGAGTCAACTAGCCTATTGTTGAATTTGCGATGAAAATTCAAAGCAATTTACATCAGCTGTGCCGCCAGCCGCCATTTTACTAATCCCTGTACCGTGTTGTGGTTGAATTGTCTATGATAATTTAACTAGTTTTTTTTTTAATTCGACTATTGGACGAGCTGTCATATCACATCATACGTTTCGCCATTGGTCCATATTATAACCTACGGCAACCTGACCACGGATCAAAAAACAGCTAGCCTACTCTTGAACGCAATACCGATCGATCGGCATTGAGATTGTGATGTTTCTTTTCTGTGGGACACTAGGGCCATAAATGTGTTGAAATTATGCGGATATTGAGTGACTTAAATGACATTGAGCTTAGCTGAAATTGGTCCCGTATTGGTCCGGGACACAAAATGAATGTACCAACTGCTTTTCTTGCCTAGCATGTCGTAAAAGGCGACTAAGGGCGTGTTGGGTACTGGGTCTGTGATTGTGTAGGCGATGAGCTAGCCACTTGTTACTACCCTTTCACGATTTTTCATCTGACCAAACCCAATTTTTGTATGGCTAAATTTGGTCATAAGGAACAAAGTGCTCCGTAGACTCTGCCTACCCCTTCGGGGATTACAGGCGTGATTTTATGTATGTTTGTATGAAATTGGTACTCTCGTACCGCCTCTCTAGTCTCGGCATTTTGAGAGATTGGATTGTGTTATTATTGAGTTATAATTGAGATTGCGTTCGAGAGTAGGCTAGCATACTCTAAGTGTGAAATAGGGTTGTCGAGGAAGTGATTATGAGGAAGAGGAAATTTTCACCAAAATCGGTCCAGCCTTTTAGGAGGTGTTCAGTGATATACACTCTCACATAAGATATATATATTAGGTCCTTACCTATGAAATTGGTGTTTTATATGGAGATTTTGGGGAAATCTGCATTTTCCATTCTAACATTTTTGTAGATTTCTCCACAACGACAAATCCAGAGATAATAATTTTTGGCATGTATCATTAGACAAGCTTTAACAATATGTGTGATATCACTCTTCATAAAAAATATTTATCGTTTTTAAGTGAATGCAAATCAAATGATGTATTCGGGAGGCAGTTAATAAGAGATGTCTTTGTGTCTAATTTTAACACAATTAAACTATCAAAAAATTATCAAATTAAATAATACGAGCTCCAATATATGGTCTATTTTTAGAAGAGGCAATTATTTTATAAGAATGTTCTGAAACTTAATAGTTACGGACAAATTGCTAAGACAGAATAAAAACACCAATTTCATAGGTAAGGACCCAATACATTGTCAAGTTATAACAAGCAACGAAGAGGAGGGAATGGCTCGCTCGCTGACCGTTCGGCTCAGGCGCGTGCGATGTCATAGATACGCACATGCGCAGTGAAATTCCTCTTAAATTCCTTTGAGGAAGCGATAGCGGAAGAGGAATTTTTTATTTTTATTTGTCAAGATGCGGAAGCGGTTGAGGAACTCAAAATACTGCGGATCTTTCGCATTATGAGGACACGTTAGAAGAATCCTCAGCCGTCTTATTTAAATCTGCCGCCATAATAACAATGTTATAAGCATTGTTGTGTTCCGGCAATCAAAGGGTAAGATAGCCAGTTCCTCAGTTGTTGAGGATTTCAGGTGAAGCTCGCTTCCACCTTCGGCCTTATCGTCACTTACCATCAGGTGAGATGAAGGCCAAGAGCTTACCTGTCATATGTAAAAAAAAAACCTAGTGCGAAATAATATCGATCGCCGATCGGCTGCTCTTGCGACGCGCGCCGGTCGGTGTGAACGGACACTAAGTATAAAAGGTGTCCTACATCTTAATATTATCATTATTTCCACATTTTAATATTCGCGTTACAGTACAAGCATGCATTGTACTTTACAGACTTATAGCTTTCAGATCGCAGATATACATGTACATTGACGCAAATGCATGTACCGCGAGACGCAAATGCATGTTGTCTCGTTGTGCTAAAGATCTCCCGTCTCAAAATTACGGCTGTGACGTCACAGTACATGTAAACAAGTTGACACGCTTGGTTTCAATACAAATGGTTATACTAGCGTTGTCTATGTAAATCTATATCTGTGTTTCAAATAATTGAAATTCCAATATAAAGTCACAGTATAGAAAGATACAGTGTCACTGTGAGTCTGTTAATACCCAAAGTATAGTACAAAATAAACATATCGTCACGTTTAGTAGGCAGGGGTAGGAATATAGTATATATTCCAAAACGGCATTCCGGCTACGGACAGTAAATAAATAATGATAATCATAAAAAATAAGTAAATAAATTTTACATTATTTTATTCAATGAAATGAGACATAACTGCCCGCCACCAAGATAATCGTTTTGGACTTTAAATGCCTGCATAAGTCAAAAGGCTAGCATGACAATTGAACTTCGTTGTGTTAATACAAAACTTTTTTTAATCTAGTTTCAATAAAAAGCCAAACTACGATTGTTTACTAAAACGGCATAAAATAAACGGACAGTACATTATTCTACTGCATTTCTCTATACTGTGGACATAGGGCCTGTTACACAATCGATAAGTTAATTAATTAAGCTACTTAGAACACAGCTGCCAAGTAAAAACCCATCTTGCGTTTCACAATCTCTGAGTAAGGCTAATCACTACATTGTCTGTGTCGCTATTGGAGGGATATAATTAAGAAGTAAATTTTTTGTCAAGTAACTAATTATGACTTTACCTTGATTCATATTAGCGTATCTCTACTTATTTTATTTACACATTCACACGACAATAAGCTCATATAAAATCCAAAAAGCTTTTACGACAGTACGTTAAATTTTTCCTTGTCAAAATTGCAGAAGAGTATCACCGACATGACTTTACCTAACGATTGTGAAACAGGCCCTTAGTTTATTAAAGTTATTTTATAAACAAAACATGTCATGGTAAATAATAGAGAAATTTTTCATTTGAAAAATGTATTTATCTACACTCATGTTATAATGTTGGAATTATGAACTCAGACTCGAACTCATAATGACATACTTTTTAACACAGGTGATAAAAATGGAAACTGAACATAATGACCATTATGCAACAGGTTGGACTCATTATGCTGCACTTATTTTTCTTAAAAACGCACAAAACTATGGCAAATGTTTTCCAGACAGCCAACAATAAATAAAATTATTTTAATTTTTTGGTTTATTTGAATAATGAGTGTAGATAAAGTAGTGTATGAAACTGCACATAACTCGGTATTAAAACACTCGCGTGATACTATTAAAAAGCCTCGCCAAGGCTCGTTTTTTTAAAACCACGCTCGTGTTTTAATAACCTATATTATGTGACAGTTACATAAACTATTACTCTAAACAAAACATGTCATGGTAAATATTCGAGTAATGTTTCATTTGAAAAATGTATTTGTGACATTACCATACAATGAATTCAGTATTGAACATATCTACTGTTTTTTAAAGATTAACTTCGGGCTTGTTCTCGAAATCTTTGAATATAGAGAAAAAAATATATCACATACATGTAAACCAATAGGAACAAAACATGATTTTAAATTTAGTTACATAAAAGTTTAAAGGAATTATAACTAAAGAGTATTTATAAGACTAGTCGATTAAGTACGTAGCCGTTTAATTTATAATTTAAATTGATAATTAGAATTATTCCTCAGTAATTTGAATTTTATTTATAATGAAATAGGATTGACATTTTATAATAGAAATTTTTGGATTTTTGGATACACTCCTAGACTTTACCATCAGTTGGTGATGATTCATGTGTTTATAAAAAAAAAACCATCCCCACAGCTGGGCAACAAACATTGGCCCTCACCTGGAATCAAATCCAGAACCTTAGAATCTTATGACGAAGATAAACATAACTCATAATAAACATATCATCACGCCTTTCCCCCCGAAGGGGTAGGGGTAGGGAAGTGTGTTAATACCCACATTCCCAGACACGCATGTATTCCCATATAACAGGGCTGTAAAAATTTTGAAACTCAAGATAAATGAATTATGTGTAATGCATCAATAATCTGATACAAAAAATTTTCAAACATAAATTTTCAATTACAATTAAATGTCAAAATAAATATCAGTCGAATTTAGGAACTAAAAACAATTTTGAAATTTAAAGAGAGCGCATATTAAATATAAGGGCGGAATACTTGACAAAAAAAATTTAAATCACGCTTCTATCGTCGTAGGGCGAAGAGCCATGCACCGGGCTGAGTTAAAGGCATGCGATATTCACAACCTCATATACGTTTCATAGATGACGAAAATGCATGCACTGCGGCCGAATGGCTGCAAAAAAAATGCCTCGTGATTATTTGTGGAGAGGCATCGGCGGCGTCGGTATCTTTCAATCAGTTTGGATCTCGCGTCCGAAATTAAAATTCAAAAGCGTTTATTCAGTTTAGATGCGTCTTAGCGCATGCTGATGAATGTCATAAACATTTAACAATATTTCGTGAAAGAGAAAAACCACGCCATCCGTTCACAGAAACTACCAGCCTTGTTCTGAGAAGAACGGGCAAGAATCTCAGCAAGTTTCTACCCTACCTTCACATGGCAACATTTAAAAAATGTCATAAACTTCGTAGTTACTACGTAGTAATGACGTCACTCGGAGCTCGGTGGCGTAGTGGTCAGTGCACTTTGGCTTCAATCGAAAACAAAGCTACCTTCGCCATGGTCAGGCCGTGGATGGGTGACCAAGACTTTGTGATCTCGAGCTCCTCCGTGCTTCGGAAGGCACGTTAAGCCGTTGGTCCCGGTCACATTTGCGACCGTTTCTACCCACCAACCCGCATCGGGCGTGGTGGTGTTACGGCCCATACTCCTCATGTGTTTCTCCATGAGGAAGGCCTGCGCCAGCAGTGGGACGTATATAGGCTGATGACGAATGACGTCACTGAAGTTTAAAATTACGGCTGTGACGTCACAGCACATGTAAAAAGTCGACACTCTTGGTTTCAATTCAAATTGTTATACTTGCGTTATTTCGTCCTCGGCCTATACTATACACGTCCCACAGCTGGGCACAGGCCTTCCTAATGGAGAAACACATGGGGAGTATGGGCCGTAACACGCTGGCCTAACGCGGGTTGGTAGGTAGAAACGGTCGCAATAGCCGGGACCAACGGCTGAACGTGCCTTCCGAAGCACGGAGGAGCTCGAGATCACAAAGTCTTGGCACCCATCCACGGCCTGACCACGGCGAAGGTAGCTTTGTTTTCGATTTAAGCCAAAGTGCACTAACCACTACGCCACGAATCACAATCTTTGTCACTTTTTATTGCGACGAATCAGAGCGAGACGGGACGAGACTTACCGAATTGTGTCGAGTCTGAGTACTGACAGTGAATAATAAATATTACTATGCCTTGAATGAACTTTACCTTCGACACATCGCTCTTAGCGATAAGGCCGCCAATTGTACTGTTGTTTATAATGTTATTTTTGTTTTTCAAATGGTGTACAATAAAGTTTATTTTCATTTCATTTCTATTAGCACGCAGAATTATTATACAAGGTATCTTAAAATTTGCTCTGAATTTCTTTAGATACATTTCATGTTATATGAAAATATTAGGTCCTAAACCTATGAAATTGGTGTTTTGTATGAAGATTTTGGGGAATTCTGCATTTTCCATACTAAAATTTTTTCAGTTTTCTTCACAAGGACAAATCCAAAGATAAAAATATTTGGCATCTATCATTAGACAAGCTTTAGTAATATGTGTAATATCACACTTCATAAAAATTATTTATCGTTTTTAAGTGAATGCAAATAAAATGATGTATTCGGGAGGCACTTAAAAAGAGTTGTCTCCGTGTCCAATTTTAACACAATTAAACTTACAACAAATTATCAAAACAAATCAAAAGAGCTCAAAAATATAGTCTATTTTCAGACGAGGTAATTATTTTTTAGGAATACTCTGAATCTTAATAGTTACAGACAAAATACTTAGAGAGAAAAAAAACACCAATTTCATAGATAAGGACCCAATATAAACTAATTCATTTTATATAGATATTTGCATATATCATTACAGTGAACTGTGATTATAAATCTAATTCCTTGTATATATTTTACTATTAAAACAATATACGGGATTTAAACCACTTGACTTATTTTGAGACCAATGAATTATTAATTTATATATATATATATCTTTTAACACAATAATTTTACTATCGACAGATCCAACCTGTATATAAAGAAAAAATAGGCAAACACGGCATTTTGGATGTCAAAATAATAGTAGACAAATAGATAAAATTAAATGTCTTTTACAATTTGACTACAAAGGGCATGGTATTTATATTTTGTACACAATTATAATTAAAATAATTCATACCATTCGTCTTTTATCGCAATTGAGTTGAATGTCAGAAGACTTCGAATATAATATTTAAAAGCATTGAAATTTAAATTTATTGCGCTCATTTTCAAAATATTTCAGTTTCCCTATAAATCTGGTACTAAATGCCTTATTATCAAATTTGTAGCTGACCCGTCCGCGTCTGCGGTTACTATGGTTTTTTAACTATCTAGTTGACCAGGGATATAAGGAATCACCATGCAAAATTTCATTGAAATTGTTTGTCTGTTTGTACGGACAAACAGATAGAGAAAGAAAGAAAAAACTTGGTATTTTCCCTCTTTTTACATCCCCTGACTTGGTTTTAAGCATTTTTTTACAGACATTCGACCTCTACAGTTTTATTATATGTATAGATATAGATTATAGTGTGCCCCAATATTCGAAAGTTTCCAATAATTACTAACTCTAAATGCCCTTACACAGGGTTATCTTTAATTAATCAACAACCTCGTAGGTCTAGATAGCTAACAACATAAATAACAACATTTGTTCTACAACTTTTAATAATTTGACACATTTTACTTTCATACTAAAATAAATATCAATTACTGAATGTTCCTAGCTCTGTGCGCATCGAGCGCGCGAACGTCGCGAGTTTTGCCATTTCGTATGAACGGAACATAGACTTACTAATGTCACGACAGAATGTACATTACAGCAAGCTACTCGTAGAACAAATGTTATTTACGATGTTAGATGATATTCCACTAAGTAGTGGAGGTGTTGTTTTATTAAAAAAATTCCTGTATAAATGTTTCCAATCTCTCAAAAGTATTCAATCTTTATGCCTCTGTTATTTATCATATTTATTTATTTATTGAAGCTTTTGTGCATTATAGAAAATTTACACATAGCGGACTTAACGACTAATGTCGCTCTCTAACAGTCAACCATCAGGCAAAGCAGAGATCTGGTGGCGGCTTAATTAACATATAAGTGTATTGTCCTATTATCTCTTAAATGTAGTGTACATATTTTATTTCCTTTTGACTACAATGTTGTCTTTTTTGCATTTGTGTTGCGTACCATTTGATTTCTATGATTACCTTTCATGGGTTGACAGATATCTCAGTTACGGCCCGACCACGACAACGAGCGGCGAGCGGCGCGGGCGCAAGTGACGCATGTATTGAGCGAGAAATTAAAAGAGAAAACGCCTGCCGCTGCCGCTCGCCGCTAGGGCCGTTAGGGATAAGTTTGCTTGCAAACTATTATTTTTACCATATTTTGTATGTTATTTTACATGCAATAAAGACTATATAATAATAATTAAGTGTATAGCCAATATTTTAAAAGTTTTCGATCCTAAATATCCCTATTAAAATATTAGTTTGTCTGTGTACACCGCTGGCGGATGTTGCATGCCACAAGACGAGATTCAGGATGAAATGGCGCACTTTAGGGAAGCCCTGTCTTATATGGGCTGGTTATGATGACTATTATCAAATGATAAATGTGTTCAATTCCCTAAAATTATAACTTGATTCTTTAAATCTCGAATTTTCTTTTTACATTAGAATTTTTGTTTTCTGTGCATTAAAGAGTGTGTTTCTTTAAATAATAAATGTGTTCTACGCTCAAATATTATGTTTTTTTCTCAAAATGCCCCAACTATCAAATACAAGTGCCCCAACGTTTGATTAGTCTCTAAATGCCCCAACTATGATATACGTGTGCCCCATTTTATCTGCCTCTAAAAACAATAATATTTTAATTAAACAGGCAGATATATTTTAACCCTTGCGCTTCTTTCGTTACGGCAGACGGTCACGCGACAAATGTCAAAGACAATTTTTATATTTTTGATATTCAACACGTAGGTTGGATATAAAGGTTTTTTGAAAAAAATAATTTAAAAATATATGGCAAACTAGAATTGCGCATGAATTTTCGAAGATTTCGTTTCCTTGACTCTAAATGTCCCTACAATCATATATTATTATAGGTGCCCATAATTTTAACGTTTCTGATTCTTTCCGTCTCAATATTTTAAATGTGTTCCGTTCTACACGACAATGTTATGAAACTCTTGATCTTTGTCTGAAAATGCCCTAACTATATGAACACGTGCCCCAATATTTTAATTTTCTGATTGTTACTGTCTCTAATTGCCCCAACTATCATATACAAGTGCCCCAACATTTTATCTGTCTCTAAATGCCTCTATTATTAAATATAAGAGTATCCTCAACATTTTATCATTCTGTCCTATTGCCCCAACTATCATATACAAGTGCCCCAACATGTTATCTGACTCTAAATGCCCCAACTATCATATACAAGTGCCCCATTTGTCTCTCATACAATTACGTTAAGTCCTTTATGTTAGGTGTCCTTTAGTAGCTTCTCCTGCTCTTCGAGCCTGGCGGGGTAGAGGTCCCCGTTGCGGAGGTCGGGGGAGGCGCGCGCGAACGACGAACGAGTGTGCGGGGAGGCCGAGACTGGCTGTGGGTTGGGGGATACCTGAGAACAAAAACAAAACAATACATAAAATGAAACTCCAGAGGTCGAATGTCTGTACATGGAAAAAAATGTTAAAATCAAGTCAGGGAGATGTAAAGAGGGAAAATACAAAAAAAAACAATTTTTATGTTTCTCTGTCTGTTAGTCTGTTTGTGCGGGCTAATCTCCGAAATGGCTGGACCTATTTTAATGCAATTTTGCATGGTGATACCTCATCTCCCTGGTCATCTTAGATACTTTTTATTCCGGAAAATTAAAGGGTTCCCGTGGGATAGATAAGAAACCAATGACCGCGGACAAAGTCGCGGGCAACAGCTAGTAAATAATGAATATCCTCAGACATGCACACCTATCAACTAACTCCATTTTAAACAAAGCAATGCTGCTTGTGTTACGGATACTAGATGACGGATAAATATATTTAAAAGATACATATAAATATTCAGAAAATAGACAATACTTATATTGAGTCCTTACCTATGAAATTGGTGTTTTTTTTCTCTCTTAGTATTTTGTCTGTAACTATTAAGATTCAGAGTATTCCTAAAAAATAATTACCTCGTCTAAAAAAAGACCATATTTTTGAGCTCTTTTGATTTGTTTTGATAATTTGTTGTAAGTTTAATTGTGTTAAAATTGGACACGGAGACAACTCTTAAGTGCCTCCCGAATACATCATTTTATTTGCATTCACTTAAAAACGATAAATATTTTTTGTAAAGTGTGATATTACACATATTACTAAAGCTTGTCTTGATAGATGCCAAATATTATTATCTTTGGATTTGTCGTTGTGAAGAAAATTGAAAAAATTTTAGTATGGAAAATGCAGAATTCCCCAAAATCTCCATACAAAACACCAATTTCATAGGTAAGGACCTAATATAAACATCCTGGTGAACAAATGCCTGTATTCATCACACAAACATCTGTTCCCACCGGAGATCGAACCCAGAAACTCTCGAGATGGCCTTCGAGAGGTAGTCTGAGATATGAAAGATCATCAGATATAAAAAGAAAAGTAAAACATGTCTACCTGTCTGGACGGCGTTTTGTGTTCACCAGTGATGCTTAGATCCTCATCCACAGATTGCAGGAGCTGTGAAAGGAACAAACAGTTATATAAATACGATGCAGTGGTCGTGTTGCTTTAATTAAAAATAACACAGTGCAATAAATTTATAAAAAAAGGCTGAAGGGTAGGGGAGGGAAAGTTTTGTGTTGATGACTAAACAACGCGGTTAGGAAAGGATATTTCCCGTCCCGTGTCCGTCCGGGACACCAAAAGAATGTGCCAACTGCTTTTCTTGCCTAGCATGTCGTAATAGGCGACTAAGGCGTATTGGGTACTGGGTCTGTGATTGAGTAGGCGATGAGCTAGCCACTTGTTACTACTCTCACGATTTTCCATCTGACCAAACCTAATTTTTGTATGGATAAATGTGGTCTTAAGGAACACAGTGCTCCTTGGACTCTGCCTACCGTGCCGTGATTGTATGTATGTATATGACTGGTAGTTAGCACTCCATCGGACACTCTCTCGCGTTACATCAGCGGTCTCGGCCACACGTCGTTTCCCAAGAGTCTAATTTGGGGAAATCATCTTGAAAATCATCACGGTTCGTGCCTAGGAATGTGCGTGTCACGCAAAACCATCAAGTTAACAATCAACTGAATGCTGAGGAGAGCGAGGACGCCCGACTGCTACCCACATCATATCCCAGCGACCAGGTTAGTCAGTCTGTTCCTATCGTATTTCCCCATCAGGTGTGTCTTATAGACTGAGATTTCAGACGCCCCAGAACTGCGTGATTTAGATAAATTAAGTAGTATAAATCGCTATTCCCATACATGGGTTTTTAGTTCGTCTAAAACTTATTATTGTTGCTTGTACCCCTGTAATAAAATCTCGTGTCTGCGTTGAGTTATTCAAGGTCAAATATTAAAATAAATCAGATTTTCGCGAGCGATAATCTCGGTTAATAATTCCAATCATATTAACGTTTATGTTAGAAATGTGTTGCTGAAAATACTGCCATAAGGTGTGTCTGTCAAAAGTGTGAGGGATATTGTCCTATGTGTTATTATTATTTGTGGTAGTCGTACAGTTTTGCGTCACTTCGACCTAATAAGATCTATTGTGACCAGCCTCCTATGTAAGTTCTATTTAGCCCCTACAGTAGCTCCATCAACTGGGCACTGTCTAAGAAAGATAAGATGTTCCCAGTTTGGATTGTTTTTATTTCATCTGGGTCAAGGGACACAAAAAGAATGTACCAACTGCTTTTCTTGCCTAGCATGTCGTAAAAGGCGACTAAGGGCGAATTGGGTACTGCGTCTGTGATCGTGTAGGCGATGAGCTAGCCACTTGTTACTACTCTCACGATTTTACATCTGACCAAACCCAATTTTGGAACATAAGGAACACAGTGCTCCTTGGACTCTGCTTACCCCTTCGGGGATTACAGGCGTGATTTTATGTATGTATGTATGTATGTGTGTGTCAAGGGTCAACTGTCTATGTGAGACGGATATTGTCAAAAGCGTGACGGATATTGTCAGTCAATATCACGGATGATAGTCAAATGCTTCCCTCTCGGTTTCTACTAGGTGGTAGGGGAATTCCCGAATAACCTCAAGTGTAATCCATCCGTTCCAGCATTCGTATGATGCGCGCCAGCTGCGACAACACCATATTGTCCACCTCGGACACGTCTCGCTCCCGCTTCGGTAGCGAGTCGTAGTCGATCGACTCTCGCTCGCACTCGGGACTATCTTCGTACGAGCATCGTGGACAATCCGAATAATCTGGAGTTTCGTTAGATCATTAGTTCCCAAAGTGGTCCAGGTCCACGGGGTCCACGGGAAACCCGACGGGTCTTGTTGTCTTCACATTTTTGTCGAGTTTTGGGAATATGGTAGAAATTAAAGATGCGCCGAATATTCGTTTTGTATTCGGTATTCGGCATCATTTCCACTATTTGTACCCGGCCGAATTATTCAGTGTTAGTGCCGAATATATTAGGTTGTATTTTCTTGGCTAGATGACCGGGTATAGAACAAGAAGACATTAATTTTTCTGTAAGATTTATTTTACTCATGTCAAAATAATGATTTCACAGGCTGTTGGTAGTTCAGTATAGTCAACTTTTATTTTAACGTCGCCTGTAGACACGAAACGTCCATGTTGTCTAAGTTGTTTCCGTAGCTAAGCAAAGTAATTGTAAACCGAATAATTCGACCGAATATCCGGTTCGGTAAAGGTTAAACCGAATAATATTCGGTATTCGGTTGTTCGGCAAAACCACTATTCGGCGCATCTCTAGTAGAAATTTAGCTATTGGGGGGTCCACCGGGATCCGATAAATTTTGAAAGTGGTCTATGAGAAAAACAAGTCTGGGAACCTCTGCGTTAGATAAAAGTGGTTAGATCTGACCACCTAGCGTGACTGCTAAATGATAGGATAAAACAGATTCCACGGTTTATGAGACTGCACTTTTATCATATTTCGGTGGTGAATAACCTCGGTGGCGTTGTGTTTTACAAAACAAAGCTACCTTCGCCACGGTCAGCCCTTGGATGAGCGACCACCAAACTTTGTGATCCTGAACTCCTCCGTGCTTTAGAAGGCATGTTAAGTCGTTTGGGTCCCGGTCGCTAATCCCACACGCATTACGCCAGCGTGATGGTGTTACGGCCCAGACTCTTGTATTTCTACATGAAGGCCTGTGCCCAGCAGTGGGAAGTGTTACGTATATAAGCTGAGAACGATTACATATTTTCTACTAATAATAATTATTATAATAAATATGAAAGATCATATCATTAATTCAACTGAAGCGTAATCTGGGATATTCCTGTATTTCAGAAGGCCAGACCTCTTCATATTAAAATATTGTTCACATTAAGGTCATTGTATAAACCGTTCTTAGAGTATACAGGGTTATTTTTAATTAATCAACAAAGCAAGACTAGGTAGCTAACATCGTAACTAACAGCATTTGTTCTACGACTTTTACCATAACTCAATACTTTAAATAAAAATAAAAGTGATTTTACAAGTTTATAATGTACTGTCGGTGTCGCAACATTAGTAAGTCTATGTCTATGCGCACAGAGCTAAGGACATTCAGAAATTGATATTGATTTTAGTACTAGCTGTTGCCTGCGACTACGTCCGCGGTTACTGTGGTTTTTTAACTATCCCACGAGAACCGTTTAATTTTCCGGAATAAAAATCTAAGATGTTGACCAGGGATATAAGGTATCACCGTGCAAAATTAAATTCACAGTAAGGTTTACAAGTTAGTTGTTGACGCCCTCTATTAAGTGCCGACGCACTTCTGTCAGAAGAAGCCACTCTTCCTTAGCTATGTTATCTTAACTAGTTTCCATAAAGCGATACATAATATTTTCATTAATACAAAAATTAATATACATAATTAAATAAATAAATATCTTTCTGTTTTTTTTGTTTTTTTTCCTCATTTACATCCACCAGAATTGGTTTTAAGAATCTATATACCTGGGACAAGTAGTCCATCTAGGTAGGTCCAATTTTCATAAAGAGGTCAATCGACGAATCCAACTCGACTGGGCAGCGTTCGGGAAGCTACGCAGCGTATTCTCGGCTCATCTACCGCAGTGCCTCAAGACAAGTCTTCAACTCGTGCATGTTGCCAGTAATGACTTACGGTACTGAGACGTGGCCGCTTACAATGGGTTTCTCTGCGCTATCGAGTCAGAAATGAGGAGATTCGTAGGAGAACCAAGGTCGCCGACATAGCCCACAGAATTGCGGACCTTAAGTGGCGGTGGGCAGGGCACATTGTTCGTAGAACTGACGGCCGTTGGGGTGGAAAGGTTTTCGAGGGGCGACCGCGTACTGGGAGGCGCAACGTAGGGAGGCCCCCAACAAGGTGGACCCACGATCTGACGAAGGTCGCAGGAAGTCGTTGGATGCAGGCGGCTCAGGACCGCGAGGTGTGGCGATCATTGAGGGAGGCCTATGTCCAGCAGTGGACGACAATTGGCTGATAGATAGATAGATTTTTTTTCTATGTACAGACATTCGACCTCTACAGTTGAAAGTTATTGCAGAGTCAGCAGTGAATACCACGAGTAACTGGGTATGTAGTGGAGTTTAAGATTGTGATGTGTTAGTGTGTCGCGAACGAAGTGATGTCTGATGTCGATGTGTTTTGTGCGTGAATGGTGAGTGTTATTTTGTGCTAGTTTGAGTGAGCTCTGATTGTCTGTGAATATGTCGATGGGACGTGTGATGGAGAAGACTTCCTTAATGAGCGATAGGAGGTATATGGCCTCCTTGCAAGCATCGGCCAGAGCCATGTACTCGGCTTCTGTGGTAGAAAGCGCGAATGTTCGCTGCTTGCGAGCTTTCCAAGAAATTGGTGAGCCGCTCATTAGGAAGACGAATCCTGTGAATGAACGTCGGTCCACAAGATTGTTTCCATAGGCCGCGTCAACATATCCGATAGGACAAAACTGGGCAGTGGGACGAAAAACCAACTTGAGGGTTTTGGTACCTTTTAGATACCGCAGGACTCGCTTAGCGGCCTTCCAGTGTACCCATTAAAGTAGAAGTGTAAAATTATAAGAAGTCATAGAACAAATGTTGTTATGCACGATGTTAGCTACTAGGTCTTGCTGTGTTGTTGATTCATTAAAGATAAGCCTGTAAGTTACCTCTATCATTCTCCTGAGAGCTTCCAGTCCTCATCTCATCCGGTGTCAAGCCGTGAAACGTAAGTAGCGACGAATCCGTATGGAAGGTAGTTTTCTTTTTTTTACTCGTATTCTCTGTATCTGTCAAAGTGTTGACGTCAAATTTGATATGTGACTACCAGCGTACATGTGAAGTTTTAAAACATTCTATGTCGTCATTCTGACATACGCCAATGATACTAAATACTTCGAAGTGATATTGTGAAAGAATCCTTTGAAAGAAGCCTGTGAATGAACTTACTAATGTTACAGATATTGAATGATCTCCGTCACATATTGTGTTATGTAACTAAATCTAATCAAGGAGGTAATAAAGTTAATAACTCTAGTAACCCATTTTATTTAGTTTACTTTCAAATTTAGAAATAATAAAATAATAAGTAATTGTGAGTACATTTTAACATTTAATACGATAAAAAATTATTGACAATCTACATTTATTTATGCAACATTTTTGACAGTTCATTTCCGACATTTAGTTCAGACAATATAAGAGATAGTCAATAGAAAAAGTTAGTTATTTGTTAAGTTCAGGTATTTACATACTCGTATGAATGTAAATTTTGCGAACAGTTCACTAGCTACCAGAGGCCTTGTTCTGAGAAGAACGGGCAAGAAACTCAGCAAGTTGTTTCTCCCTTTACAATGAGATATTTGTTTTTTGATTTTACAGTATGCATTGCCAAGAAAACGAAGAAATTGTTATTGTATTGGGTCCTTGCCTATGAAATTGGTGTTTTTTTTCTCTCTTAGTATTTTGTCTGTATCTATCAAGTTTCAGAGTATTCTTAAAAACTAATTACCTCCTCTTAAAATAGACCACATTTTTGAGCTCTTTTGATTTATTTTGATAAATTTTTGTAAGTTTAAATTGGACACGGAGACAACTCTTTTTAAGTGCCTCTCGAATATATTATTTGAATTGCATTCACTTAAAAACAATAAATAATTTTTATGAAGTTTGATATCACACATATCGCTTAAGGTTGTCTTATGTTATGATACACGCCAAATATCTTATATTATCTTTGGATTTGTCGTTGTGAAGAAAACTGAAAAAATGTTTGTATTGTAAATGCAGACATCCCCAAAATCTCCATACAAAACATCAATTTCATAGGTAAGGACCTAATATAAAAATTTTAAATTCCTACTACCAAAATAAAATAAAACTAACCATTAAAATTCTCTTTCTTCTCCAAAACGGCATTATTCAACCAATAGTTATTTTTCTCACAGACGTCACATTTATCTATTGACACTCTCTTGTGTCTAAAAAAACCATGGCGGCGCATATCTTCAACGAACTGTCCATTATTCATTCTAGCATCCACTTCCTTGTTGGACAAACTTTGGTTCAAACTATTCGCCAAACATTGGCCGAAATCGTTGGTCAAACATTTGGTGTCGCAAACGGATTTGCTCACATAATTTTTGGTGGCTTGGTGGCAGTTTTCGGTGGCGTATTTTTCGTTTACGTTCGTAGGGTAGTTTTGGGATACTTGCATCAGTTCTATTATGTTTGGTCTGGGTAATGGCTGTGTTGGATCACAATTGTTTTTATAATTCTAAAATCCACATTATCTATAATTATAATAATCCATACTAATATTATAAATGCTAAAGTAACTCTGTCTATCTGTTGGTTTCACTTTGACGTCAAAACTACTGAACCAATTTAATCGAAATTTGGTACTGTTAATTTATTAAACACTAGTGACTTCCCGCGGTTTCACCCGTGCGGTACTCGTTCCCATGGCCATATCGGGATAAAAGATAGCCTATGTCTTTTCTCAGGGTCTAGACGATGCGTACTGAATTTCGGTCAAATTGGTTCAGTAGTTTTGACGTTAAAGCGAGACAGACAGACAAAGTTAGTTTCGCATTTATAATATTTTTCCAACTAATATTTTTAATAATTATTATATATAAACGGGAAGTAATTAATTGGGCAGACATTTGATTATTTGGTCAGCAAGAGAATTTTTTAGGTAGCAATGAAATGTATAAAATAAAGGATAAGGATCAAGGATCAATTCCTAGGAAATATGTTCTGATAGATATTAGGTTAAGGTTATTTTAATGACCCTTAAAAACAATAGATGTGTCATCAAAACATATACATATTAAACAATTTGGCAGCAGCGGAAACATTTAAATTGCTGCCCAATAAATTATTTTGCTAACAAATTAGAAATATCTGCTGCCCAATTAGTTATTTTAGCTGAGCAATTATTTTTTTGCTGACCAAAATTCGAATATTTTGCTAACCGTTTAAATAACACTCAATCTATACATAAAATAAAACTGTAGAGGTCGGATGTCTGTACAGTCGCGGTCAGATAATGTTTACCACCCCAAGTATCAGAATTGCTTGCATACATTGAAGTTACAAAGGCCGAAATCACAAACTGTCTATTCATTTCGTATTAATTTGATTGACCATAGATTTTATCGTATTCGTTAATCATGTACAAGAATAATGCTGTAGAAACATTGTTTACTAAATAAAATAAAATAAAATATATTTTTTTATAACATGAGAATCCGTCGCTTTAGACGCGATGGCTGTATCGATGGCATAAAAAAACTTATCATTAATATTTATGTTTTTTTTTAAATTAAATTATAAATAAATTCAACTCAAACAATCCTTAATTTATTAAATAAAATTTTGTCATCTCGTTTGTAAAAAATGTGATTAAAATTTCACTTTTATCCGAATGACGTTCAAACAATCATTTTTGATAACTGTCATTTCTTTATTTGTCTTTTTTCGTGTTGTGCTCTGCAGCCACGCCACCGTATATATTTTCATTATGATATTACCCATTTTTATGTAATGTTAATATAACTCGGACTTTTTTGAATTTAAAATAATAGAATAAAAATATATATAAAAATACATGTATACTTTTTTACCGATTTTTCTTTGAGAAACTTACTGTTTTTTTTTATTATTATTTTATTAGCATGAAGGTAAAATATTTGTAACGCTTGTTAAAACACGGATTAATATTTATGAAATTTAATTTTCTTGTCGTTCGGAAGTAATTGCTAAAAATAATATGAGGGAGAATTTGAGAGTTTAGAATTAAACTTTAGAATAAACATATTTTTTCATTCTTATCATTTGTACATAATGTACATCGTTCGTACATTATATAACTTCAATGAAATAGCTGAAATTTTATCTACAAATGTTGACTACAGGTGGCGTGGCTACAGAGAATTTTCTGCAGCAACGCCACATTAATTTACTTTTTTCTTCTAAATTAAAAGTCGTACATTCACAAACAATACATGTACGTCATGACCGTTTGCCGTACATAAAAATGGGTTATATCATAATAAAAATATATAAGGTGGCGTGGCTGCAGAGCACAACACCTTTTTTCGATACTTCATAATGTTTATTGATTTTTTTTTTCTTAATTTTGTTGAGGCTTTGATCGCCAAAATGCGGCCATGTCAGCCTCATAGTTGAGAGCAAATAAGAACTATTGGGATGCCTGACCCCGCCATGGCTTCATTATTCTAAAAGAAGCACGGGCAAAGTCATACATCCTAACAGCTCCTACAGACAGTGGCTCCGAGAGTAGAATATTCAATCCCCCCCCATGTAAATTACTTCTAAACATTCTTTTCCTTAGTCCATCGTTCAGTTTATTGATTTTAAAAGGGCAATAAGTACCTTGATATGTCATAGATTTTATTAAAAACAGCGTGCTAAAGAATCTAATTTGAAAACTGGTAAACATTTTCTGACTGCGTTGTAAGTTGTCATAATAACCTTTGACACAGAAGCCGATCCGATGTCATCATTGGCACAAACAGTACTTGCTGACTTGCCCAGTAGCTTCATAGAAATCATTAATCTGGGAAAATTTGCGCTCGATGCGTAACATAGGTGCTGGAAAGGGATGGCGGGTGAGTGAGGGAGAAGGAATATAGAATAACCTCAGAGTAAACAGAACTGGAGTAGCCTTTGTCTAACATTCCCCTCTGCCAAATGCACAAGCATCGGATGCTTACACGTTTAATAAAACTAGTTGAGCCGCCATTTTGACGGCCATAACATTGTAAACGTTGCGGCGAACAGAGCTCCCGCAAAAATGCCTGTCTGAGCTGTTTTTTGTTGTAAAAATAAATAGAAAACATCGAGTATGCTAAAAGATGGTGTCACCTTTTATTTGTAATTATAATTTTTAAGATTTCATGATTATTTACTTCATTATTTCATGTTTTAGAATTCTACGATTTCAAATTTCGAGCGCTAGTCTCGTGGGGAGTGCGGCTGTGACGTTGTCAAAACGCACACCCCACGTGACTAATTTAAGCGTGTGTGTGTGCGTGAAATTTAAATTTGTGTGTCGAATTATGCATGTGTGCATTTGTAAAAACGGCTGGCTTTGAGTGTATTGTAACCTCAACCCCCGCAAGAAATGGCAGAAAAAAATGTTTGAGAAATTGACTAATGGCTACTCCAGTTCTGTTTACTCTGAGAGAATAACCTACAAAACAGCCTTCTCACATGAATACTGCATTATGAAAATAACGGGTTTTTATCACGTTCAACTGTCTAAGTACCACTGAGTTTGAATAAAACTTATCTACAGTTCATTGTGAATATACGACGACCTCCGTGGTCGAATAGTATGCCGGTCTCAAGGCGTCGCCATTTCGTGAGGTTCTGGGTTCGATCCACAGTGGGGGCAAATGTTTGGGTGATGAATTTAAAGGCACTTATTTCTCCAGTCTTGAATGTTTATATTTATTTATATGTATATATCTATTAAATATATTTATCCGTCATCTAGTGTCCGTAACACAAGTAGCATTAGTTGCTTAAAATGGGGCTAGTTGATAGATGTGTAAAAAAAAATATCGCTTGCCTCACATTGTGCCCGGTGCATGGCAACAGGCTCACCACCTGTTACATGGGGACCAAACATGTACGGCGAAATGTGGGTGTTTAACACCTCTGCCTACCCCTTCGGGGAAAGGGGATGATATGTTATGTAACTGTCAAAGTACTATATAACTTGACAATTGGGCGTGATAAAAACGTTATACATATCTTATAGCGCTGCTCATGCCATTTAGGCTGGAAAGGAATGAAGGATGAGTGAGGGAGACGGAGAATATTCTAATTAATTAAAAAT
This sequence comes from Parapoynx stratiotata, assembly GCA_910589355.1. Lineage (NCBI taxonomy): Eukaryota > Metazoa > Arthropoda > Insecta > Lepidoptera > Crambidae > Parapoynx > Parapoynx stratiotata. The sequence continues at coordinate 2,660,433 of OU342485.1, read as the reverse complement.
ACTTTTAACTTCGCTCGGTGCTTCGGAGGAGCTCGGTGGCGTACGCTTTGACTTTCCATTGAAAACAAAGCTACCTTCGCCATGGTCAGGCCGTGGATGGGTGACCAAAACTTTGTAATCTTGAGCTCATCCGTGCTTCGGAAGGCATGTAAGCCGTTGGTACCGGTCGCTATTGCGATGTTTCTACCCACCAACCCGCATTGGGCCAGCGTGATGTTACGGCCCATACTCCTCATGTTTCTTCATGAGGAAGGCCTGTCCCAGCAGTGGGACTTATATAGGCTTAGGACAGACTTTTAACTTAGATTTTTCTATTCTAACGTCTGGTGAAACCAAACTCTTTGTAAAAAGCTTCCAACATAAAAACTAGAGATGCGCCAAATATTCGTTTTGTATTCGGCCGAATTATCGGTTTTCGTGCCGAATATATTCGGTTGTATTTTCTTGGCTAGGTGACCGAGTATAGAACAAAAAGAGATACCTTCTTCTGTAACATTTATGTTACTCATGTCAACATAATGATTTCATATGCTATTGGTAGTTCAGTATAGTGAACTTTTATTTTATCATCGCCTGTAGTAACACGAAACGTACATGTTGTCTAAGTTGTTTCCGTGGCTAAGCAAAGTCATTGTAAACAGTGGCGGAGCGTCCGTATAACTCGATTCCTAACAGCGAGAATTAGCGTTTCGCGGGCACGACGAAAGTGTAAATTCAAATAATCGTGGTATTGTTAAAGTATTGTAAATGGTATGTGTTTTTTTGTTTATCGCACACTGTAGACCCGTCCACGCACACAAACACATGCACTACATACACAGACCAAATTACCCATTTTTTGTGGGTCCTAATTTTTACTGTGGCTTGCCTAACTTTTTTTTCACGCCACGCCACTGTTGTAAACCGAATAATTCGGCCGAATATCCGGATCGGTAAAGGGTAAGCCGAATAATATTGGGTATTCGGTTATTCGGCGAAACCACTATTCGGCGCATCTCTAATAAAAACCATAGAGGTGCCATTGGTCTAGTATCTGAGCGCGGAGGCGTTGTAGTAAGTTCGCATGGGTCACCAAAACTCCGTGATCTCGAGCGCCTCCGTGCTTCGAAAGGCACGTGGGGCCGTTGGACCCAGTCATGTCTACCCGTCTACCCGCCAACCGGCATTGGACCAGCTTATTGTCCGGGCCGTTACACTCCTCATGTTTCACCGTGTAGAACGGCCAGAGCCCAGCAATGGGACGTATATAGGAACATCCTAGGTAGCTATCATCATAAATAGCAACATTTTGTTCTACTAGTTTTACCATTACTCGATACATTAATTTAAATAGGCTAGTTGACCCTTTTTTTATTGGGCCTCAAATGCTTGCCATCACCTTAAAAAATAATAAATAAAAAATCTGAAGCCTATAATACAATGAATTTTATATCATAAATAAAATTTTTGCTTAAATGTCAAAAACGCCTTCGGTCCTGATGTTCTTTGAATTATCTGTGCCGTAGCGTCACGAAAATTGTAAACAATTCAATACGCATGCGTGACGTAGTCGACAGTTATGCTTGATTGGTTGCGACTGGCGTTTGACGGATTTTGACCATGCGTAGTAATTGTTTACATGAAGCGTTACTCAACTAATTTCACAAACATAGTGGATAGCGTTTTTGGCAGATGAAAAAAAGTAAAAATAAAACATGTTTAAATTTAATTTCTACAGCAATCCCTTATTTATATTTATCAAGCTTGGTATATTTCGGACCTTTGTACTAAATATTAGATCCTTACCTATGAAATTATTGTTTTGTATGGAGATTTTGGGGAACTCTGCTTTTTCCATACAAAATTTTTTTCAGTTTTCTTCACAACGACAAATCCAAAGATAATAATATTTGGCATGTATCAATAGACAACCTTTAGCAATATGTTTGATATCACACTTGATAAAAATTATTTATCATTTTTAAATGAATGCAAATCAAATTATGTATTCGGGAGGCACCTAAAAAGAGTTGTCTCCGTGTCCAATTTTAACACAATTAAACATATAATAAATTATCAAAACAAATCAAAAGAGCTAAAAAATATGGTCTATTTTTAGAGGAGGTAATTATTTTTTAAGAATACTCTGAAACTTAATAGATACAGACAAAATACTAAGTGAAAAAAAAACACCAATTTCATAGGACCCATTACTATGTGAATGACACATTATTTTTATTACTTTCGATATGAGTCAACTAGCCTATTCATTTCACAAGCTTATAATGTACTGTCGTGACGTTAGTAAGTCTATGTTCCGTTCATACCGGGGTTGTTGAGGAAGTGATTATGAGGAACAGGAGGAAGAGGAATTGTCACCACAAAGATTTTTTAGGGAGGATGCGTTCGAGGAAGAGGACTATAATTTTTGTGTGTACAACACACAAAATTTCATCAATATCGCTCCAGCCTTTTAATAGGAGTTCAGTGACATACACTCTCACATAAGAAATACACATTCTCAAGTTAAAACAAGCAATGAAGAGGGGGGGGGATGCCTCGCTCTCTACGACTCAGGCGCATCGTGCTACATGCGCTGCTACATGTTTCTCTTAAATTCCTTTTTAAATTCTGAGGAAGCGATAGCGGTTGAGGATTTTTTATTTATTTATCAAGATACGGTAACGGTTGAGCAGCTCAAAATATTGCACTTCTGCAATATGAGGAAGCGAAGGAGGCAACCCAAGTTCACACGTAAAGGCGACACAGAGCAGACCTTTTATCCCGATATTCGGAATTGTTGCCATGCGGGTGAATGTTAAGAAATATAAATATCGCCTCCCAGAAAAAAGAAAGGACAAATTAACGCCACTATGAACTTTGCTTCTAATAATAGAGTAGGAGTAAATTTTCAATTCCACCAATTGAGGCTACTGTTCCAATTTGATAACTTCTTTTAGTGTTGAATAGCCTATTTATTGAGGAAGGCTATAGGTTACATATACATACCATCACACTATCTCAAAGAAAACAGGCAAAAGCTAGTCTTCAATACATTTTGTTCTATGAATAACGTGCAACGCTCGCGCGCGTTATTCGCATAGAGCTAAGAACATTCAGAAATTGATATTTTTTTGTATGTAAGTAAAATGTGTAAAATTATTGAAAGTCGTAGAACAAATGTTGTTAGTTATGTCGTAAGCTATCTAGTCTTACGAAGTTGTTGATTAATTAAAGATAACCCTGTACCGGTTAATGGCTTACCTTGTCGACTTCTGTGTCGAATTGTTCGTTGGTAGCTCCTTTAGATAAAGCACCCTTCTCCATAAGTGTTGCCCGCTTAGCTGCTAGGTACAACGATCTGAAATATGACAAAAATTGTTTTTTATTACAACAAACTGGTTTCGATAGCAAACCTTTTTACATAATTTTCATACTACGCCAACAATGCACTAATATTGAATATAAATATTAGCTATTAAAGTTACACTGAAACAAAAAAAAATTACATTGTTATTAGAGATGCGCCGAATAGTGGTTTTGCCGAATAACCAAATACCGAATATTATTCGGTTTAACCTCTACCGAACCGGATATTCGGATTATTCGGTTTACAATTACTTTATTTGCCACGGACACAAATTAGACAACATGTACGTTTCGTGTCACTACAGGGGATGTTAAAATAAAAGTTGACTATACTGAACTACCAACAGCCTGTGAAATCATTATGTTGACATGAGTAACATAAATCTTACAGAAAATGGAAAGAATTTTGGTTCTATACCCGGTCATCTAGCCAAGAAAATACAACCGAATATATTCGGCACAAAAACCGAATAATTCGGCCGAATACAAATAGTGGAAAATTATTTATTTATTTATTTTAAGGACGTACTGTCGTGACGTTAGTAAGTCTATGTTCCGTGGTAGAAAATTATTTATTTATTTATTTTAAGGACAATCAGTAACAGTTACAATAATTCGGTAGATATATCATAAATTCATAATATATAAAACATAATAAAAGCACTGTTTTTAGCTACCACCACATGCAATTTAAGACATTAGACACTTCAATAATAACCACACAATAGAACCTTTAATTAAAAGTGATATGTGACCATTCACACACATTAATAACCGAAATGATGCCGAATACGCCGAATACAAAACGAATATTCAGCGCATCTCTATATTATTATAATTATATTATACTCTTTATTTCCAAAACAAATATCGTTACTTACATAAAAATAAAAACAACACAAAGTATTAATTGGCGGGCATTCTCCATTACATACAGATGTCGGTGTCTGGTCACCTTATGCCCTCTCGGTGTCTGGTCAACTTATGCTTACCTGATTTGTAGAAATACTAATCAATCAAAGGACAATGGGTAAAAACGTCCCCAACACAACAGAAATGAAACGTATCTCAACTGATAGACCTTGTCAAAATGTTACTTATTTACTATGGCGACGATCCCCAAATGCATGGGGTTCTCATGGTACACTCATGGTTCAACAAATATTGGGTCCTTACCTATGAAATTGGTGTTTTTTTTCTCTCTTAGTATTTTGTCTGTAACTATTAAGATTCAGAGTATTCCTAAAATATTATTACCTCGTCTGAAAATAGACTATATTTTTGAGCTCTTTTGATTTGTTTTGATAATTTGTTGTAAGTTTAATTGTGTTAAAATTGGACACGGAGACAACTCTTTTTAAGTGCCTCCCGAATACATCATTTTATTTGCATTCACTTAAAAACGATAAAGAATTTTTATGAAGTGTGATATTACACATATTACTAAAGCTTGTCTTATGATAGATGCCAAATATTATTATCTTTGGATTTGTCGTTGTAAAGAAAACTGAAAAAATGTTACTATGGAAAATGCAGAATTCCCCAAAATCTCCATACAAAACACCAATTTCATAAGTAAGGACCTAATATTTAGACGACTCAATGTAGACGAATAATTCAAATACCCTCTCATTTATCTATTTATGAGTGTACAGTGGATGCATATAAAGGTAATCGGTTACAATAACCCCCTCCCCCGCTCCCCACCCACGCTCTTACGCGGGCAGGCAGTCGCCCGAACCATAATCTCAGTCAGTTCACAACAGAAATGAAACCTATCTCAACTGATAGACCTTGGCAAAATGAATTTTTTTACTATGGCGACGCTCTCTAAATGCATAGGGTTCTAATGGTATACCCATACAAATATCTGGACGATTTAATATTGAATAATAATTAACTGCCTGCAATATTGAGTCGTCTAAAAACACCAATTTCATAGGTCTGATCTTTACCTATAATATTGGTGATTTTATTCTCTCTCAGTATTTTGTCTGTAACTTTTATGTTTCAGAGTATTCTTAAAAAATAATTACCTCCTCTAAAAATAGACCATATTTTTGAGCTCTTTTGATTTGTTTTAAAAGTTTTTTGTAAGTTTAATAATGTTGAAATTGGACACGAAGACAACTCTTTTGAAGTGCCTCCCGAATACATCATTTGATTTACATTCACATAAAAACAATAAATATTTTTTATGAAGTGTGATATTACACATATTGCTTAAGCTTGTCTAATGATACATGCCAAATATTATTAACTTTGGATTTGTCATTGTGAAGAAAACTAAAAAAAATGTTAGTATGGAAAATGCAGAGTTCCCCAAAATCTCCATACAAAATGGCAATTTCATAGGTAAAGACCTATTATTTGTTGAACTATGGGTATACCATGAGAACCCTATGCATTTGGGGAACGTCATCATAGTAAAAAAAAAATCATTTTGCCATGGACAATCAGTTGAGATAGGTTTCATTTCTGTTGGTGTTGGGGACGGAGCCCATACATTTTTTGCCATTGTCCTTTGCTTCGGGACTGGCACGGCAAGTAGTGAAGATATTAGGTCCTTACCTATGAAATTGGTGTTTTGTATGGAGATTTTGGGGATTTCTGCGTTTTACATACTAACATTTTATCAGTTTTCTTCACAACGACAAATCCAGAGATAATAATATTTGGCATATATCATTAGACAAGTTTTAGCAATATGTGTGTGAACACGCTTGATAAAAATCATTCATCGTTTTTATGTTAATGCAAATCAAATGATGTATTCGGGAGGCAGTTAAAAATAATTGTCTTTGTGTCTAATTTTAACACAATTAAACTTACAAAAAATTATCAAATTAAGTAATACGAGCTCAAATATATGGTCTATTTTTTGAGGTAATTATTTTTCACGAATATTCTGTAACTTAATAGTTACAGACAAAATACTAAGAGAGAAAAAAAACACCAATTTCATAGGTAAGGACCCAATATTTATTGTAATGTGGACACTATTTTTTTTATATTTTACAGGTTAGTAATGAAAAATGTGGTAAATCTTTTTTTTTTTTTTTTTTACTTCAATGATGTTGTAGTTTATGAGAAATTTTAAATGATGCTGTAATGTAGGGTAGAAACTTGCAGAGTTTTTTTGCCTGTTCTTCTCAGAACAAGGCTGGTAGCTTCTGTGAACGGATGGCGTTGTTTTTACATTCATCAACATGCGCTAAGACGCATCTAAATTTCGATTGTTTCTTCCTTACCTTTTAACGGTGAGGTAGAACAGCTCCGTGATGGCCCTGACAGAGTAGTCTGGCACGAAGGTGTGTCGCAGCATCGAGTCCACATTGATGTTCTGCAAGGAGCCCATGGCCGATGGGGTCGGAGACTCCGCTGGATGAATTTAAATTTATTATCTTATCTTATCCCAATCTTTATTATAGCCTGACCAATAGCCGTGTCGGCAATCTCGTAAAAGGCAACTAATAGCGTATTGGGTACTGGGTCTGTGATCGTGTAGGCGATGAGCTAGCCACTTGTTAATCTTTCACGATTTTCCACCTGACCAAACCCAATTTTCGTATGGCTAAATGTGGTCTTACGGAACACAGTGCTCCTTGGACTCTGTCTACCCCTACGGGGATTACAGGCGTGATTTTGTATATGTATGCAATAATATAAAACGCGCCTTAACGTGGAATAGTTATTTATTATACAAGAGTGGAAAGTTCCTTTTTAACCGCGTGCTCGATTTGGATGACCGAGCAAGCGAAGGATTCTTAAGTTGAATCACGAGCGCAGCGAGTGATTCTAAATTAGAATCCTGAGCGTCAGCGAGGGAAACAAACGAGCACAAGGTGAAAAATCTTTCCACTCGAGTGCAATACGTAACTTTTCATCCCACCTCAGCGAGGAAATGACAAAATGAAAAAGAAAACAATTTATAATGACAAAATATTTTTTCACAATTTAAAAAGTTCTAATCATAAATTTGGCACCATAGAGGTTACATTAAATAGGTTTAATGACGTTTTGAATTTACAATTATATTGAGTACTCATTATATGTGATGTTCTAAATTCAAATCTACTTTGCCGCTCAAGCGAATAAAATAGAATTTTCCAGCCAGATTTCGAAGCGCAAAATTACACTTTCCGAGGTGGTGGGATGAAAAATAAATTGATGGATCTTATTTATTTTAATGGCAACTGTAATTTAATCCGTCAATTTCATTTTGAAACGTCAACTTCCACTGATTTTGTTGTATAAATGTCTAATACAGTGTAATAATCGCAAAATTCAGTATAATTCTTTAAATTTTCGTTGTTTTTATGCACAGGATGTTTTATTTTACACGCTTTTATTTAATTCACACTGTTTGTATGTTGTCTGCGTCAAAATTTGGAATCTTAATTTGACCCACTTCCCGGTCTTCGATTAGAATGAAATTTTACACACGCTCTGAGTTCTGATGACAATACATGACTAGCTTAGAAACGTCATTACAAATCCAATATGGCGGCCTCCTCAAGAGGGCGGACTGGCTGTTTGAAATCCACCCCCATGGTATGGATATCAAATGAAAGAGTTTGCTGTCTGGAATACGAAAAAAATAGTCACATAACTTAAATCCAACATGGCGGACATCAAAGATTGCGGATTGGCTATTTGAAGTGCACCCCCATGATATGAGTATTAAATGAAAGGGTTTGCTGAATTAAATAAAATTATCACGTGACCTAAATCCAACATGGCGGCCGTTACAAGTAGTTAATTAAGTTTGAATATTATATAAGACGAACTAAAAACCCATGTATGGGAATAGCGATTAATACTACTTAATTTATCTATGAATTAGTCAAGCTGACGTCACACATTTTGGCGTTTCCATTGACGACGATTGGTTAAGGTTTTAGCTATTGAGTTTACAATAACTATACATCAATATATACAGGGTCGATTTTTGAGATGGGATTTGAAGGGCAGGTACATAAATTATTATAGTTAAAGGAAAACTTTGTTGGGCACCCATCCATAACTTTTTAAGATATTCTGATCTGCATTTAACTATTATTAGTGGTAGTCGGGGCTGTTTCGCATCACTGAGACCTAATAAGATCTATTGTGACCAGCCTCCTATGAAAGTTCTATTTAGGCCCTACAGTAACTCCATCAACTGGGCACTGTCTAAGAAAGATAAGATGTTTCCAGTTTGGATTGTTTTTATTTCATCTGGAGTAAGGGTGTGTTTCCCCAGGTGTCTGCTTCTTTTGTGAATCAGCGGTTCACAGTAGCACAAGAGGTGAATTGGTGTTTCACGCTCTTGTTCGCAGAATCTGCAAGTGTCAGTGTCCTTTAGCTTCATGTTATAAAGATCTCTGTTTAACTTGCAGTGACCAGATCTGCATTCACAGATTTTGGAAAAAAGTTACAGTCAGTAAAAAAAATTCTAAGATGGATGGTTGCCTAACAATGTTTTCTTGTAACTAACGATTAATGTACCTGCCCTTCAAATCCCATCTCAAAAATCCATTCTGTATAAAAATCTCACCCTTAAACGACAATATGAAATCCAACTCACCGACACCGATGTTCTGCGTGAGCGCCTGCACGCCGAAGTAGGTGAAGGGTCCCGCTTCAAACACGAGATTCTCCCGCCCCACCGTCACCTCCACGCGACCCTCCAGCACGAGGACAAAGTAGTCCACCTGGGGGACAGAGCGAGTTAGACACTGTCACATGAGATACGAGGGCGAGGTGCCCCACCGTCACCTCCACGCGGCCCTCCAGCACGAGGACAAAGTAGTCCACCTGGGGGACAGAGCGAGTGAGACACTGTCACATGAGATACGAGGGCGAGGTGCCCCACCGTCACCTCCACGCGTCCCTCCAGCACGAGGACAAAGTAGTCCACCTGGGGGACAGAGCGAGTGAGACACTGTCACATGAGATACGAGGGCGAGGTGCCCCACCGTCACCTCCACGCGGCCCTCCAGAACGAGGACAAAGTAGTCCACCTGGGGGACAGAGCGAGTGAGACACTGTCACATGAGATACGAGGGCGAGGTGCCCCACCGTCACCTCCACGCGGCCCGCCAGCACGAGGACAAAGTAGTCCACCTGGGGGACAGAGCGAGTGAGACACTGTCACATACAGATAGGGCGAGGTGCCCACCGTCACCTCCACGCGGCCCTCCAGCACGAGGAACAAAGTAGTACACCTGGGGGACAGAGCGAATGAGACCGGCACATATGAGATACGAGTGCGAGGTGTCCCACCGTCACCTCCACGCGGCCCTCCACCACGAGGATAAAGAAGTCCACCTGGGGGACAGAGCGAGTGAGACACTGTCACATACAGATACGAGGGCGAGGTGCCTACCGTTACCTCCACGAGGCCCGCTAGCACGAGGACAAAGTAGTCCATCTGGGGGACAGAGCGAGTGAGACACTGTCACATGAGATACGAGGGCGAGGTGCCCCACCGTCGACTCCACGCGGCCCGCCAGCACGAGGACAAAGTAGTCCACCTGGAGGACAGAGCGAGTGAGACACTGGCACATGAGATACGAGGGCGAGGTTCCCCACCGTCACAATAGTCCACCTGGGGGAAAGGGGGCTGCGACTCAAAATGACATATGGAACGATGTTGGGTCAAGATAGACCCAGTCGAAACGAACATCAAAAAATCTAGGAGAATGAAGGCACTTAAGGAGGGGGTGGGGGTGAATCAGGGGGGGAGGGTAGGAAAATAAAGAGACAAAAGACCAAAGCAGAACAAAACAATGCAAACTTAGAGATTGAAGTAAAACATATTTGGCCATTTGGGAAGAGTTGGTCGCATTTGGGACTAGTCCGTCCACCTAGGGAGAATGGGATCTTAGTACGAGCCCAACCTACATAGGACGACTTCCTACCAAATGGGTCGAGTGGTTGGAAGAACTCTACACAGTTGGAACCGTCGACCCACTAGTTTCTCTTCTCTCTCTTCAGCCCACATTAGTCCACTGCTGGACTGGATATAGGCCTCCCCCAATTTGCGCCATTTTACCCTGCCTGCTGCATCCAGCATCTGCCTGCAGCGCTTCGCAGATCATCACTCCATCTCGCCGGAGGGCGTCCCACACTACGCTTGCCGAGTCGCGGTCTCCACTCAAGAACACACACCCCAACGGTTGTCGGTTCTCCGACAGACATGGCCAGCTCACTGCCACTTCAGCTTGCTGATTCTGTGGGCTGTCGGTCACCCTGGTTCTCTGTCGGATAACATCGTTGCAGATTTTATCCTTTAGATACACTCCAAGGATTGCACGTTCCAAAGCTCGCTGAGCGACTTTAAATTGGAGGACTAGACGCACTGTCAGTGTCCACGTTTCGGCACAGAAGATCATCACGGGTAGGACACACTGATTAGAAACTTTCGTTTTTAAGCATTGCGGAATAGCTGACGAGAAACCTGACCTAGTTTTCCAAATGCTGCCCAGCCCACTTGAATTCTCCTCTAAGCTTCCTTCTCGAAGTTATTATTACCTAATTGCAAAACCTACCCCAGGTAGACATTGGGTCCTTACCTATGAAATTGGAGTTTTTCTTCTCTCTTAGTATTTTGTTCGTAACTATTAAGTTTCAGAGTATTCCTAAAAAATAATTACCTCCTCTAAAAATAGACCATATTCTCGAACTATTTTGATTTGTTTTGATAATTCGTAGTAAGTTTTATTGTGTTAAAATTGGACACGGAGACAACTCCTTTTCAGTGCCTTCCGAATACATAATTTGATTTGCATTCACATAAAAAAGATAAATAATTTTTAAGAAGTGTGATATCACACATATAGCTAAAGCTTGTCTAATGATACATGCCAAATATTATTATCTTTAGATTTGTCGTTGTGAAGAAAACTGAAAAAATGTTAGTATGGAAAATGCAGAGTTCCCCAAAATCTCCATACAAAACGCCAATTTCATATGTAAGGACCTAATATACACTTACTAGTTTAACAATATAAAATAGACTCACCGGTTTCCCCTGCTGGTAGACAAACGTGCTGGGATCTCGCTTGGTCTTGCCTTTCAATTTGATGTTCTGAATCACGTCTTGCCGCAGCAGCCTTCTCAGCACAGTCTCCGATACTGTGTCTGGGCGGAAGGCGTCCACACCTGAACACATTAGAATTTATTTATTTATTCTTTTTGCACGACGTACAAAGGCGGACTTAATGCTTTGAGGCATTCTCTACAAGCGCACCGGAAAGCGGAGTGAGGAGAGCTAAAACGACGGCACAATAATAAAAAAAACAACAAAAATAGAAATATACACTAATAATAACACTAAACGATATATATCAGCATAATATTTATGAATATAGAATATAATATACACACAATTTAAATTATATACGACATTAATATGTATATTAATGTCGTATATAATTTAAATTTAAATATAATTTAAATACTACGTAAATAAAAAATACATAAAAATTATAAATAATTATACAAGTTTAAGTTGTCACAAGTTCTTCAGTAAATAATGAAGTCATAAAAACATTTTATCTGCACTCATTTCACACATCTCATTCATTCATCATTCATCACTCATTCTTTATTTCAGTTGCACAGTTCATTGTGAATATCGCACCTGAAACATGGCGACATGTGGTCCCCATGTAACAGGTGGCGAGCCTGTTGCCATGCACCGGGCACAATGTGAGGCAAGCGATATTCACAATGAACTGTACATAAGTGGTACAGGGCGGTGGGATCGAACCCGCAATTCAACTTCTCAACGACTTCAACGTCTCAACTTTGCTACCGCTGCTCTTAATATTGGGTCCTTACCTATGAAATTGGTGTTTTTATTCTGTCTTAGAAATTTGTCCGCAACTATTAAGTTTCAGAACATTCTTATAAAATAATTGCCTCTTCTAAAAATAGACCATATATTTGAGCTCGTATTATTTAATTTGATAATTTTTTGTAAGTTTAATTGTGTTAAAATTGGACACAAAGACAATAATTTTTAACTGCCTCCCGAATACATCATTTGATTTGCATATCCATAACAACGATGAATAATTTTTATCAAGCGTGTTCACACACATATTGCTAAAGCTTGTCTAATGATACATGCCAAATATTATTATCTCTGGATTTGTCGTTGTGAAGAAAACTGATAAAATGTTAGTATGTAAAGTGCAGACATCCCCAAAATCTCCATACAAAACACCAATTTCATAGGTAAGCACCTAATATCTGGCGAAATGTGGGTTGTAACCCAAGCCTACCCCTTTGAGGAAAGGGCGTAATGACATGTTGTTGTTGATGTATTATAGAGGTATAACTTACTGGTGCTAAGAAACTGGAAGGTGGCGAGCGTCAGTTGCGGCGATATGTGTATGCGCTGGTTCTCGTGCCTCTCTGCGAACGCTGCGAAATCTTGTAATTTGTTCAGGGGCCGGTTGCGGCGGCGCTTGCTGCGGTTATCCACTGTAATACGTAACATTAAAAAAGTTCAAATAAAAAAAGGTTTACACTCAGTTGCACAAAGATTTTTTAAGACGACATTTGTTAATGAGACATTACAACTTTAAAGTTCATTAAAGTTAAGGTTGTTGTCAAGGACAGACCTCCTTACTTTAATATTTGTCTATGTACTTTTTACTTCTCTTTACGTCTGTCATTCTTCGTTTTCTTTTCTGTTCCTTCAGTTCTTGTTGTATTTTTTATTATTTTATTTATTATGCGTTTCTCTCCCAAATCCGCCTTTTCCTTCGGCTGTCCACGACAGTTGTTACACAACACAGTTCTAGCTAATGTCTCTTTAGCATTGACAGGGTGCTAATGTCGTTTTGTGCAACGTAAAACTGCGCTGAGGTGTTCTTTTGCCACTTCAATAAATAAATTTAATGGAGCAAGAGATAATGCTGACATTAAATTTTAAAGTGCGTTTCGGCAACTGGGTGTTATTCTTCTAATGGAGCAGCTCAGTGGCGATTGAAAACAAAGCTACCTTCGCCATGGTTAAGCCGTGGATGGGCGAAAAACTTTGTGATCTCGAGTTCCTCCGTGCTTCGGAAGGCACGTTAAGCCAACCAAAAAATATAAAAAATAAAAATTCTTTGTCACCGACCTCTTAAATACAAAATAGGTAATGTAAATAAAAAAATAATGGTACACTTACTAAACACATCAGTCTCATCCACAATCTCCGCCTGGATCAACTCCTCTATGACGTCTTCTAGGGTGACCAATCCTATGGTCTCGTAGAACGGATCCCCCTCGCCTTCGTTGTTGATGCGGTGGACGAAGGCCATGTGGCCTTTGTGACCTAGAGGTTAAAATATAAAGGAGTTCACAGACGGAGCTTTAATACATAAATATATAATATAGCTCGATACATCTCAATACATCTCGTTTCATCTTTACATAGAAATCATCTTGAGACCACTCACGGCAGCTATAATGGACATAATTTTATATAATATTTATATATATGTAGAACTATATATAATATGTATGTATATATATATCTAAATTTATCCTACTAGTAATACAGTACTTATACTATTATTAAACATGCGCACACACAAACACACACACACACACACACACACTTAGACTAGCTCTCAAGTGTCTATCCACTGAGCTATTTGTTTGTATGTTTGTGTTTTGGAGGAGCGGTACCGCCCGACACAGGCATTTTAGGATGCCTACTGGGTTGGTCCCAATCACTGTATATTTTGTTACCTTGATAGACAGAAAATAAATAATTTTTGATTTTTTTTTTTTGATTTTATTTTGATTTTTGGTTTTTAATAATTTTTAACTATATCCTAATAGTATATTATGTAACTGTCACGTAATGTAGGTTATAAAAACACGAACGTGGTTTTAAAAAACGAGCTTTCGCGAGTTTTTTAATAGTATGACGCGAGTGTTTTGATACCGAGTTATGTGCAGTTCCACTCATTATTCAAATAAATAAAACAAAAAAATTAATAAATTTTAATTATTGTTGGCTGTCTGGAAAACATTTGCCACAGTTTTGTGCGTTTTTAAGAAAAATAAAATAAAAAGACGTGTGGCACTCGGGGACTGCCGCGGTAAAGCTATTGCATAGCATTTTGTATCAACTTATGCAATTATAATTTTATTTATTTATTTTATTCATGCAGTATTTCTTTTTCTTTGATATTAATTCAAGTTACACTTTTTGAGCGTGGTGACCGATAAGAAAACAAATTTTTCTATTATTAAATAAATAAAAAAGTTAATATTGTTTAAAATATTTTTCATTATTTTACAATACATGTGGGTTTTATTATCTTAACGCCGTGTCGAAGACTGCCGAACTGAAACGACGTTAGACGATGCACGGCCTTCAAGCCACACCTCCTTGCGCATCGGAGTGGGGAGCGTGAGGTTTTTTCGTTACGGAATTTCTGGATTCGGTCCCCGCGCTCAAGGCCCGCGATAGAAGCAATGCAATAGCTTAATAAGTGTTGCATAATGAGTCCAACCTGTTGCATAATGGTCATTATGTTACAGATTCCAGTTTGCCGTCGCGGTCCACGAACGCGAGGTCCTTAATGAACAGCACCGTAAGGGCAAGAAAATGTGATAAAAAACTCACCGTCTTTAAACTGTTTGAACATAACATCCAAGGTGACATCCTCGAACACGAAGTTGCAGGAGTTCTGGTAGTACTGGCAGAGGGTTCGGAGAGGGGTGTTGTCGTCGGGGTCCACGAACGCCAGGTCCTTGATGAAGAGGACCGTCACTATATTACCGCGGCCGCTTTCATACACTGGGATACGGGAGTACCCTGGCGACAATAAAACAAAAATAAATAAATATCTTCAATATATTGAAGAGCTCGGTGGCGTAGTGGTTAGTACGCTTTGGCTTTCCATTGAAAACAAAGCTACCTTCGCCGTGGTCAGGCCGTGGATGGGTTCCGACAGGGCAATGTCTAAAAAAATCGAATTCGACGACTCAAATACTCAAATTCGATGACCTCCGTGGTCGAGTGGTCTGTATGCCGGTATCAAGGCGTCGCCATCTCGAGAGGTTCTGGGTTCGATCCCCGGTGGGGGCAAATGATTGGGTGATGAATTTTCAAGCATTCGTTCTCCAGTCTTGGATGTTTATATATATTTATATATATTCAGGATATTTATATGTATTTATCTATTAAATATATTTATCCGTCATCTAGTGTCCGTAACACAAGCAGCATTAGTTGCTTAAAATGGGGCTAGTTGATAGGTGTGAATGTTTAAAGATATTTATTTATTATTTATAATGATGGAGGCGCATCTCGGGGCGTCGCCGGAGCCCAGGGCCTCGCGGGTGACTAGACGGGTCATGGAGGCAGTCAGCCACATTGCACGGCTCGTCGGCAGCCACTCCCGTGGCACGGAGTGGCTGGTCCCCCTCCAGGGACAGGCCTGTGGCGGCCTAAAGGCCATGTCGCGGCAGTCGCTGGAGCATACGCGAGAGCCCGGCGCCTCACCAACGCGGCAGTGGATACGCCCGCGGGGGGTTTAGCGGGTTCGGGCCCAGTATAACCAGGTCTTCCCCCGAAGCCTGGTATGGGTCGACCATTACCCCGTGTCAAAAAAAAACAGGCCGTGGATGGGTGACCGAAACTTTGTGATCTCGAACTCCTCCGTGCTTCGGAAGGTACGTAAAGCCGTTGGTCCCGGTCGCTGTTGCGACCGTTACTACCCACCAACCCGCATCGGGCCAGCGTGGTGGTGTTACGGCCCAGACTCCTCATGTGTTTTTCCATGAGGTAGGCCTGTGCCCAGCAGTGGGACGTATATAGTCTGAAGAGAGAAATATCCTCAGACATTCACCCCTATCAACTAGCCCCATTTTAAGCAACTAATGCTGCTTGTGTTACGGACACTAGATAACTGATAAATTTATAATAGATAAATACATATAAATATGTAAATAGACATAAACTGAATATTCATCACCCAAACATTTGCCCCAAATCGAACCAAGAACCTCTCGAGACGACGACGCCGCCTTGAGACCGGCATACATACCACTCGACCACGGAGGTCGTTAAGATTTGAGTTTATATAGGGAATTAAATATTTAATTCAAAACCTTTTGAATTAAATATTAGGTCCTTACCTATGAAATTGGTGTTTTGTATGGAGATTTTGGGGATGTCTGCATTTTACATACTAACATTTTATCAGTTTTCTTCACAACGACAAATCCAGAGATAATAATATTTGGCATGTATCATTAGACAAGCTTTAGCAATATGTGTGTGAACACGCTTGATAAAAATGATTTATCGTTTTTATGTTAATGCAAATCAAATGATGTATTCGGGAGGCAGTTAAAAATCTCTTTGTGTCTAATTTTAACTTACAACAAATTATCAAATTAAAAAATACGAGCTCAAATATATGGTCTATTTTTAGTAACTTAATAGTAACGGACAAATTGCAAAAACAGAATAAAAACACCAATTTCATAGGTAAGGACCCAATACTTAATTCAAAAGGTTATTTTGTGCTTTTCAGTAGTTCAGATTTTTAATATGGTTCCCTATTTAAAAAAAAAAGATATTTTTAAACCATCACGTTTTTGTTTTTTATTTGTCGCAAGAAGCCCTAGAATCGAAACACTATTATTGACGTTCCTAATGTAAGTAGAATTAAGGCGTATGTCGTCCAAAGAGGCAATTCTTATACGTCATTACGCACATTAACCCAGAAATATGCCCCATATGCGAAGGTCGAGCGCTCTACCCTTGGTAAAGGTCAGACAATATACCGGGTCTTGTTATTTGACATGATGAATATTTATACCGAAACTAGGAGGTAAAGTACGAGAAAATATTATTTGACGACCTCCGTGGTCGAGTGGTCTGTTAGCGGACTCAAGGCGTCGCCATCTCAAGAGGTTCTGGGTTCGATCCCCGGTGGGGGCAAATGTTTTGGTGATGAATTTTCAGGCATTTGTTGTCCAGTCTTGGATGTTCATTATATATGTATTATATTATGTCTATTCTCAATATTTATATGTATTTACCTATTAAATATATTTGTCCGTCATCTAGTATCCGTAACACAAGCAGCATTTAGTTGCTTAAAATGGGACTAGTTGATAGGTGTGAATATCTGAGGATATTTATCTATAATTGGTTATTTTATTGGTCACGTATTTGTCAAAACATTAATTTTTAACATTTCAGGGAGTCGCTGAAGAAAGGTTGGTTGGAACCTCAGATCATTCAACTCGTTCATTCATTCGACTTTTGATGACCCAAGGCCTGACTATGGCGAAGGTAGCTTTGTTTTCGAAATCGAAATACAAAGCGTACTAATCACTAAGCCGTCGAGCTCCTCACCCTCGACTCAAGTTTTCCCAAGAAATTCGTGGGCTCACAAGAGAAGTTCCCATCTAGGATAGCCTTTATACTTCTCTACTATTCGGCAGGCCTGAGCCAAGCTCCGAGCTTTTAGAGGCACCCTCAGGACGTCTGTCGATCCCCGAATCCAGCTCGAGCGCCCTGGAGGCCCTAGGGGGATTAGTGAGCGGCAACCCCGTTTTGTCGGGGTTTTCGGACACGCGCATAACCTGCATTTGCGTCATCTAATTTAATGTATATCTGTGGTCGAAATGTAAGTGTAAATACCTCCGTCGTCATTCAAGAATAAGATGTGCAATGATATATTTATAAAGTTAATTTTAGCACTTCATGTCTATGTTGAAGTCTGTAAAAAACTGTCAGTTTTGCTAAGTCTGCGGTGTGGTCGACTGTACAGTAAGCGCGCGTAATATTTCCAGGAATATTGACATTGCGCCACCGCTGGACTATGTCCAAATATATCGGTACGCACAAAGTGCGCGGTTGCCATTTTTAGAAATTCGCACTCGATGTTACATAATCGAAAAGATGTATTGACGTTAGGATTTTCTGTAAGAAATATAAGTTATTTATTTACTCTAAACGTATAAAGGCGGACTTAATGCCTTGAGGCATTCACTAGCAGTCAACCGGAAAGCGGAGTGAGGAGAGCTAAAACGACGGTACAATAAAAGTAGAAATGCGCCGAATAGTGGTTTCGCCGAATAACCGAATACCGAATATTATTCGGTTTAACCTTTACTGAACCGGATATTCGGCCGAATATTCGGTTTACAATTAATCTGTTTAGCCACGGAAACATCTTAGACAACATGTACGTTTCGTGTCACTACAGGCGATGTTAAAATAGAAGTTGACTATATTGAACTACCAATAGCCTATGAAAACATTATGTTGACATGAGTAACATAAATCTTACAGAAGAAGTTATGTCTTTTTGTTCTATACCCGGTCATCTAGCCAAGAAAATACAACCGAATATATTCGGCACAAAAACCGAATAATTGCGCGGAATACAAATAGTGAAATGATGCCGAATACGCCGAATACTGAACCACAAAACGAATATTCGGCGCATATCTAAATAAAAGACAACAATCTAGAAAGGCTACGTATTTTTAACTTACCAGATTTAACAATCTCGGACATAGTCTCGAAGTCCAGTACAGAGCTGATGGGCAACATGAACACGTCTTCTAACTTCGTCATGACGTCTGACACGGTCTTCTTGCGAAGCTCTAACGCTCCAGAGATGATGTTCACTTCGTCTTTGTCCAGATCGTTGACGTCTGTTGTTACCTGGTGGATATGAAGGGCTACATCAATGGGATACTGACGAGTCGTTTTGGGTATGGACAATATAATTTGACATTTAACATACCATAGCCAAATCCAATCGTTTTTAACCGTCATCAATAAAGGGGGAGGTTCTCAATTCGACTGTATTTTTTACCTATATTAGGTCCTTACCTATGAAATTGGTGTTTTGTATGGAGATTTTGGGGATGTCTGCATTTTACATACTAACATTTTATCAGTTTTCTTCACAACGACAAATCCAGAGATAATAATATTTGGCATGTATCATTAGACAAGCTTAAGCAATATGTGTGTGAATACGCTTGATAAAAATTATTCATCGTTTTTATGTTAATGCAAATCAAATGATGTATTCGGGAGGCAGTTAAAAATAATTGTCTTTGTGTCTAATTTTAACACAATTAAACTTACAAAAAATTATCAAATTAAATAATACGAGCTCAAATATATGGTCTATTTTTAGAAGAGGCAATTATTTTATAAGAATGTTCTGAAACTTAACAGTTACGGACAAATTGCTAAGACATAGGTAAGGACCCAATATATTGTTACCTCATAACTCATATGTTTATGAAGCGATTTTGATAATTCTTTTTTTAATTGAAAGGTGATGGTTCTCGTGTGGTCCTATTTTTTGATCACGAACTGTCGAATAGTTTTGGAGTTATCTTTACATATAATAAAACTGTAAAGGCCGAATGTCTGTACATAGAAAAAAAATGCTCAAAATCAAGTCAGGACAATGTAAAAAGAGGGATAATACCAAAATTTTGTTTTTGTTTCTCTGTCTGTTTGTATGGGCTAATCTCCGAAATGGCTGGACCGATTTCAATGTAATTTTGCATGGTGATACCTTATATCCCTCGTCAACATGTTACATACTTTTTATTCCGGAAAATTAACGAGTTCCCGTGGGATAGTAAAAAAAACATAGTAACCGCAGACGAAGTCTAAAACTTGTTGAATATAAGAACCTTCTCCTTGAAGTTGCTAAAAAAATCGAGCATATTGACGCCTGTTGGCTGCGTACGATGATCGGTGGGACTCAGTATTGATATTTATTTTTGTATGAAAGTAAAATGTGTCAAGTTATCAAAAGTCGTAGAACAAAATGTTGTTATTTACGATGTTAGTTAACTAGTCTTGCGTGGTTGTCGATTCATTAAAAATTGGTTGGCATAAATAAATATCAACTACTGAATAATCTTAGCACTGTGCACATAGAGGGCGCGAGCCGTGGCGCGAGCGTCGCGCCTGTCGCCTCTTCGTATGAACGGAACATAGACTTACTGATGTCACGACAGTACACTATAGACTTGTAAAATATTTTTTGTTAGGTAACTAACTTACCTAGTCTTGCCCTGTCAACCCTGTGGAATGTAAAAATGTGGCCTTAGGTGCAGGTAGAAATTCCAGACCTAGACACCCTGTATTTTCACACACAAACATATCTATATTTATACACATAAACACATCTGTCAAAAGTTTACTAACCTTGACCAGCTCTTTCAGCCTCTCCCTGTTGTAGACGCTGCCGATCTCCTCCCCTAGGAAGTAGTCAAGGAGCTTGCTGACTGGGTACGCCAGGGGTGCCGTTAGAGCCATCACTGCCTGCACGAAGAATTTTATTTTATTTTTATTTCATAGGAAATCAAGCAGTATGTTAATAAGATAAACATGTTTTCACATACTTATATCAAATAACGCTTAGTATGCTTAGTGCTCTTTGAAAACACAATATTCACATAAATAACAAGGCAAAAAAAAATTGGTACAAAAAGAAGAGTATCTATCTCATATTGAGAAATTAAAAAATTATTCCAATTAAAAAATCAGCTACGTTCAGAACCAAAAGTAGATTAATTATTACAAAGCTAGTTTAAAGGTACCTACTATTTAGTACTATTTAGTCAAGGAACCATGTCAAACCATTAGTTAGATAAGATATTCCTAATTTTTTTTTATGTAAACCAGGAGCAAACGGACAGTCGGCTCACCTGATGGTAAGTGATTACCGCCGGCCATAGACATCTACAACACTGGAGGAGTTGCAGTTGCGTTGCCGACCCTTAAGAAAGTAATACGCTCTCTTTTTAAAACTGTGAAAGTCTTTATTATCATCATTATAATAAAGGCAGCCGAAAGAAGGCAGCGACAGCATAATTGGGAAAGTGGTATAACTTCACCCTGCCCCACGGTTTCGTTTTTTATCCGTTGAGGAAGCATGTTTTGGTATTTCGCGCGCATTTTGCAAGTCACCAAATTGGCGTTGCTGATGCGACGCTGAAACACTCATAAGAGCATTGCCTATCGCTATACACCGCTCTGATCTAGTGGTTGACACTACCGGGTGTAGAGCGGGAGGTCAGGGTTTCTATTCCCCACGGGGGCAGGGGTTTTTCTGCTCAGTTTGGTTGGTGGTTTCTAATCCCGCCTGGCTAGCTACCACCGTCTTAATTAAATTTGTCGCCATAATAACAAAGTTATAAGCATTGTTGTGTTCCGGCAATCAGAGGTGAGATAGCCAGCTCCTCAGTTGAGGATTACAGGTGAAGCTCGCTTCCACCTTCAGCCTTATCGTCACTTACCATCAGGTGAGATGAAGGCCAAGAGCTTACCTGTCATATTAAAAAAAAATCAAAACATTGAGTTCCTCCTAGCTCCGGAAGGCACATTAAGCCGTTGTACCCTCTCGCTGTTGACCGTCTACCCACCAAATCGCATTGGGCAAACGTTTTGGCTCATGTGTTTCTCCTAAACATTGTACTATACGAATACTTGTGCTGGCGAATGTGGGTAGTTTCGAAGCTTTCATGCTCAAGAAACTGCACCATTGCTGAAAACTAGGTGAATGGCAAAATGCAAACAAAAAATTATAATAAACAATACATACCTTAGTTATCATAATACTCTTCGCCCCAACCATCAGCCCATGTCTGGAGCATATAGCCTGCGGAGTGATCTCCCCGAGCAGCACAATGGCCAACGTTGAAAAAATTACAGCGAACAGTCCCGACGTCAACTCATCCAACAATATCGTGAAGGTTGAGTTCACAGCCACGTTTCCCAATAAAATACTACAGAGGAGATAGTTCCCGTGGTCTCTTACTGGCATGATTGCTCTTGCATATTTTCTCTCTCTCTCTGTGCCAGTATTTGAAATAATTTTCAGCTCAGTCCTGTCCAATGACATGAGACCTAAGTTCAGGCCAGAGAACAACGCAGAGAACATCAGACAAATCATTATGAGGATCAACGACACCCATAAAGGCAGTAAAGAGTTATGAGTGGCAAAAGTTTTAAATGTATCGGTTCCTTGGTGAACGTATTTGTCGTCATCATGAGATAGGTCTTTAGCTTTCAGGTTTTTGGTGCAGATGTACAGTTTGTGCTCGCTCATCGGAGAGGGGGCGGTGATGTCGAAGAGGGCTGATTTGCTGGTCACCGAGTCTGGCTTTGCCTGAAAGGTTTTATTTAATTAAAATTTACGAGGCTCGGTTTGCAAAGATTCTATTTACAAGCTATGGCACGCTATGATGGTCGTTTTGCCGTTTGCTCACTCGTGAAGTTCGTAATAATATTTACATTTGAAGGAGCGAATAGGCTAGTTGACTTATATCAAAAGTAATGAAAATAATGTGTCATTCATATAGTATTTAGTGCAAGGGTCCGAAAGATACCAAGTTCAATTAATAAAACATACGGGATTGCTGTAGAAATTCAATAAAAAATATGTTATATGGGTCCTTACCTATGAAATTGGTGTTTTTTCTCTCTCTTAGTATTTTGTCTGTAACTATTAAGATTCAGAGTATTCCTAAAAAATAATTACCTCGTCTAAAAATAGACTATATTTTTGAACACTTTTGATTTGTTTTGATAATTTGTTGTAAGTCTAATTGTGTTAAAATTGGACACGGAGACAACTCTTTTAAGTGCCTCCCGAATACATCATTTTATTTGCATTCACTTAAAAACGATAAATAATTTTTATGAAGTGTGATATTACACATATTACTAAAGCTTGTCTAATGATAGATGCCAAATATTATTATCTTTGGATTTGTCGTTGTGAAGAAAACTGAAAAAAATTTAGTATGGAAAATGCAGAATTTCCCAAAATCTCCATACAAAACACCAATTTCATAGGTAATATTTTTACATTTTTTTCATCTGCCAAAACGCTATCCACCATGTTCGTCAAATTAGTTAAGTAACGCTTCATGTAAACAATTACTACGCATGGTACGCAAAATCCGTCAAACGCCAGTCGCAACCAATCAAGCATAACTGTCGGCTATGTCACGCATGCGTATTAAATTGTTTACAATAATTGTGACGCTACGGCACATATAATTCATAGACCATCAGGACCGTAGGCGTTTTTGACATTTAAGCAAAAAAGTAATTTATAATTTATTGTGTTTTAAATTAGGCTTCCGAAAAAAATGGTATTATTTTTTATGGGGATACCTATGAGTAATTAATCATTTGGGGCCCAAAAAAAAAGCGTCAACTAGCCTATTTCAATCGTTTTGGCTACTACTCTAATTGAGGTTGCTCAAGTTGTGGCTCAAGTCAACTGTTTTTGTTTTTGGCCTGTAAAATCATTAACTCAAGGTCAGTAATTGTAAAAACTCTCTTGTAAGGTAAGACTGTCACATAACATATGGCATTAAAAGTTATTATTTGATATTAGATTTTCATTTATTGTGATCTGAACAGAAGCGTGCGGGGTGGGTCGATGTTTTTGCACGCAAGTGTATAAACACCCGTGCGAAGCCAGGGTGGGCTGTTAGTATTGTATAAATCTGATGACGCCATTCAATCCCAATCTCCATATAACCGGCCTGTAAACTATATTTCCCGCGTAAACTCCACGGGATGTACAAATTAAGAGACAAGCGGACGTTTTCAATCATATAATAATTAGAAATTCTTACTGCCAATGCAGTTATTAAATTGTCAAGCTAAAGTCGGTCTTAAAACTTAGCAATTAAGGTCTAAATTATGGTGATTCAAAATTTCTATCCACTTTTGTTAAACTGCCAATAAAATGCGGCAAACTTACTGATCGAAACAAAACATTGCCTCATGCTATTGTATGGGAGTTTGGCATCCATCATAAAGTACAAAATTCTTAACTTAGGCTCACTTGCAGGAAATATAAATCGAAATTTGAAACTCGATTTTCTAATTTTTGAACAATTTCACTATGGCTCTTATGTCAAAAATTTACAAAATCAAGATAAAGACTAGGTTTAAAATTTCCTGCAAGTGGCCATTAATTTTGTAACCCAAAGGTGACTGACTGACATAGTGATCGATCAATGCACAGCCATAACCACTGGACGGATCGGGCTGAAATGTAGCATGCCGGTAGATATGACGTAGGGAATGAAAGTTTGTATGAAACTTTGTCAATTTTAAACCGATCGGGCTGAGACTTTGAGAGAAAATTAAAGGATTAGTTAAAAAACATAGTAACCGCGGACGAAGTCGTGGGCAACAGCTAGCCTATGATAAGAACGCAACTGGTTTTTCGCTGTGACTGCTCTTTTCTTTTTAATATGTAACATCTGTCATGATTGTTGGAATTTTTGTTTGAACTACGTGCTTATAAATTCAAATTACTGGCAAAGTGTGGGCGTGTAATACACCTCTGCCTTCCCCTACGGGGATATAGGTGTATACCTCAGCCTATATACGTCCTACTGCTGGGCGCAGGCCTTCCTCATGGTTGCAATGGCAACCGGGACCAACGGCTTGACGTGCGTTACGAAGCACGTAGGAGTCCAAGATCACAATGTTTTGGTCACCCAAGCACAGCTTGACCATGGCGAGAGTAGCTTTATTTTCAATATCGTAAGCCAAAGCGTACTAACCACTACGCCACCGAGCTTCTCATTAATAATGATATTACATACATATATGCATAAATACAATCAAGCCTGTTATCCCCGAAGGGGTAGGCAGAGTCCATGGAGCACCTGTGTTCCTTGAGACCACATTTAACCATACAAAAATAGGGTTGGTCAGATGAAAATCGTGAAAGAGTAGTAACAAGTGGCTAGCTTATCGCCTACACAAACACAGACCCAGTACCCAATACGCCCTTAGTCGCCTTTTACGACATGCTAGGCAAGAAAAGCAGTTGGTACATTTTTGTGTCCCGGATCAACACGGGAATAATATTATACTACATGTATTATACCTAATAAAAACTCTTACCATATATTCCCCCTTCAATATGAACTTGCATGGCTGCCCAAACTCTTGAGGGTAGTTCGTGAAAGCTATCACCGTCCTAGGTGTCAAGCCCTGGCCGAAGATTCTAGAAAAATCAAGGAATTATCAAGGATTATAAATTCAAAGGATCAATACCAATTCAGTAATCATCTGATGCAATGTTTGACATATTTTAAGTATGCTATACTAATCTCTGTAGCATAGTTTACATAATTTTTTTAGTTTTTACCGCAATCTTAGATATAAACATTATAATATAATATAAGCACCGATTCTAATAAGCTCTTTACTCTGCAGAAGAGATGCATTCGTATATTAGTCAACATACCAGACACCGACAGCTGCAGACCTCACTTTATTAAATTTAAGATACTAACCTTAACCTCAATTTACATTTTTGAAATTTGCAAATTGGTACGCAAGAATATATTTCCGTACATACAACGTGATGACTTACTCTCTGACATGACACGTTCTTTGCGAAATAGAAATAAATTAACTTTGCCTTTCACTAAATTGCATATAGTCCGCTTAGGAACCTGCCATATGTCTATAAAGATATATAATAAAATACCCGACCATATCCAACAGTTGGAAAATAAAAGCATGTTTTTAAAAAAATTAAGAGAATTCTTGAGTGAAAAATGTTATTACACCTTGAAAGATTTTTTAAATTAACATGTTACTTTTTATACATATTATAATGTCTGTTGAATATTACAATATTTTAATTGTTTAGTGTTAAGATTTGCGACACCCTTGCAGGGTTCATATTGTGAACTTTTGTTTAATTTAAGATCTTTATATGTACCAATATTATTATGATTATGATTAATTTTTTTTTTTTTGTTGTTGTAAAGTTCTCCCATGTAAAGGCAAAGGGAACGAATCTCATACATCCATGTCTTTATTTCCTCAGTATTTGCATTGAAATGCAAGTGTAATACATTTCAATGCGTCTTGGGAAAGTTTGGCGCCAAATGATTATAGACACTGTGGGGCTACTTCGATGAGTTGTACTACCACGATAAAAAACTCAAAATTTTTACAGCAATTTTGACGGTTATTTCGATGATCCTTCACATTGCTCATCATCACAGAAACTTATTACACAAAACTACACTGAATTTATGTAACAACATCTACTGAATTTATGTAACACATAATAATTAACTGAAGACTAGTAATGTATGGGTGATATATTTTGTATAATAGTCGTATTTTATTGATATATTTATTTATTTATTTAAGCTTTCATGTCCATTACAAAAAGAAAATGTACACATGGCGGACTATATTAAGGTATGTTCTTTATAAATTTACTTATATGCATAATACAATGTACAAGGGTATTGTTTTTGATTCCCTGAGTAAGTTGATATACCTTTGAGTTGATTTGTATCGAGCCAATATAAACTTATGTAATATGTTGGAAAGTCGTAATTGGCTTACAAAATGTAGAAGCAAAATGTATTTGAATTAATTTTTAGCTGTGTACTGTCCCTTATTAATAAAAATATAAAATAAAAAAATAAAAACACATCCAACAACCGAACAATATTACAACCATTGAAATAAAAATCACGTCCGCCATAGTCAAATGCCGCCAAAAACCATTTATTTTTTATTTTTTTGTAAAATTCTCCCTATTAAGGGATGGCAAAGAAAACTAAGCCCATAACAGCCATGTCTTTCGTAATTATGTGAATACAGGTGAAACTCGCTTCCACCTTCTGTTTTATCGTCACTTACCATCAGGTGAGATTAAAGCAAAGAGCAAAGAGCTTACCAGTCATTTATGTAAAAAAAAGCTACACTGATTTAACGCAACAAATTCCACTCCGAAATCATATTACAATTACGAAATAAAAATCACGTCCGCCATAGTTGAATGGCGCCAAAAGCTCATTTTATTTTTTGCGCTTACGCTTAAAATGTACGAAAACGAATAATAAAGATACAACAACATCTTATAGCGCTACAGTACTTTTTGTTTGCTAATGCTATTTTATTCCCACTTACCTCAATGTAACAGCAGAATCAGCCAGCACGCTCGGTATACCATCTTCTATGATCTTTGGTTCCTTCGACGCCTCCTCCACCCGAATGCCATCGACAACGATCACTTCTGGGTCCGCTTTCACAGTTGTAAAATCATCGATAACTTGCCGTTCGCTTCTGACTAACTCTTTATCAACAGTATTTTGGGATCCATCATGTTTTATATCACGTTTAAGTCTATTATCATGATTTACATTTTGAACTGTTGTGTAATCAATGTTATTTTTGTTAGGAAGGGCGAATGCAGTGTCTGCTATATTCACATCGTTAAATGGACGAAACGATTCAATATCTCTAATTTTGTTTAGAGGAACATATTGATCATTCATATAGAGTTCTATATAATTATTTTCTTCCCTTGTAGGTCTGTTCACATGCTGGATTTGGTTCACATCGATATCGTGAGATAAATCCACCCAATTCTGTTCGAGACTGTCTCTGATATTCTTTTCAGTTGATCTGTGAACAAAAGGGATGCATGTTATTTTAAATTGATAATAGAAAACTAAGGCCTGTATTCTAAAATCTTATTCAAGCTTAGATCTCTGATTAACTTTTTAGAAACAAATAGCGCTATTCATCCCCACATAAAGAAAGAAAAAGAAAGAAAGAAAGAAAAACATTCTACCACGCCATCCCTTTCCCGGAGCCCGGGATTGATATTGGAATACGAGCGTTAATCAACGAGTTCTAATCAATTTTGTATTGACAACAGTTTGGCCAACAACAAAGGGAAAGAACAACAAAAGTGTGGCGATGAGCATGAAGGCGTAGATTTGGCAACCTGGACTGACGATCTCCTTCCTTATTCTTTACTGTCAGAGATTACAGACTCGTTTCAGAAAGCAAAGCCTCGCTTTAATTCGGTCAAATAAAAAGTCAGAATTATAAATTAATAAAATAAATATCTTCAGACATTCACACCTATCAACTAGCCCCATTTTATGCAACTAATGCTGCTTGTGTTACGGATACTAGATGGATGACGGATAAATACGAGTATATTGAATAGATAAATAATAGGTTGGGGAAAAAGTTTCTTCGCATTTTTTAAGAAAATTCAAAACATTTTTTAATATAGTTTATTTACATTTAACTAAAGTTTGTAGGTACCATTTTGTTCGATAACTTTTTGCCATCTTGTAGGTAGGGACATGATCCCATTGCTATAGAAATTTTGGGACTTCTGGTCAAAATACCGCGACAAGTGGTTTTGGCAGTCCTCTCGTGATGTTAACCTGACACTGCCTAAAGAATTCTGAAGAGACCGAAACAGGTGGAAATCTGAAGGTGCAAGGTCAGGACTATACGGCGGATGCATTAACACCTCCCAGCCACACTCTCTTAATTTTTGCTGAGTGGCTAAAGATGTGTGAGGTCTAGCGTTATCATGATGAAAAACCACACCCCTTCTGTTGATTAATTCCGGCCGCTTTCTCTCAACTTCTTGCTTTAATCTCATCAGTTGTTCGCAGTAGAGTTCAGAATCGATGGTCCTGCCTGGTGGTAACAGCTCATAATGAATAATGCCCTTCCAATCCCACCACACACACAGCATCACCTTGTTGCGAGTTAACCCGGGTTTCGCCACTGTCTGTGAAGCCTGACCGGCCTTTGACCACGACCTTTTTCGCACGTTCTTGTCGTACGTGATCCACTTTTCATCACCAGTTATCAGCTTCTTCAAAAATGGTTCGGTTTCATTACGTCGTAATAAAGAATCACAAATGAGTACACGGTTCATTAGGTTTCTTTCAGTGAGCTCGTGAGGTACCCAAATGTCGAGCTTTTTTGTGTACCCAGTTTTTTTCAAATGCGCCAAAACTGTTTTGTGGTCAATTCCCAGTTCTTCAGCTACGTCGTAACTACTGACATGCCGATCTTGCTCCACTTTTTCAAAAATGGCATCCATTTTATCTGTAATAGGGCGACCAGAGCGACGTGCATCTTTGACATCAAAATTTCCGGATTGAAAACGCTTAAACCAAATTTGTGCTACTCTCACAGACACTGCACTAGGTCCATAAATATCGCAAATTTTTTTCGCGGCTTGCGTTGCATTTTTACCTTTTTTGTAGTAAAATTTTAAAATGTATCGAATTTCTTCATTAGATTCACTCATCTTGGCGGTACGAAAAACAAATGAAAATCACACATTTTCCTAATTTGAATTTGGAATTATGTTCTTTAAAATTTAAACTTTCAATGATACCAAAACCAGCCAGATACAAATAGTATAGCCAAAGAGATTTAATTACAAGTTTATACATACTATAATGCGAAAAGACTTTTTCCCCAACCTAATACATATAAATGTTCTAAATATCTATCAATACATATAATAAAACTGTAGAACTCGAATGTCTGTACATAGAAAAAAATTCCTTAAGATCAAGTTAGGGGGGTGTATAAAGAAGGAAAATACCAAAAAAAAATTGTTTCAATTTTTCGGTTTTCTGTTTGCTTGCACAGGCTAATCTCCGAAATGGCTGGACAGCTTTCAATGAAATTTTGCATGATGATCTTTGATCTATCTTTGATATATTTTTTATTCTGGAAAATTAAAGGGTTCCCGTGGGTTAGTTAAAAAACCATAGTAACCGCGGACTAAGCAGGCAACAGCTAGTATGCAATACATATATAAACATCCAAGACTGGAGAACAAATGCCTGAATTCATCACACAAATTTGCCCCACCGGGGATCTAACCCAGAACTCTGGAGATGGCGGCGCCTTGAGACGAAAACGGCTTAACGCGCCTTCCAAAGCACGGAGGAGTTCGAGATCACGAAGTTTTGGCCACCCATCCACTGCCTGACCATGGCGATGGTAGCTTTGAATTCAATATCGAAAACCAAAGCATATTAACAACTACGCCATCGAGCTCATTGCTACTAATTCGTTCATAATACATATACCTACCACACTTTTATACTGTACTAGCTGTTGCCCGGGACTTCGTCCGCGTTTACTATAGTTTTTGAACTATCCTACGAACCCCTTAATTTTCCGGAGTAAAAAGTATCTCCATGCAAAATTTCATTGATATCAGTCAAGTTATTTCTGAGATTAGCCCGTACAAACAGACAGAGAAACAAAAAATATGTTTTATTTTTGTATTTCCTGTCTTAAAACACCCCCTGACTTGGTTTTAAGCATTTTTTTTCTATGTACAGACATTCCACCTTTACATTTGTATTATATGTATAGATGAAAATACGAACAATTGCGATTAAGATCGAAACAAAAATGGAATGTGTCAAAATGCCAAAATGGAAATAAGCTTTCTATCTGTCTTCTAATTTATGTTAAAGCGAAGTCCCGATTCAAGGTTGCTGGTGCGCCAAAAATAAGCGGCAAGGGCTACCTCACCTTGTCGCTTGCATAACACTTTTTTTATACTTCTAAGATGGCTCTTAGGTAAGATGTCATTTCACAGGTCTTTTTAAAGAGCTGTCGTCGTATATAGTGATCTTCTCTCAAATTCCGTGTTGGGCCAGCGTGGTGGTGTTGCGGTTCACACGGTGGGAAGACCTATGCCCAACAGTGGAATGTAATTATAGACTGGTGACAGTTTAGTGCGTAGTTTTAACTATCTACCTATCAGCCTACTGTCGTCCACTACTGCATAGATTTTTTAAACAATACACAAAATTATTTAAAACAATATGTTTTTATTTTCAAGCCAACCATTTTTGAAACAATAATATAATTCTTATTCTTATCCGTGTTGGTCCGGGACACAAAAATAATGTACCAACTGCTTTGCTTGCCTAGCATGTCGTAAAAGGCGACTAAGGGCGTATTGGGTACTGGGTCTGTGATTGTGTAGGCGATGAGCTAGCCACTTGTTACTACTCTTTCACGATTTTTCATCTGACCAAATCCAATTTTTGTATGGCTAAATGTGGTCTTAAGGCACAAAGTGCTCCTTGGACTCTGCCTACCCGTTCGGGGATTACAGGCGTGATTTTATTTATGTATGTATGTATATAATTCTTTAACTTCTAGGTTTAAAATGTAAGAAACCAAATTTAATCTGAGTGGGATGGAATGCGAATGGAACCGAATGCGATTAGGACCGAATTCGAATGGGACCATTTTTGAATTCGTGACGAAATGCGAATGGGACGGTACGGTATGACGTATATAGGACGACAAACTTCCGTGGGAGCGTCCCGGGTCTGCTAGAGCAATTCTCCGAGTCGTTTCCAGGACCTCCCAACCTAGCTAGACACTAGGCCGGGGTTTGCGGTAATGACGACTCCAGAAGTCAAGACCTAGATACCGTTACCGTTGAAAGAAATGACGCTATTGATCCCATCCTAACACCATAGCTTTCTAGTTGTGCTCAAGCCGTGATCAACGCTTGACAATGATTCAGGAATACGGGCTACGGCACGGTTCATACGGCATCATAATATATATTAACTTCATGGCAACAAAGTAGAAATTTCCATGATGTATGGATGTAGTAACAAAAATACCACATCGGTATGCTCGAGGTCGCATCGGCGGCCTTGAGGTTGCTTTGGGATACTTCGGCATCCTTCAGTACGCTACCGCCGCGCCAAGGCAACACTCGGGGGTAGTTTGGACGGTACGGCATGCTTCAGGACGCTTCGGCATCCCTAAAGACGTTGCAGCACGCCAAGGCATAGTTGCCGAGAGTGTGCGCTTGCATGTAGGAATGCCGAAGGATTCCTTTCCTTGCCGATGCCGATGCCGGGCCTTAGTCTCCCTTTGATTAGTGGACAACCCCTATTTAACATCATGTGACAAGTCAACTCAGTCGTAACCAAAGGGAATTCTTAGAAAACTACACAGCCCAAGTTCAAGTGGAGTAAACAATATTTGTTATGGTGTTCGTGTTACAATACTGGGTTGAGCTAGACACTCATATTTCTTCAGGTGTAAGACCACTGGAAGTTGAGCTAGTGAAATATATTTCAAGTGAAGTAAGTAACTGAAATACTATTATATAACACAAGATATTTTTAATGAATTGACAACCTTACAACACTTGGCTAACATCCATACTAATATTATAAATGCGAAAGTAACTGTCTGTCTCGATTTCACGTCGAAACTACTGAACCAATTTAACCGAAATTTGGTACACAGATAGTCTAGAGCCTGAGAAAGGACATAGGCTACCTTTTATCCCGATATACGGAACGGGTGCCATGCGGGTTAATGTTAAGAAATTTAAATAACGCCTCCCAGAAAAAGGAAGGACAAATTTACGCCACTATGCATTTGCAGGCATTGCAGGCAGGCATTTGTTCTCCAGTCTTGGGTGTTTATATATGTATATTATATTCTGAATATTTATATGTATTTATCTATTAAATATATTTGTCCGTCATCTGGTATCCATAACACAGGCATTAGTTGTCTAGTATGGGCCAATTGATAGGTGTGAATGTCTGAAGATATTTATTTATTTTATGAACATTGCTTCTAATAATAGAGTAGGAGTAAATTTTAAATTCCACTAATCTTTCAGTGTATTATTTATTGAGGAAGGCTATAGGTACCATACCATCACACTATCTCAAAAAAAAAGGCAAAAGCTAGCAATTTGGTTCTATGAATAAAGTGCGACGCTCACGCGCACTATTCGCACAGAGCAAATGACATTCATAAATTGATATTATTTTTGTATGAAAGTAAAATGTGTCAAATTTTTAAAAGTCGCAGAACAAATGTTGTTAGTTATGACGTTTTTGATCCATTAAAAATAACCCTGTATAAAGACATATTTACGATGCAATAGTGAATAGTGTATTATAATAACTGCTCATTGTAGATTTCATCTTATGTTACATTTCAACATTTAAGGCAGCCATAGCCGAGTTGGGAAGGGTAGCACTTCTCGTGTATGAGGTCGCAAGTTCGTTCCCGACCGCCTGTACCATTGAGTTATATAAAACTTAGGTAAATACAGTTTATTGTAAATGTCGCTTGCTTCACAACTTCACGCTGTGCCCGGTGCAGGGTAACAGGCTCGCCCCCTGATACATGGGGAAAATATGGGTGTTTCAAGACTAGCTGTCAAAATGACACCAACACAAGAGTTTTCGCTAAGCAACCTATCGCCTCGCTATTATTGTGGTCCGAGCTTAACCCGTGCACTCAATGGCTCGATGACGTCACAACATGGCCGCACGCCAAGATTCTGAGACTGCAGCGTAAGTTTTATGTCCAACTAGCTGTTGCCCGCGACTTCGTCCACGGTTACTATGGTTATTTAACTATCCCACGGGAACCCTTTAATTTTCCGGAATAAAAAGTATCTTAGATGTTGACCAGGGATATAAGGTATCACCATGCAAAATGTTATTGAAATCGGTCGAGCCATTTCAGAGACTAGCTCGTACAAACAGACAGAAAAAAAAACAATTGTTTGTTATTTCACTCTTTTTTTTTTATAATCAGCCCAGCAAATGACTCAATACCACCTGATGGAAGCATTAGATAAGTCCATTTGCGAAGGATGCTAGGGCAGCACCAAAGGACGCAGGCCTAGCGACCTCCACCTTGCTGGCTCACAAGATGCCCTTTCACGCCTCTTTTGAAGGAACCCATGCTGTAGGAAGGAGCGAACACGTGTGCCGGTAGAGAATTATGCTCTGGATGTACGAGCGAAGTATGATTCCCTAAACCTTTTAGTACGCGCGGGCAAAGAGGTCACCTTATATATAGCAGGAAAGGGGAGCGTGGGATAGCGTTAAAAAGCTCTTCAGAACATTCCTCGTGGTACATCTGGTAAAAGCTCAGAGTAAACAGAACTGGAGTAGCCATTAGTCAATTTCTCAAACATTTTTTTCTGCCATTTCTTGCGGGGGACGAGGTTACCACTACACTCAAAGCCAGCACACATAAACAATAACTTTTACCGTTTTTACAAATGCACACATGCATAATTCGACACACAAATTTAAATTTCACGCACACACACACGCTTAAAATAGTCACGTGGGGTGTGCGTTTTGACAACGTCACAGCCGCACTCCCCACGAGACTAGCGTTCGAAATTTGAAATCGTAGAATTCTAAAACATGAAATAATGAAGTAAATAATCATGAAATCTTAAAAATTATAATTACAAATAAAAGGTGACACCATCTTTTAGCATACTCGAAGTTTTCTATTTATTTTCACAACAAAAAACAGCACAGGCAGGCATTTTTGCGGGAGCTCTGTTCGCCGCAACGTTAACAATGTTATGGCTGTCAAAATGGCGGCTCAACTAGTTTTATTAAACGCGCAAGCATCCGATGCTTGTGCATTTGGCAGAGGGGAATGTTAGACAAAGGCTACTCCAGTTCGGTTTACTCTGAGGGTAAACGGCGCTTAACAACACAACGTTGCCACGTAGTTGCAGAGATTCACATTCCCCTGACTTGGTTATAAGCATTTTTTTCTATGTACAAACATTCGACCTCAACAGTTTTATTATATGTATAGATAGATTTAGTTTTACGATGAAAATAGCGTACTTACGTAGTGCGTACTTGAGACGAAACGGCGAGACGTCCGTCGCGTCGCGTCGGGCAAATTTTTCGCGAAATCTTTTGATCTTTGATTTAATTTAAGAATATAAAATCTATACTAATATTAGGTACTTACCTATGAAATTGGTGTTTGGTATGGAGATTTTGGGGAATTCTGCATTTTCCATACTAATTTTTTTTTCAGTTTTCTTCACAACGACAAATCCAAAGATAATAATATTTGGCATCTATCATTAGACAAGCTTTAGTAATATGTGTAATATCACTTTTCATAAAAATAATTTAGCGTTTTTAAGTGAATGCAAATAAAATGATGTATTCGGGAGGCACTTAAAAAGAGTTGTCTCCGTGTCCAATTTTAACACAATTAAACTTACAATAAATTATCAAAACAAATCAAAAGAGCTCAAAAATATAGTCTATTTTTAGACGAGGTAATTATTTTTTAGGAATACTCTGAATCTTAATAGTTACAGACAAACATAGTTACTAAGACAGAATAAAAACACCAATTTCATAGGTAAGGACCCAATATTATAAATCTAGAGTTTGGTTGTTACGTAGAACGCGGTAATCACAGTAACTCGTGGACCGATTCGAAAACTTCTTTCGGTGTTATAGCCCATTTATTGAGGGCTGATAACATCAGGCCATTTGAGGACCTCCGTGAACGAGTGGTCTGTACGCCCCGGTCTCAAGGCGTCGCCATCTCGAGTGGTTCTGGGTCTGAATCTCGATCCCAGGTGGAACAAATGTTTGAATTAATTGCGATGAATTCAGCATTTGTTCTCCAATCTTGAATGTTTATATATATTTATTTAAATACATGATATTTATAGTATTTATCTATTAAATATAAGTCCCGTGTTGGTCCGGTACACAAAAAGAATGTAACAACTGCTTTTCTTGCCTAGCATGTCGTAAAAGGCGACAAAGGGCGTATTGGGTACTGCCTGTGATTGTGTAGGCGATGAGCTAGCCACTTGTTACTACTCTTTCATGATTTTTCATCTGACCAAACAAAAAAACATTTATTGGTATTTTCCCTCTTTTTACATCCCCCTGACCTGGTTTTAAGCATTTCTTTCTAGGAACAGACATTCGACCTCTACAGTTTTATTATATGTATATACACTGAATGCAATCGAATATTCTGACGATTATACTCATGTTTACAAAGAACAAATCAATATTTTTGCACATCTATATAGATCAAGAATTCTCCGCTGTTTATTATTATGTAGTTAATAAAACGACGATAATAATATTTCTTTGAATACATTCCGAAAGGTCAGCAGTATAATTCAGAATGACGAGCTTCACTCGGCGTTCGTCGCTAGGTTTATACGCACACGGATAGTCACTACCGGGTAAAAAACTATCCAGAGTTAAATATCCGATATTTGTAAAAAAACTTTAAGATTAAAAAATGTTATTGTATTATAGGTTTTGTTGTCTATAAATAAAAATTGAAATGCTAGCTCCTATGTTTATTTGTTTGTATTGTGCGATTATCTAAAATCTTATTAGTTATCTTACAAAAATGGCCAAATAGATAGCTTTTCTTACAAATTATGCAAATAAAATCAATATATGAAATAAATTAGGTCCACTCTTCAAATAACAAAAAATAATGAATACTGTGTGAACATTGAGATAATCAACACTAAACATACTGTTCAAAAATTTCCTCGCTTCAAGTACTTCCATGGCACTTTTTCTAAATATTCTTCACAAATTGGACGCAGTCGATGGATATTCTTCAGCGTCGGTGTCTGAAGAGAAACTTTCAAAACATTTCCTGAGTTTGAAGGCACATATTTGATAAACTGAGAAGAAAGCCGAAATATAAATTTTTAGCGCAGTTTCACATTTCTGATACATTTTCTTCTCCAGCGTTTTCTTCTTGAAGCGGGTCTTCTATTGTACTATGTTTCAGTGGAATATTCATCAAATTATACCGCTAAAATGTTAAACATGTTACGGAAAATAATGCAACACGGATGCTCGCTACCGGGTATTTTTTACCCATACTCACTTTACATATGTCTATAATTTATAAGGCCGCACGCAAACTGACTGACCCGCGAGGTGAGTCCGAAGGCAAGGTCTTGGGCAGCGAGAACTCGTAGAAAAAAATTACAGCCAATTTTAGTACCCTGGGGTATTTTTTACCGTTACTAACGGCGAGTTAAGGGTCTCTGCCCACTACACCATGACTGTCCAAAATATTATATAGATG
Organism: Parapoynx stratiotata; assembly: GCA_910589355.1. Lineage (NCBI taxonomy): Eukaryota > Metazoa > Arthropoda > Insecta > Lepidoptera > Crambidae > Parapoynx > Parapoynx stratiotata. The sequence goes on along the minus strand of OU342485.1, from coordinate 2,623,301 downwards.
AGAGTATTCTAGTCGGCGACGGAACAGTCTGGGAATCGTCCGGACCATGTTTTAATTTTTACTTTTCTCATATTCGTAATGGAAAGTACAGTATTTCCCTCGAGTGAAGGACTTATTTAGTCTCTCGAGCTTTACTGGCGTTAACCAAACCCCGTCTCGGGACTAAATAGGTAAGTTGACTCACGATAATAATAAAATATCATGAAATATCATTTTCTACAACATGTTGACGACATATTATCCTTTTGAAACTAAATCGCTCCCCGACTATACCACTGCCGTGTGGTAGCGGCTTATTTAAAGAATACTACCAACCCATCTCTTCCCTTGGGTGTCGTAAAAGGCGACTATTGACTTAGAACTGCACAACATCCAACAGCCTATAACGGCGCCGGGCTCACCACCTGTCACGCTGAGTGCAGTCACTGCTGGTACTTTTGCCTAGTCTCTGACTAACCCTTAGGGCATAATAGTCGTGATTATATATATGTATGTACTATACCAGAGAATTAACACAACTGTGTTCTATTACGAAGAAGTTACAAACTCAATTAAAATATTAAATTGATTCACGTATCCTTAGGACGCCATTTAGTACAGACGCCATTTTTAATCCCCTTCTGTGGTTCGGCAATGTTCGTGTAAACACTCGGGAATTAATCTAACGTGGCTCCAAGGACACCGGTCGACCTTGTACGATCGCAAAGGGTCGGTGACGAAGCTAGGACGGTTTACATTGCGCCGGGAATGGCGCGGAGATATGCCCCTAACAAAAGTGTTGTTAGTCAACTTCACTTATGAGGTTCCCAGACTTATTTTTCTCATAGACCACTTTCAACAATTATCTGGTTCCGGTGGACCCACTGCAGCTACATTTCTACCATATTCCCAAAACTCGACAAAAATTTAAAGATGTGAAGACAACAAGACCCCCGTCGAGTCTCCCGTGGACCAAGTCGACCCACCTGGACCACTTTGGGAACTAATGACATAACACAACATAATAATTATAATCACGCGTTTCCCCGAATGTAGGCAGAGTTCAATTAGCGAATGTTATTATAGCGTCAAGGGATGCGTAGACCAAAAATTTTAATTAAATAAATAATAAAAATTATAAAATTGAAACACAATTACCTACAAATAGTAGATAAGCACCCAGTAGGCCAGTAGTATCTTAAGAACAATAAATGCGTCCTCTTGCTTCGATAACAAATTGCGAGCCCAACGGGTCTAATGAATAGTCTTTAACATTTTCATATAAAGACTTTTTTGCCTAAAGCAGACATGGTTCGTTCCGGTGTAATGGAAAGTTTTTTTTACATATGACAGGAAAGCTCTTGGCCTTCATATCACCTGATGGTAAGTGACGATAAAGCCGAAGGTGAAAAGCGAGCTTCGCCTGTATTCCTCAACAAATGAGAAACTGGCTATCTTATCTGTAATTGCCGGAACACAACCATGCTTATAACATTGTTATTATGGCGACAAATTTAGGTTAAGGTAGCTAGCCAGGCGGGCTAAAAAGTATAACTGTAAATTGAAATAGGGAATAACGCACGGTCAAACCTAAAGAATCCTTTTACAGTCCACCCTATTCGTTATCGCCAATCGATTAACAACTATATGCGATTGACACAAGGTATTTTATTGTGTTTTATTCGATGTGCATTTTAATCTTATCCTATGATAAGTTTGTGGTAAATACGTTCGTATCGTATTAACTCGATCTGGGCCCAGGTATTTGATTCGCAGAACTAAGAGCATGGACATCGTTCAATGAATTGGCAGCTTTAGGGACTAATTGCATAAATATTTTAACCGCTCTGGTCCAGTGGTTCACACCACCGGGTGTTGATCGGGAGGTCCGGGTTCGATTCCCCATGGGGGCAGAAGTTTTTCCGCTCGGTTTGGTTGGTGGTAGGGCTTCTGAGCCCGCCTGGCTAGCTACCACCGTCTTACTTAAATCTGTCGCCATAATAACAATGTTATAACCATTGTTGTGTTCCGGCAATCAGACGTAAGATAGCCAGTTCCTCAGTTGTTGAGGATTACAGGTGAAGCTCGCTTCCACCTTCGGCCTTATCGTCACTTACCTTCAGGTGAGATGAAGGCAAAGAGCTTACCTGTCATATGTAAAAAAAAAATGTACCAGCTCGGCTCGGTGGCGCAGTAGTTTGTACAACGCTATGGGCAGACCGTGGATGGGTAACCAAAACATTGTAATCTGGAAGTCCTCCGTGCTTCGGAAGGCACGTTAAGCCGTTGTCCCGGTCGCAATCTCAACCGTTTCTACCCGCATTGGACTAGCGTGGTAGTGTTACGGCCCATACTCCTCAGTGTTCATACTCATCACAATGAGGAAGGCCTGTGCCCAGCAGTGGGATGTATATAGACTGAGGACATTTGTATAGCCTCAAGATTCTTAACTGCCGATTCCCAGATTCGATACAAAATGTCACGTTCTGTCTCGCTCTAATTTGCTGCAATAAAAAGCGACGAGTATAGAGATTCCGTCCGACAATAATTAAACATAATAATATAATAAAACTGTAGAGGTCGAATGTCTGTACATAGAAAAAAAAATGGTTAAAACCAAGTAAGGGGCATGTAAAAAGGGGGTATTTTTTTGTTTCTTTGTCTATTTGTACCGGCTAATCTCCGAAATGGCTGGAACGATTTCAATGAAATTTTGCATGGTGATACCTTATATCCCTGGTGAACATCTTAGATACCTTTTATTTTGGAAAATTAAGGGGTTCCCATGGGATAGTTACAAAACCATAACCGCGAACGAAGTGGCGGGCAACAGCTAGTTCAGAATAAGGGGACAGCTCAATTCAACTTTTCTATTGAATTTGACAACTGGGCATGATAAAAACCTGATAAATATCATATCGTGATACATTTTAGCCAAGAAAGCTTAAAAAGCGAAGAGCAGACCATATAATTCGAGTGGTTTTGAAACTGTTGGGCTATGCACGAGGCTCGAAGTGCCGCTGAAGGACCGAGTTAAAACGATGTGATTCGGCAGGGAGCTAGAGTCAACGAATCAGCAAAAATTAAGTGACAGTGAGCAGGTTACGAGTACACTGTAAAACTGCCGTTGCCGTTGGAGTTGTTCTCGAGTGGAGACCGCGACTTGGTAAACGTAGCAGGGGACTTCGACAAGGCAGAAGGATATTCGTATATTGGCTTGATGAGGCCGAGGATTGAGAGCAGTGGCGTGCATTGGGAGGCTTAGGTATATCCAGTAGAAGACGGGTATTATCAACCTGATAATGATGATGAAGTGGCATTTTTTTTAATTGGACCTAATTGGTTTGACCATGCACTCTGGGAGTATCGCTGTATGCAGACGCCAGAATGCAAATGTTGGATCTTGTGCAACCAGTTGAGTCTGGCCCCATATATCACCAGGACCTCATTTGCAGCCGCAACAATTGGAACGCGCTGCGCGAGTTCGCGCACTCCTGGCACACCATTAGGCACGCTTTAGATTGATTCAGGTATCAGCAGAAGAGCAGCCCCACGCGAAGTCCTGTGACTGTGTCGCTGTCACGCCCCAGAAGGGGGAGAGGTGGCAACAATAGGGATGGAAATAGAATTCGTAAGGAGCATAGAACAAGCGCGGTGTGGGAAAGAGCATTCGCAAGTACCCTGCGCTCTCCCGTGATTCGGTCTGTATGCCGTAAGGCAGGTAAGACCATGGGTTGGTGGTGGGTCCTGGTTGCCGCCGATGGCATGTCCAACATGACATCCATATTTTGAGTAGGCGAGAACCACCACTGGAGGATTTCTTTCTAGAAGACTTCCCCTTGAGAGTTCCGCTTCCAGGGAGTCTCCAAGGCGCTCGAGCCCGATTCGGGGAGCTGCTGTCGTCCTGAGGGTTCCTCTAAAGGTTCGAACCCCGGCTCAGGAGTGCCGTGTCGTGAAGTGGCGAGGAGGTGTGGCGAGGTTCGCGAGTGACGGCCACGTCCTGAAAATATCGTAGGTGTCTACGCGAGGGGTGCGGGGACGGACTGCAGCGGCCGGGCGGCGACAACTACACTTGCGTAGGAGACGGACAGACAGACAGAGTTACTGCATAGCATTTATATATTTTATATTGTTTTAAACGCCTTTTTGGTTAGTTATGACGAGTGGCAGAGGAGGATGGAAGGGGAATAGAAAAACTATTTACACAAAATAAATAACCATAAATCAATATAAAGGTGTATTGTGCAAATTGGACACATCATATAAATTTTCTCTCTTCAAAGGATGAAGAGGATGCCAATATTATATAATTAATTATAATTATAATAGATGACATGTTGCAACCCTATATAAATAAAAGAAATAGGAAAGTCAGTGAAGATGCTGTGTGGATAATCCAAAAAATATAGCAAAATATAAGCATAGCTTATTTCTTTTGTTAATTTATGAGTCATCAAGTAAAAAAGAAAACATCCATTCTCCACACAAAACAAACACAGAGAACAAATAAAATTAAAATGATACCAGCAAAGGCATATTAAATATTAAAAATTCCAAAAAACAAATTAATAAAGAGGTCAATGGTCAAACACTTAAAGAGTGCTTCAGGTAAAACAATTGTACCATAGGTATAAGTTACATAGTAAATAAAGAATTTTGATTTTGATTTTTTTATTTGATTTTGAATATGTCAATATTCATGTCGGTATTAAAAATTATATATGAATTGTGTAAAAAAAAAGAAATAAAAAAGAAGAAATATTTTCTTCAGCTATCTGTTGCCTGATGATACAATTTTTATTACATCTTGGAAGAAGAAAAATATCATTTCTATGACAAAAAGCTTTTTCTAAAAGAAGGAGCTCGGTTAGTGGTTAGTACCCTTTGGCTTTCGATCGACAACAAAGCTACCTTCGCCATAGTCAGGCCCTGGATGGGTGACCAAAACATTGGGGCCTCGAGCTACTCGAGCTTCAATGATATTGCCAAAACATTTCATATTTTGTTTTACATTTTTAGGGAAAATATTGCTTTAGAAGTTGTACCTTGAAATATAACATTTTTAAAATATGACTTATAGGAGTTTTTTCAAAGTAAACAAAATAGAAACATGTGATTTTATTTTAAATTTAATTAAGTACTATATTAAAGAATACTTACATTGTTTGTATTGTTTCAGCAAAACCAAAATCGTTTTTGGCATCTAAATACCACTCCGTGCCTTGATGCACCCATTCACCACCAAAAGGGACACTTTTCTTCCCATTGTTTTGTATGCAGAAATAAATTTTGTCTTCAGTACTCGGAACTGTTATCTCCAATTTTGTTTCTCGTTGTATTGTTTCAACTACCACTAACTCGTAATTAGGATATATATTATCACATTTAACACCCTTAATCCCACCGATAGGAGTCAGTCTCCAAGATCGATGACCGAGAAATTCACTACCGCGGACGTTTAGTAAATATTTACAATTATTTTGATCACAATTTTTCGATAATATTTCCACAGAAGATATCCATGGCACTGAGCTATTTTCTTGCGAAGCAAATACACACAACACAAAATAAATTATTAAGCCACAAGTCCGCATTGCATACACTGGTGCCATTTTTTTATGCCGATTTAGCTAAAAGAAAACAAGGATTCTCTTTTCTCGGCTATAACGACATGTTTTCCGCGATTGACAGCAGCCCCTGGAATCACCCATACAAAACCTTTTGCCTTAGTGAATGACAGGACCTGCACTGTGTTATCTGTATTTTTTGTAGTTGTTTTAAAATTCTTCTACATTGGGAAGGCAAAGGGAACTAAAACCACCAGTGTCCTTTTTCAGTCATCATTTGTACTGAACATTAATGTTTATTTGTATGAAATGATATTTTAAATAATTTTTTCATTTTTTTTAATGTATAAATAATAATTTAATTTGTATAGTTTATAATTTCAATGTTTAAAATATTTATTTACAATGGCAACTATTTGTGCGTTTGATATTTTTGCTCTATTGCAACTTTTTCCCTTTGTCATCGTTTTTTTTCGGAGCATATTTCATTTAATATGTTTCGTATTTTTCCTTGTTTTATTTGTTTTACATTTGTATATTACGGATTTCATCATCTGTATTGTATTGAGCAACTGCAGACCCAGTAGAGGGTGTGCTGCAGACAACAGAAGACGGTCAACAAACTTAGTATGAAGAAAATCTTTATAACTTTGCAACTCATATTTTGGTAAGTGCCTACAGATTTCGGTATGCAATTATTAATATTTCATTTCAAGTCAGCTTCCCGCAATATAGTTGATGAAAGATAATAGCTATCATTTTAACGCTATTATTAAGCTATTATTTTAATTTCTTACAGGCAATGGCAGTTAGACGCTGTTCCATCTCTGGATGCAAATCTACAAGGAAATCACAGATTTTGTTTGAATTTTCCTTTGAGAAACATATATCTGAAGCATGGGAAACCATTTTGCGCCCAAAATTCCCTGGTATCAAAATATAACGCAGCTTCAGTGTTCTTTGCCAGCAGTGGTGTTGTATAATGCATTTTGAATGAAAATACATACATTAAGGCCATTTAAGAAAAAAGTGTGGCATACCCACAGTATTCACTGCATTTGAAATAGACAGAAGAGAGCCTGACGAGCCAAATTTCATATGTAAGTTTTATTTGAATTTTAATACACTGATGCAATATGAGGTGCTTTCAATCATCATAAATTTAAAACAATGTCTTCTTTACAGAATTAGAAATCACAAAAGATGATAATTCATTCATTGTTTCTATCAGTTATATTATAATATTAGTCAAGAGCTGATTTTAACAATAGGGGTTAAAGTATGAAATTGCCGTTTTGTTTTAACTTTCTTAGTATTTTAGTCTGTAACTATTATGTTTCAGAGTATTTTAATTTAACCTCCTCTTAAAACAGACCATATTTTTGAGCTCTTTTCATTTGTTTTGATAATTTGTTGTAAGAGTTGTCTCCGTGTCGTTTTAAGTGAATGCAAATCAAATGATGTATTTGAAGGCAGTTAAAAAGAGTTGTCTCCATGTCCAATTTTAACACAATTTAAATACATCATTTGATTTGCATTCACTTAAAAACGATTAATAATTTTTATGAAGTGTGATAATACACTTATTGCTAAAGCTTGTCTAATGATACATGCCAAATATTATTTTACTGGATTTGTCGTTGTGAAGAAATCTGAAAAAATTTTAGTATGGAAAATCCAGAGTTCCCCAAAATCTCCATACAAATGACAATTTCATTGTTAAAGACCTATTATTATGTTCACAATAAAGGTGTTATTTATTATAATGCTCACTTGTAAAACAAACTGAATAAAACCTTGTTTGTGTAGATGTAATTAAATAGTTCATTTTATTATTTCTCAGAATGAATTTCATACATTTTTAGTTGGTATTCAGGCACAGTCCATTCTCATGTATTTTTTTTTTTACACATCCCTAATCTTTTTGTAAGAATGAGAGTTAGTTAACATTAAGCAAAAAATTGTTTCTCGTTATGTTGTAAATTTAAAGTTCCTTTGACTTAAACCTGTTAATTATATAAGAAAGTAGGCACACATTCATATGTAACTATTTTTACAGTTTTTAATTTAATATTTAGAGTTTTTAATATTTAGAATAATTCTATTTGTCATATTTTAAAATTTTCAGATGAAATGACAGGTGCTGCTGAGTCCAAAAATATACATCTTATCTTAAACCACATTAAAGGTAACAATATAATTTATTTATCACAAAATTAACTTGTATAGTAATTTACAATTAGTTTCCTTTCAAAGAGAAAAAAATTATCAACAAAAAACTCCTTGGGCTGTAGTAAAACAGTCTTGCTGACAGTTAATATATATGTATTTATGTCATCAACATCCTCTATGTTAACACTTTATTATATGTTTTTTTCAGGGAAGGGAACCTTACCCTGTGGTGTGGTGACAACGTGATAATGTTACATAAACGTTTGCTGCTGGTTCACCAGTCTCCAAGACGATGATGAATACTGCAGTGCTATTCTTCGACCAACTTTTCGACAGCGTAAACGGGTCTCGGCCCCGCTACCACGATGCTGGGAAGATGCGCGGCGCAGTCAAGGATATTGGTTATGTATGTCGAAAACTTATTGCTTAATTTAAATGCCAGGCTTGCAAACGCTCTTTTTCATATGACAAGATATCCGAATTGCATGCTTGGATTGCTCAGAGAGAACGCAAAACTTTGTTGAGACAATCTTAAATACCCTGTAATAAAAAATTTAAAAAAAAATAAAAAAAAGATGATTTTTTGTTTCTTGCTACAATGTGTTTCAATATGTATATAACTTGTAAAATAATAGGTGAGCCAAAAATGTCAAATATAAGTATATAAATTAATTAAAAATAAGTTTTCGGGCGCCAGACTCACCTGTACTCGGATGCTAGTGGGAGATTGAACAATTAATCATAAGGGGGGCTTAATAAAAACCATTGCTTTCCTTTGCTATGTGTTTTATTCAGTTGTCTAAGGTTCGGTAGGAACTTAAATTTTAATACTAAAATAATTGAGCAAATGCCAAATAACAAAAAAAACTAACTTGAAGATGTTGCATTGTTAAGGTTAATGAATAAACTACTATTAGTTAGGTGATGGTGACAGCATACCTGTGGCCAGGGTTACCTACGGTGCATGGCAAAGCAAAGTTTCTCACGCAGGGCTCCTGTGCCTTATGGTTTGAGGTAGCTGCTCCAAACCTCATGCCAAATGGTGACAAGCAGCGATGCAATCCAGCGTGAAAATTCTAGCAAGACATCCTGCATTCAACCGTTTTAAACGGAAATAACTTCAAATTGAACGTCGAAAAAACGTCTAGAAAACGTGTAAGAAAACTTTGAAAAACATCTAGAAACGTCTAAAAACGGCATACTCCTGAAACAATAATATTTCATGAGTAAAAAATAGCCTGAGGCAAAAACGTGGATGATGCAATCCAACCAAAATTTCAAGAAAAACACCGAAATATGCTCACCTGAGGTATCTTGGTGCACTATTAAACCATATTTATGGATAAAAAATGTTGATCAGGGCATACTGCCACTGATATTAAAAGGTTTTTTAAATAGAACAAATACGTTACATCTGCATCGTACGGCAGTTAAAGGTCGACGGTGACAAGTAATATTCGTCACCTGTCAAATCATATGAAACTTTTTTTGAGGAGAAAAGCAAAGGGATTACAGCGAAACTGCCAACAAATAATTATAAATTTTGTAACGAAAAAAAAATACGTTACATTTCACCCTTCCCCGATAAAAGCATCGAGAATCGAGGCGGTCAAAAACCAAAAAAAACAGAACTACAGTTTTGAAACAATAGCATAAGGAAAAAAAATATCCAAACAACAAGTCTTGTTTGAAAAGAAAAAAATATAAAAAAACAATGTTTTAATAATAAACATTAAGTTTTTTTACAAGTGGAAAACTTAAACATCAAGTTTCCCATTAAAGAAAAAACAAAAAAATAAATTGCACAAAAGCAATATAATATAAATAATACCTTAGTCATCAAAAGACTCAAGATAAATAAATTTTAAATTTATAAAAAAAATATATATTAAATATCCCATAAATAACCGAGATCTGTTGGACACCCTAGTCACAGACTCTAAACACAAATCCATCTTTCCCAAAACTCTGGAGATCAGTTGGACACCCTCGTCACTGACTCGTCAAACATTTCCCAAAACCCTAGGAGATCAGTTGGACACCCTCGTCACTGACTCGTTAAACATTCCCTTAACTCTGGAGATCAGTTAGACACCCTCGTCACTGACTCGTAAAACATCCTTACCCATGAGATCAGCTAAACACCTTCGTCGCTGACTCGAGAAAACGCTCTCTGAAAACAGGAGTTCAGTTAGACACCAACGTCACTGACTCAATAGTACATTCATGATCGGCTCAACTCCACCGACTTTCCGAGCATGAAGACAAAAAAAAACTACATTCGTGCCATTCAATATGGAAACACAAATGGAAAAAAAAAAACCACACGACCATGGCCGGCTCAACTCCACCAACATACCGTACATGACGTGGTAAAAGGATGTGTGACCCAACAATACGGGATCACACAAAAAAGGGCAAAAACCAACACAATCATGGCCGGCGCAACTCCACCAACTTACCGTACATGACGTGGTAAAGAAAATATGCGTGAATCCAACAATACGGGATCACGCATAAAGGGAAAAAAAAACCAACACAATCATGGCCGGCGCAACTCCACCAACTTACCGTACATGACGTGGTAAAGAAAATATGCGTGAATCCAACAATACGGGATCACGCATAAAGGGAAAAAAAAACCAACACAATCATGGCCGGCGCAACTCCACCAACTTACCGTACATGATGTGGTATACAAAGGTATGATCCAAAAATTCAGGATCATACACAAAAAAAATAGTACCACCAGCCTAAGACTGGGGAAAACAAAGTCCACAATAAAAAATTGGGATGAGAAAAATAGTCCAAGCCGGGAGGTACAAAAAACTTGTCCAGACTTTACAAAAAAAAATAAAGTCTTTAAGGGACAAAGACAAAAAACAGCACAATGCATGCAAAAAAAATGTATAAGTATGTTGTATAAAAAACAACAAAATAAAAATAAAATTTTATGAAGCCAATAAAATAAAATAATGTTGTCTGGAGACTAATTTATCTCAAGTCAACCAAATATGAAAGTTAATTTTGTATGATGTTTATGTCTTTTTAATTTTGAAAATTACTATTAATTTTGACTGTGGACAAAACTAAAGAATTCTGAAAATAAATGGAAATATCTTGAACACTGGTATCGCCATATTTTGTTTGTGTCTATAAAATGATACTATTTCTCATACATACTTCCACTCATTCTTCAACTCCCAAAGATCAATACCTAACATACTTCTCACAAAATCAAAATCTATAAGAGGGCGCCCTAATAATAATATCAAATTACAAAAACGTAGGGTGAATATAAACAAAAAATACAATTATTATATTTTAAGTATATCTTTGATATGATAACGACCGGTAGTATTTTTATCCAAATCTTTGAGAACATAAACATTATCAGATATTTTTTCTATGATTTTACATTTAACAAATTTTGGAGCAAATTTAGCCGAAAAATAATGAGCAGCATTAGACTGAACAAAATTTCGCCTCCAAACTACATCGTTGACCTCATAAAAAGTGACGCGTCGACCCTTATTATAATGTAAAGCATTACGCTTATAAGATTTAAACAAAGACAGAACAACTTTTTTAAAAATATCTTCAAGTGAAGACAAAGATTTTGCAAAAATAGAACGATCAACAAAATCGATCTGAGATAAATTTTCAAAAGAATTACTAAAACGATGTAAAGAAGCATCAAAAATTAAATCTCTACCAAACATGAGAAAATTAGGCGTAAACTCTGCAGCTAAATTAACACTACTATTTAAAGCTAACTGAACATGGGGCAATAATTTAGACCATGTTCTCTGATCGTCACGAACAAAACAGGAAATACAAGTCTCAATGGACTTGTTATAACGTTCAACTGGATTATTTTGAGGTGTATAAAGTGTATTATAAAATATTTTATTAATATTAAAACCTTTCAAAAAATCTACAAAATTTTTAGAAGTAAATTGAGTTCCATTATCACAAATAATTATCTTGGGACATCCAAACTTGAGAAAAACATCTTTCTCCAAGTACTTACAGACTGAACTAGTGGTAGCACTGGCCAATGGAAATAACCAACAATATTTAGTAAAAACATCTACAACTGATAATATGAATTAATGACCAGAATAATTTTTTGGCAAAATACCAATTAAATCTAATGATAACATAACCATGGGTCTGTCTACTTTTTTAGGATTTATCATAATACCCAATGGTGCAGAAGTGGAATGTTTGTAGGCTTTACAAATTTTTAATATATTTTTGAATATCATTAAACATACTTTTCCAATAATAATGAAGTTTTATTTTATTTAAAGTTTTATGAATACCTAAATGTCTAGAATTTACATCATCATGATTCTAAAATATCTTCTTTAGGAATAACATTTTTTATCTATGTTAAATTTTAACACAAAACAAAACCAAGAATAATTTTAAGTTCAAATTAAGGTAAAAACCATTAAAAATAAAGTTACATTATATTACATATTTTAGATAAATCAATGATTCCAAACAAGCTGTCCTACAAGATGATCTGATTTAGAGCCTATTTCCAAAAATCCTAGATGACTATTTGCACCTATTCCAAAAATTATAACTATTGTAAATTACCAATTAAACTTCTGTTATTAAGCAAGTTAGTTCTAATTTCTTGTTTCCATTAATAGTATGAGAACTTCTTTATAAAATGAAAAAAAAAACGATTTAAAATAATTTTACAAATCTAAAAACGATTTTCATTAATGTTTAACAGGTACAAAACACATCACCGAGTCTCGATTCACTTCTATTTGAAGAGGAGCTCGACGAAAGCCTACAAGTTTTTTGGAGTCTGAGTTTCTAAATTTGAAGTTTTATCTTTACAATTACAATTGGGACAGCTAAGTGTGGTAAAACCCTTATTTCCACATTTAAAGCAAACTTTACCTGGTATGACTGTACAATTTTTAAAGTTATGTCCACTATTTTTACATTTTAAACAAGATAAATTTTGATTAACAATATTAATACTATTTTTATTGGAAAAGGTTGACTTTACAGATGACGTTTCAGAGGCTAAGTCCTCGATTTCCTTGCCCAATCTAATGATTTGATCAATAGAATCGATACCTCGACCTATAAAATGCATCGCATAAGAACGCAACATATTATGTTTAATAATTTTAATTAAGGTTTGTTCACTAAGTGGATCAGACAAACGACATGACATGTCTTGAATTTCAATAATAAATTCAGATAAAGTTTCTTTAGGTTTTTGTTTTCGTGTACGCAAAATAAACTCAAGTTGGTAGTCAAAATCAAGTTTATCGAATTGTTTCAATAAAGATAATTTTATCTCAAACCACGACTTTGCAGTAGTACGAACAATACGGAACCATTTCTTCGCCAAACCAGTAAGAAAATCAGAAAAAGAAGTCACAACAAAATGCTCATCGATATCTCTCGAAACCATATATTCCTCAACACTAGTAATAAATTCCCTAACACAAGACTTACCATCAAATAAAATTTTACTTTTAGAAAAATCAGGCCGCTTAAAATAATTAGGTTTTGCAGAACCATGTACAAATAAATCGCTATGCAGCTGCGAAGCAGTAGGCAAGCAAGAATCCAGCAGCGAAGACTGAGCAACATTATGTGTATGATCAAAGCGAGGCGCTTGTTCTGATAATGTAATCAAAGGCAATTCCATGTTGTGTGCAACAGCAGGAGGTGTAATCAAGTCATGTGTATCCGTAGAAATAGAAATTTTCTGTGATGGCACAGCAGTAGCTTGTTCATTGGTTGCCATTGTCACCAAAGAATAAATATTGTTTTCTATTTTTTCAATTTAAAAACAAAGCAAAAAGCATAAATATTTTTATAAAATGAAGTTGAAAAAGCATTCATGAAAGTCTAAAACAAAAACCTTGCAACATCTTTTACAAAAAGTAAAAGTAAAACATTTAAATTGACAAAGTGTGAAACTAAATATTCTATAAGTATTTATGTTTATATTTTAAGTTTATTTATAAAATGTATACTTAAATTTATTTATTCAAACAATGTTTAGCAAATATAAAGTTGTTTTATGTTAATTTTAAGAATACTATCTTTCTTATTACAAAAATAAAATTGTTTGTCAAAATAACCTCAAAATAACAATGAAATAATTGTGTTACTCAATGTATCACAATCACAGCAATAATGCATATTAAATAATGCTTAAAACAAAAGAAATATCAAGCATGAATGGTAGATTGCTTCTTAAATATATGTTTATAAGTAATAAACAAAAGTATTACTTTGTAAACAAGTAATATGCACAAATAATATATGAAAGTTGTTCCATAAAAAACACAATAAAATACAACAAAATGGGGTAAATAAATGTACACACAAGAACTCTTTATAAAGGAAGTATGCCGTTATAAAATAAATTATACAATACAAATTGCATACTAAACAAAACCAACAATGTTTTGGCAAAATTATTTATAAAAATAAACCAATGCAACAACTCATAATATCAATAAAAAATGTGAATCACACATAGCAAATTCATGGCAAAATGGTAAGCTCAGGTCCCTGTTCGGGCGCCAAATGTAATAAAAAATTTAAAAAAAAATAAAAAAAAGATGATTTTTTGTTTCTTGCTACAATGTGTTTCAATATGTATATAACTTGTAAAATAATAGGTGAGCCAAAAATGTCAAATATAAGTATATAAATTAATTAAAAATAAGTTTTCGGGCGCCAGACTCACCTGTACTCGGATGCTAGTGGGAGATTGAACAATTAATCATAAGGGGGGCTTAATAAAAACCATTGCTTTCCTTTGCTATGTGTTTTATTCAGTTGTCTAAGGTTCGGTAGGAACTTAAATTTTAATACTAAAATAATTGAGCAAATGCCAAATAACAAAAAAAACTAACTTGAAGATGTTGCATTGTTAAGGTTAATGAATAAACTACTATTAGTTAGGTGATGGTGACAGCATACCTGTGGCCAGGGTTACCTACGGTGCATGGCAAAGCAAAGTTTCTCACGCAGGGCTCCTGTGCCTTATGGTTTGAGGTAGCTGCTCCAAACCTCATGCCAAATGGTGACAAGCAGCGATGCAATCCAGCGTGAAAATTCTAGCAAGACATCCTGCATTCAACCGTTTTAAACGGAAATAACTTCAAATTGAACGTCGAAAAAACGTCTAGAAAACGTGTAAGAAAACTTTGAAAAACATCTAGAAACGTCTAAAAACGGCATACTCCTGAAACAATAATATTTCATGAGTAAAAAATAGCCTGAGGCAAAAACGTGGATGATGCAATCCAACCAAAATTTCAAGAAAAACACCGAAATATGCTCACCTGAGGTATCTTGGTGCACTATTAAACCATATTTATGGATAAAAAATGTTGATCAGGGCATACTGCCACTGATATTAAAAGGTTTTTTAAATAGAACAAATACGTTACATCTGCATCGTACGGCAGTTAAAGGTCGACGGTGACAAGTAATATTCGTCACCTGTCAAATCATATGAAACTTTTTTTGAGGAGAAAAGCAAAGGGATTACAGCGAAACTGCCAACAAATAATTATAAATTTTGTAACGAAAAAAAAATACGTTACAACCCCTTGGCATCATTTGTAATGCTATTTAGATCCCTTATTGAAATTATTAATAACTTTATGGAACATCCCCATAGACCTGACTTACAGACAGAGAAAAAATATTTTACAATTCGACCAATAACAAATGGCTTGTATGCCGCGATCATCATACTAATGTATTGAATCTCTTTGTAACTATAGTTTGTAAAGTGCAGATTCCACTACTTTTGTACAGTTATAAACAACATTTTTAACGATTCGTTTTCCGAATCCCACATCAATATTAAATCAGCTATGCAAACCTTGGCATTTGATATGCTTAAACGGTTTTCTAAACGCCACAATAGACAACGTTGTGGAGATCCTTGTGGGAAGCCTTTGTCTAGTTCCAGGCATTTCTAGGCTGGAAAAATGATGATCAAATACAAGATTTTCATTAAATTAAGCCTTAAAAAATATATAATATTTGGAGTTTCTTTGCAGAAAGGCAATTAAAAACGGGAACTTCTAAATGTTAAAGTAAAGATAACACATCCTTCATCCAAGGTGCCTATAAATAATAATAGCAATAATGTAAAATAATAACAACATTCTTTAGTAAACCTTAGCTCTCTAAATATTTTATTTTTCAGATTCAAGATCGTCAGTTCATCACCATAGCCTGCAGAATCCTGCATGATCATTTTGCAAAAAAGTACGTTTTTATAAGGATGTTATTTAAACGGTCAGCAAAAAATGCAACTGGCCAGCTAAAATAGCTAAATGGTCAGCAACTTATCGGCAGCAAAAATGACAAAATTGGTCAGCATAATTAAATGTTTTCTCTGCTGCCAAATTGTTTAATATTCATTTTGATGACACAAATATCATATCAGACACAAATGTCATAAAAAATAACCTCAACCTGATATCTATCACATACATTTCCTAGGAATTGTTCCTTGATCCTTCATTGATCTTTTCCTAGATTCTATACATTTCCGATAACATATATATTGTTGGTCAAATAATTATTTTGCAGGCCAAATAATTACCTTGCTAACCAATTTATTATGCTGCTGAAGTGCTGACCAAACAATAATTTTGTTTTGTTGCTGAACAAAAAATTAAATGGCTGCCCAATTAATTACTTCCCAATATAAAGAGTGAAAGTTATAAAAAGGGAAGTAATTAATTGGGCAGCCATAAATTTTTTTAGACAGCAACAAAATGGTCTGCTGAAAAATCATTTGTGCAACAAGCAAATATTTTGTCAGCAATATAATTATTTGGCCAGCAAAATTATTAATTGAGCTACAAAATAATTATTTCAGCAGCAATGTACAAAATTGGAAATGTATAAAATCTAGGAAAAGATCAATAAAGGAGCAAGGAACAATTCTTCGGAAATGTTTTTGATAGATATTAGGTTATGGTATTTTTTTATGACTCAAAAACAATTTTGTAGTCAAAACATATATTAAGTAATTTGGCAGCAAAGAAAACATTTAAGTTGCTGATAAATTAGATATAGTGGCTTTACATATTTCTGGAGCTGAATTAGTTGCTGACCAATTAGTTATTTTAGCTGATCAATTGTATTTTTCTGCTGACCAAAATTCGAATATTTTGCCCCATCTACTTGCTCCAAAGAATGTAGTAACTAATACAAATTTTCTATTCAGATTTGTGACTGCGATGATTAAAACGCCAGAACTATATCTTTTATCGTTTTGTATTTTGTATTTAACATTATTGTTTTGTATATAACATTTTGAATTTTATAATAATGATTTTATTTATGTTCATTACTAACCAATTTATTTCTTTATAAAATCGAAGTTTGTTTTATTGAATTTTATCAAATTTACTTAAAATAAATTTTTGTTTTAGAAATAAGTTTATATATACCTTGTGATGAAATAAAGTGTATTGATTTCTATATTTTTGTAGTAATAAACTATAAATATAAATTAAAAGGATTTTTATTTTTATGCACCATTTATTCCTCAGTGCTGTGCTATTAATATCGATAACCACAGTACTATCGATATCTACTGTTATTTAAAGTCGATAATATCAGTACAACCCTATCAAAAGGTCCTGTCAATGTCATTTTTTCACTAAAGCTTGTCATTTCTAGGCCTGTTGCCCATCTGTCTTTAGACGTATTCTCTCTAATCTGTGATTGACAGTTCGGCGGCAATTGTTGCCCTAACGGAACTGCAGTAAGTTTGTCATATCCGGTTTTTTGTAAAATAAATATTTTTGAATAATTACATACAATATTAATAAAATTATATGTAATAAAAAATACAATTAATTATAAGCTTGGAGTAAGATTTTAAATTATTCGATAAAAAAAAGAAAACTATTTTCCGAACGTAAATGTCAAATCTGACACCCATCGACTTTTCGGTTGGCAGAATTGTAAATTACTCATTTGGATACATTAAAAAATTATTAGACGGATCTACCTAATAATATAATCAAGGATATAGGCTGCCTTAAATCTTTTACCACCACGTAAAATAGGCTAGTTGACTCATATCAAAAATAATGAAAATAATATTTAATTCACATAACATTTAGTACAACGATCCAAAATATACCAAGTTCAATACATCGAAATAAGGTATTGCTGTAGAAATTCAATTTAAAAACCTTTTTTTACGTCTGTGTCACGCATGCGTATTGAATAGTTTACCAAAATCGTGACCTTACAGCACAAATAATTCATAGACCATCATGGTCGAAAGCGTTTTTGACATATGAGAAAATCGTAATTTAAAATTTATTGTTAGAGGCCTCAAATCAAACAAATTTATATTATTTTTTATGGTGATGGCTAATAGTAATGAATTATTTGGGGCTTAATAAAAAAAAGGGTCAAAAAGCATATTTCACTGATCCTGACCCTCAAATTTGTACTAGTGACTAAATCCATGGTATTTTTAAGAGTTTAAACGAAAAATAACGTAAATATCGTTAGTCGTGTTAATAGCAGGGACGGATTGTCTATTAGTGCATTTTTTATTTAGTCAATGTGATTTCTCTCTTCAGCCCAATAGAGTAAACAGAACTGGAGTAGCCTTTGTCTAACATTCCCCTCTGCTAAATGCACAAGCATCGGATGCTTGCACGTTTAATAAAACTAGTTGAGCCGCCATTTTGACAGCCATAACATTGTAAACGTTGCGGCGAACAGAGCTCCCGCAAAAATGCCTGCCTGTGCTGTTTTTTGTTGTAAAAATAAATAGAAAACATCGAGTATGCTAAAAGATGGTGTCACCTTTTATTTGGAATTATAATTTTTAAGATTTCATGATTATTTACTTCATTATTTCATGTTTTAGAATTCTACGATTTCAAATTTCGAACGCTAGTCTCGTGGGGAGAGCAGCTGTGACGTTTTCAAAACGCACACCCCACGTGACTATTTTAAGCGTGTGTGTGCGTGAAATTTAAATTTGTGTGTCGAATTATGCATGTGTGCATTTGTAAAAACGGTAAAAGTTATTGTTTATGTGTGCTGGCTTTGAGTGTAGTGGTAACCTCACCCCCCGCAAGAAATGGCAGAAAAAAATGTTTGAGAAATTGACTAATGGCTACTCCAGTTCTGCTTACTCTGAGTTCAGCCCACATTCCACATAGTCCACTGCTGGACATAGGCCTCCCCCAATTTGCGCCACTTTAACCCTATCCCTGGCCTGCTGCATCCAGCGTCTGCCTGCAGCGCTTCGCAGATCATCACTCCATCTCGCCGGAGGACGGAGATATGGCCCGCCCACTGCCACTTCAGCTTGCTGATCCTGTGCGCTATGTCGGTCACCCTGGTTCTCTGTCGGATAACATCGTTGTGGATTTTATCCTTTAGAGATACTCCGAGCACACGCTCCATAGCTCGATGAGCAACTTTAAATTGGTGGACTAGACGCACTGTCAGTGTCCACGTTTCGGCACCGTAGGTCATCATGGGTAGGACACACTGATCAAAAACTTTCGTTTTTAAGCATTGCGGGATAGGTGTCGAGAAGACCTGACGTAGTTTTCCAAATGCTGCCCAGTCCAGCTGAATTCCTCTCTTAGCCTCCCTCTCGAAGTTATTTTTACCTAGTTGCAGAACCTGCCCCAGGTAGGTATACTCAGAAACAACTTCAAGAGGATGACCATTCACAGCAATAGGTCTCAATACAATATGATCATTGAACATGACTTTAAAGTTAAATGATTTGTGTGTTGTGAACTCTAGAAATTCCTTAGAACTTTCGTGAGAACTCTACTGTCTTTATCTACGCTCTGCTCTCTGCTTGGATCTACTATACGTAAAGTTTTAATAATTTTGACTTACATCATATCACCACGTCTCTTTCTCCGAAGGCATAGACAGGGGTGTTAACGCCGACATTTCGCCAGATATTTACAATCAAGAGAAAGAAATACATAAGTTTTATTCAAACTCAGTAGTACAACGAGTAGTGTCCAGTCCGTCTCAACTTGGCTACTGCTGCCTTATCTATTCTATATTACTTTGGTATTATTAAAATCTAAAATTAAATGCATAATTTTAATATTCACAGTGAAATGTTCCGATATTTTTTGTTTAGAGTAGTAACCGATTTTAGAGCCAATAAAAGGGCCAAACACCTTAAGGCCACATGTTTTATTTTTACTTTTTCTTTCATCTGCCTAAAACGCTAACCACCATGTTCGTGACATTAGTTATGTAACAATTCATGTAAACAATTACTACGCATGATCAAATTCCGTCACACGTCTAATACCTCACAGATTTAATAAAACACTTTTACAGTTCTTCATGGATATATTTCTTCTCCTTCATTTGGGGCCCAATAAAAAAAACGTCAACTAGCCTATTATAAAATGGACTACTGTAGTCTTGTAACAGGCTTGTGTAAATGGTCCATTAAATAAAAAAAATGTATCCGAACACACGTCGCTGTCAAATTTTTTACCAGCCGCTGTCAAACTTAATGTATGTATGTCTCTCTTTTACTTTCTAAAGAAAATGAAAGAGAGATACGAATTTTTTTAGGGAAAACAAGTTTTGTGGTGGTGGCAGTAACAGCTGCTCGAAGGAGGATTGGAGGATGGATGGCTATCTACCATTTGGCAAGAAAAGTCAAATATCGAAAGCTGGTCGTGGATTATTTTAGTTGAATATTCATTAAATAGTAATTAATTTTACAATGAACACACTCTTATGTAAATACTCATATTAATTAGTCCAAATTTATTAGATAAGACTTAATTAAAAAGCGAAACAAGTTTCTTTGTTAAAGCAAATCGTTATATCACTATGAGATCGGTATTATTTTGTGTAAATAGAGAGATTTATTAGGTGATTTTAAATGGATATCGTAAGTATGGAGGTGCGGGAGGCGGGAGATGGGGCTGCGTCGGCCGGGGAGTACGTCAGGCCTCCATCAAAGAGGTATACCTGGGCAGAAGTTCGCCAGGCAGTCCACGATTTGAGGAAAGAGCTAGCTTCCTTGTCTGCGATGACTCCAATGGCTATATCGTTCAGAAAGCTAGCGAATGGGAAGACGAGGATATATTTCTTGAGGACTCCACTAAATGGATGGGAAATTACTCTGTTGTATTCTGATGTTACACCTTCTGCTTTGGCCAATAATTCAAGGTATGTTCAATAATTCCTTTTATGTAATTTATTGAAGCTGAGGTATAAAAATACATATTAATTGAAAAAGCACTCATTGGCATGAATAAGGTATGAAAATATAGGGTAGACAGCCCCAGTAAATTTTGGTTTTACAGAAAACAATGTTTTTTGAGTTTCTAATTTTTTTTTATTAATTTGAACTAAAAACTGCCTATTATAATCTGCAGATCTTCACTTGAGGAACAGAATTTAAAACAATAGTATTTAAAATTGTCATTCCAAATAATATTTGTACACAAATATTAGTAAAACTACTGTAGGGAATAAAATTTTTGTGTTCCATTCTTTAACATATGTTCCAAGGTGTGAAAAGGCAACTTTTGAGCCTTTTCTCTTTACAATAATTCTGTAACTTCAAGTCTATGGTGCATCCAAGATTTACAAGTGATTTAATGTTATAAAAATCTTTTAAATGTTATGGTAATGATGAATATAATATTCTTTAGTTTTTTTGCATTTATGCTTATTTTAATATTATTTAATTTCCCGTTCACCTCTCAACATCATTGTTTGACATTGCAAATCATTTGCATATGAAATTAGCATCCTCTTTTATAAAATATTTTTTTATATAACAGATATTGTTATGTGTTTTGACATAGTCTGACATATAATTAAGATTCTAAGGCCCGATTTTTCTATTCTCAGATAAAATTATCCGCCATTTAAATTTATCACTGTCACTTTCTAAAGTCATAAAAAGAAAAGGGACAGAGCTAATATTTGACTGACAGATAGTTTTATCTGAGGATTGAAAAATCAGGCCTAAGCAAAATAATATTTTTTGTGTAGGTTTTTGGGAATATTCATAAATTCGGTCACACAAATTTCATGAATTTTTTATCCTTGTCCCCCCCCCAGTGTGACGTCATATATTTTGCCATTTTACATCTAGAAATGAGCAGACTATGGCAGTGGACTGCTATTGCATTGCTTTAGTCTCTGACTAACCCTTAGGGGATAATTGTCTTGATTATATGTATGTATATATACAAGCAACACTGTCTGGTTATGTTGTATTAACCCCTTGACGGTCAGCACGATCACCAGTGATCGCACACAATGGATATTTCAATTGTGTCTGGTTTTCTGACCACTGACAGGTTAATGATCAATTCAAAGACCCTGGTCTGGAGATAAATTGTAAAAAAATAGGAGTTAACATGTTTTTCTAGTAATAAAGTTTATCTTAATAGTAATAAATTAATGTAATTAACGGCTAACAGCAATAATTCTTAAATTACATAGATTATTCTGCAGTGGGAATTGTCACATCTTTTTAACCATAATGATGGACAATATATCATGAATTCTATTATTACTATAGAGAATACTGCCTTTGTTTTCTTTCTCAATGGTCAGCAAATATTTCTGTATTGCCAGCAAAATACCTAATTGGGCAGCAGATATTTATAATTTGTCAGCAAAATAACTAATTGGGCAGCAACTCAAATGTTTCTCTGCTGCTAAATTGTTTAATAAAGAAATAACCTTAACCTAATATCTATCAGAACACATTTCCTAGGAATTGATTCTTGATCTTTCATTGATCCCTTTTCCTACATTTTATACAATTCCGGTAACATATATATATATAGCGGCTACAATAATTATTTTGCAGCTCAACTAATTATTTTGCTGCCCAAATAAATATCTTGCTGCCCAATTAAATATTCTGCCGACCATACCACCCAATTAATTACTTTGCATTTAAAATGAGCATATTTTTCGATAACTGTTCTGTTACACACTTGTACTTACACACAAACACACACACAAACGCATACTTACATACACTCAAGTATAAATTCTAATGATTACACTAAAATATCCTAATATTATCGGCTAAAGCGGTTATCGTGGTATGGTCATATTTTGAGAAGAGAAAATGAGCATGTAACAAGAAGTGTTATGAATATGAGAGTGGATGGTAATGCAGGGATAGGAAGATAGAAGATATAGATATAGCTTATGTATGTGAAAGTTAACATCGTGTGGGCGAGAGGAGAATGGAAGCTCTTTCTTTTCTTTTCTGTTGGAGGCTGTAATATGCCAGTTAATTAATACAGGCTGGTTTATTCGTAATCTTGTTACGACAAATGTCACTTTTATATGTAGAAAGTGTTTAAATCTGTTTGCGTTTTTGTCAATAAAAATGTCTTCAAACTAAGACGTTGTTTTGGGTTTTCCACGGAATACTCAATCAGTGAATGGTGACTGTCACGCTGAGTGCAGTCACTGCTTCGTGAAGCGCGGACTGTGCTTTTGCCTAGTCTCTGACTAACCCTTAGGGGATAATAGTCGTGATTATATGTATGTATGAATGAATGGTGACTTCCATTATTTTCTCGTCATAAAATGCACAAAATGCAACTCATAAAAACCTCCGTACTGTTTTTAGGTTAGAATGGAAGCCGCTGATCGAATCTAACGTGACGCTCGGGGTGTCATCGGGGAAGTGGTCGAGAGAGGAACAGCTGCTGCTGGAGAGACAGCGCGTGGCCGCGTGGGGTATAGCGTCGTACGAGCTGCATCAAGAGACTGGCAGGGTCCTGTTTCCATGCGCATCGTCGCTGTTCGTCGCTGAGGAGGGGCTTAATCAGGTAAGGGGTATGATTCATGTGGTGTATTTTTTTTATCTATTGTTTATTGAGGTTTGGGTCTGGGTCTGGGTCTGTGATTGTGTAGGCGATGAGCTAGCCACTTGTTACTACTCATTCACCATTTTTCATCTGACCGAACCCAATTTTTGTATGGCTAAATGTGGTCTTGAGGAACACTGCTTCTTGGACTCTGCCTACCCCTTCGAGGATTACAGGGGTGATTGTATGTATGTAGAAGTACTAGGCTCTCATGACACCAGAGGAGTATTGGTTAGGTTAGTTCGAGGCTCACTCTGAAGGTCTAGCATGGGCTGGAGAGAAGTCCTCGGAGATTAATATGGTCATCGTCTCTCACTTCTTCGTTCGCGTGGAAGCGAGAGGCAATGAGTAATTTTGTCTCCGGGGACAAAATCCTCCTCCAGTCCCGCTAGTTTCTATTATACCTGTCTAGAAGTACTAGGCTCTCATGAGACCAGAAGAGTATTGGTTAGGTTAGTTGGAGGGTGGGTGTGGTCCCCTGTAGTCCCCGCCGCTAGTGGCTACAATACCTGTCTAGATAACTCTGTCCCGTGTTGGTCCGGGACACAAAAAGAATGTACCAACTGCTTTTCTTGCCTAGCATGTCGTAAAAGGCGACTAAGGGCGTATTGGGTACTGGGTCTGTGATTGAGCAGGCGATGAACTAGCTACTTGTTACTACTCCTTCACGATTTTTCATCTGACCAAACCCAATTTTTGTATGGCTAAATGTGGTCTTAAGGAACACAGTTTACACAGTGCTCCTCGGACTCTGCCTACCCCTTCGGGGATTGCAGGCGTGATTGTATGTATGTATGTAGAAGTACTAGGCTCTCATGAGACCAGAAGAGCATTGGTTAAGTAAGTTGGAGGGTGGGTGTGGTCCCTTAGCCGCCGCCGCTGGTGGCGCGGTCGCTGGGCGCGGGCGGCGGCGCGGCGCTGACGCCGGCCATGTGCCCGCGAGCGCCGGCGCTCGTGGCGCACGCGGCGCGCGGCGACGTGTGGCTGGCCGGCGCGCCGCGCACGCCCACGCGCCTCACCTACGCCTGCCGCGGACACGAGCCCGATAGGTTCGTTTATTACACCTAATTCTCTCTATACCACCTAAGACCATTTTTATTTTCAGTCACTTTTTTGACCTGAATTTAGCGGATACGATATTCTTCCGTTCGCTGCGCCTACCCCGAGCTAAACGTGTTGGAACAATGCGGAACTGTCAAAGTGATAGGTCTCTTGTGACTGTCTATTTGAACACCACTTTGACAGCTCAGCTTTCAGCGTAACGTAAGTCATTACTGACTGACGTATCGAATTTTCAATATAAATGGTAGGATTATGAGAATTATGAGTTAAATTCATAACAAGTTGTATCTTAAGTAGTTGAATTTTATTTCTAGTATGTTTTTAAATGTAACGAAAATAGAGTTGTCGGCATGGAACGGAATCCTTCGGCATCCCTACATGCAAGCGCACCACTGTCGGCAACTATGCCATGGCATGCTGCGACGTCCTTAGGGATGACGAAGCGTTATTAACACATCGAAACAGGTAGAACTATTTAGGTTCAATGACCGCAAATGTTGATGTTAATATGGATATTCCTCGGGATTCCGACTAATACTTCGGGATTCGATTATTATCATTCTTTTTAACATTAAGTATAAAAATGGATTTTTTTGTTTCAATAAGTAAATTATTTCGTGTTGGTAATTTTGTTTAAGATTTTATTGTAGTTAAATGCAAATAGTTTGTTATTTTCAATCATGTTTCGATTTTTGAGATACAAATAATAATATGTATATATATAATTTGTTGTTTCATATCCATACTATTCTATCATATGGTAAGTACATATAATAGCTCTACCTATTCCGATCACTGGTCATCACAGTGGATTCGGCCAATGAAATTTAAGCATTTATTGATGTCCATACCCCCGTGTACGAAATTTGGTCGAATCCGCCCTTAATAAAGAATTTGATTTTCTTCTTTTTGCCCTTTTCCCACTCTAGGTGTGGTCGGCACAGCATGTCTTCTTCTTCCATTCTCTGTCACTCGTCACCTCAGCAGTCAGCATCCACTTTTCTTATTCGCATATCATTATTCACGCATTCAATCCATCGCTTCTTTGGTCTTCCTCTCACTCTAGGTCCGTCCACATCAAAATTTCTCCATTCTGTCCTAGTTAAGACAACTAAACAATATCCAAGCGTCTCTTAAAAATATTCCTGATATAAGATTTGAAACTTTCGCGTTGCATTGTATACAAAAGTTATTACAATGGGACTGCACGCGACGTACATTATAATGTACATTATAATAATAATAAATATCCTTAGACATTCACACCTATCAACTAGTCCCATTTTAAGCAACTAAATGCTGCTTGTGTTACGGATACTAGATGACGGACAAATATATTTAATAGATAAATACATATAATTATTGAGAATATACATAATATAATACATATATAATGAACATCCAAGACTGGAGAACAAATGTCTGAAAATTCGTCACCCAAACACTTGCCTCCACTGGGGATCGAACCCAGGACCTCTCGAGATGGCGACGCCTTGAGTCCGGCGTAAAGACCACTCGGCCACGGAGGTCGTCACTATGGAGGTCGTCATTATGTAGTATAGATACTACTTACTGCTCGCCGTTTCGGCTGGGTTACACCAACCGTGGTCACGAGCTGACTGGCGCGCGGCGTCGTCTGCGCGGGCGCACAAAATGTACGTGGCGTGTAGTCCCGTTTTTATAACTTTTACTACTGCAGAAATCATAAAATTATTGGGTCCTTACCTATGAAATTGGTGTTTTTTTTCTCTCTTAGTATTTTGTCTGTAACTATTAAGATTCAGAGTATTCCTAAAAAATTATTACCTCGTCTAAAAATAGACAATATTTTTGAGATCTTTTGATTTGTTTTGATAATTTGTTGTAAGTTTAATTGTGTTAAAATTGGACACGGAGACAACTCTTTTTAAGTGCCTCCCGAATACATCATGTAATTTGCATTCACTTAAAAACGATAAATAATTTTTATGAAGTGTGATATCACACATATTACTAAAGCTTGTCTAATGATAGATGCCAAATATTATTATATAATAATATTATGTCGTCAGTGATTTACATTGAAATGCTAGTGTTTGTTAAATGTTTTTAAGCTATTGCATAGCTTCTATCGCGGGCCTTGAGCGCGGGGACCGAATCCAGAAATTCCGTAACGAAAAAACCTCACGCTCCCCACTCCGATGCGCAAGGAGGTGTGGCTTGAAGGCCGTGCATGTTAAAACCCAAGGTGGTTACCAAAATGAAACACCGTGTCCAAGGCGAATACAAATTTTAATTAACATCGGTTTGACGATATAAGTCTATGAGAGTAAACAATAGTGCGTTTTAAAGGATAGGTGGCGTCATCTAGTGATACAACAAAGAACTAATTTTAACAAACACGCCACTTTGGTTTTATTTATAAGCTAACTGTTACACATTGTTTATTATGAGTTTTGTTATTTTATTAATTAGTTTATTAACATTTATTTTAGATAATTATTTTATGATTTAATTTACTTATAAGTGATCCGAACGAAATAATGTATATGCAAACTACCAACAGTTTATATAATTTGTTTTCTTATCGGTCACCACGCTCAAAAAGTGTAACTTGAATTAATATCAAAGAAAAAGAAATACTGCATGAATAAAATAAATATATAAAATTATAATTGCATAAGTTGATACAAAATGCTATGCAATAGCTTTACCGCGGCAGTCCCCGAGTGCCACACGTCTTTTTTTTCTTGTTTGTTCTATATCAATTGTTAATTTTTATTTTTTGTGTGTTATTATATTAAGGTCTGCATTCAATTATTTTATCAAGTGTAGGTCCTGCCAGAATACCAGCGCCAAGTGACGCTGATCGCTGTGGCATTATGCTGAGACAGAGATCTACTTGGCCTGTTATCCAATTTTTTTAATTATATGTTTTTGTATCAATATGTAAGCCAATAAACGCACTCTTTTTTTTTAATAATCCTGATTTTTTGCAGATTAGCAGATGACCCGAAGCAAGCCGGGGTCCCTTGCTATGTCACACAGGAGGAGTTCTCCCGGTATACTGGCTTTTGGTGGCAGCCGAAGAGTAATGGTTAGTTTCACGAATACCTTCCTGCCTCTCTGCGTCTAAAACCAACTGATTCGTGACCAATAAGCTTATTTTGCAAACTAGCGGTTGCCCGCGGACGACAGCGTCTACTATGGTTTTTTAACTATCCAAGGGAACACGTTTATTTTCCGGAATAAAAAGTATCTAAGATGTTGACCAGGGATATAAGGTATCGCCTTGCAAAATTTCGTTCAAATCGGTCCAGCCATTTCGGAGATTAGCCCGCACAAACAGAGGAACAAAAAAATTAAAATATATTTTTTTAGTATTTCCCTCTCTTTACCCTGGCTTGGTTTTAAGCATTTTTTTCTATATACAGATATTCGACCTCTACAGTTGTATTTTAAGTATAGATTTAAATGCATGTAGGTGGAAATTACCTAGTGGTTTCCTTTTTAACCAATTTCAAAAAAGGTGAAAGTTACTTGTGTTATGAAACCTTTTCATGATGTTATAAGCAGGGCCCTGAGTCTGCTAATTTACAAATGGATCAATAGGATGGCAATAGGATCTCAATGTTACAATTTTTGACATTTCTTGGTCTGAAAATCAATTTTCTTTTGATGATTAAAATTATGACTACGAAATGTCATAATTTTGATCTATATCTATCATCGTTTCTATTAATAATAATAATAAATATCTTCAAACAGTCACACCTATCAACTAGCCCCATTTTAAGCAACTAATGCTGCTTGTGTTACAGACACTAGATAACGGATAAATATATTGAATAGATATACATATAAATATCCTGAATATATATAAACATCCAAGACTGGAGAACAAATGCTTGAAAATTCATCACCCAATCATTTGCCCCCACCGGGGATCGAACCCAGGACGCCTTGAGACCGGCATTCAGACCACTCGACCACGGAGGTCGCTCAATATTATTGAAATGATAATATAGATCTTACCTAAATTTGTCGCCATAATAACAATGTTAAAGTATTGTTGTGTTCCGGCAATCAGAGGTAAGATAGCCAGTTCCTCAGTTGTTGAGGATTACAGGTGAAGCTCGCTTCCACGGCCTTATCGTCACTTACCATCAGGTGAGATGAAGGCCAAGAGCTTACCTGTCATATGTAAAAATAAAAAAAAGGTCTGCTTATATAACAGATTGACGCAATCTTCGCTACCTGTTGGGTTTTCACATATCTGACGAAATGTGGGTTTAACACCCACCTCTGCCTACCCCTTGGGGGAAAAGGCATAATGATATTTTGTTGTTGTTGTTATTTTATAAGTTTGTAATTTTTAAACAAACTATTCTCAGAGTGGGTCATGAATCCGTTGGTTCGACGGTAGGTATAATCTAAATCACTCTGTACTTATATTCCAGATGACGTGTTCAGGATAGTATACGAAGAAGTGGATGAGACCGAAGTCAAGGTGTTCAGCTTTCCGTCCTCGCAGACGAGCAGCGGGGAGGTGGAGGAATTCAGGTGAGCCACTATCCCCTAAGGGGTAGGCAGAGGTGTTATTTATTTATAATTTATTGTACATACAACATATAATTAGTCTTTACCTATGAAATTGCCGTTTTCTCTCTCTTAGTATTTGGTCTGTAACTATTAAGAATATTTTTATAAAATAATTACCTCCTCTAAAAATAGACCATATTTTTGAGCTCTTTTGATTTGTTTTGATAATTTGTTGTAAGTTCAATTGTGTTAAAATTAGAAACGAAGACAACTCTTTAAGTGCCCCCCGAATACATCATTTGATTTGCATTCATTTAAAAACGATAAATAATTTTTATGAAGAGTGATATCACACATATTGCTAAAGCCGAAAATTATTATCTCTGGATTTGTCGTTGTGGAGAAATCTGAGAAAATTTTAGTATGGAAAATGCAGACTTCCCCAAAATCTCCATACAAAACGGCAATTTCATAGGTAAAGACACAAGATATTAGAACATTTAATTATTTATTCGTACAGTCGACGTCAAAGATATCTTTACAATAGGCTAGTTGACCCTTTCTTTATTAAGCCCCAAATGATTCATCACTGTTAACCACCACAATAAAGAAGAATAATTTTTTTTGATAACCTTAACACAATATATTTTAAATTACTTTTTTTGCTTGACAGACAAAAACGCTGTCAGTCATTAATATGAATTATCTGTGCCTAAACGTCACTGTTAGTGACGCACACACACATCACCCTCTCACATACATATACATAAGTGTGTGAGAGGCTTGGCTACTTCCTTTAGGTTTCCTATTATCAGGTCTTGAAATAATATTGACTGAACTAATATTTTAGACTTAGTTTACTGGTCTAATTAACAGTACATAAAGTATTTTTAAGATAATAATAGAAATGCGAATTTGCGAATTGGGGAACCGGCCCGGCGGGCGGTTGCGGCACCTTATATAGGCCACGATCAATGCGCCGTTGTATCGTCTTGCTTCGAAATATCGCACCGGCGCGTGTGGTGTCCCGGTCTTCCGACAGGTGGCGTTAATATCACGATTTTGGAAAACACTTAATACGCATGCGTGACACAGGCTGACACAGCCTACACGACAGACATGCTTGATTGGTTGTGACTGGCAATTGAAGGATTTTGATCTTGCGTATAATAGTTTACCTGATCCGTTACGTCACCAATTTCACGAACATGGCGGATAGCGTCTTTGGCAGATGAAAATAGTAGTTTAACTAACTGTCAACACACATCTAACTGTTAATATAGGTTATTAAAACACGAGCGTGGTTTTAAAAAACGAGCCTAGGCGGGTTTTTTAAATAGTATCACGCGAGAGTTAAATATCGAGTTATGTGCAGTTATATACAATAATTTATCTACACTCATTATTCAAAGCAATAAAACAAAAAAATAATTAATTTTATTTATTGTTGGCTGTCTGAAAAACATTTGCCATAGTTTTGTGCGATTTAAGAAAAATAAGTGTTGCATAATAAGTCCAACCTGTTGCATAATATTCATTATGTTACAGTTTCCATTTTTAAATTTTCGATTTTATCACCTGTGTTAAAAAGTATGTCATTATGAGTTCGAGTCTGAGTTCATAATTCGAACATTATAACATGAGTTTAGATAAAAATCTTTACTTTACAGGTTTCACTGTTATATGACTATAGTACGTCTCAATCCATGTTGCCAAAAAGGTAAACAAAACAAAGGTGTTATCTAAAATGTTTTGTGATGACTGTAGGTAATTGAAATCAATTGAAACGGACAACAATTGTTACCGTTAATTATATTTACGTGCCAATGTCCATGTAAAAAGAAGTATTGAATAACAAATTCGGTATGTCGGCTTTTTTGTTTACCTTTTTGGAAACTTGGATTGAGACGTACTATAATTATTATTAAACTCTTTATAACACATTTGCTCGTAAAGGGTCTCTTATTTCACCAATTTCAATATCATAATCTATCACATTACTTACTTGTGCGATAATGTAAAGTAAAACCCACAGTTTATGATGTTCCGTCTAAAAACGAAGGATACTTTTTTAAATCTTAGCAAAGAGTTTTTATGTCAGAAAGGTAGTCAACATTTTCTTAATAAAATTACCTTTGGGAGATGAAATATAATAAATAAATATATACAAATTGTTAAAATTTTTATAACTGCTTTAACAAGTGATTAAAGGTTTATTAGTTTAAGAATATCTGAGTTTAATTTATTTTCTTGCAAATGTGTTATAAAACGTCGTATGACATACGTGCGGTTTGATAATTACAGTCGCTGCCTTCTAATAGCCCTCACCTACGGCTCGGGCTAGCAATATCGCCTCGGCTGTAATTTTCAACTTACCGCACTTATATCATAATGTACTATTATTGCACGTGTGTAGTGCAGTGCAAGGAGAAAAAAAAATAAAGATAATAATTCTCCAGATTCCCCCGCGCCGGCACACCGAATGCCAAGTCAGTGCTGAAGCTGGTCACCTTCCGGCTGCAGCGCGCTTCGCCCACTGTGCTGGACTACTACCAAGAAGGAGCGGCTGATGCGCCGGGTATGGGTAATATACAGGGTGATCTATCCAAATGGGTCAGTGGGGAGAAATACGAAACTATAAAAGGTGGCGAAGACTACTCTTAGGGACCATGACATCGATTTTAGATAAATAAATATATACGTATAATATGGAGGTTAAATATGTTAATTACCATGAACGTCACATCTATGGTATATAATGTATTTGCACGGTGTCCTGTCTATTGTTTGGTCTTTTAAATAGATATGTGATTTTGCACCTTATTTTCTTACAGATAGAGTTCAAGACCAGTTGTTATGTATGGATCGGAATGTTGGGCTATGAAAAAGATGGATGAAAATAGATTGCATGTGGCCGAAATGCGTATGTTAAGATGGATGTGTGGAGTGACGAAGATTGATAGAGTGAAGAATGAGTATATCAGGGGATGCCTGAAAGTTGCTCCAGTGATAGAGAAGTTGAGAGAAAAGCGGCTGTCGTGGTGTGGACATGTTTTGAGGAGAGAGAATGAGCATGTAACGAGAAGAGTTATGAATATGAGAGTGGAAGACTGAAGAAGAGATGGATAGATTGTGCGAATGAGGACATGGCTAGAATGGGAGTGAATGTTGATATGGCTTGTGAAAGGGGAGAGTGGAGGAGAAAGACTCGTTGCGCCGACCACAAATGAAATTGGGAAAAGGGCAGTTTACGATGATGAGAGTTAAGAAGAGATGGATAGATTGTGTGAATGCAGACATGGCTAGAATGGGAGTGAATGTTGATATGGCGTGTGATAGAGGAGAGTGGAGGAGAAAGACTCGTTGCGCCGACCCCAAATGAAATTGGGAAAAGGGCAGACTTAACGATAATGAGAAAAAATATCAAGAATGTAACATAATGTTTCAGTGTCAGACAGCGGATCGACAGAGGTGACGGACATCCGATGGTTCGAGTTGCGGACTACTCTCAAAGAAGCCTTCCCCTGGTTCGAATACTTGGCCAGGGTTGGGTGGACGCCGTGTGGCCAGTTGTGAGTACTATAATAATAAATATATATAATATCTTGAAGAGCTCGGTGGCGTAGTGGTCAGTGCGCTTTGGCTTCGGTCGAAAACAAAGCTACCTTCGCCATGGTCAGGCCGTGGATGGGTGACCAGGAATTTGAGATCTCGAGCTCCTCTGTGCTTCGGAAGGCACGTTAAACCGTTTCTCCCGGTCGCATTTGTGACCGTTTCTACCCACCAACCCGCATTGGGCCAGCGTGGAGGTGTTACAGCCCTTACTCCTCATGTGTTTCTCCATGAGGAAGGCCTGTCCCAGCAGTGGGACGCATGTTATTCAACAAAGTTACATAATATGGACTATCCATAAAAAGACTAGACGTGTATGGAAAGCAATAAAATGTGTGTGTTTGTCCGTAGCGTGTGGGCCCAGCTGCTAGACCGGCAGCAGCAGCGGCTGCAGCTGGCGCTGGTGCCGCTGCAGCAGTTCAGCGTGCGCGCGCACTACGAGCTCGCGCCCGCGCACCTCGCGCGCGCGGCCCACGCGCCACCCGCCGGCGGGGAGGAGGTCAGTGGTGTTTGGGACCACGACATATCGGGTGGTGTTTGGGACCACTACATATCGGGTGGTGTTTAGGACCACGGCATATCGGGTGGTGTTTGGGACCAACACATACGTGTGGTTTTGGGACCGCAATATGTAGGGTGGTGTTTAGGACCAGCACAAGCGTGTGGTGGTTGGTCCCACTAAGCAGAAGGTGGTGTGTAAGCCTTTTGGAGTTTTGGGAGATTAAAGAAAACACATAAAAATCTTAAATGTACTATAACTAAGAACTTCGGAGTAGTTCTTCTTCTTCTCTGGTGTTGGGTTGTTTAACCACGTTGAGGCGCCAGTGTGAAGATGGGATACTGAAGATTAAAACATACGGCTTTATGATTTATTTTCATTGATGTGTTATTTAAATATTTTTCAAAATCAAAAGCACTTAATGGTGCTTTGGTAAAGATACATTATGGTAGGATATATTATTACTTTCGCCTTTTAATACAGCAAGCAAATTTATAAAATAGACGTTAGGCGTAGAGAGAGTAGACAACCGCTACAGACGCTGACTCTGATAGGAATGAAAAATTGGAGACAAAAATGAAAAAAACAAGTTACTTAATTCAAAAACAAAATCGAAGACCAAATCACAGATATACATTTATATAGATGACGCAAAGGCATGTACTGCGCGTGTCCGGAAACCCCGACAAAACGTCGGGGTTGGCCGCTACTAACTAGACTGCGCGCCGCCGAATAGCCGCAAAAACTAAAAAAAATGCCTCGTTCTGTGATAATTGGCAGAGTGGCATCGGCTTCATCGGTATCTTTCTATCGGTTTGGATCTCCCGGCCCAAAATTACGGCTGTGACGTCACAGTAGACGTTTAAAAGCTGACACACTGACTTGGTTTCAAACAAATCGTTTTACTTGCATTATCTATGTAAATGTATATCTGTGAACATTGGTCAGAGGAGAGAATAAGAGCAGAGAGTCGCTAATACTGATATAGCGTTACAATAATAATAATATAATAATAATAATATCCTCAGACATTACACCTATCAACTAGCCCCATTTCAAACAACTAATGCTGCTTGTGTTACGGACACTAGATGACGGATAAATATATTTAATAGATAAATACATATAAATAACCAGAATATATAGAAATATATATAAACGTCCAAGACTGGAGAACAAATGCCTGAAAATTCATCACCCAAACATTTGCCCCCACTGGGGATCGAACCCAGAACCTCTCGAGATGGCGACGCCTTGAGACCGGCATACAGACCACTCGACCACGGAGGTCGTCAACAAGCTTAATTATATATTTCTTTCCAGAAATACCCCGACATCCAAGTCCTAGTAACTGAAACGGCTCCCGACGCGTGGATCAACGTACACGACATCCTCCACTTCTTGCCCAGCGCTGGGGATGAGATCAGCTTCATCTGGGCCTCGGAGGAGACCGGCCATCTCCACCTATACAAGATTACGTGTCTGCTGATGACGAAGAGAGAGAGGATGCGATGTGAGTTTTATTTATTTATTTAGTTCAGATCGATTTGCCGGAAAACTCGTATGTCAATATTTTGTAGGATGAATGTTTTTAGGGTTCCGTAGTAAACTAGGAACCCTTAGGCCCACTTGCGCGGTCAACAGTTAGCACCTAACCCTGGGGCAAATATATGGACAAACCCTGGGTTAGGCGCTAACTCTCGATCGTGCAATTGGGCCTTATAGATTCGCAATGTCTGTCTGTCCGTCCGCGGATAATCTCAGTGACCTTTAGCACTATAGAGCTGAAATTTTGAATGAATATGTATATTGTATTATGTACAATACACATATTTATTATGTATGTACGATACTTTCCTTGAAAATTCTGACTGCCATTGCCTCAACACCAGAAATAAGCATAAGCTCGCCGTTCAAGCCTCAGACTTCACAAGACTGTTAAATGTTTTATAGGAATCAGCATAAGAATGTACAATAGGCTGCCACAAAGTTTTATTGACTTGCCCCTGCATAAATTTAAGTCAACTGTTAAAAGCTGTTTAATGAAAAAGGGGTATTATAAGATAGAAGATTATTTTACAGATAAAAATTCGTGGCTACTATAAATTGCTCCTCTGCACATACTTATTTTACAATATTTAAAATGTTCTAAATTCCTTTTGTTATTATGGCTGTGTAAAAAAGGCTAACTGTTGAGTTTCTTGCGGCACTTCTTCTCAACAGGCCATTCACGTCGAAGTGCTAGTAGGAAAAAAAATATTGACGTGCAAAAGTATTTCATGTAAATCTAATTGCAGAATAAATGATTTCATTTCATTTCATTTATTAATAACGCCGACAAAGTGCACAAATCAAAAGTGGAATAAAATATTAAATTGGGGGTGCCCATACACCTAATGTAGGGACTGATTTTTGTTGCCTCTGGACCCTAACGTTTGATATATCGTTAGATAGCTATCCAAAAATGAATAGGGGTTTTCTAACATCAATTTACGATAAAATTTATGTAAAGTAAAAAAAAATGTGTCCCATTTAACTTATGAACCATAAGTTCAAAAAATATGAAAAAATTCTCAAAAGTAGAACTTTATAAGTACTTTCTAGGAAAATTATTTTAATCTTGATGGGTTGAACAGTTATTGATAAATTTTACAATATTATTTTTGAACTAAATTTGTGACTTTATCAAAATATGCAAGCACTTTTTTTTATCTTATTTTACATATTTTATGATATAGAACATATCGTCTTTCAAATAAAAAAATAATTATTAAAATCGGTTTCCGCAGTCAAAATTTCTAATGATAGACCTAATTGTGACGGATGGAAATCTACGGAACCCTATACTGAGGCTGGCCCCATACGCTCTTGGCCGGTTTTTTTAAACAGTGTTATCTTTAGTGTCATAGGTCAAATGAATTCTAATTCGATGTTGCCAGTTCTGAAAAAGACTTTCATATCGTTCGTTCGTCCTCAGCCTATATACGTCCCACTGCTGGGCACAGGCCTTCCTTATGGAGAAACACATGAGGAGTTTGGGCCGTAACACCACAACGCTGGCCCAATGCGGGTTGGTGGGTAGAAACGGTGACTAAGGGCGTATTGGGTACTGGATCTGTGATCGTGTAGGCGATGAGCTAGCCACTTGTTACTATTCTTTCACGATTTTTCATCTGACCAAACCCAATTTGTGTGTGGCTAAATGTGGTCTTAAGGAACACAGTGCTCCTTTGACTCTGCCTACCCCTTCGGGGATTACAGGCGTGATTTTATGTATGTATGTGTATGTATGTAATTAAAATAAGCAAAAATTGCCCTTACTGACCTTACTGATGGACCCTTAGGAACACCTGTATACAGGATTATCTTTAATGAATCAACAACCACGCAAGACGAGGTAGCTAACATCGTAAATAACAACATTTGTTCGACGACTTTTACCATAACTCAATAAATTAATTAAAAATGATTTCAGAAGCATAAAATTATGTCGTAATGTCTGAACATTAGTAAGTCTATGTTCCGTTCATACGAAAGGACGACACGCGCGACGCTCGCGCGCTATGCGCACAGAGCTAAAAATATTCAGAACTTGATTTTGTTTTTTGAAAGTGAAATGTGTCAAATTATTCAAAGTCATACAATAAAAAGTTTTTATTTATAATGTTAGCTAGATAGTATCGCGAAGTTTTAAAACCTGTTTAATTAATTTTGGTCCCGGACCAAAAAGAATGTGCCAACTGCTTTTCTTGCCTAGTATGTCGTAAAAGGCGACTAAGAGCGTATTGAGTACTGGGTCTGTGACTGTGTACGCGATGAGCTAGCCACTTGTTACTCTTTCACGATTTTTCATCTGACCAAACCCAATTTTTGTATGGATTAATGTGGTCTTAACGAACACAGTGCTCCTTGGACTCTGCCGACCCGTTCGGGGATTACAGGCGTGATTGTGTGTATGTATGTATGTAATTAAGGCCCAATTGCACGATCGAGAGTTAGAGCCTAACCCAGGGTTTGCCCATATATTTGCCCCAGGGTTAGGCGCTAACTCTCGAACGCGCAATTGAGCCTAAATGTGGCGTTTTTTTTTGTTATTTTTTTACCTATGCGCAGCAGTGGACATGTATAAGTCGTCTATAATGATTTTCGTTTTGTTTCTCTCCAGCTGTCATAGAAATGATAACAGACGACGAGACCAATGCAATTGGGCCGAACATACTGAGCAAGGACGCCATCACGGCTGGGGAATGGGAGGTTATGGGCAGGAAGATATGGGTGAGTACATTCGGGATCGATTAATGAAATACGGAGAAATACGTGAGATTATTATATTAGGTCCCTACCTATGAAATTGGTGTTTTGTATGGAGATTTTGGGGATGTCTGCATATTACATACTAACATTTTATCAGTTTTCTTCACAACGACAAGTCCAGAGATAATAATATTTGGCATGTATCATTAGACAAGCTTTAGCAATATGTGTGTGAAGACGCTTGATAAAAATTATTCATCGTTTTTATGTTAATGCAAATCAAATGATGTAAAGGAGGCAGTTAAAAATAATTGTCTTTGTGTCTAATTTTAACACAATTAAACTTACAAAAAATTATCAAATTAAATAATACGAGCTCAAATATATGGTCTATTTTTAGAAGAGGAAATTATTTTTTTATAAGAATGTTGTTAAACTTAATAGTTACGGACAAATTGAAGACAAACTAAGACAGAAGACAAATTGGCGGACAAACTAAGACAGAATAAAAACACCAATTTAATAGGTAAGGACCCAATATATTTACGTGCGAATTTCCATGTAAAAAGTGTGATTATTGAATAACAAATTCGGTAAGTCGGCTTTTTTGTTTACCGTTTTGGCAACTTGGATTGAGACGTACTATAGGCATAAATGATAGGTAGGTAGGTGTTTGGGTAATAAAACTGTAGAGGACGAATGTCAGTACATAGAAAAAGAAAACGGAAAATCAAATCTGGGAGATGTAAAAAGAGGGGAAAAAGAAAATTCTTTGTCTGTTTGTACGAGCTAATCTCCGAAATGGCTGGACCGATTTCAATGAAATTGAGCATGGTGATACCTTATATCCCTGGTCAACATCTTATGATCAATACATTATGCATCTAGTAAAAGACAACAATTTTTAAAAATTTAAAAAATAATTTAATTTTAAAAATGTACTTTGTTAAAAAATCACAAATATTTTGTTTTTTTTTTTTTATTATTTGTACAGGATTTTGTGTGAAATGAGTTCTTCGTTATTTATCACTCACAAAAACCCCTAGTCAACATGTTATGATCAATATATGCATCAAGAAAAAGACAATTTTTAAATAAAATAAAAATTTGCTTTCCTAAAAAAATCACGAATATCTTGATTTTTTTATAATTATTTGTAGAGGTTTTCGTGTGAAGTGTGTTTTTCGTTATTTTTCACTCACAAGAATTTTTTTTTTTTTTTATTTTGACTTGGTTCGAATGCGTTTATTTTACATATGACAGGTAAGCTCTTGGCCTTCATCTCACCTGATGGTAAGTGACGATAAGGTGGTGGAAGCGAGCTACACCTGTAATCCTCAACAACTGAGGAACTGGCTATCTCACCTCTGATTGACGAAACAATTTTAGGTAAGACGGTGGTAGCTAGCCAGGGCTTAGAAGCCCTACCACCAACCAAACCGAGCAGAAAAACAAAAGGTTAAAAAAAAGACGTGTGGCACTCGGGGACTGCTGCGGTAAAGCATTTTGTATCAACTTATCCAATTATAATTTTATTTATTTATTTTATTCATGCAGTATTTCTTTTTCTTTGAGTTTAATTCAAGTTACACTTCTTGAGCGTGGTGACCGATAAGAAAACAAATTTTTCTATTATTAAATAAATAAAAAAAGTTAATATTGTTTAAAATATTTTTTATTATTTTACAATACATGTGGGTTTTATTATCTTAACGCCGTGTCGAAGACTGCCGAACTGAAACGACGTTAGACGATGCACGGCCTTCAAGCCACACCTCCTTGCGCATCGGAGTGGGGAGCGTGAGGTTTTTTCGTTACGGAATTTCTGGATTCGGTCCCCGCGCTCAAGGCCCGCGATAGAAGCTATGCAATAGCTTAAAAATTTAATGCCAATATTTATTTATCCACAATCGATGTCATGGTTGCTAAGAACTGATTACGCTATGCCTCATAGTTCCAGATTTATCCCCCACTTACCCATGTGGACTGATCATTCTGTTTGTGTTTACCAGGTGGACGAAGCCCGCCAACTAGTATACTTCGTGGGGCTCCGCGAGACGCCGCTGGAGCGCCACCTGTACGTGGCGGCGCTCGGCCCCCCGCGCCCGCACGCCGTCACGCTGCTCACCGCCGTCGGCCACTCCTGCACCGTGGACATCGACCAGGTCAGTCATATCAGGCACGGCAGCGGTAGCCGAGGGACGGGCGGGGCACTACTCGTTCGACGCCGCGGGAATTGCTGGTTCGATCCCACCGCCGCCACTGAGTTTGATAAAACTTATGTGCAGTTTAAATAAAAATAAATAAATAAATATCCTCAGACATTCACACCTATCAACTAGTCCCATTTTAAGCCACTCAATGCTTGTGTTACGGATACTAGACGACTGACAAATATATTTAATAGATAAATACACATAATTATTCAGAATATATATAATATTATAGATATATAATGAACGTCCAAGACTGGAGAACAAATGTCTGAAAATTCATACACATAATTATTCAGAATATATATAATATTATAGATATATAATGAACGTCTAAGACTGGAGAACAAATGTCTGAAAATTCATACACATAATTATTCAGGATATATATAATATTATAGATATATAATGAACGTCCATGACTGGAGAACAAATGTCTAAAAATTCATCATACAAACACTTGCCCTCCACTGGGGATCGAACCTCTCGAGATGGCGACGCCTTGAGACCGGCGTACAGACCACTCGACCACGGAGGTCGTCAGTTTATTGTAAATATCGTGAATACCTAACATATCTGGCGAAATGTGGTCTTAAGGAACATAGTGCTCCTTGGACTCTGTCTACCCCTACGGGGATTACAGGCGTGATTTTATGTATGTATGTATATAAAAAAAACTGTAGAGGTCGAATGTCTATATAAAAAGAGGGAAAATACAAAATAAAAATATTTGAAGGACTTGGTACCCATGATCATGAACAATAAACAAATAAAATGCCACTAATATGAAATCTTTCCTTTCGTCCGACTACGTCCAAATAAAGAGACGTGTGGTAGCGGCTCGTTAAAAAAATACTACCAACCCATCTTTTCCCTTGGGTGTCGTAAAAGGCGAATGGACTTAGAACTGCACAACATCCAGCAGCTTATAGCGGCGCCGGGCTCACCACCTGTCACGCTGAGTGCAGTCGCTGCTGGCGAAGCGTGGACTATGGCAATGGACTGCTACAAGCTTTTGCCTAGTCTCTGACTAACCCTTAGGGGATAATAGTCGTGATTATATGTATGTACTAGCTGTTGCCCACGACTTCGTCCGCGGTTACTATGGTTTTTTAAGTAATTCCACGGGAACCCTTTAATGTTCTCTCAAAGTCTTAGCCCGATCGGTTTAAAATTGACAAAGTTTCATACAATCTTTCATCCCCTATTTTATCCCCTTGGGGATAGAATTAATCAAAATCCTTTCTGCCTACGCCATGACATCTACCTGCATGCCAAATTTCAGCCCGATCAGGTCCAGTGGTTTGGGCTATGCGTTGATAGATCACTATGTCAGTCAGTCACCTTCGAGTTATATATATATTTACCTAATAAAGATGTTTTTTCCCCTGTTTCGCCGCAGGATTGTTCTATAGCGGTGATAACCAGCTCCAATATAAGCACGGTGCCGTGCACCCGGGTGTATCGCATCACCCATGAAGGAGGCACAAGGCTGCTTCCTCAGGGAACGCTCATGGAGAAGCAGTTGCCAGGTAAATGCACACTAATAATAGGTCTTTACCTATGAAATAACTTGAGCCACAACATGAGCAACCTTAATGAGACTAGTATTCAAAACGATTTAAATTAAACGCTATTGTCGATAAAATAAAATTAAACGCATCGTGTGTAGGTATATTATATTCTATATTCATAAATATTATGGTTATTTATATCTTTTAGTGTAATTATTAGTGTATATTTTTAAGTATTCTATTTTTGTTGGTTTTTCAACTTTTATTGTACCGTCGTTGTAGCTCTCCTCACTCCGCTTTCCGGTTGACTGGTAGAGAATGCCTCAAGGCATTAAGTCCGCCTTTGTACGTCGTACATAAAGATTAAATAAATAAATAAATAAATAAATAAATAAACGCTTTATCAGTTTAAATAAACAAGAACTGATTAAACCATGCTTTGATTATAATAGGGTTTACCTATGAAATTGGTGTTTTGTATGGAGATTTTGGGGAAGTATGCATTTTCCATACTTACATTTTTTCAGATTTATTCACAACGACCAGTCCAGAGATAATAATTTGTGGTGTGTATCATTAGACAAGCTTTAGCAATATGTGTGATATCACTCTTCATAAAAATTATTTATCGTTTTTAAGTAAATGCAAATCAAATGATGTATTCGGGAGGCACTTAAAAAGAGTTGTCTTCGTTTCTAATTTTATCACAATAAAACTTACAACAAATTGTCAAAACAAATCAAAAGATTTCAAAAATATGGTCTATTTTTAGGGGTAGTTATTTTTTAAGAATATTCTAAAACTTACAGACAAATTACTAAAAGAGAAAAACAACACCAATTTTATAGGTAAAGACCTACTATGATAAATGCGAAAGTATCTCTGTCGGTCTGTCTTGCTTTCACGCCAAAACTACTGAACCGATTCAATTGAAATTTGATACACAGATAGTCTAGAGCCTGAGAAAGGACGTAGGCTACTTTTTGTCCCGATATTCCCATGGGAATGGGTACCGCGCGGGTGAAACCGTGTTTATCAATATCTGCATTTTCTACAATCAAAAACAAATTTTATGAAACTTTGACCCAAATACCAATAGACATTAGAAGAACTTTTTTCTAAACTTTATCTATACATATAATAAAACCGTTGAGGTCGAATGTCTGTAAATAGAAAAAAAATGCTTAAAACAATGTCAGGGGTATGTAAAATGAGGGAAAATACCAAAAAACTTTTTTTTTTGTTTCTCTATCTGTTTGTTTGTTTGTCGGTTTTTTACGAGCTAATGTCCAAAATAACTGGACCGATTTCAATGAAATTTTGCGTGGTGATACCTTATATCCCTGGTAAACATTTTAGATACTTTTTATTACGGAAAATTAAAGGGTTCCCGTGGTATAGTTAAAATACCATAGTAACCGCGGTCGAAGTTGCGGGCAACAGCTAGTTACCAATAAAGTACCAAATTCATTCAAAAG
Source organism: Parapoynx stratiotata (assembly GCA_910589355.1). NCBI lineage: Eukaryota > Metazoa > Arthropoda > Insecta > Lepidoptera > Crambidae > Parapoynx > Parapoynx stratiotata. The sequence continues at coordinate 2,580,513 of OU342485.1, read as the reverse complement.
TTGAGATAGGCTTTAACAATAAAAATAAATAAATTTTCTTTCAAATTAATTTCAATTTCTCTTGTGTTTAAATAGTTCTAAAGATTACTTACTAGCTGTTGCCCACGACTTCGTCCGCGGTTACTATGGTTTTTTAACTATCCCACGGGAACTCTTTAATTTTCTCTCAAAGTCTCAGCCCAATCGGTTTTAAATTTACAAAGTTTCATACAAACTTTCATCCCCTATTTTATCCCCTTGGGGGTAGAATTAATCAAAATCCTTTCTTAGCGGTTGGCTACGTCATAACATCTACCTGCTATCCAAATTTCAGCCCGATCCGTCCAGTGGTTTGAGCTATGCGTTGATAGATCGCTATGTCATTCAGTCACTTTTGAGTTATATTGTGTTCTTACCTATGAAATTGGTGTTTTTTTTCTCTCTTAGTATTTTGTCTGTATCTATCAAGTTTCAGAGTATTTTTGAAAATAATTACCTCCTCTTAAAATAGACCATATTTTTGAGCTCTTTTGATTTATTTTGATAAATTGTTGTAAGTTTAATTGTGTTAAAATTGGACACGGAGACAACTCTTTTTAAGTGCCTCCCGAATACATCATTTGATTTGCATTCACTTAAAAACGATAAATAATTTTTATGAAGTTAGATATCACACATATCGCTTAAGGTTGTCTTATGATACACGCCAAATATTATTATCATTGGATTTGTCGTTGTGAAGAAAACTGAAAAAATGTTAGTATGGATAATGCAGACATCCCCAAAATCTCCATACAAAACACCAATTTCATAGGTAAGGACCTAATATTTATATAGATGTAAACAATATTGAGTTATCTATATATTTTTAGAGTTCCCCGAAAGTAGGCGTTTCGGATGTAACGGCTCGTGGGATGGTAGACCTGTGGAGGAAGATAGCGAATGCAACGAATCCGGCCTTCTAATACGAGGTGAGATTTTTTTTTATAGTGTTTGGACTAATGTTTGTGGACTAGTGGGTGGTTTCTTCTGCACTAATGGGGGTTCGTGAGTTTCAAAATAAAACCAGAGAAATTGTTTTAAATCAGTAGCAACTTTAATAATGACCTTACTCTTGTTACTGTCCCGTTTTGGTCCGGGACGCAAAAATAATGTACCAACTGCTTTTCTCGCCTAGCATGTCGTAAAAGGCGACTAAGGGCGTATTGGGTACTGGGTCTGTGATCGTGTGGCGATGAGCTAGCCACTTGTTACTACTCTTTCACGATTTTTCATCTGACCAAATCCAATTTTTGTATGGCTAAATGTGGTCTTAAGGGTCCGGCGAACAGTGAATTTTTCATACAAACGTAATACCAAAATCATTTTCAATTTGTGAATATCTGGACATATCATCGCTGTTATTCGGATTAAGAAAGTATTTTTCTATGTTTCTGTTAAAAAAAAATTGTTCAAAATATTACGCATCTAAACTGAATAAATTCTTTTGATTTTGATTTTCTTAAAAAATACTACCAACCCATATCTTCCCTTGGGTGTCATGAAGGCGACTAATGGCCTTAGAACTGCACAACATCCAACAGCTTATAGCGGCGCCGGGCTCACCGCCTGTCACGCTGAGTGCAGTCACTGCTGGCGAAGCGCGGACTATGGCAGTGGACTGCTTTTGCGGTGCTTTTGCCTAGTCTCTGACTAACCCTTAGGGGATGATAGTCGTGATTATATGTATGTGACATGTCAACGACATTCACTCTAAAGGTGGTAAGGTAAAGCATGTTATGGTCGACTATAGTTTGACGACCTCCGTAGTGGAGAGGTCTGAACGCCGGTCTCAAGGCGTCGCCATCTCTAGAGGCTCTGGGTTCGATCGCCGGTGGGGGAAAATGTTTGTGTGATGAATTTTCAAGCATATATTTGTCTTGGATGTTTATATATATTTATATTTATTCAGAATATTTATATGTATTTATCTATTAAATATATTTATCCGTCATCTAGTGTCCGTAACACAAGCAGCATTAGTTGCTTAAAATGGGGCTAGTTGATAGGTGTCTGAAGATATTTATTTATTATTTTATAGTAATAATGTATACTTTCTCATAGAACACCAGCTATCGTCGCTTCCCATTCCGCCGGCGCAGATCTTCAAGACCCGCTTATCGTGCGGGGCGGAGGCCTACTGCACGCTGTGGCGCTGCGGGCGGCCGGGTCGGAGCCCTACCGTCTTACATGTGTATGGAGGGCCCGAGGTGCAGACCGTCACTAACAGTTACAAGGTGAGTTGGGTAGAGTGACTGTCCAAAATGAAATATCCATATCATTCTCTTCCATTCGTGTATCGTTCAATTCTACTTCATTTTGTCTTCTCTCTATCTCTCTCTCTCTCTTCAGCCTATATACGTCCCATTGCTGGGCACAGGCCTTCCTCATTAAGAAACACATGAAGAGTATGGGCCGTAGCACCACCACGTTGGCCCAAAGAGGGTTGGTGGGTACAAACGTTCTGTTATATATTGTTACTGTATAAGATATTGCTGTTAGTTCGCCCCATCATCAGTTTTTGATCTTTGCTTTCTTATTGTTAATATAATGATACATTCGAGTTAGTTCGATTCCATCCGTTCTCGCGGACACTTGCCCTTTAGCATTTAATTAATAAATTTGTAATTTCTTTTTAGAATTAAATAATTTCTTTTTTTAAAAAGTGGTTTGAAATAAACCCCATAACAGTTCGCAATAGCGACCTATTAATGGCTTAACGTGCCTTCCGAAGCACGGAGGAGTTCGAGATCACAAAGTTTTGGTTACCCATCCACGGCCTGGCCACCGAGCTGCATACATAAAATTATCCCCTATTATCCCCCAAGGGTTAGTCATAGACTAGGAAAAAGCTCCGCAAAGCAGTCCACTGCCATAGTCCGTAAAACGTACTAAAAACGGTTCTCTCGTAGTCAACGTCACTGTTTAAGAAGTTTGCCGGGAATCATAAAAATGTACTATTTAAGAAAGAAAGAAAGAAAATAATTTATTAGTGACACAGAATCAACCTTAGTACTAAGCTTAATATTAGGTCCTTACCTATGAAATTGGTGTTTTGTATGGAGATTTTGGGGATTTCTGCATTTTACATACTAACATCTTATCAGTTTTCTTCACAACGACAAATCCAGAGATAATAATATTTGGCATGTATCGTTAGACAAGCTTTAGTAATATATATGTGTGTGAACACGCTTGATAAAAATTATTAATCGTTTTTATGTTAATGCAAATCAAATGATGTATTCGGGAGGCAGTTAAAAATAATTGTCTTTGTGTCTAATTTTAACACAATTAAACTTACAAAAAATTATCAAATTAAATAATACGAGCTCAAATATATGGTCTATTTTTAGAAGAGGCAATAATTTTATAAGAATGTTCCGAAACTTAATAGTTACGGACAAATTGCTAAGACAGAATAAAAACACCAATTTCATAGGTAAGGAGGACATCTTTGGATTTGACGTTGTGAAGAAAACTAATAAAATTTTAGTATGGAAAATGCATAATTCCCCAAAATCTCCATACAAAACACCAATTTCATAGGTAAGGACCTAATAGTCAATATTTTTTTCAGGGTATCCGCCAGCTCCGCATGCATATGCTAGCGGCGCGCGGGTTCAACGTGGTGTCGGTGGACTCGCGCGGCTCCAAGCATCGGGGGAGGGCGTGGGAGGCGGCGCTCAGGGGCAAGATGGGGCAGGTGGAGCTGGACGACCAGGTCGGTGGGGAAGTGGGGCAACTTGTTACATGAGACAAGGTGGGGCAGGTGGAGCTGGACGACCAGGTCGGTGGGGAAGTGGGGCAACTTGTTATGTGAGACAAGATGGGGCAGGTGGAGCTGGACGACCAGGTCGGTGGGGAAGTGGGGCAACTTGTTATGTAAGACAAGATGGGGCAGGTGGAGCTGGACGACCAGGTCGGTGGGGAAGTGGGGCAACTTGTTATGTGAGACAAGATGGGGCAGGTGGAGCTGGACGACCAGGTCGGTGGGGAAGTGGGGCAACTTGTTATGTGAGACAAGATGGGGCAGGTGGAGCTGGACGACCAGGTCGGTGGGGAAGTGGGGCAACTTGTTACATGAGACAAGGTGGGGCAGGTGGAGCTGGACGACCAGGTCGGTGGGGAAGTGGGGCAACTTGTTACATGAGACAAGGTGGGGCAGGTGGAGCTGGACGACCAGGTCGGTGGGGAAGTGGGGCAACTTGTTATGTGAGACAAGATGGGGCAGGTGGAGCTGGACGACCAGGTCGGTGGGGAAGTGGGGCAACTTGTTATGTGAGACAAGATGGGGCAGGTGGAGCTGGACGACCAGGTCGGTGGGGAAGTGGGGCAACTTGTTATGTGAGACAAGATGGGGCAGGTGGAGCTGGACGACCAGGTCGGTGGGGAAGTGGGGCAACTTGTTATATGAGACAAGATGGGGCAGGTGGAGCTGGACGACCAGGTCGGTGGGGAAGTGGGGCAGCTTGTTATATGAGACAAGGTGGGGCAGGTGGAGCTGGACGACCAGGTCGGTGGGGAAGTGGGGCAGCTTGTTATATGAGACAAGGTGGGGCAGGTGGAGCTGGACGACCAGCTCGGTGGGGAAGTGGGGCAACTTGTTATGTGAGACAAGATGGGGCAGGTGGAGCTGGACGACCAGGTCGGTGGGGAAGTGGGGCAGCTTGTTATATGAGACAAGGTGGGGCAGGTGGAGCTGGACGACCAGGTCGGTGGGGAAGTGGGGCAACTTGTTATGTGAGACAAGATGGGGCAGGTGGAGCTGGACGACCAGGTCGGTGGGGAAGTGGGGCAACTTGTTATGTGAGACAAGATGGGGCAGGTGGAGCTGGACGACCAGGTCGGTGGGGAAGTGGGGCAACTTGTTATGTGAGACAAGATGGGGCAGGTGGAGCTGGACGACCAGGTCGGTGGGGAAGTGGGGCAACTTGTTATGTGAGACAAGATGGGGCAGGTGGAGCTGGACGACCAGGTCGGTGGGGAAGTGGGGCAACTTGTTATGTGAGACAAGATGGGGCAGGTGGAGCTGGACGACCAGGTCGGTGGGGAAGTGGGGCAACTTGTTATGTGAGACAAGATGGGGCAGGTGGAGCTGGACGACCAGGTCGGTGGGGAAGTGGGGCAACTTGTTATGTGAGACAAGATGGGGCAGGTGGAGCTGGACGACCAGGTCGGTGGGGAAGTGGGGCAACTTGTTATGTGAGACAAGATGGGGCAGGTGGAGCTGGACGACCAGGTCGGTGGGGAAGTGGGGCAACTTGTTATGTGAGACAAGATGGGGCAGGTGGAGCTGGACGACCAGGTCGGTGGGGAAGTGGGGCAACTTGTTATGTGAGAGAAGATGGGGCAGGTGGAGCTGGACGACCAGGTCGGTGGGGAAGTGGGGCAACTTGTTATATGAGACAAGATGGGGCAGGTGGAGCTGGACGACCAGGTCGGTGGGGTACTTGTTGTGTGTGGCAAGTTGGGATTTTTTTACACATGACAGGTACGCTCTTGGCCTTCATCTCACCTGATGGTAAGTGACGATAAAGCCGGGTGGAAGCGAGCTTCACCTGTAATCCTCAACAACTGAGGAACTGGCTATCTTACCTCTGATTGCCGGAACACAAAAATGCTTTATAACATTGTCCATACTTGTTTTATGGTTATACTAGCTGTTGCCCACGACTTCGTCCGCAGTTAATATGGTTTATTAACTATCCCACAGGAACCCTTTAATTTTCTCTCAAAGTCTCAGCCCGATCGGTTTAAAATTGACAAAGTTTCATACAAACTCTCATCCCCTATTTTATCCTCTTTGGGGGTAGAATTAATCAAAATCCTTTCTTAGCGGATGCCTACGGGATAACATCTACCTGCATACCAAATTTAAATAAAAATGATACAAAATATTAATGGAAATATAACAACTTAATTCAAAGTAGATTCAAAGTGCCATGAACATGTCATGCATGATTGTTCATCTTCATTATTTTAAACTCATAATAAAAGTTTGAGAATACTATTCGTTATAGGTTTTTTTTAATAGCAAAGATTAATTTAGTAATCTAAACTTACTTAAAAAAAATAACATTGAAGTAAAATTATCAAAAATTATTGAAGGTAACATGTAATTACTTAATTAATATAATTTAAAACAGTTTGTAATAATAATATAATATGAAATAGTCGTATGTTTTTGATAAAAACTTTCGGCGATGAATAACGACATCTTAAAGAACCCTTTTTATCGTTTGTTTACATTTTGTCTCAGATCAATATGGATAGACTATAGTATGGATTATCTGCCCCGACATAGTATTGAACTAGGGTTCTTTTGCTCCGGAAGACCCCGGGTCGCTCCCACAGAAGGGCAGGAACGGGGAGTTTTAGTGGGTAGTGGGTAGCCTACCGGCTAGCCACCGGTAGGTACGGTCCGTAAATAGATTTCTCCTCGTAAAAAAAGGGTTCTTTTGTTTGTCAAACTATTTCTTGATATTCACAGGTCGAAGTGCTCCAATGGTTAGCCAAAGAGACAGGGTGTATCGATATGGAGCGGATCGCCATACATGGATGGAGTTATGGTGAGATACTGACTACATTTCTACTTTTTTTTTGCCTAAGACAGGTAAGCTCTTGGCCTTCATCTCACCTGATGGTAAGTGACGATAAGGCCGAAGGTGGAAGCGAGCTTCACCTGTAATCCTCAACAACTGAGGAACTGGCTATCTTACCTCTGGTTGCCGGAACACAACAAAGCTTATAACATTGTTATTATGGCGACAGATTTAGGTAAGACGGTGGAAGCTAGCCAGGCGGGCTTAGAAGCCCTACCACCAACCAAACCGAGCAGAAAAACTTCTGCCCCCGTGGGGAATCGATCCCGGACCTTCTGATCAACACCCGGTGGTGTGAACCACTAGACCAGAGAGGCGGTTACAATGTTCGTTTTGTTTTATCGATACAATGAGAAAAATGCTCACCTGATGGTAAGTGACCGCTTCAATGCTCCAGGCAATTGGCGACTACGGATTCTAGTTATGGCTTTCCTCAGCCTTTTGGGACAGGCCTTCCTCATGGAGGAACACATGAGGAGTATGGGCCGTAACACCACCACGCTGGCCCAATGCGGGTTGGTGGGTAGACCAACGGTTTGACGTGCTTTCCGAAACACGGAGGAGCTCGGGATCACAAAGATTGGTCATCCAAGGATTGACCACGGCGAAGCTAGCTTTGTTTTCGATCTGTAGCAAAAGCGTACTAACCTCTACGCCCCGAGCTTCCCCCTTGACCTTCCTATTAACACATACTATCATATAAAAAAAACAGCGCTTTGACGGTGATTGTAATTGATACAAGCGGCTGGATTCCGAGAGAAAGGTTTTTGAGAAGAATCCGGCAAGAAATTCATGAGTCACTTTTTTTTAATAATAGCCAATCATATAATTATTATGCATAAATATATTATATTTTTGGTCCCGTGTTGGTCCGGGACACAAAAAGAATGTACCAACTGTTTTCCTTGCCTAGCATGTCGTAGAAGGCGACTAAGGGCGTATTGGGTACTGGGTCTGTGACCGTGTAGGCGATGAGCTAGCCACTTGTTACTACTCTTTCACGATATTCCATCTGACCAAACCCAATTTTTGTATGGCTCAATGTGGTCTGAAGGAACACAGTGCTCCTTGGACTCTGCCTACCCCTTCAGGGGTTACAGGCGTGATTGTATGTATGTATGTATATATTATTTTAGGAGGGTACCTGTCTCTCCTCGGGTTGGCGACGCGGCCGAACATCTTCAAGGTTTGCGCGGCCGGCGCGCCCGTCACCAGCTGGCGGCTCTACGACACTGCTTATACGGAAAGGTGAGGCCAATATATACTACCTACCAACACGCACACACACACACACACACACACACACACACACACACGCACACAAAGAAAAAAGGAACATAACACTTTAAAACTAAAATATGTAGATAGGTAGCAAATAATACATAAATCAATAAATAAACATAATAATATATATAATAATATTTCATTTTATCTACACTCATGTTATAATGTTCGAATTATGAACTCAGACTCGAACTCATAATGACATAATTTTTAACACAGATGATAAAAGCGAAAATTTAAAAATGGAAATTGTAACATAATGACCATTATGCAATTGGACTCATTATGCAACACTTATTTTTCTTAAAAACGCACAAAACTATGGCAAATGTTTTCCAGACAGCCAACAATAAATAAAATTACCAAATTTTTTTGTTTTACTTTGAATAATGAGTTAGATAAAGTAGTGTATGTAACTGCACATAACTCGGCATTAAAACCTATGAAACCTATAATATGCGACAGTTACATGAATTACTATTATATATATAAATAAACCATCTAAACGCATACACATATCATACGTACCATCCATCTATGCATACATACTACTCTATATAACGCGCACACACACTTACATATATATAATATACATGGACGACCTCCGTAGTTCATGGTATGTACGCCAGTCTCAAGGCGTTGCCATCTCGAGAGGCTCTGGGTTCGATCCCCGGAGGGGACAGATGTTTGTGTGATGAATACAGGTATTTGTTCACCAGTCTTGGATGTTTATACTGGGTCCTTACCTATGAAATTGGTGTTTTTATTCTGTCTTAGCAATTTGTCCGTAACTATTAAGTTTCAGAACATTCTTATAAAATAATTGCCTCTTCTAAAAATAGACCATATATTTGAGCTCGCATTATTTAATTTGATAATTTTTTGTAAGTTTAATTGTGTTAAAATTAAGACACAAAGACAATTATTTTTAACTGCCTCCCGAATACATCATTTGATTTGCATTAACATAAAAACGATGAATCATTTTTATCAAGCGTGTTCACACACATATTGCTGAAGCTTGTCTAATGATACATGCCAAATATTATTATCTCTGGATTTGTCGTTGTGAAGAAAACTGATAAAATGTTAGCATGTAAAATGCAGACATCCTCAAAATCTCCATACAAAACACCATTTTCATAGGTAAGGACCTAATATAAGTTGATTGTGAATATCGCTTGCACATTGTGCCCGGTGTTCATAAGTTTTATACATAAATTAATAATCACCCCTATATGGTATGGAGGTACTACATTCATAAGGTATATAATTCATACGCGTATTCGAATGATGCAGTATGGAATAAAAACTTTCATTATACACTAACTGTCGCCCACGACATCGTCCGCGTTACTATGGTTTTTTAACTATCCAACGGGAACCCTTTAATTTTCCGGAATAAAAAGTATATAAGATGTTGACCAGGAATATAAGGTACCGTGCAAAATTTCATTGAAATCGATCCAGCCATTTCGGAGATTAGCCCGTACAAATAGACAAACAGACAGAGACAAAAAATAAAATTTTTTTGGTATTTTCCCTCCTTTTACTGACCTGGTTTCAAGCATTTTTTTCTATGTACAGACATTCGACCGCTACAGTTTTATTATATTGGGTCCTTACCTATGAAATTGGTGTTTTTTTTCCCTCTTAGTATTTTGTCTGTAACTATTAAGATTCAGAGTATTCCTAAAAAATAATTACCTCGTCTAAAAATAGACTATATTTTTGAGCTCTTTTGATTTGTTTTGATAATTTGTTGTAAGTTTAATTGTGTTAAAATTGGACACGGAGACAACTCTTTTAAGTGCCTCCCGAATACATCATTTTATTTGCATTCACGATAAATAATTTTTATGAAGTGTGATATTACACATATTACTAAAGGTTGTCTAATGATAGATGCCAAATATTATTATCTTTGGATTTGTCGTTGTGAAGAAAACTGAAAAAAAATTTGTATGGAAAATGCAGAGTTCCCCAAAATCTCCATACAAAACACCAATTTCATGGGTAAGGACCTAATATGTATAGATATAGATGTATAGATTGCCTAACATACGTATAGATGAATAAGACAGTGCTTCATTACTCCCTTCGAGGTTGAAGAGATTACGAGGTGTTATATATATACTTTTTCCCAGGTACATGGGCCTGCCCGCGAGCTCCCCCCACTCGTACACGCGAGCGAGTGTGTTAGCACACGCGCCGTTCTTCCCAGATCAGTGAGTATTGTTGGATGTGTTCATCAAGATCAGAAAAATGTTCCTTGTATAGAAGAATTGTAGAAGATCATGATCATAATAAATCAAATCAATGTCGAAGCATTTGCTCGCCCTCAGCCTATATACGTCCCACTGCTGGGCACAGGCCTTATACATGAGGAGTATGGGCCGTAACACCACCACGCTGGCCCAATGCGGGTTGGTGGGTAGAAACCAACCATCGACCCAACCCACGAAGCCCGGAGGAGCTAGAGATCACAAAGTTTTGGGTCACCCATCCATGGCTTGACCATGGCGAAGGTAGCTTTGTCTTCGATCGAAAGCCAATGTACTAACCACTACGCCACCGAGCTCCTCAAATATTTGCTCGCCAGCTAAAAAATAGTAATAATAATAATTTATTTATTGGTAAGACAAAGGTTTGTAGTTGTTTCATAGATATTGTGTCCAGCTTTGCTTACCTTTTGAAGGTGTACAAATTTTTTTTTCTCTCTCTAAATCTTTAGTTAGTTATGGAATTGAATAGAATTTGAAATAATATTGTTATTTATTTTAATTTTCTTGACATTTATAATTAATTATGTATTTTATTTAGCCTATTAGCACCACTGCGTACTATCGATTATTTGGCGCCAAACTCTCCCAAGATCCATTTCAATGTGAACTGCTGAAGACATTAATAAGTAAAGACGTGGCTGTATCGGCTAAGTTTCCTTTGCCGTCTCTTATTAGAGAAAAATAAAAAAGGGGTTTTTTGGCGCCATTCGACTATGGCGGACGTGATTATTATTTCATTGATTGTAATATTGTTTCGGAGTAGATCTTGTTGCGTAAAATCAGCGTAGTTTTGTGTAATAAGTGTCAATAATGATGAGCAATGTGGAGGATCATTGAAATAATCGTCAAGTGGTGTGAAAAACGATGGAATTTTTATCTTGGTAATCCACCTCATCGAAGTAACACCACAGTGTCTGCCATCGATCGTTTGACGCCAAACTCTCCCAAGATGCATTGAAATGCATTACACTAGCATTTCAATGAAGAAATATATACCGAAGACTTGGCTGTATGGGCTTCGTTCCCTTTGCCTTCACTACATGGGAGAATTTTACAAAAAAATAAAATAAAGAAAAATAAAAAGAAAGTATTCTTAGTTAATTAGCTTTCTGCCAATATGAAACCACTGCCATCCTTTCTAGGGACGGCCGTCTACTTATCATCCACGGTTTAGCGGACGAGAACGTCCACTTCTGTCATACCGCGGCGTTGCTCGCCGAGTTGGTGAGACTGGGGAAACCGCACAGAGTACAGGTTAGTTGTAATCGTTGACGCAGTAAACATTGGATGAACAATATTTATTTACAGCGTAAAAGTGGTGGACGAGTTGGACGGACGGGCACTACTCGTTCGAGAGGTCGTGGAAACTTACTGTTAATCCTATATTACGATTAAGGGTGTGAGGGGGTGAAGCCGGGGATAATTAAAATGCAGTTGGATCGTCACTTATTGGGGTATATTTATTAGCAAATAAAGGCACTCTGGAACAAGGTAATTTAACAAGGTAAATACAAAAAAACGGAACACAAATAATAAACAGATAAGTATAAAAATAGGGCTACTTACAATAGTGCCTATAAAAACAATTCTATTCAAATAAAATAACAATGATGAGTCGAATACACAGGTAAACTTGGAATTTATTTTATTTATTGGGATAAGCAAACAGTTACATTATAAAATCTTAATATTAAAGTTACTCAGTTGTGTTAACAATAATGTAGCCAAAGGCGCTTATCACAAAGTATATAAAACAGATATGGTTGCCACAGTACAAGCATGGCGTGTACAATTAAAGAAATATAAATTTCAATGTGATTACTTTTGGAATGAGTTTATAATTTTTATATATAAAAATTAAGATAACATATAGAAGCTGTTACGATATAATACACATTAATAATAATAGAGTAACAATAGACACAAACTTTCAACTTTTCATCTTTTTCAACATCCATAACTTTTTTAAAGGTAAGTTTTAATAAATAAATGTAATAAATATATTTAATTTTTTAAATATACTTAATATAACAATTAAGGAAACTAACACTCAGTTGCACAAATATTTTTTAAAGACGACATTTGTTAATGAGACATTAAAACTTTAAAGTTCATTAAATTTAAAGTTGGAACACAAAACAGTTCTGGCTAATGTCTCTTTAGCATTGACAGGGTGCTAATGTCGTTTTGTGCAACGTAAAACTACGCTAAGGTGTTCTTTTGACACTTCAATAAATAAATTTAATGGAGCATTAGAGATAATGCTGACATTAAATTTTAAAGTTCGTTTCTGCAACTGGGTGTAAGACAATTTGGAGACAGACAGTGAATAAAAAAGGGAGAACCAAAGAGAAAACGGCCAGAGAAGCGCAGTAACAGCAAAGAGTCGCCAACAGTGGTATAGCGCCTCGTTACAAGGGATTGCTACCGCCTCTGATGCCGTCATATCCAAGAACTTTGTACTCTATGATGGATGCCAAACTCCCGTACAATAACATGAGGCAATGTTCCGTCTCGATCAGTAGGTGTTCCCTCTCATTCTATCACTATTTATGAATGAAGGCTATCCGTGGGATATCCTCTTCCTCTCTTTCTATCCATAGTTTCTGTCTCACCTGTCATATTTACGCCATTTTGACGCCTAGACTGAAAATTGTTAAAAATTTTTGTAATTCAATATTTTAAATAAAAAATTATAAAACTGGTTATGACGTGCGTTGTTTCATGTTATGTAAGTGAGTGGTATCCTTATAATTTCACAGGTGAGTCAAAGATCACATATTAAATGAGAGTATTTGTTTGAGAAATTTGTGTGTATTTTTGTGTGACGTCATTTGTAGTTATAGAAAGCTTTACTACGAAATCATAAACTCATTGATAGAATGAGAGGGAACACCTACTGATCGAGACAAAACATTGCCTCATGCTATTGTATGGGAGTTGGGCATCCATCAGAAAGTACAACATTCTTGGGTCATATCGGTCTACTTTTTTTGTCAAGAATTGCTATGTAATGTTAATCAGAATTTATAATGCTCTTCCAATGGCGACGAGGGAACTACCCATAATAATAATAATAATAAATATCCTCGGACATTCACACCTATCAACTAGTCCCATTTTAAGCAACTAAATGCTGCTTGTGTTACGGATACTGGATGACGGACAAATATATTTAATAGATAAATACACATAATCATTCAGAATATATTTAATATTATACATATATAATGAACATCCAAGACTGGAGAACAAAAGTCTGAAAATTCATCACCCAAACACTTGCCTCCACTGGGGATCGAACCCTGGACCTCTCGAGATGGCGGCGCCTTGAGACCGGCGTACAGACCACTCGACCACGGAGGTCGTCATTATTTACAATATTTCCGAATATTTTAATGATACCTAAATGTAACAATTATAATATGTATTAGCAAACTTGACATGTAAATTAAAACAATTATTACCGCGTGTAAAATACCAAGTTGACATTGAAATATATTTTTGACATTTTTAATTAATGTGATTAACGACACCTATGACACCTTGTAAACCATGTTTTAAGCAAATAAACTATTCTATTATATTCGATCCTACCGCCGCCATCACTGAGTTTGAATAAAACTTATGTACAGTTCATTGTGAATATCGGGCTCGCTACTTGTTACATGGGGCCTATGTTGTTTTTTTTTAAATATGACAGGTAAGCTCTTGGCCTTCATCGCACCTGATGGTAAGTGACGATAAGGCCGAAGGTGGAAGCGAGCTTCACCTGTAATCCTCAACAACTGAGGAACTGGCTATCTTACCTCTGATTGCCGGAACACAACAATGCTTAAAACATTGTTATTATGGCGACAGATTTAAGTAATACGGTGGTAGCTAGCCAGGCGGGCTTAGAAGCCCCACCACCAACCAAACCAAGCAGAAAAATCCCTGCCCCCGTGGGGAATCGAACCCCGGACCTCCCGATCTACACCCGGTGGTGTCAACCACTAGACCAGAGAGGTGGTTGTCTTGCGAAAAGTGGGTGTTTAACACCTCTGCCTACCCCTTCGGGATGGGGCGTGATGATGTGTTACATTATGTTGATAATATTGGGTCCTTACCTATGAAATTGGTGTTTTTATTCTGTCTTAGTATTTTGTCTGTAACTATTAAGATTCAGAGTATTCCTAAAAAATAATTACCTCGTCTAAAAATAGACTATATTTTTGAGCTCTTTTGATTTGTTTTGATAATTTGTTGTAAGTTTAATTGTGTTAAAATTGGACACGGAGACAACTCTTTTTAAGTACCTCCCGAATACATCATTTTATTTGCATTCACTTAAAAACGATAAATAATTTTTATGAAGTGTGATATTACACATATTACTAAAGCTTGTCTAATGATAGATGCCAAATATTATTATCTTTGGATTTGTCGTTGTGAAGAAAACTGAAAAAAATTTAGTATGGAAAATGCAGAATTCCCCAAAATCTCCATACAAAACACTAATTTCATAGGAAAGGACCTAATAATAATCGTTTATTTGTCACCATAATAAATATTTCAAAATATATTTTTTTTTAGATATACCCTGGCGAGAGACATTCACTTCGAGCTGTTCACGCAGCGAAGCACTACGAGGCGACACTCCTTCACTTCTTACACGAGAACCTGTAACAAGCGAAATTGTACTTTAAGTCACTAATCATAAGGGTCTTCTGGCTATGCGAGGTATTATGTACATCAGTCATTGCTGTTTTGAAACACGACATTCAAGTTTAAAGTTAGATTTGGCTTAAAAGTAATAAAATAAAGAAAAATGCTTTTAAAGTCAGTGGCGCCCAAACAACTTGACCTCACTTTATGTTAAAAAACGAACAGACAAACAAGAAAATGAGTTAATACCTCCTAGGGGTCGATATGGAGAGTTTATAATAATACAGTATCTAAACCATAGACTCAGGATGTACATACACACATACATTTAAAGAGGCGTGAAAAAGCATTTTTTGGGCGGCAAGGTGAGGGCTAGGGCAGTATGTCAGTATGCTGCTCTAGCTATCTTCACATATGGACTCCTCTACTGCTTATCATCAGGTAGTGTGGAGTCATTTGTTGAGCTTTATATAAAAAAAATAGATAAAAACTCAGTTCTAAACAAAACACTATCCCTTTTAAATTGAATCTAACTTAATCCATGAATTGTAATAAGTTTATAATTTACCATAAAAACCTTGAAATTTCATAACCTTTGTAAGTCTGTAGTGTATTTTCTGCAGTGAATAGTCTATGGGTGTTGTTAGTGTCTATAATCTATGGTTGCATAAAGGAAGCAAAGGGTTTTTGGCGTCATTAAACTATGGCGGTCGTGATTTTTATTTCAAATCAGTGTAGTTTGGCGTAATAAGTTTCAATAATGATGAGCAATGTGGATCATTGAAATAACCGTCAAGTGATGTGAAAAACGATGAGATCTTTATCGTGGTAATCCACCGCATCGATGTAACACCACAGCGTCTGCCATCGATTGTTTGACGCCAACTCTCTCAAAATGCATTGAAATGCATTACACTTGCATTTCAATGCAAATACCTTCTCCAAAAATATTAACAAATTACAATATTACAATAATTGAATTAAAAATCACGCTCGCCGTAGTCAAATACCGCCGAAATACCCTCATATCTTCATAAAAATATAAATATAAATACCACAGGTTATAGACAATAAAATAACTATGGAAGCTTATATTTATTTATTTATTTGGTCCACAAAACAGGTACCAACCAATATAATAATATCAACTTAAACTATAGATATAGATATGTAGTAGGTTGAAATCCTACATGTGTCTACACATTAGTCTTATGGAAAGAGGTGAAGATTTACATGCAACACTTAAACATGCAATATTTAAACATAAAAATAGCAAAATTATCAAGAGCATTTATAAAAAAATAGCTTAGTCCGTTCTCTCTTTAAGATTCATTTAAAAGTCATAGTTTGGAGTATAAATTACAACGTTTTTTCTCTTTCTATTTGTCCCACAAAAGAGATGGCCAATTTTGTCATGAATGGATGACAAAATCGCCATATATTTTTCAATACGAAACCAGATGCCACATTGCCAGTAAACAAATGAGCATCGTTTCACCTCATTTCGTTATCAGTTTTATAAAATCACGCCTGTAATCCCCGTAGGGGTAGGCAGAGTCCAAGGAGCACTGGGTTCCTTAAGACCACATTTAGCCATACGAAAATTGGATTTGGTCAGATGAACAATCGTGTAAGAGTAACAAGTGGCTAGCTCATCGCCTACACGATCACAGACCCAGTACCCAATACGCCCTTAGTTGCCTTTTACGACATGCTAGGCAAGAAAAGCAGTTGGTACATTATTTTTGTGTCCCGGACCAACACGGGACAGAGTTATCTAGACAGGTATTGTAGCCATTAGCGGCGGGGACTACAGGGGACCACACCCACCCTCCAACTAACCTAACCAATACTCTCCTGGTCTCATGAGAGCCTAGTACTTCTAGACAGGTATAATAGAAACTAGCGGGACTGGAGGAGGATTTTGTCCCCGGAGACAAAATTACTCATTGCCTCTCGCTTCCACGCGAACGAAGAAGCGAGAGACGATGACCATATTAATCTCCGGGGACTTCTCTCCAGCCCATGCTAAACCTTCAGAGTGAGCCTCGAACTAACCTAACCAATACTCTTCTGGTGTCATGAGAGCCTAGTACTTCAACATAAATACAATCACGCCTGTAATCCTCGAAGGGGTAGGCAGAGTCCAAGAAGCAGTATTCCTCAAGACCACATTTAGCCATACAAAAATTGGGTTCGGTCACATGAAAAATGGTGAATGAGTAGTAACAAGTGGCTAGCTCATCGCCTACACGATCACAGACCCAGTACCCAATACGCCCTTAGTCGCCTTTTACGACATGCTAGGCAAGAAAAGCAGTTGGTACATTCTTTTTGTGTCACGGACCAACACAAAAAACACTGTTACAGTAACTCAATGCTATGTTTTAAACGTGAAAAAAATGCTCTGCTCTCCGATCCAGTCTGAAAGGACACTAGGCCGACTTACATATACAGGGTGATCAATCTAAATGGGTCAGTAAGGGGAAATCCGCAACTATGGGAGATAGTCAAATCTGTTCTTAAGAACCATGACTTCGTTTTTCGTAAAAAATTTGTTGTCTTATACAGGGATATTTTTAATTAATCAGCAACCTCGTAAGACTAGCTAGCTAACATCATAAATATTTGTTCTACGACTTTTGACAATTTGTCACATTTTACTTTCATACAAAAATATATATCAATTACTAAATGATTTGAGCTTTTTTTTTTAAATATGACAGGTGAGCTCTTGGCCTTCATCTCTCCTGATGGTAAGTGACGATAAGGCCGAAGGTGGAAGCGAGCTTCACCTGTAATCCTCAACAGAGGAGCTGGCTATCTAACCTCTGATTGCCGGAACACAACAATGCTTAAAACATTGTGAACCCCGGACCTCCCGATCCACACCCGGTGGTGTCAACCACTAGACCAGAGAGGTGGTTTAAGATTTGTGCGAATCGCGCGGGAACGTCGCGCGTGTCGACTTTTCGTATGAGCGGAACATATACTTACTAATGTCACGACAGTACATTATTAACTTGTAAAATATTTTTTAATTAATGAGTTATGGTAAAACTGGTAAAACAAATGTTGTTTACATTGTTAAAATAAAAATAATACTGTATACAGGATGTGTATAAAACAATTTTTATGTTGAATTGTACCTAAGTGGCTAAATTTTAAGTGATCGTTCACACGTTTCGCACTAAATTCAATAGTCATGGACGTCCAGAATGATTTAGTGGTAACTCACGCCTAAAAAAAAGGAAAATTCCTATTCTTATTGCCTCCTTGCATGCTTAATTTAACATACATATAATCACAACTATCATCCCCTAAGGGTTAGTCAGAGACTAGGCAAAAGCACCGCAAAAGCAGTCCAGTGCCATAGTCCGCGCTTCACCAGCAGTGACTGCACTCAGCGTGACAGGTGGTGAGCCCGGCGCCGCTATAAGCTTAGATGTTGTACAGTTCAAAGTCATTGGTCGCCTTTGTATAAATTTTAACGTGCAATTTATTACTAAATCATATGTTTTTATGCATTAAGTCACTTAAAATTTAGTCAATTACTTGTCTACTTAATACTATATATATAATGTATTATGTATTGGCCTTTAGTTCATTAGTTTCTATCGTTTTACCTCGAAGGCTGTCAGTGTGGGCTGCAAAATGGTACTTATGTAAAATCTCGCATACAAAAATTTGTCTCAATGCAATATAATTAAATATCTAGCAATGTTTATTGGAATAGGCTAGTGAAGCAATGATATGTACAGGGTGTTATATAAAACCCGAATCTTAGTTCCATTTTGATAGAAATTGATCATGTGTAAAAAAATATTTTAATTTTTTTTTGCCTCTCGTATCAACTAGCAGGTTAGGCTCTTGTGTTATGTCACAACATCCTGTATTGTATACACTTATATATAATAAATAATTGTGATTTTAATTTCACTTAATTCAAGATTGTACGAAAGATATAAAGTAAGATTTTTTATTATTTATAAGTTTATTTAAATAAAAATTGTAAATTCTTTTCAATTGTTTTTTTTTTATCTTTGATTTTAGTTATACGCATCGTTTTGATATAGGATTGGGTATCTCGTTCGTATGGCTTGCATGTGAGCAGGACGCATATAATTATTTGTATGTCCAATCATATACGTGTAGTGTTGGTCAAAATAGGTGTATCAAGCTGAACGGATGAGATAGATAGATAGATAAAATTCTTTATTGCAACTAATAAAACACAGGAGGCGGATATTACATGATTTTGATCAACTTTTGTTCTAGTACTTTAAATATAATAAATATCTTCAGACCTGTCATCATGTATAGATCGGAATGTTGGCCTGAAAGCGGATGGATGAACAAAGATTGCATGTAGCTGAAATGCGAATGTTGAGGTGGATGTGGTGTGACGAGGATGGATAGAGTGAGGCATGAATATATTAGGGGAAGTCTGAAAGTTGCCCCGATTGCTGATAAACTGAGAGAAAAACGACTTTCTTGGTATGGACATGTAATGAGAAGGGAGAATGATCATGTCACCAGGAAAGTTATGGACTTGAAAGTGGATGGGCGTGTGGGGAGAGGAAGACCAAAGAAAAGATGGATGGATTGTGTGAATGATGATTTGATGAGGATGGGCGTGAGTGTTGACTTGACGAGTAATAGAGGAGAGTGGAAGAGGAAGACATGTTGCGCCGACCCCAAATAGAATTGGGAACAGGGCAGGAAAAATAAGAAGATCTTCAGACATTGGGAAATGAAATACTTCCGTTGTTCGTTTACCAAGTTTATTCTTCAGATATCACAATACCATAAGTTTACAGAAGAGAAGACGATCAAGTTGAAACACAGTTAAAAATAACACAGTCAGTTTCCAAGAGTTCGAAAAGGCAGAGAGATATTTTTTCCGGATGTCCGGTGCTATCTGACAACTCTTCTCTTTTTTTATACAAGTCAGGCAAAGGAGATTAATTACATACTAACGTATGACGCTACAAGACATTCACACCTATCAACTAGCCCCATTTTAAGCAACTAGGTAATGCTGCTTGTGTTACGGGCACTACAGGGTGAAATTGAAATCATTGGACAAAATTTTACAGGACATTTTAAACGTTATAATAATCGGTATAATAACAATTAAAATCGTAATGAAACATTATGTAAGAAAAGACAATAACGCAATTATTAGTTGCAGCTGATAGCAAGTGCAGAGCAGTGTTGGCAGCGCAGCAGCGGCAAGGGACAGGACAGCAAATAAAAATATCACCATTGGTTGATAATATTTGTGTTTATTTAACTTAGTAAATATTGCACAAATACACCGTGTCAAATATAAGATTAGGATGCAAAACAATTAATTAAAACAATCAATTTATGATAATGTCTAGATGTCAGAGACACACACCGGAAGGAAGTAGTCCGAGTCAGTGTGACCATAGAACGTCAAAAAATTAACTTAATCTGACAAAGGAATTAGGATTATACATACTAATTTCAACACTTCCCCTTAATCCTAATCCACTTTAAGCTATACATGCTTAAAACAAAAAAAACAAGTATTATACATTACATGTCAGAGTCAAAACAAAAAATTATAATTTTCACAATCTAATTGTCAATACATAAACACAGATATGAAAAAAAATAACTCTATCTACACACTGGCTTTACATTTAAATCCTGGCTGAATTTACAGTGTTTAGTTATACATAAGGGCTTTGTTAATACATCAGCTGTCATTTCCTGTGTGGGCAAATATTTAACAGTAAGAATATCTTTACAAACCAAATCTTTTACAAAATGATATCTCAAATCAACATGTTTAGTTTTCTTATGGGAATATTCTTTAGCTAACAATAACTTTTGTGCACTCTGGTTGTCATTAAATACAACTATACTAAAGTGTTTATTAACAATTTCCATTAAGAAGTTCCTAATAAAACACAAATCTTTCGCAACATCACTTATTGCTAGGTACTCAGCCTCAGTGCTGGACAATGCAACACAACGCTGCTTCCTTGATTCCCAATTAACAACATTCTTACCTAATTTCACAACAAAGCCTGAATATGACTTCCTATCTGTTATGTCATTACCCCAATCAGCATCAGTCCACGCAGTCAAGTTAAAACAATTATCACTTTTATAAAAATACAAACCATGATCAATAGTACCTTTCAAATAGCGTAACACTCTTTTTGCTGCCAACCAATGAGTTTTATCAAAGTTTGTAACATACTGACTGAGCTGACTACATGTAAATGCTATGTCAGGCCTTGTGCACACAGATAAGTACATTAAACAGCCTATAAGCTCTCTATAAGGATATTCAGTACCATAATTATTATCATTGTTATCTGACAATACTAATTTGGTATTAAGCATCATTGGTGTGGACACTGGTTTACAATCAGACATTCCAAATTT
This sequence comes from Parapoynx stratiotata, assembly GCA_910589355.1. Classification (NCBI taxonomy): domain Eukaryota; kingdom Metazoa; phylum Arthropoda; class Insecta; order Lepidoptera; family Crambidae; genus Parapoynx; species Parapoynx stratiotata. Next base: position 2,559,248 of record OU342485.1, on the reverse strand, counting down.
ACTCAGTACTCTATTTATATATTCTGATTGATCCAGTATTAAAGTATCTTTATTTCGTGTTACACGCATACCCAAACAACTTGTTAGTGAACCCAAATTCTTTACATTAAAATTACTTTGTAACAAATGAAACAAATCATCGGTATTACAATTTGAAAAAATATAGAAGTCGTCTACATATAGTGCAATCACTGTAATATTCCTCTGATCCTTTTTCACATATACACAAGGCTCACACTTGCTTTGCATATAACCATCTTTACACACTACCTCATGGACTTTCAAATTCCACATGCGACTTGCTTGTTTCAGTCCATAGATACTCTTCAACAACAAACACACCTTGCTATTATCAGATACAAAACCAGTGGGTTGCTCCATATAAATTCTTTCATTCAGATCGCCGTTTAAAAAAGCTGTAGTCACATCAACATGTCGTATACACCAATCATTCTGATGTGCTAATGAAAATAATATGCGCATAGTTGAATGACGAACAACTGGAGAAAACGTGTCATAGTAGTCAACACCTTCTCTTTGACTAAAGCCGCGAGCAACTAAACGGGCCTTATAGCGATCAAAAACTGCCTGAGGTATTATGTTTTATTTTATACACCCATTTACACTTAATGACATTAGTATTAGATGGCCTGTCTACGAGTTTCCATACCCCATTCTTGAGTAGCGAATCGTACTCCAATTGCATAGCTTTCTGCCATTCTTCAGAATCACGAGATACGACTGCAGCCTCATAAGAAGTAGGCTCATCAAATAAAACAGATGTAAACATACCCAATTCATAATCCTCATACTTGCTAGGTAATTTGTTCCTTGTACTACGCACGGTTCGTCCAGGAGTAGCAGACAGTGGCTGCGCTGTCACGTCCACATCCTCTACTGGACTCTCCGTCTCACTGTCACCAGTGCAGTACTCCTCGGAATCTAATTCAGAACAATTTGAAATTAATTCATTTTCATTACAATTTTTACTATTACTATCATCAAAATTATCAGAATTTCCAATATTCACTAATTTATCATTACAATTTAATTCATTATGATTATTCAATTCATTATTATAATCTATTAAAGGCATAATTAGACATTCATTATTTTGACTAGACTTCAAATTGTTATCACAGATAAAATCTTTATAAAACTTTCCTTCCATAAAGTTCACATTTCTAGACATAATAACCTTATACGGATTAGATGGCTCAATTAGTCGGTAACCTTTTACAGTATCTGAATAACCAACAAATATGCACATCTTCGCCCTAGCATTCAACTTAGATGTACGAATATGCTCAGGTAACAAATGGTAGGCAATGCAGCCGAAAACACGAAGATGTCCGAGACTAACACTTCTTCCGGACCAAATCTCTTCAGGCACACGTCCTGCTAACACCCGAGTGGGGCTCCTGTTCTTCAGATAGAGAGCAGTCATTACTGCCTCACCCCAAAAACGGTTACAGAGACATGCCTCCCTCAGCAAACATCTAACCTTATTCATGAGGGTGCGATTCAATCGCTCCGCTACACCATTTTGTGGAGGACAATACGGTACAGACAATTGATGAATAATACCTTCCTTAGCTAAGTAATTGTTAAACTCAATACTACAATATTCACCACCATTGTCAGAACGCAGGCATTTCACCGTAAAACCAGTCTGTTTCTCTACAAGATTCTTAAAATGAATAAAGCATTTACATACCTCTGACTTATTCTTCATAAGGTATCCAAACGACTTTCTGGTGTAATCGTCGGTCAACGTAAGTAAGTAACGTGCTCCATTCCAGCTTGAGTCCATGGGCCCACATACATCTGAGTGGATGAGTTCCAGCGGATGAGACGTTTGTATCGCTTTGCCTCTGGGATAAGCCTTGGCCACCGGCTTCCCCCCAAGACATGCAACACAATTTTTGATATCTTCTGTTTCTGAATTATTTATCTGAAATAAGATATCATTAGCACCTCTATCACGCAGAACACACATTCCTGTCAAGCCAAGATGTCCAAGCCTTTTATGCCACATATTAGCACCCACTTTAGAAGACTCAGCATACTTTGCAGTCTGTACATTCTGCACTTCATGCAGAAATGCCGAGGACCGCCCCTCAACACGTATACCTTTCAACTTATAAATACCATGACACAACTCAGCAGTCATAATTGGTTTGCTTTTCATATTACATAGACTATCATAAACGCTGCATCCATTCTTATCGAATACCACCTTTAAACCTTTTTCAACCATTTTACTCACTGACAACAGATTTGCGGCTAACTGGGGAACATACATAACATCACATAAAGCTCTATCAATATTATTAATTTTTACCTTTATGTCACCCACACCAATGCTTGACAATAAGTTTCTACTATCAGCCCCTTGCACTTGAATATTCTTGCTTTTAAAGTTAGTAAAGTAATCTATGTTATTTGTCATATGACTTGATGAACCACTATCGATGATAAAATCTGTCTTGTCGGCCATAGCGATGAAACTTGACGCGATGAGGCTGTTGCTAACGGCGCTGTCCTTGCTATTCCTCTTCTCCCTTTTCCATTTGAAGCAACGGGATTTTATATGGCCCTGCTTTCCACAAAAATGGCATTTGATAGGCTTCGAAGACTTTGCAACAATAAAAGCAGCATCACCATTTGCACCTCCATTCCGTCTATAATCCTCTTGTAAGAGTCGGGTTCTCACGACCTCACTTGATATGTTTCCGCTAAGAAAAACTGTCTCAAGGCCAGATACCAAATTATCAAACTCTCTTGAAAGACCAGACAATAAGATTTCTGCAATTTCTTCATCTTGAATTGTTTTTCCAATATCTTCCAATTGTCGAACAAGAGTCATAACCGAGTCAACATACATAGTCATGTTTTCATAATTCGAATACTCTATACGGTGCAATTGACGCAGCAACACGACACGTCGATATATTCCTTTGTCAGCAAAAATGTTACTTAATTTTTCCCATGCTTCCTTAGAAGTTGAACAACTATGCAAATGCTGGTACAGTGCTGGTTTCACGTATAAAGCTATTCTTGCTAGAGCTTTTCTGTCTTTTTCAACATCTAGAACAGTCGTATTTGTGGGTTCAATGCAATTCCATAGTCCATCCAGTATAAGCGCATTTTTCACAGCAAATTTCCATGTGGAATAATTGTTCACGCCTTCCAATTTCTCGACGTAGAACCCACTTCTGTCAGTGCTTCCGTTATCAGCCATGGTTCAATCGGTGTATGAGATTCACAGCAATTATTCACACCAAGTGATATTTGCGTCCTAATCAAGTCCCTGCCTTTTATTATATAAAAAATATATAAAATTATTTAATATATAAAAAAAATGATAGACAATTGATGGAAAATTACAGACCAATTGCCCTGTTATCAATATTTTCCAAAATCTTTGAAAAATATTTGTATGGAGAACTTAATTCTTATTTAGAAACAAGAAACATATTATGTAATGAACAGAAAGGCTTTCGGAAAAATAAAAATATAAACATGGCAATTTATGAGTTTATAAAATATGTCTATTGTAATGTTGACGATAAAACCCCTGTCTGTGCGATCTACTGTGACATGTCACAGGCATTTGACTATGTTGACCATAAAATACTTATTGACAAACTAAATGACTACGGGATTAGAGGACCTTCTTTAAATTTGATTCGGTCTTACTTAACTGATAGACAGCAAGCAACACAGATAACCAGAATAAATGTTAAAACAAAAAGAGAAGATACGTTTCTATCTGAGAAAAGAAATATAAAATACGGAGTTCCTCAAGGTAGTGTGTTGGGACCACTACTATTTATCATTTATATTAACGACTTGCCAAAAGCAACGAATCAACCTATGAATTTATTTGCTGATGACAGCACTGTTACCGTAGCTTGTAAAGACATAAAAACATATCAATCTGACATTAATAATTCACTGACATCTATCATTTCTTGGCTAGATAATAATAATTTGAAAATAAATTTGACAAAAACAAACATAATGCACTTTGGACAAAGATTACAAAAACCTCCAAATATAAGCTTGACTTATGATAATTATAGAGTGAATGAAACAACCACTGCTCGATTTCTTGGTATATTTATAGATAGTCAGTTGAACTGGAAAGAGCACATAGATAAATTATGTAGAAAAGTTAGCAGTCTATCATATGCTTTGTATAAATTGTCTTCGACTGTAAGCGCCGATGCACTGCTAACTGCGTACTATGGTCTAATTGAGTCAAGTCTTAGGTACGGAATTATTTTCTGGGGTAACTCAACAAACAAAGAAATGATATTTAAAATGCAAAAGCGATGCATACGTGGCATGTTTAGAATCCAAAGTGATGAAAGCTGTAAACCTTTATTTAAAAGACACAAAATTCTTACAGTTCCATCGCTTTATATAATGGAAGTAGTTTTATTTGTCAGAAGCAACCCTCAATTTTTTAAACGCATTTCTGACAAAATTAAACGTAATAGACGTCACAATGACATGCTCAGTGCCTTCCCAGGTAAAACAGCACTTCTACAAAAAAGTGTAATATGCAGGGCTCCATTAATTTACAATAGAATTCCTAAGTCAATTAGAGACCTTAATGATAAGTTATTTAAATACGCTGTTAGAAAGATATTGACCGATAAATGTTATTACACTTTAAATGATTTTATTAATGACAACACTCTCTGAATATCTGAATATTAGGACTTTTAAATATAAATTCAGATTGTAAAGTTTATAAAAAATTTATTTTAATTTTATTTTAATATTCAATTTATTTTTGTAATTTTTTATGACATTTGTACACCAGAAAAGGTTAAACATGTTGATACACAATTTTGACTGTAATATCTTATAATGTGCACTATGTAGTACTCATTATCACAAACACATGTTTATGCAAATAAATTAATCTTTATCTTTATCTTTATCTTTATTAACGAGTCTGGGCCCATAACCTGATAGCAAGTGCAGAGCAGTGTTGGCAGCGCAGCAGCGGCAAGGGACAGGACAGCAAATAAAAATATCACCATTGGTTGATAATATTTGTGTTTATTTAACTTAGTAAATATTGCACAAATACACCGTGTCAAATATAAGATTAGGATGCAAAACAATTAATTAAAACAATCAATTTATGATAATGTCTAGATGTCAGAGACACACACCGGTAGGAAGTAGTCCGAGTCAGTGTGACCATAGAACGTCAAAAAATTAACTTAATCTGACAAAGGAATTAGGATTATACATACTAATTTCAACAGCAGCTGTCGCGCTGCGTTATTGAGTGAAACACCTGTACATTTGTAAACAAAAGTGTGTATCGAATTTAATGTTATATTTTTCTTATATAAATTTTACATGTAATTTTTTATGGTTTATGTTTTTAATACGTATATTTACCAGTTTCGAGTAAAAGCAACTAAAATTTCTTATTTTTTTTACAGCTTAGATTTTTTCTCTCTCTCACAAATATAATGTTTAATAGCACTAGAACCCCCCATTAAAATTTTGTCAATTATTTTCAATTTCAGCCTGTAGATCGGATAAATATATTTCATAGATAAATTTAAATAAATATCTTGAATCTTTATAAATATATATAAACATCCAAGACTGGAGAACAAATGCCTGTATTCTTCTTACAAGCATTTGCCCTAGCCGGGGATCGAACCCAGAACCACTCGAGATGGCGACGCCTTGAGACAAGCGTACAGAACAATCGGCCACGGAGGCCGTCAAATAGAAGTCGATATTATATTTTGAGACGAAATACAATGTGACAACCCTGAAATAAAAAATCTGTTTCAAGATGGTTCTAGGGCAAACATATTGCCCAAAGGTCTCTCGTTCTGCTCTTTAATTGTTAAGGATCTATCCTGTATATGTGGTAGCTACGTCATAAGTAGATATTTAAAATGTTAAAGGTGCAAAGCAGACGACACAGTTTTTGTCGATCGAGTCTGCGGCACCATGTCTGTATAGCGCGCAATATATCCTTTGATGATTTTTGCATGTCATGCGCATTACTCCTAAAAGTAAAACGTGTTCTACTAGCTGTTGCCACGGGAACTCTTAAATTTTTCCGGAATAAAAAGTATCTAAGATGTTGACCAGGGATTTAAGGTATCACCATGCAAATTTCATTGAAATCGGTCCAGCCATTTCGGAGATTGGAGAAGCGAGCTTCACCTGTAATCCTCAACAACTGAGGAACTGGCTATCTCACCTCTGATTGCCGGAACACAACAAAGCTTATAACATTGTTATTATGGCGACAAATTTAGGTAAGACGGTGGTAGCTAGCCAGGCGGATTTAAAAGCCCTACCACCAACCAAACCGAGCAGAAAAACTTCTGCCTCCATCGGGAATCGATGGTGGTGGTGGTGATGAACCATGGATGAACCGGTGGTGTGAACCACTAGACCAGAGAGGCGGTTAGAGGCATGTATTTTTCGAATTACTATGGTTTTCTAAAACTATTAAAAAATAAAGAATTGGGTGAACTTCGGCAGTTTTGATGTGAAACTTAATGTGAAACCTAAATAATATGTAAGTATAAAATGCTATGTCTTCAATGTAGCTGAAAAGGAAACTATATCAGTGTCTACCTTTCTATTATGGGAAAAGCTAATTAATAAGCATCATCTGAAGAAAATTAAAAGACACGAACAGTTTTTATTAAAATAACTTTCACGTGCAACCCAAAGAGTATACAATAACTACGTAAGAAGAGACGGGACTTCCATAGAGAGAAATTAATCCAAAGAAATGTCAAAACGGGGTTACCTAAAAGTAGCCAACCTAAGAAATGTTAAGCTGAGTTCTGCCAACCTAATGAAAAAAATAGAGATGTGCCACCAGCTATTCAAAATTTTATCGATATCGACGAACGCATCGACCTGCGCTTTATAATATAAAACAATAATTTTAATTTTTATATTGATACACTATACCTCGTTTTTTAACTTTAAAGTACTGAATCAAGCAATTACATTTTAGTAAATAAATTATCAAGGCTAAATATATTCTATAAGCAGTACTTCTTATTAAAAAAACGGAGTATGCGTTCACTTTGATATTATTTTATAAAAAAATCATAAAGTCAAAATTTCTTTATTCATTTAGGTACAATTTGCACATTTATGAAAGTCAAATTTAATGCCATCGGTTCAAGAGTCTACCAGAAGACAATAACATGGTTTTCAGTGCCTTAAGAGTTAATATTGTCAAATATTTTTAGTTTCTGTTGCACTGTTTTTAACCTATATTTGTATTTTGTTATTTTATAAATAAGTTACTTTTTTCTAGGTCTTAACTTCATGTTACAACTTTTAGAATCAGGTCTTCGCTTCCTTATAACTGAAATGTAATAAATTTATATGATTTAATAACTATATTAATTACCAATAATAAATATTTTATTTATGTTAACTAACCTTGCAAAGCCGTAACTCTTTTCTCGCCTCAATTTGTTTCGATTCATCTTTATCAGAAATAATGCTCGAAACATCTGTAATGAATTTTTTTTTTATTTATTTAAATCATATTGTTAAGTAGGTATTGCTTTGATAACATAGAATGAACAAGTTATTATGTAAAATTACCAATACTTTGCTAACCTTGTAACTCTGCTTTCTCATCTCAACTTTTCTTGATTCAGCGTACTTCTAAAAGTGGTTTAGCATTGAGTCGTATCGATGGAACAGCAATTTTCTTTAGCTGAGTTCTTTTTTTTTTAATCTTTGTCAGTGAAATGCTTTTCAGAAAAAAAATTTAACTGGTGCAGTTTCTCAACGAGTATATACGCTAGATCTTCTTTTCCTGTCATCTTCATCTTTACAACTAAAATTAAAAGTATCGATATCGTTTTTTCATGTGATCAAAACACCTCTATTTTTGTAGAGGTTGTTGTTTTGAATTAAATTAATAATATCACATCCAAATGCATTTTAAAAAGTACATAAGAGTATTAAATTGATAATCAACTACTCATGCTCATCATACCGATGCTCCTCCAGGGGAAAGCGAGCCATAAAAAACCGCTTTGTGTCGTTTATTCGTGCAGATTTTAAACCACAATTTCACATTTTTTAAACTTCAGTTGTAGATTATGATTCACTTTTAGAGAAGTTTATGAAACACTCTTTCAGAAGCCAATTTGCAACAACTTGTAATGCCGTTTTACACAAATTAATAATAACTTGATTAATTTCTTTACGACCATTGCTCTGACAAATGAATGACTTGACACTGACTTTTCATAAAAGAATGAGAAAGGTTGAAGAATAGAATGAGTCAGATATAGTCGCCATTAAAATTCACCCCCGTTTCATATATCAATTTTTTTGTATGAAGTTGCGACAGACTGGTGCAACCATAGACTAAGCTAATGTTTACTTAATCTGTGGTTTATGAAAATAAACAGTTTCATGACAGTTTCACAGCCGAATAAATCGAAAACAGCTGAACTTTTCACTTTTTATAACGTCACGAAACAATAGACATAAATCATCAGGAGACCACACAGGCAGCCGCAGCTTAATGTTTATTTTTATATTTTCATAACTTATGGATGCTAAGACTAATGAAAGCAGGATATATCTACTATTCAATTGTATGTGATACTTATGACAATGATGCTCAGAGTAAACAGAACTGGAGTAGCCTTTGTCTAACATTCCCCTCTGCCAAATGCACAAGCATCGGATGCTTGCACGTTTAATAAAACTAGTTGAGCCGCCATTTTGACAGCCATAACATTGTAAACGTTGCGGCGAACAGAGCTCCCGCAAAAATGCCTGCCTGTGTTGTTTTTTGTTGTAAAAATAAATAGAAAACATCGAGTATGCTAAAAGATGGTGTCACCTTTTATTTGTAATTATAATTTTGAAGATTTCATGATTATTTACTTCATTATTTCATGTTTTAGAATTCTACGATTTCAAATTTCGAACGCTAGTCTCGTGGGGAGTGCGGCTGTGACGTTGTCAAAACGCACACCCCACGTGACTATTTTAAGCGTGTGTGTGCGTGAAATTTAAATTTGTGTGTCGAATTATGCATGTGTGCATTTGTAAAAACGTTGTGCGTTGTGCTGGCTTTGAGTGTAGAGGTAACCTCACCCCCCGCAAGAAATGGCAGAAAAAAATGTTTGAGAAATTGACTAATGGCTACTCCAGTTCTGTTTACTCTGAGCAATGATGCGATGTCACCGTAAAATTGTAAATAACGTCAGATTATAATTAATCTCGCGAGATTGTGAACTGTCGAAAGATTGTGAACCGTAACCTATTGCTTACAATTTAACGCATTATTCTTAGGTAGATTATAATCTAACGGTGACATTTCTGAGATTGAATAAAACTTTGTACAGTTCATTGTGAATGTCTCTTACCTCACATTTACCTCACATTGTGCCCGGTGCATGGCAACAGGCTCGCCACCTGTGGACCTAACATATCTGGTGAAATGTGGGTGTTTAACACCTCTGCCTACCCCTTCGGGGAAAGAGGCCTGATGAAGTGTTATGTTATGTGTTACATTTTACATTAAAGCTGCCGTCTGTGAAGTCCTTTTAAATAAACAAAATTCGAATAGAGTTATTGGTCAATATATTGGGTCCTTACCTATGAAATTGGTGTTTTTTTTCTCTCTTAGTTTTTGTCTGTAACTATTAAGATTCAGAGTATTCCAAAAAAATAATTACCTCGTCTAAAAATAGACTATATTCTTGAGCTCTATTGATTTGTTTTGATAATTTGTTGTAAGTTTAATTGTGTTAAAATTGGACACGGAGACAACTCTTTCTAAGTGCCTCCCGAATACATCATTTTATTTGCATTCACTTAAAAACGATAAATAATTTGTATGACGTGTGATATTACACATATTACTAAAGCTTGTCTAATGATAGATGCCAAATATTATTATCTTTGGATTTGTCGTTGTGAAGAAAACTGAAAAAAAATTTGTATGGAAAATGTAGAATTCCCCAAAATCTCCATACAAAACACCAATTTCATAGGTAAGGACCTAATATCAGGAACATAGCTGGATGTAGTTTAACAGGCCTTTCTCATTTGATTGACTAATGCCCGATTTCACCATCAACCCCTAACTTTTAGGTGAAACTTAACATTTATTTCCTTTTCACCATCACTTAGGGGACGCCTAAGGTGAAGTTAAGTGATCGTTTAAAAGTACTTTTAGTTTAAGTGACTTTTAGCTATGTGATGTTGAAAAGGATGTCGGTGAAATCGGGCATCAGTCAAAAATCTTATACTCTATATGGATGCCAAACTCCCATACAATAGCATGAAGCAATGTTTTTTCTCGATCAGTAGGTGTTCCCTCTCATTCTATCACTATTTATGAATGAAGGCTATCCGTGGGATATCCTCTTCCTCTCTTTCTATCCATAGTTTCTGTCTCACCTGTCATATTTACGCCATTTTGACACCTAGACTGAAAATTGTTCAAAATATTTGTAATTCAATATTTTAAATAAAAAATTATAAAACTGGTGATGACGTGCGTTGTTTTATTTTGTGTAAGTGAGTGATATCCTGGATGTACCTTAAAAATCACATATTATATGAGATTATTTGTTTGAGAAATGTGTGTATTTTTGTGTGACGTCATTAGTAGTAATAGAAAGCTTTACTACGAAATGACACATTCATTAAAGTGATAGAATGAAAGGGAACACCTACTGATCGAGACAGAACATTGCCTCATGCTATTGTATGGGAGTTTGGCATCCATCATACAGTACAAAATTCTTGGCATCAGTCACTTATTTGATCCGTGGTCAGTCAGGTTGACTTATAGGTTAAAACATGGATCAATGGCGAAGACGTCGTATTATGTTGTGATATGACAGCTTGTCCAATTGTCGAATTTTCAAATATAACTTAAGTTAAATAACCATAGACAATTAAACCACAAAACGATGCTGGGATTATTAAAATGGCGGTGTAGCACAGCTAATTATTGCTTCGAATTTTCATCGCAAATTTAACAATTTGTCCAGCTGACGTCATACATTTTGGCGTTTCCGTTTAGCTATTGGTTTAGATTTTAACTATTGAGTTACTATCAATACAGATCAAAAACTCACCCTAAGATCTCAAACTGTCAAACCGCGAAGGTAACTCACCCTCACACCCAGTTGCAGAAACGAACTTTAAAATGTAATGTCAGCATTATCTCTAATGCTCCATTAAATTTATTTATTTAAGTGTCAAAAGTACACCTTAGCGTAGTTTTACGTTGCACAAAACGACATTAGCACCCTGTCAATGCTAAAGAGACATTAGCTAGAACTATTTTGTGTGACAACCTTAACTTTAATGAACTTTATAGTTTTAATGTCTTATTAACAAATGTCGTCCTTAAAAAATTGCACAAAGTTGCACAAAAAATTTTTAAGGACGACATTTGTTAATGAGACATTAAAACTTTAAAGTTAAAGTTGTTACACAAAACAGTTCTGGCTAATGTCTCTTTAGCATTGACAGGGTGCTAATGTCGTTTTGTGCAACGTAAAACTACGCTAAGGTGTTCTTTTAACACTTCAATAAATAAATTTAATGGAGCATTAGAGATAATGCTGACATTAAATTTTAAAGTTCGTTTCTGCAACTGGGTGTTAAGCTATCATTTATTATGAAATTCTGAGTTTTATGTCAAGTTTATACACTTGACATAAAACTCAGAGTTGAGAATCACCCAGAATATTTTGATAGTGTGGTGTATCTATTGTGTGGATGTTGTACTTTAATGATAATATGGACAAGATTAAAGGAAAAAGATTCAATGTTTCTTGTTTTATTTGTTTAAGAGCTTGTACCCATGCTGTCCATGCGCCAGAGCAGTACTTCCAAACCTCTTATTAACAAACCAGTTATTTTAATGGTTAAAGACTATTTATCTATGCATTGAATAAAAATGTAGAAGTCGAATGTCTGTGCTTAGAAAAAAATTGCTTAAAACCAAGTGGGGGGACGTAAAAGGAGGAAAAATACCAAAAATTTTTTTTTTGTTTCTCTGTTTGTACGGGTTAATCTCTAGTTATGGTGATACTTTATATCCCTGGTCAACATATTAGATACTTTTTATTCCGGAAAATTTTTGGGTTCCCGTGGGATGGTTAAAAAGCCGTAGTAACCGCCGTCAACAGCTGGTTTCTCTTAAGAATTACAAATTAATTAAGTACTTACTAAGAAACCATAAAAATAATTCAAAGAATACGGTAGAATGCGACAAAAGCTACATAATTTATAAAACAAAAGTCGGTAGTTATAAAATTATGTCCAATGAGCTGAATGGCACGGTACTCTATCTAAAACATATGTATAAAAAGTGACCGTAATTCAGCCGTAACTAGATGTGGCATTGACGGCCTTAATTTGATCAAAATACTGATTTTAATATTACGTATGACAATTATTATGATTTAAACGATGATTACTTTCTGCTTTGATTGAGTGCAAATTGTTTAAGTTTTCGTCTGAAACGGAAGATAGGTACATTGGGACGATTTTTCATATACTCTGGTAATCTTAATGTCACGTTACTTGTCCGCGGTGGACCCCTAAACTACCTAACCGATGTTAATTAAGTTTTGCAGATGCTATAACACTGTTAAGGGTGAATTTCCCAAGTACGTTTTTGAGACGGCGAGCCTGAAAAGTTATGTGTAAAAGCAACATACAAAAACGTAAAATTTTATACAATAAAATTAAAGAGTCTTCTACATTATACTAAAGTATTCAAAAGCATTCGATATATATATTTGTAATTAAAAATATATATATACCTAAAATCTAATTACGGTGCATTGTCCGGACTCCATTTGTAAACATATTTAAATTAATAAAAAACATTTGTTCAATTAAATTTATGACAAAGTACCTACTGTTTTCTTAAATTACATTAAATGACGCTGTTTAATTCCAAATAAGAAGCATTTTAAATAAGTGTAACAGTTATAAATAGATCAATTAAAAATGTCCTGCAAAAAAATTCAATAACGGTGGCACATTTTCAACACTTTCGTGCTTTCCACGAAACGTTTTTGAAAGTACCTAGGTGTCCATCCCCGCACCACTCAGTTGTGCTTTTGCTAACGGCGTGTTAGGACCTGTGACGTGCTGCATAATTTCCCCGCTAAACACGTAAGTACTCACTGCGGTGGCGCAGGAATACAAAATTATATAATTCCGATGTCATGTGTATTACTAAAATCTTACAGCAGATTGAAAAGAAATATTACAGAGATTAAGATCAAAGGTATATAATATAAATTGTAAAGTAATTGCTAGCGTTAAAATAGTAATTTTGTTTTAAAAATAAAATTTGGACAGTAATTCTAAGTCCGGTGGTGTTATTACGGTGGCTCCGGTGGCAAAAAATGCGCCACCGTATTTGAATAGAGCCACTGGAATTGATATTTTGTATTTAAATAGCAATATTTCCTTATGTATTTGTTTAAAAACCTATAACTATTTTAAGAATATACACTTGTACTGAATAGAAATGACTATTGTTTTAGTATGGCCCCACAAAGAAAAAAACAGACGAGAGAAGAACGTCAGGAAAAAAAGTGGTTAGCTGAGCGAGAAAGAAAAAAATGTATATGAGTGATGCTGTTCTATATGCAGCACTAAAAGAAAAAGATAGACAAAGGTATATTAGATTAAAGGAAGAAGGTAAAATAGTTCCCATAGATGAAATGACTTCTCGGGATCGCAGGAATCTTCAAAAAAGAAATCGTATCAATTTTAAGCGATTTTATGATCTAAAAAAGATTAAGTTAGCTAGAAAAGCCGACCAAGATGTTTCTGATGCTGCTCGAGTTACAGAAAGTGCTCAGCCAATTGTGCAGAAGGATGTCTCTGATCTAACACGTGTTTTGCGTCCTCGTTTTACGAGCAGTCCTTGTCGAGTACCTTGTTCTGTATTGTCGTCACCTTGCATTAGCACTAAACCCTCACCTTCTTCTTATATCTGCCTTAGCAGTCAAGGGTCTGATATCTCTATTTAATCAAACGTCTCTTTACGTACGAAATTCAAGAGGTACCAAATGCAAAAGGCAAAAGAAATATAATCTTTACGTAAAAAGATTATTCAATTAAGTAAAGATAAGGAACGCTATAGGAAAAGGCTGCAGCGTAATACCAATAATCCAAAATATACAGTCTCTACAAAAACAAAAAGTCCAAAACCTATTGTTACTCCTAAAGGTGTTGACAAGAGACTATCAAACATAGTACAACGTTTTTATGAAGATGGTGCTAATAGCAGACTATGTCCAGGGAAAAAAGAATGTATAACTAGAAACGGCTTAAAAATGCAAAAACGATATTTAACTGACTCCAACAAAAAATATTTAATGGCCGGAAACAAACCAATGAGTTGTATGTTGTATTTTCAAGATTAAGACCATTTTGGGTTATCAAGCCTGACGCCAGATCACGGAATACCTGTGTCTGTAAAATACACCATAATATGAAATTTCTTGTGGATTCATTAAAAAAATATAAATTGATCAAAGAAGCAAATATAAGTATTGTATTGCAGACCTTATGCTGAAGCCAAGATAATATTCAATGTTTACTACGACAATGTTTGCAATGCAGAAATAGATTTTTGACATATTTAGAGTTTACTAATGATAACAATGTTGTTTATTGGACCTGGCAAAAGGGTACAAAAACTTTTATTAAAGACAATGCTAAAAGAACAACTAATATTATTAAAAAAGTAAGATACGTAGTAAAACCTAAAGAATTAATTTATAAATTTGAGACAGGCATTACTCCCTTTATGAAACACTGTGGTTGCCACAGTGTTTCAATAGAAATCAATATTCCACTTTAAGTATTTTAAAACAAAATCTTTTGGTTAACGAATGCATTTTACACATGATTTTAGTGAAAATTACAATACAAAATATCACGCTGAAATTCAGTCAATTCATTTTGGAGCAAATAGAAGTTAATTGCACACGTCTATGATGTACTACAGGTCTGTAGAAGATGGATTGCTAAAAAGTCAAGCTTAATGCACCATTTGTACCTTCTTACGACATGATGCTGCAGCAATTTGGGCTCATTTAGTACAAATTTTACGGGAAATAGAAAGTTTAATGCCTCATGTTTCCAGAATAACCATTGTGTCTGATTCACCAACTGGACAATATCGCAAAACATCTATGTGATGAAAATGAAGACTTTTCAATTTAAGATAATCTGTTAGTTAAGAGTGGTTGTACCTTGTCTTTGATAAACAAGTAGCTTAAAATGTCTGCAATCTTTGATTAAGAAATTCAATCATAACAATGAAGACTGATTATAAAATAATAACTCTTTACTGAGAGCAACGTAAAATAGTTTGGTTTTTTTATTATTATTTTTTAAAGAAAAAACTACCAAAGATTAATCTAGTTATTTAGAATTAAATTCTTACTAGATACAACTCAAATGATTACACTAATTACAAGTTTTCTACTTTAAATAGAGTATTTAAATATATTTTTTTATTATTTCTAATTCCCATGGCACTGAACAATTTCAGTGGACTGGATTTAAATTCCGGTGAGCTAAAGATAATTACGATGGCGATTGATAATTTAAAATTAAAATATGTCATTAATTAATAACTTTTTCTTTATTCCTACTACATAGCAAATTTTTATTGTTTATTACCTAATATTTAAGACAAAAAATATTACTGTAAGTAGTAAATTTAAATTCGCCACTGTAATTAGGCAAAATTCCTGTTTGTTGAAATTGACCCTTAAACTAATAGTAATATAACCTCTATATCCATTTAACACTAATATAACCTGAAAACCCGATTTATTTAGAATAAATCGTTTTTTAGTATGTCCGCTGAAATTTTTATCAAATCAAATCAAATCAAATCAAAAATATCTTTATTTTATAGGCTTGATATACAAACACTTAAAAACGTCAATTTATAAATAAGTGAATCTACCACTCGCTCGGAACGCAGACATCCCCGAGAAGAGCGAGCCAGAAACTCGAGGGTTTGCTCTTTTTTTCACATTTTTTACAATTCTTGTTTTTTATAAATGTTAGGCTAGTACAATCAAGTGGGTGAAGTGAGAACTTATATATTATTATGTTTTATTACACAAAAAGTCCTGAATAATTGCTGCTGGTTCCTGGGGCGAACAATGTGTGGACGCTCAGCAATGTCCTTTGTACATCATGTGCAATTTGATCCCACTTGAAAGATACGGGAGTGAGAAGTGAATGTTGGGTATGGGAGAAGAGACAAAAAAGTAGAATAAATGCGGTAGAAATGAGGGCTTCGAGAAGCATGGCTGGAGTAAAATTGAGTGACAGGATATAATAACCTATGAAATTGTCGTTTTGTATGGAGATTTTGGGGAATTCTGCATTTTCCATACTAAATTTTTTTCAGTTTTCTTCACAACGACAAATCCAAAGATAATAATATTTGGCATCTATCATTAGACAAGCTTTAGTAATATGTGTAATATCACACTTCATAAAAATTATTTATCGTTTTTATGTGAATGCAAATAAAATGATGTATTCGGGAGGCACTTAAAAAGAGTTGTCTCCGTGTCCAATTTTAACACAATTAAACTTACAACAACTTATCAAAACAAATCGAAAGAGCTCAAAAATATAGTCTATTTTTAGACGAGGTAATTATTTTTTAGGAATACTCTGAATCTTAATAGTTACAGACAATATACTAAGAGAGAAAAAAAACGCCAATTTCATAGCTAAACCCCATAGAATAAATGAGAGTAATCGAAGCGGCTCTCAGTGATCTGTGGTAAAGACCCATAATGATGTGATAAGAAGGAAGTGTGGTTTGAAAGAGGATGTAGTGCCAAGAAGAGAAAGGAATGCTGAGATGGTTTGGTCATGTGGAAAGGATGGATGAAAATAGATTGACTAAATGGACACCTTCATGTTAATTTTTTTTTTTTGCCGTGACATTCCAGGGTAGGGACCAGGTTGAGAAGTTGATTTTCGTACTGTGCTTGTCTTTATGAAATTGATATTACTGTTAATGTTGTCGTAATAATAATAATAATAATAATATATTTATTTGCATAAAACATGGTTAAGTTTAAGGTCTTATACTAGATACATTGCACGGGCATGTTTTATCGATCTGTCGATAAGCAAATATTTTGATTGGCATTATTTTTAAATTTACTACTTACTTATTCATATTTAGTACACTTATTTAGTACTTACTTATTCAAATTACATATTATATTATGTAAAAGCAGTCAGTGGAGTTGGATTAATTATCATTCGCAATCATACATAATTTTTAATAATGAATTAGCAATAATGTAAGTAGTAATACCGGCTAAAAATAATTATTGCAAAATTTTATTTATTGCGCGAATTCGTATCTACAGTTGTGTTCTGCTGCTAACTTGTGAAATAAATCGATTGCGCTGTTTCACGCTAATGCTAATGTCGTGAATGCGAAAACCGAAAACGAATAACCGCGATTTTCACCGACTAGACCCGACTTCGCCGGCGCCAGGCCCCGATTAACATTTCTAGATAGTTAAAAATTAAAAATAATAATCTGATATTATTATAATTAGCATAGAAATAGCACATACCTTGCTAAATGCTAAGAATTAGCACCTAATGAATTTATGAGAATTAGCAATAATTGCCATTGCTAATAAGCAGGCATGTGTTATAATTATAAATGTTATACCAATGTTTACCTAATATTCATTATACCCGTTTCCCCATACAATCTGTCAGTATACGTGCGGTAATGGTAATGAAACAAAAAATTTTAATGAATTTATTTTGCGCTGTTTGTAATTTTTTTAGATTGTTTGGGGCTGCAAGTAATAATATGTTAATTAGGTACTAAAAACAAGGAAATTTCGCTGTCTCAATAGTCTTACACACATTTTTACGTCCCAATAGGACTGTAACATTGAATTGGATGGACATGTAATGAGGAGGGAGAATGATCATGTCACCAGGAAAGTTATGGATTTGAATGTAGGTGTGTGGGGAGAGGAAGACCAAAGAAAAGATGGATGGATTGTGTGAATGATGATGTGTAGAGGATGGGTGTTGTGACGTGCTGGGCCCGGTGATAAGTGAAAGACGCATTTCGTTACTTATTGGTAGTATATTTAATTAATAAAAACGAAGGCACTCTGAAACAATTTATAAAAGGTAAATAACACAAAACAATGAACATAAATCTTAGAGATAATTATAAAACGTAGGCCTACTTACAATAGTGCCCTTGGTAAAAGTTGGTATTAAAGTTCTTTGAAAACAGTATAACAATTTATAAATATAATAATAGGTCTTTACGTGGTCTTTACCTATGAAATTGCCGTTTTTTTCTCTCTTAGTATTTTGTCTGTAACTATTAAGTGTCAGAATATTCTTATAAAATAATTACCTCCTCTAAAAATAGACCATATTTCTGAGCTCCTTTGATTTGTTTGGATAATTTGTTGTAAGTTTAATTGTGTTAAAATTAGAAACGAAGACAACTCTTTTTATGTGCCTCCCGAATACATCATTTGATTTGCATTCACATAAAAACGATAAATAATTTTTATGAAGAGTGATATCACACATTGCTAAAGCTTGTCTAATGATACATGCCAAATATTATTATCTCTGGATTTGTCTTTGTGGAGAAATCTGAAAAAATGTTAGTATGGAAAATGCAGACTTCCCCAAAATGTCCATACAAAACGGCAATTTTTACTTGCAAAATAACAGCAAAAAGTCGCTAATACTGCTATAGCGCCTCGTTACAGTGTGTGTTGACTTGGCGAGTAAAGAAGGAAGAAGAAGACATGTTGCGCTGACCCCAAATAGAATTTCGAACAGAGCAGGAAAAAGAAAGAGGACTTTATCATTGGCACTTGCAGCCGGATTAGTTTATTTCCCCAATTCTACCGCGTTATAGTTGAGGTAAAACAACAAAATTAAATGTGTCGTTCTAATTAACACAATATTTAAAGTACAGTACATAGGTATTTTAAATGGTTGACTTGTATGTACAAGAAATACAGGAGGATGCACATTTTGGGAAGTTATTAATTAGACAGCCATTTAATTATTTGGTCAGCAACAAAGAGGGCAGCCGAAAAATCATTTGAGTAGCAAAGAAATATTTTGTCAGCAATATAATTATTTGAATGGAAAAAAATATTTGGCAAAAAAATAATTATTTAGTAAGCAGAATAATTATTTGGTCAGCAGAATAATTATTGGGGCAGAGAGAAAATTGTTTAGGCAACAAAATAATTGGATGAGCTACAAAATAACCATTTGGGCAGCAATATATAATATGTAACCGGAAATGTATAAAATATAGGAAAAGGAGCAAGGATCAATTCCCAGGAAATGCATTATGATAGATATTACTCTGTATGTTCGTCTGTTTGTACGGTTTGTTCTGTTTGTTATTTAATCTCCGAAATGGCCGATTTCAATGAAATATGCATGGTGATACCATATATCCCTGGTCAACATCTTAGATTATTTTTATTCCGTAAAATTAAAGGGTTCCCGTGAGATAGTTAAAAAACCAGTAACCGCGGACGAAGTCGCGGGGAACAGCTGTCGAACTACATATACATTGCGTGAGTAGCGTCAAGGCGCTTCGAGCGTCTATATGGCTTTTTTATGCTGGTATAAGTAGCGGCACAAGATTTTAGTGCTGACTGTTTCGTGGGGGTGATACTGCCAATAGCTACGCATGGGGTAAGGACGTGGCACCAATGAGGAAGACGGAATGCGACTGGAGCCAATCGGCGCGGCCGATTCCGGATGAGATGAGTTGCTGGGCGCCGATTGGAAAATTGTTTAGGCAACAAAATAATTGGATGAGCTACAAAATAACCATTTGGGCAGCAATATATAATATGTAACCGGAAATGTATAAAATCTAGGAAAAGGAGCAAGGATCAATTCCCAGGAAATGCATTATGATAGATATTACTCTTTATGTTCGTCTGTTTGTACGGTTTGTTCTGTCTGTTATATAATCTCCAAAATGGCTGGGCGGTTTCAATTAAATTTTGCATGGTGATACCATTTATCCCTGGTCAACATCTTAGATTCTTTTTATTCCGTAAAATTAAAGGGTTCCCGTGCGATAGTTAAAAAACCAGTAACCGCGGACGAAGTCGCGGGGAACAGCTAGTGTACTATAAACGGTACTGGTTGAAGCTGTAAAAAATGCTTTCTGTCGAACTACATAACTACATATACATTGCTCTATATACATTGCGTGAGTAGCGTCAAGGCGCTTCGAGCGTCTATATGGCTTTTTTATGCTGGTACAAGTAGCGGCACAAGATTTTAGTGCTGACCGTTTCGTGGAGCTGGAGGTGATAGCTGCCAATAGCTGCGCATGGGGTAAGGACGTGGCACCAATGAGGAAGACGGAATGCGACTGGAGCCTATCGGCGCGGCCGATTCCGGATGAGATGAGTTGCCGATTGGCCGCTACATGTAACCGCTTAGGAACTGTGGTAAACTCTTTGCTACTCGCGCTTAGTCTCGGGGTCGTTGAAAAAAATAACAATTTGAATTTAAAATGAAATATTCGATTGTCTGTGGAAGACAATAGAAGAAGAGGAAAAAACAGTGTATGTCGGCCCGTGGTTCGTGAAAGTGCGCGTCGTCGTCGCGCTCATGTTGTAACGCGGAGTCCTGAAAATAAAGTGAACTTCAAGCAGTACATGTGTTTCCCTGCGCCTGTTCGATCCCGATAGTACCATAAAGCGGACCACATTCGGTAGTTTCCACTTTCGCAAGGTGGAAAGTCGTTTATAAAGTCGGCTGTGGCAGTCATTATTCTATATAATAAATAAAAATACACGTGTAATTAATCTCTTTACTGAAGTAATGTAGGTACCTATTTAAATCGCCGGCAGTAGGTTTTCCTTCCTCATTCACCGAGTAGATGAAATTTGGTTTATTTACTGTTTTTATATTACTTAAGATAATTATTTGGGGCGTAGGAATATAACGGAATGCGTATTTATATAAGTTTGTATCTTTGTTCATAAGAGCGGTAGTCGAGTTGGGATGGACGGGGCACTACTTGTTCAAGGACGCGGGACTCGCAGGTTCGATCCCACTACCTCCACCACAGAGTAAACAGAACTGGAGTAGCCATTAGTCAATAACTTCATTATTTCATGTTTTAGAATTCTACGATTATTCTACGATGAAATAATGAAGTAAATAACTTCATTATTTCATGTTTTAGAATTCTACGATTTCAAATTTCGAGCGCTAGTTTCGTGGGGAGTGCGGCTGTGACGTTGTCAAAACGCACACCCCACGTGACTATTTTAAGCGACTATTTTAATTTAAATTTGTGTGTCGAATTATGCTTGTGTGCATTTGTAAAAACGGTAAAAGTTATTGTTTATGTGTGCTGGCTTTGAGTGTAGTGGTAACCTCACCCCCCGCAAGAAATGGCAGAAAAAAATGTTTGAGGAATTGACTAATGGCTACTCCAGTTCTGTTCACTCTGTGGTGGAGGTAGTGGGATCGAACCTGCGAGTCCCGCGTCCTTGAACAAGTAGTGCCCCGTCCATCCCAACTAGACTACCGCTCTTATGAACAAAGATACAAACTTATATAAATACGCATTCCGTTATATTCCTACGCCCCAAATAATTATCTTGAGTAATATAAAAACAGTATCTTAAAAATTATAATTTCAAATAAAAGGTGACACCATCTTATAGCATACTCGATGTTTTCTATTTATTTTTACAACAAAAAACAGCACAGGCAGGCATTTTTGCGGGAGCTCTGTTCGCCGCAACGTTTACAATGTTATGGCTGTCAAAATGGCGGCTCAACTAGTTTTATTAAACGTGCAAGCATCCGATGCTTGTGCATTTGGCAGAGGGGATATGCTCCTGAGCATTCCCAAGAACAAAAGAAGGGAGACGTAAAATAAACCTAATTGCAATGATTCAAAACACTGTTTTAAACGTGATTAAACAATGCTCTACTCTCCGAATCGGTCTGTGGAAATAAAGTGCAGAATATGACCGTTTATAACTACAAATTGGGTAAGCCAAAATCCCTCAATATGGTCACCAGGTCACGAACCATAATTTTTACTGGGTGTTGTCACGGTTGGTGTAACAAATTGTAATTTATCCAAATGGTGTTTCATTAAGTATTTTTTTACATAATTATGACGGGTACGCTCTTGGCCTTCATCTCACCTGATGGTAAGTGACGATAAGGCCGAAGGTGGAAGCGAGCTTCACCTGTATTCCTCGCCAACTGGCTATCTTACCTTTGATTGCCGGAACACAATAATGTTATTAAGGCGACAGATTTAGGTAAGCCCGTGATAGCTTAGCTTAGCTTTAACCAGGAGGGCTTAGAAGCAACAAAACCGAGCAGAAAAATCGCTGCCCTGTGTGAAACCGAATTCCGGACACCCGATGTACACCCGGTGGTGTCAACCACTAGGCCAGAGAGGCGGTTAGATGATCAGATTCATACAAACATACATATAATCACGAGAATTATCCCCTTGGGCTAGTCAGAGACAAGGCAAAAGCACCGCGAAAGAAGTCCACTGCCATATTTTAAATGTCTATTAGGTATTTAGGGGTTCGTCCTCTGCTAAAAGAATGTACCAACTGCTTTTCTTGCTTAGCATGTCGTCAAAGGCGACAAGGGCGTATTGGGTACTGGGTCTGTGATCGTGTAGGCGATGAGCTAGCCACTTGTTACTACTCCTTCACGATTTTTCATCTGAACAAACCCAATTTTCGTATGGCTAAATGTGGTTTTAAGGAACACAGTGTTCCTTGGACTCTGCTTACCACTTCGAGGATTACAAGCGTGGTTGTATGTATGTATTAGGTATTCTAATGTAGGACAGCAATATTTAGGATAATCAACATAGTGTCGTTAAGCAATGTTATTATGTCAGATGTCACCTTATTTACAAAAATTATCACATATAAATTTGAGTAGCATATAATTACTCTAATCAATACTGATATTATTATTTTCTAAATATATTTATCTTAAAGGTGACTGACTGACATAGTGATCTATCAACGCATAGCCCAAACCACTGGACGGATCGGGCTGAAATTTGGCATGCAGGTAGATGTTATGACGTAGGCTTCCGCTAACAAAAGAATTTGATTAATTATACCCCCAAAGGGATAAAATAGGGGATGAAAGTTTGTATGAAACTTTGTAAATTTTAAACCTATCGGACTGATACTTTGCATGCATAAAGCTACGAGTAGTAGCTTTGACGCAGGCATCATCTAAGAAAGGATTTTGATTAATTCCACCCCTAAGGGGATAAAAACCTAACTAATAACTTATTATAACTTTTTAATAACTTATTATATTTCTTGTTATTAAGTTATCATACATCCAAACCATCTTCTTTCAATTCACATATTTCCTCTCGATCCTAAGGTTGTGTGGTAGATATCGCTCTTAGCGATAAGGCCGCCCATTGTGCAAATGTCCATTATAAGATGACAGCAACCGGGACCAACGGCTTAACGTGCCTTCACAGATCACAAAGCTTTGATCACCCATCCACGGCCTGACCATGGCGAGCGTAGCTTTGTTTTCGATATATATATATACTCTTTATTGCAATTTAAAAACACATACATAAAAAAGGTTATTAACATATGTTTGCAAGGGCGGACATATCCCTAACAGAGATCTCTGCCTGTCAACCCATGAAAGTAAGTTGAGAAAATAGATTATAGGGGATACAAATGCATAAAGAAGACAATATTGAAAAAAAAAAAGCCAAAGCGTAAACCACTACGCCACCGAGCTCTTCCGATATCATATTTAAGTAGACATCACAATCATATACGGAGAAAATTAAAGAACATGTTTGTTTGTAAGGTGAAGGAAAAATTAAGGAAATTCAGAGGCTGTGTTGTATGTAGTTAGTCAATATAGAGGACTGTAGAGTATTCATAAAACCGCCTCTCATTTCTAGTGGTTGACACCACCGGGTGTTGAGCGGGAGGTCCAGGGTTCGATTCCCTGCAGGAGCAGGGGTTTTTCTACTCGGATTGGTTAGTGGTAGGGCTTCTAAGCCCGCCTGGCTAGCTTCCACCGTCTTACCTAAATCTGTCGCCATAATAACAATGTTATAGCATTGTTGTGTTCCGGCAATCAGAGGTAAGATAGCCAGTTCCTCAGTTGTTGAGGATTACAGGTGAGGCTCGCTTCCACCTTCGGCCTTATCGTCACTTACCATCAGGTGAGATGAAGGGTAAGAGCTTGCCTGTAATACGTAAATAAAATAAAGATATTTATTTACTATACTTAATTGAAGGTAGGACAACAGAAAACAGCACTCCTAAGGTACCATCACGCGTGTCCATTATTGTCACTCCTTTTGAAGGACCCCGTGCTCTTAATTTTTTTATGGTAAAAT
Organism: Parapoynx stratiotata; assembly: GCA_910589355.1. Lineage (NCBI taxonomy): Eukaryota > Metazoa > Arthropoda > Insecta > Lepidoptera > Crambidae > Parapoynx > Parapoynx stratiotata. The sequence goes on along the minus strand of OU342485.1, from coordinate 2,534,716 downwards.
TCTCCCTATAAATGGAGGGCAAAGGGAACTGAGCCATAACAGCCATGTCTTTCGTAATTATGTCTTCAGTAATTTACATTGAAATGCTAGTGAAATTCATTTCAATCCATCTAGGGAGTTTGCCGCCAAACGATCGATCGCAGACACTGTGGTGATGCTTATTTCAATGATCCCCCACATTGCTCGACGACAGACACTTACTACAAAAAACTACACTGATTTTAAGCAACAAGATCCACTCCGAAACAATATTACAATCACTGAAATAATAAGCACGTCCGCCATGGTTGAATAGCGCCAAAAACCCTCTTAAATAATTGCTTAGTTTGAAGTAAAAATTGAAGTTTAGAAGTTTACAACACGTTTCGATTCCATTTTAGTCAGCCAGTGACTTCGCGAAATGAGTTCAGCTGATAAAAACTCGTACCTAATAATTATTAATAATTGTGATTGAAATATCGACTAACGGCGGCTATCTTTAACTTCTGACTTCCACGAAGGTATCAACTGCCCAATTAAACTTACGAGAAAATGTCATAGAGTGGGGGATAATTCACGTAATAATGAACTACATCTATCCAAGACTACTCTGTAGGCAGAGGTGTTAAACACCCACAATTCGCTATGTTAAGTCCCCAAGTAAAAGGGAGTGAGCCTGCTGCTATGTACAGGGCACAATGTGAGGCAAGCGATATTCACAATCAACTGTAGGTACGTCAGTTTTAATTCAAACTCAATTATCTAAATATTGGGTCCTCACCTATGAAATTGGTGTTTTTTTTCTCTCTTAGTATTTTGTCTGTAACTATTAAGATTCAGAGTATTCCTAAAAAATAATTACCTCGTCTTAAAATAGACTATATTTTTGAGCCCTTTTGATTTGTTTTGATAATTTTTTGTAAGTTTAATTGTGTTAAAATTGGACACGGAGTCCACTCTTTTTAAGTGCCTCCCGAATACATCATTTTATTAACATTCACTTAAAAACGATAAATAATTTTTATGAAATGTGATATTACACATATTACTAAAGCTTGTCTAATGGATTATTTGCATTTATTTATTTTATTTTATTTGGAACACAAACAGTTATAAGAATTACACAGAAACCAGAAGTGTCCACATAAAAATTACTTCATAGATACGGTTCAAGCTAACTACTACATCATAATAAAGAAAGGAAAACCACTCAAAACTACAAAAAAAAAGTACCTACAACAGAACATAAAATAATCATGAACGTATAACAAACATACATTTTACTAATAAATAAATAACAAACATAAAAATATGAAATCTATGGTTGTTTTGAAACACCGTGAATGATGTTTCTGAACTTCTGCAAACTTATGCAAAAAATATCAACATCGTTATAAAATTCATTGTAAGCATGGCATGCGCGGATTAGAAACATATTTCTAGCATATTTTGTACTTATGGTTGGTACATGAAGAACAATGCATTCACTTAAAAACGATAAATAATTTTTATGAAGTGTGATATTACACATATTACTAAAGCTTGTCTAATGATAGATGCCAGATATTATTATCTATGGATTTGTCGTTGTGAAGAAAACTGAAAAAATTTTGGTATGGAAAATGCAGAATTCCCCAAAATCTCCATACAAAACACCAATTTCATAGGACCCAATACATAGCGTATGAAAATAAAACCCGTGTGAGGTTCAAAATGTCAAATTTTTACCAAAGGCATCGTGTCATCAATTCTTGGTCATCTCAAGGAAATGTCACAGTGTTATACAATTTCGAAATATCTTTGTATAATTGTGTATACCGGTTTCAACGTCATATTCCTTGTTAATCTAGAATCAAAGTCAGTACTCCGCGAACCGCTGTCGTGACCTTACATTTAGGAGCCAAATATGGCAATTTAATTATTAACTTACGATAAAACGAAAATAAAGATTACCAAGTATTTTAGTGTAAAAGTGCCTTGGGATATTATAAATGTGAGTATTTTTCATTTTCAATTGTTTTTTGTAATGGAGTTCTTTTGACGTTTGACATTTTGAGATTGGAAACCGAAACATACTTTTTTGTGAGTACCTAATTTGGTTTCACTTTTTTTTGTCAGCCAGTGTCAAGGTAATTGCAGTCCAAATTATGCAATTAAAATTATAAGGACATGATTATTATGTTGATTCAGATCCTAGAGCAATTATAAGTTTTTTTTTGCTTCTCGTTGAAGGTCATTGTAATTTAGCTTGTAGATTAGGCAAAATGTTAATGTTGTGGTAATAAAATTGATGTCATGTTGTTTAGTAATTTAAATAATTCAAATTTAACGTTTTTTTATTATGCTAAATTGGAATTAAAGTTTTTTAGACTTAATAATCCGGTTTGTAGGGTAACTTATAAAACGAAATTATAGGGTATACGTGACATTATTACTATTACTAATTCTCCACCACCCGATTCTTTTTACATCTTAATTAATTATTGTTTGAATTAAATAATAAAAATAAAGATATAACTATAGCACTCAGGGATCAATATGATGTCTTTTACCTTCAGATTACACATTTTTAAAACCGTGAAATGAATTTCGAAGTCGAAATGGTATACGGAAAACTTAAGGAAAGGGCGTTCTTTTTAAATGATATTTTTATTTAACCTAAAGTTACTAGTTATCCACTTGTTACTACTCTTTCACGATTTTTCATCTGACCAAACCCAATTTTTGTATGGCTAAGTGTGGCCTTAAGGAACACAGTGCTCCTTGGACTCTGCGTACCCCTTCGGGTTTACAGGCGTGATTGTATTTATGTGTGTATAGTTACTCAACCTTAGCTCAGTAAATATTCGAAATGATAGCCATTAATTTTTTCAACACACAGCCGGATTCGTCTTCTCAGAGATTTTACTCACTGCTTTACTTTGTTTGAAACCTGTTATTATCTTATCGCCTCTTCTACCCTCATTACTATTGAACTTCAATCTTACCGATTTTCTTTACACATACCTGCCTAAGTAGCATGAACAGTGCGATATCATATTTATCACGTTTGTCTCACGCCCAATTGTCGAATCCCATAGTGCTTTGACACTTGAACGTGATAAAAATCCGATATATATCTTATTAAGGTGTTCATGCTATGAGGACTGCATTAATGATCATTACAAATTCTCCAACTAGGCAATAACAACATCGAGAGTCAAGGGAACAGTAGAATTCAGGCTGGGCAGCATTTGGTAAGCTTCGTAAGGTCTTCTCGTCGCCCAACCCTCAATGTCTCAAGTCGAAAGTCTTCGACCAGTTCGAGTAGTCATGATTTACGGTGCTGACACGTGGACACTCACGGCTTTGTCCAGTTTAAGGTCGCTAAGCGAGCTATTTTTTTTGATTTACATGTAAACAATAAATTAAGAAGCACTGTAGTATCTAAAGTCTCCACTGCTAACTTATACAAAAACAATAGTTGATAAAGAGAACAGTGCGATCAGAACAATCAATGTGCAAAATCAAATTTCATGATTTAATATAAAGTTAGTACAGTGGCACCATCAAACAAAATTTTGAATTTTACATTTTTCTGGCTTTAGATTTTTTTTAACATTCTTTGTAGGCCACAAAGAAGAACTAAAGAGGTTAAAAAAGATGTGAAATTTTCATAAAACAATTATGTCGATGTGGTTGAATGAATTTTTTTTTAATGATTATATAGCAAGCACGATTTGTGCAACCGCCAAAGCAAAAGGTAGGGAAATATAATAATTATGAAAAAGAAATAAAAATCTGAAAACACGTCCGCCACATTTGCCGTTGGCTCCGTAATTTTAAGCATAACGTTTATTGTCATAATATGAAGATCCATAATATTGAAAGGCATAATCATCAAAACGCATAAAATTGCGACGCATAATTTTGAGTCCTAATATTGTATTGGCTAAAATTGTTTGTCATAAGTATTAAAAGGCATAAATTTGAAACGCACAACTAATGAAAAGCATAATGATCACAACGCATAATATTTTTCTCTGCCCCAAATTGTAAACTAAATATATTTCGATGACACAAATATAGTTTTTAAGGGTCATAAAAAAAATAACCTTAACCTAATATTTATCAGAACACATTTCCTTGGGATTGGTTCTTTTGAATCTGGGTGATTATTCGATTCATTTTAGGACTACCTAATGTTGTGCTAAATGAAATTAGGAATTTCTATAGTTATGCTTTATAATAATATGCCTTTAGAGAGTTATGCCACTTAAATGTTATGATTAAGAAGGAATATGTGACATGATTGTTATGCTATTTGATGATTATGCCATTCGATGTATGACAAACGATATTATGACAATCGACGTTATGCGAAAACATGCGCTCCCTTGCCGTTTCCCGCGCTTTTTAATGAATTATTGTATTCATTAACGACTCATAAAATATAGGTATTAAAGAGCTATGCTCGGAGTATCTCTGAAGGACCGTAATAGGAATGATGTGATCTGACAGAGAACTATCACCGACATAGCCTACCGTATTAACAAAGTGAAGTGGAGAGTTTTTGGCGGCATTCAACTATGGCGGACGTGATTTTTATTTCGATGATTGTGACGATAAAAAACTCATCACTTTTCACACCACTTGACGTTTATTTCGATAATCCTCCATATTGCACATCATCACAGACACTTATTACACAAAAGTACACTGATTTTACGTAACAATATCCACTCCGAAACAATATTATAATTATCGAAATAAAAATCAAGTCCGCCATAGTAGAATGGCGCCAAAACCCCCCCATTTTTTTATTTAATAGACAAAATGACTTGACAGTTTGAAATGTCATTTAACGCCAGTAATCCATACTTATATTATAAATGCGAAAGTAACTCTGTCTGTCTGTCTCGCTTTCACGACAAAACTACTGAACCAATTTAACCGTGGTACACAGATAGTCTAGAGCCTGAGAAAGGACAAGCTACCTTTTATCCCGATATTCCCATGGGAACGGGTGCCATGCGGGTAAATGTAAAAAAAATTAAATAACGTCTCCCAGAAAAACGAAGGACAAATTGACGCCACTATGAACTTTGCTTCTAATAATAGAGTAAGAGCAAATTATTTTCCAATTGGAAAAAATCTTTCAGTGTTGAATAGCCTATTTATTGAGGAAGGCTATACGCTACATGCCATCACACTATCTCAAAGTAACTATTCTACGAGGACGAAGCCGCGGGCAAAAGCTAGTTTTATAATATTAAAGGTTATTTAAGCTATTATTAATAAATCAGAATCAAAATCGAATCGAAAATCTAAAATCAAATGGGTATAATATCATTTAGCCTGAGATATTTCAAATTATGTAGGTAGCGTTGCATGTCGTTTTCAACCGTCAAATCAGTTGACATTAATAGAAAACATATAAAGAATGGTCTTCCTCGTCTCATATCGACTCCCGGTTCATAAATAATTCTTGGTCGTTTTTCTTTCACGAAATGATTTTGTTTGTGACAACTTCGAATATCTTGTAATCGGTTCTAGTGATAAGTTACTTTAGGAGATCAGTGACCCGTTTTGACTTTTATCTTTCTGAGTTTACTCTACTGCGTTACCTAAAAACAAACTATAAGATTAATTATCATTATTATTTATGTTTTCATTATCAATTCGTTTCATTTCTCATTACAAACTAGATATCGCTAGTTCAATACCATTGAGTATTTAAGAGTTTAAGGCGAAGGGATAGGCAAATATTCATAATGGGGTGTTTTTGGTACAGTAGTCTGGCAAAAATACAGCACAAGAGATGATCAGATTAATTGATGTTATGACATATATCATAAACTTATTCGTGACGGTCCAAAATACTAGTAATTATTTATAGCAACATATGGAGAGCATTCAAAATTTTTCAATATATCATAATCTATCGAAATTTCTTTTACACTTTTTTCTTTTAACGACGTTTCTGTTTATTATCAAACTCAGTTTACATATCCGTTACATTAATACCTAGTCTCCGACGGTGAGTTTTTTTTAGAAAAGAGCACAAATTTATTAATTGCAACGTTTTTTCCTGGAGCGCCTACTAAAATATTATAGTTGCATAATTGTACATTTGCTGGCAAAATTTCGTAGGCGCTTTTGCAAAGAAATGACATCGTTGCTAAGCAACGGTTAATTAATAAACTTTCAATATCTTATTTGGCGAGAGCAAAATATTGATAATACTCTAGAGTAAGTATCACCCTCTTTAATTACCTTGCCTATCCCCGTCATAATGTAGATAATTGTACCTACAGATTTGTGTGCAACAACAATCGAGCTACCAAAAATTTCTTCTCAGTACTAAAATGCACAGAGTAGTGGCCGATACAGAGTACGCAGGAATGTCTGTTTTTTTAATAGAAATGGGTTTTCCTAATGTTTTCTTTAGACGTGAAAATGTCACATAATTTAGTTTTTAAAATAAACAAAGAATGATGATACATTTTTACCACGTTTTTCTTAGCTTGCTTTCTTGTCCGTGGAGATCAAATCTGGCGATCGATTTTCGACCACTTCCCGACATCCGATTGAGTTGAAATTTTACATTCGGGCTTGCTTCCGGTGACAATACAATATTAAATAAAATATTTAAAAAGATACAAAAGGGTTAAATAAATCCTTTATATAAAAAAAAAAACACTTTTTACTAATGGCCAAAAAAGGGGAAAATAAATATATTGGTTAAAAGAATTTTCGAAACTTTTCTTAATATGATGAATAATTATATCAATAGGCAAATGACTGAAAATGCGCACCACGATTAAATTTTGTAACGTGGTTTTGTTAAGTTATTTTCAAAAAGTATTTTTATGATGACGTCACACGATGTTTCACGCTCGGAAGCGGAACTAAGACTTTTAGATAACTCTAAAATCAGAAATACTGATTCGTTTTGAATGAAACAAATACTAGTATAGGCTTCAAAACTAGTATTCATACAACCTATACTGTAAAATAATTGAATCATAACATTTTCTATTATTAAATTATGAAAATTAAACTTGAGATGCCATATTATTTACGATTTTTATCAGAAAATATTGTTTTTATTGACAAAAAATAAAATCAATTTCGGACAAATCATAATATTATGTTCATTTTTTCAGTTCTGATCCTACTTGCACAAACAATTACAGTAATGATGATACAAAAAAAAATACACTAAAATTCTTTAAAAAGAAAACACATTTCAGAGACAGATCAGCAAGATACAGTATCTAAAAGACAAAAAAGAATCGCGTGAAATTGTACATGTTCTTCTGGTTCTGGCTGTACGACTGTAATTTTTGTACAGATAAGAGCACATCAGACTACCACAAAATAATTTATGTATAGATAATGAACTCAATTCTTACACAAAACATAGAGTTGGAAATCAATTGAGAAAACTTGATTTGATTTTGGATCCCATTACTATCAGGTTATTTCGTTTACGAACTATCAATCGTACATTTCAATTTATTTCAAATCTTTAGTTTTCTCTGTCGATGAAATTACTCTGTGATAAACACTAGCCGTCATCTATGCAATACGGTGCAATGTGCTTTGCGACTGTTTGCGACGCACCTCAAGTTTTCAATAGATGTCGCTGTCGCTCAATTTCGATTACGCCAAACGCTCAAAGTCATTTGCCTTACCTTTCGCCTTAATATGTAGCACAGTGACGTGTGGGTGGAAACATCAACATAAAAACTGATTCGGTTTGTCACTTATTGTATAATCCATACTCCATACTAATATTAGGTCCTTACCTATGAAATTGGTGTTTTGTATGGAGATTTAGGGATGTCTGCATTTTACATACTAACATTTTATCAGTTTTCTTCACAACGACAAATCCAGAGATAATAATATTTTGCATGTATGATAAGACAAGCTTTAGTAATATGTGTAATATCACACTTCATAAAAATTATTTATCGTTTTTAAGTGAATGCAAATAAAATGATGTATTCGGGAGGCAGTTAAAAATAATTGTCTTTGGGTCTAATTTTAACACAATTAAACTTACAAAAAATTATCAAATTAAATAATACGAGCTCAAATATATGGTCTATTTTTAGAAGAGGCAATTATTTGATAGGAATGTTTTGAAACTTAATAGTTACGGACAAATTGCTAAGACAGAATAAAAACACCAATTTCATAGGTAAGGACCCAATATTATAAATGCGAAAAGCACTCTATCAGTCTTGCTTTCACGTAAAAACTACTACCGATTCAATTGAAATATGGTACACAGATAGTCTAAAGCCTGAAAAAGGACATAGGTCTACTTTTTATCCCGATATTCCCATGGGAACGGGTGTCGGGAAGCTACTAGTGACGTATATTTTTACAATTTCTTGTTATCGATGCTAAAGCAAGAATTGTCTTAGCATCCATAAGATTAGTGAAAGCAGAATCACGAGGCAAGTATATAAGGGGTATCCCTTATATACTTGCCTCGTATTTGTATTGTATGCGATACTTATGATTTTATGGCAATTGAAAGCTCAATTTGTATATATCTCCTATAATCTATTTTCTCAACTTACTTTCATGGGTTGACTTTCATATTGGATCTCCTATAATCTATTTTCTCAACTTACTTTCATGGGTTGACAGGCAGAGATCTCTATTAGGGATATGTCCGCCCTTGCAAGCATATGTTAACAACCTGTTATATGTATTTTTTTTTGAATTGCAATAAAGAGTATACCATATCTCAAGATGGCACGGCAAGTAGTGAAGATAGTTATTCGTCAGTAGATACTACTTTTTAATTATACTTTAGACTATATGTATATGTTTGTAAAGGAAAATGTGATAAACTGCAGAATATTACTTAAAATAAGTAACTATATTTTTCTTTTTTTAACTTCAATGACGTTGTCGTTTATCACATTTTTTAAATGATGCTAATGTAAAGCGAGGGTAGAAACTTGCTGAGATAGCCCGTTCTTCTCAGAACAAGGCCTCCTGTTAGTTTTTGTGAACGGATGTCGTTGTTGTTCTCTTTCACGGAATATTGTAAAATGTTTATGAAATTCATCAGCATGCGCTAGTGGCCAAGACGCATCTAAACTGAATAAATGCTTTTGAATTTCGAATTTTGTTATGTACTTTACACACTATAGCTACGGTCGGTGAAGTTCTTTAATAAGACTTTATTGTGAATACGTATCGCTTGCTTCAGACTGCCCGGTGCATGGCACCAGGCCCTCTCTCTGTTACAGTTTTAGCTACCTCGTTATGTAGAAACAGACAAACTAGCATTATAAATGTTAGAGAAGTAATCACGAACTTTTGATTTAAAACTAAACTTAGAAGTAGCAGTTCTAATATAACTGGGTAGGGAATTCCAAAGCTCCATCGCTTCAGACAGATATAAAATGAGAGAAGAATGTTGTATGTTGAGAAGGCACAGAAAGAGTAAGTAATGTATTGTTTAATTACACACGAACGGGATCGATTAGATTCATTTACCTATTTCATTTTGACATCATTACATGATAAATAATTTTAAAATGCAATATGAAAGAAAATGATCGTCAAATGTGTACAATTATAAAATAATTATTCTTACATAAGGAAAAATAATTTGAACTATGCATATAATAAAATAAAATCTATACATTCATATAAAATTGAAGAGGTCGAATGTCTGTATGTACATAGAAAAAATTGCTTAAAACCGTGTAAGGGGGAATAAAAAAAAGGGATGGTACTGAAAACATTATTTTTTTTTTTTTGTTCCTCTGTCTGTTTGTACGGGCTAATCTCCGAAATGGCTGGACCGAATTCAATGAAATTTTGCCTGGTGATACCTTATATCCCTGGTCAATATCTTAGATACTTTTTATTCCGGAAAATTATAGGGTTCCCGTGGGTTCTAAAAAACCAGTAAACGGCGGGCAACCGCTAGTTTATAATAATTTATGTAATGTTAAACATAGGTATATTAGAATTCATCGAATTGTCACACTTAATAAAATTAAATTTAGAAATAGAATTAAAATTTGAAAAGGCCCTGTATATATAAAATATGTTAGTTGTATTGCAAAACACTGTTTGTTTTTATAATGTAGCAACCTATAATAGTATCTTATAAGGAAAATACTTCAAGGAATTGTAAAGTTGTATGCTCAGTTATTACCCAACGAACAGGGCCGTCTATAACCTATTGGAGGCCCAGTCTACTCTTAAACGTAATCTCAATTAAAACTCAATAATAACACAATCCAATATCTCAAAATACTGAGACGAGAGCTGCGGTATGAGATTATCGATTTTAGCAAAACTCAATGTCATTTAAGTCCCTCAATATCCGCACAATGTTAATCCATTTATGGCGCTAGTGTCGCCATTGAAGGGTAAGAAACATCACAATCTCAATGCCGATCGATCGTGATTGTAATAATAATAGTAATTTATTTTTTTGTAAGACAAAGGTTTTTTAGTTATTGTGTCCAGCTGTGTTCTGTTCAAGAGTAGGCTAGCTGGGCATATTAGGGTAAAGCCCCCCCCCCCCCCCCCCCCCTATGACTTTGACAGAACACTATTTTGTTAGAATACACAAAGAAAGTAGATAAACAAGGTTAAACATCTATTTTTATTAACAATCACAAGAAACGAATAGATAAATGTAATATAGTCCACGAAAGTAACTCTTAGAATTTCTTCGAATTGAATACCTAAGTGCGTTTTTTGGAATTAAGTATTGGTTTTCGTTTGGTGATCGGACAGGAACTATACTCTATCCATTTTGATCTGAGACAAAAGGTAAACAAAGAATTTGTGGTTCTCAAACATTTTATCCAAGTCTGGGACAAAATTATATAGGCTCTAATTTTTTTTTATAAAATACAAAGGGAGTAGCCGTACTTAATATACCAATATCGACATTGAATATAAACATTACTTATATGTGTATTGAAGTAATGTTTGTCATTAACTTCATGTTTGTTATGATTGTTCATCTTCTTTTGGAAGTATTCTATACTCATGATAAAAGTTTGAGAATACTATTCGTTTTTGGTATTTTTTAGTAGCAATGATTAATTTAGTAATCTAAAATTACGTTAAAAATATAACATTGAAGTAAAAATACTAAAAATTATTGAAGGTGACAAGCAATTACTTAATTTACATAATTTAAAAAGTTTGTAATAATAAAATATTAAATAATCATATGTTTTTGATAAAATGAATATTTCGACAATGAGTAACGATATCTTAAAGAACCCTTTTTATGGTTTGTTTACATTTTGTCTCAGATCAAAATGGATAGACTATAGGGACTTTGTATTTGAGGGGGGCTCTATTGATCGCGGGGCCCTGGGCACATGCCCAAAGTGCCTACTGGGGAAAAGGGGTCCGACGACAGAACTACAAAGTAAAAGATTGTAAGTAGTTAAGTAGTGTTGAAAAGTAGTAAATGTATTTAAAATAAAACGTATTTCAAATGCGTCTTATATAATTATAGGGATGTCGAGTGATAATTAGGTTTTCAATCTAATATTATTATTTTATTCTTTTTAAACGGAAAATATTAATCAAACTATATAAAACGCGATGCAACTCCGTGCAGCGCCATCTATTGATTGGTATTATGAACCCCATACAAAACCAACGAGTTATTAAAACGACCTGAAAGTGTACTTAGAAAATTGAAAGTCGTTGCAAGTTGCATTAAGTTGAAAGTCGTTGCAAGTTGCATTAAGTTGAAAGTCTTTGCAAGTTGCATTAAGTTGAAAGTCGTTGCAAGTTGCATTAAGTTGAAAGTCGTTGCAAGTTGCATTAAGTTGAAAGTCGTTGCAAGTTGCATTGTCACCGGACTCTTCCCAAAGGTTCAGCCCGATAGCTAGCCCGGAAGTGCCACAAAATTGAGTTTCAAAAATAATAATTACAATAAATATCTTCAAACATTCACACCTATCAACTAGCCCCATTTTAAGCGATTAATGCTGCTTGCGTTACGGACACTAGATGACGGATAAATATATTTAATACGTAAACACATATAAGTATCTTAAATATATATAAATAAAAATAAAAAGACAATAAAGTGAGTTAATAAAATCGTGGTTACGTAAAAAAAGGGAGGAGCTCGGTGGCGTAGTGGTTAGTACGCTTTAGTTTTCGATTGAAAACAAAACTACCTTCGCCATGGTCAGGCCGAGGATGGGTCCAAAACTTTGTGATCTCGAACTCCTCCGTGCTTCGGAAGGCACGTTTAGCCGTTGGCCCCGGTCGCTATTGCGACCGTTTCTACCCACCAACCCGCATTGGGCCAGCGTGCTGGTGTTACGGCCCATACTCCTCATGTGTTTCTCCATGAGAAAGGCGTGTGCAGGAGGTGATCTGTGGTCTGTGCCCAGCAGTGAGACGTGTATAGGCTGAGGGTAAAAAAAAACGTGGTCAAAGTGCAGAGTAATGCCGTTCTCCCAACTCTGCTATCGCCTGCCGTAGCACTGTAGGTACTTTAGCTACTTACTATGATTTCATAAAACTCAAGCGGTCGGGAGGGCCTATAGCCAATTAGCCATACAAACAGTCGTCCACTGTCCGCGCATCCTTCCACACGTAGGCGTCTTAGTACGCAACAGTATTAATATGATCAGTGCATGTTTTTTGAATAACATAGCGTTGTGTTATTTAAAAATTGATAAACATACAAGTAAATACAATATGAACTTGACTTGAGGGACTATTCGTAACACTCAACTACTGGACAAAAAAAAATACAAATATACCTACATTTATTATATAATTTCTCATGTAAGTGACTGCCATGTTTTTAATGAGAAATAAACGTTCTTTAAACCTAAAATTGTTCATTTTCTCTGAAAAATCCAAAACCAAAAAGCTACTCCATAGGAGATTTAACACAACTCATATCATCATGCTTTTTCCCCCAAAGGGGTAGTAGTGTGAACAAGCTGACTCTGGTAAGAATGAATTTTGAGAACGAAACAAATAAAAAGAGACAGACAGTAAATTTAAAAACGGAAACCAAGAGAAGATGGCCAGAGAAGAGCGCTGTCAAGGACAGACCTCTTTATATTACTTTAATATTTGTCTATGTACTTTTTACTTCTCTTTACGTCTGTCTTTCTTCGTTTTCTTTTCTGTTCCTTCAGTTCCTATTGTATTTTTTATTATTTTATTTATTATACGTTTCTCTCCCAAATCCGCCTTTTCCTTCGGCTGTCCACGACAAGCGCAATGACAGCAACGAGTCGCTAATAAAGATACAGCACCTCGTTACAATAGGAGGTGATAACACCCACATTTCGCCAGATATGTCAGGTCCCCATGTAACAGGTGGCGAGCCTGTTGCCATGCACCGAGTACAATGTGAATTCAAGCGATATTCACAATGTTACACACAAACATAAGTTTTATTCAAACTCAGTGGTACAGGCGGTGGGATCGCGCGATTGGAGATTTGCCGAGATAGATTAGGTTTTGTCCAGTAACCTACAATAGTCTGGCTCGTGACGAAAATTTCATATTCATATTCATTTATTTCACATAATTTCATACATTATTCATTCATATAGAACACATAAGTTGCAAAAAATATTATTAGGCAGATGTTAAGCTAAGTAAGAAATTACCTTTTCAAGGCATTTGTGATATTAGTGATTATTAGATAGGTACATAATATTAAATTCACTCATTATAATTATACAATATACAATTAAGTTTTTATACAAATTTTACGTCAATTATAATATTACCTCGATTACAATACATCATGTCAAAAGAAAAAGAACAATTTGATCACAAAAATTATAATACAATCTATTTTATTTAAAATTTATCGTCAAAATACTGTTGAATATTGTAGTAGCATTTATCAATCAATTCCCTTTTTAATTTTGTCTCGAAAACTTTACCTTGGAGGGTTTTTATAGTGTTTGATAGGTGATTATACGTTTTGATTGCCATAAAGTATACTCCGCTCCTCCATATCCGCTCCTACATATGTAAATGAGAAATAGGTAAAACCATGTTATTCATCCGACGCGAAGCATATCGTCCTGGTTTATCATTAACTTTTTCGAAATACTGTCTGTTTTTCGCTGGCTTGCCCTTATTAAGTGGGACCACAAAACATATTTTTCTCAGACTGCAGAAGTTCTATTTCGTCCTCAGGCTATACGTGGGATTAGGAGTATCGGCCGTAATACCACCACTCTCCCAATGCGTGTTCGTGGGTAGAAACAGCAACCGGGACCAACGGCTTCGCGTGCCTTCCGAAGCACGGAGGAGTTTGAGATCGTCGTCGTTGGTTTTTAATAGAGACGCGCCGAATAGTAGTTTCGCTGAATAACCGAATCTTCTTTTTCCTGCCCTGTTCCCAATTCTATTTGGGGTCGGCGCAACATGTCTTCCTCTTCCACTCTCCTCTATTACTCGTCAAGCCAACACTCACGCCCATCCTCATCAAATCATCATTCACACAATCCATCCATCTTTTCTTTGGTCTTCCTCTCCCCACACGTTCATCCACTTTCAAGTCCATAACTTTCCTGGTGACATGATCATTCTCCCTTCTCATTACATGTCCATACCAAGAATGTCGTGTTTCTCTCAGTTTATCAGCAATCGCTGAATAACCGAATACCGAATATTATTCGGTTTAACCTTTACCGAACCGGATATTCGGCCGATTTATTCGGTTTACAATTACTTTGCTCAGCCACGGAAACAACTTAGACAATATGTACGTTTCGAGTCACTACTACTACACTACACACTACAGGCGATGTCAATATAAAAGTTGACTATATCACAAGAAGTTATGTCTTTTTGTTCGATACCCGGTCATCTAGCTAAGAAAATACAACTGAATATATTCGGCACAAAATCCGAATAAAAACCGGAAATACAAATAGTGGAAATGATGCCGAATACGCCTAATACCGAATACAAAACGAATATTCGGCGCATCTCTAGTTTTTAAGTAGAAAGGCTCTGCGGAGAGTCCCATAACCCGACGTCCCCCAGACGTCCAACGCTTAAATCGAGGCATTTGTTTTAGAGTGTGTAGGCGTTCACTGTGTAGGTTAGCTATTTGTGATCGAAGCACATCGACTCTTGCGGCTCAGCCACAACTTCCAACGGCGGGTGGAGCGGCAGGTGAATTTTCACTTTCATTTCGAACTCAAGATATTCGTTATCCGCGTCCACTCATATCGAACGAGCAATGAAAAAAATAATTGTTTAAATATCTAAAAATAAACACGCTTTTATCACGTACTAAAAATTACAAAAAGAAAGCGTGGAGCGTTTATGTAATCTTTACTCTTTTTGGACAAAACGATCCACGATTTCTTGTAATGTAATTTTTAGTGCTAAAAGCGTGTTTTTTAGTTTTTAAACTATTGTTTTTATTTTATAATTTTGTAGTCTTCTTATTATTCAAACGTAATACTACTTGGGACGGCCGCCATGTTGGATTTAAGTCACGTGACTTTTTTTTTCGTATTCCTGACAGCAAACCCTTTCATTTGATATCCATATCATTGGAGTGGATTTCAAACAGCCAGTCCGCCGTCTTGGGGAGGACGCCATATTGTATTTGTAATGACGTTTCTTAGCTAGTCATGAATTGTCATCAGAACTCAGAGCGTGTGCAAAATTTCATCCGAATCGAAAACCGGGAGGGTCAAATTAAGATTCCAAGATTTTCTTACATACATAGTTAGTTACAAGTGAAGTTAATACGAGTATAAGCGTACATACATACATTCATAACTCACGCCTATATCCCCGAAAGGGTGGGCAGAGGTGAACTAGCACCCACGTTTCGCCAACTATGTCAAGTCCTATGTAATAGGTGGCGAGCCTATTGCCATGTATCGGGCACAAAGTCGCAGTACATTGCTAGCCTTGGTGGTATAAGAGGAACGCTGCTGCACATTCCTAATCACTGATTAAGCGTCATATACTCGTAAGCGTGTTAAAAAGAATCCGCTCAAACTCGTGTCCGGGCCTATAGGCAACGAATTGGGTATGATTGGTACTATTCTATTTGTTAATTATTTCATATTGTTTCCAGAATGCTGCTGGTTCTGGCACTGTGCGTGGCAGGCGCGCTTGCGCAGGACTCGTCCACCATCGATCCGGTGCTCCTGGCGACGCTGTTCGGGACCCCCCCGCCGCCCACGCCGGTCGTCACCTCCAGGATTGATGCGGTATGTAATTTTCCCGTTGAAGGGAATGAGGAACTTTCCCCAGGAATTTGGAACAGGACATCACTATTCGAAAGCTGACGACCCCACCTGTATGTGTGGTGAGAACAATGAAAGCTATGGAACTCATGATGTGAATGCAATAAGCTGGCAGTGACTTCAGCTGTAGAATGTTGCGGCGAAGCGTGGAACACATTAAAATGAATGCAAGGGACTAGGAGCGATAGGTATGGACGTATGGCTGGTTCTAAACCGAAAGAGGGCATTGTAACGGCCAATTGACGACCTGCGATCGAGCTCGAGTGGTTCTTTGAATTCCCGCAATGTGAAGAATACGGAATTAGTTCTTCAATATTATTTTAGATCTAGAACAGGCCAATTCAAATAAAAAGTTGCTGAATAAAGCACGTGTTCAGACTAATTGTTATTAATGGAGTTCTCACCCATGCTAAGTTGTCCCAGATATAGAAGGAAGAGACAATATTAGGTACATGGCTTTATTGATGCTTTTCTAATCCTCTGTTAAAAGAAAAAAAATTGTATTATCTGGCCAATTTTTAAATGTATTTTACAACTATAATTATTATTGTAAATAACTTTTTTTTTAATCTGTAATATAGATTTTTTAAGATTTCATTTTTGATTTAACATGATTCAATATTGCGCATTGATAAGAGAAAATCAAAATTACCATACCTAAACGATTATTTAATGTATTTGACAATTATTACATTTTTAATTAGATTATTCAGGTATATTTCTTGACTTTTATGTATTTTGAGTTTAATTTAGTTTATATTATTTTTTGGTTGATTATTCGCGTACAATGTGTGTTATTGTTTATTGAATAAATGATATGATATGATATTTGATCCTCAGGTTACAGTGAAGCCGACTGACAGTACGACCACGTTTACCGACAAGAATGGCGCTCCATGCAAATGTGTGCCTTATTACCTCTGCAGCAAGGACCTGGTTGCTGAGGGCGCCACCAACGCCTCGCTGACGGGGTATTTAGAGCTGGATATTAGGTGAGGTTTTAGAAGTTCTTGGGACGGCGAGGGCTTTAACGTCATTCCTTAATTTTTCAGAGGCATGGTACAGGGCTCGTTTTAAGAGACGCGGGGCGTCAGGTAACGCGGTTGCTGGCGCTTCCCGCGGCGCGGCGTGCGTTTATAGACAGGCGGCGCGTGAAGCGAAAAGAACATAAGGCGCGCCGCCTCACCATAAACGGTAAAAACGCCTGACGCGCCTGACGAGCCCTTAGAGATCTGAATAAAAGTATTGTCTATTACCATAGATCTCATTACAAGGTACTTTCCCTAAGCTGACTTGTAAGTTTGAGTTTTAAAAGTAATGAAAATAATGTGTCATTCACATAGTTTTTAGTACAGTTAAGGGCCCAAAATATACCAAGTTCGATAAGTATAAATAAGGGATTGCTGTAGAAAATCAATTTAAATTATGTTGTATTTTTTCACCTGCCAAAAACGCTATCTACCATGTTCGTGAAATTAGTTGAGTAAAGCTTCATGTAAACAATTACAACGCATGGTAAAAATCCGTCAAACGTCAGTTGCAACCAATCAACCATAACTACTCATGCGTATTGGATTGTTTACAATAATCGTGACGCTACGGCACAGATCATAGACCATCAGGACCAAAGGCGTTTTTGACATTTAAATTACGTTTAAGCAAAAACGTAATTTATAATTTAAAAAGTATTGTGTTATATGTATATAGGCTACAGAAAAAAAAAATTATGGTGATGGCTATCAGTAATTATTAATTTGGGGCCGAATAAAACAAGGGTCAACTAGCCTATTGTCATACTGATTACTCCGTCGTTCTCAGGTTCGGAGAAGAAGACAACTGCCAGGAGTCTGTTGAGCGTTGCTGCACAGACCCGGTAGACGTCACTGAGGTGGTGGTGACCCCTCCGCCGCCCCCAGTGCTCAAGGGGTGCGGTTTCAGGAACAGGAAGGGGATCGACTTCTCCATTAAGGGAGGCACTGTAAGTACCTACCTATAGTACATCTCAATCCAAGTTGCCAAAAAGGTAACAAAACAAAGGTAATGTTTCATCTCTAAAATGTTTTGTGATGAAGGTTATTGAAATCAATTGAAACGGACCACAATTGTTACCGTTAATTATATTTACGTGCCAATGTCCATGTAAAAGGTGTGATTATTGAATAACAAATTCGGTAAGTCGGCTTTTTTGTTTACCTTTTTGGCAACTTGGATTGAGACGTACTATAGCTTGTGACATGGTGAACCCGGAGATAAATAAAAGGCGCAGGTCGTTATATATTGGTATAAGTATTTATAAATAAACTAAGGCTCTCTGAAACAATTTATAAAAGGTAAATAACACAAAACATTGCACATAAAACTTAAAGTTATTACTTTTACTGTTACAATAGTGTCTTTGAAAACAATTTGGTAGTATTCTTTTAACTGTTTTGAAATGTGACACGATACTAAAATAATGATCTAATCCTGATGCTGACTGTACGTTTGGTTTTGTCGGTAGTAGTATACCTTTATATAATTTGACGACCTCCGTGCTCGAGTGATCTGTATGCCGGTCTCAAGGCGTCGCCATCTCGAGAGGTTCTGGGTTCGATCCCCGGTGGGGGCAAATGTTTGGGTGATGAATTTTCAGGCAGGAATTGTTCTCCAGTCTTGGATGTATATATATATTTCAGAATATTTATATGTTTTTATCTATTAAATATATTTATCCGTCATCTAGTATCCATAACACAAGCAGCATTATTTGCTTAAAAGGGGCTAGTTGATAGGTGTGAATGTCTGAGGATATATATTATTTATTTATTTATCTGTGGTTTTGTAAAATACCTACTGCTATTCACTCAGTAAATAGAAATGAACTCTGTGTCCAGGGTCACGAAGCTCAATTTGGCGAGTTCCCCTGGGTGATAGCTCTGATCGACGCGCTCAACTCGTCCTACGCCGGCGTCGGCGTGCTGATACACCCCCAGGTCGTCATGACTGGAGCTCACATTGCTTACAAGTAATTATACATACATAAATACATAAAATCACGCCTGTAATCCCCGAAGGAGTAGAAGCGCTGTGTTCCTTAAGACTGTGACGGGGTGAAGCCGGGGATAATTAAAATTCAGTTGGGTCGTCACTTAAGTAGCGTATATTATAATGAAGATTTAAGGCACAACTGAAACAATTATATAAAAAAGGTAAATTACACTGAACACAAAACAATTTCACATTTAACACTTGAATATATTATAGAAAGGGTAGGGCCTACTTACAATAGTGCCTTAGAGAAACATATAGTCTTCGTTATAAATTAGGAACTGATTAGGTTTGTTGTAACTTTGTTTCAGCTTATAAAAATTGATTCACTTTATAAATATATACAATTATTGTTAGAAGGGAGTCAACCGCTCTACGCACTGACTCTCGTTAGATTGAGCTTCGAGAACAAAACAAATAAAAAGAGACAGACAGCAAATTTAAAATCGGAAGCCAAGAGAAAAATGGCCAGAGAAGAGCGCAATGACAGCAACGAGGCGCTAATATAGCTATGGCGCCTCGTTACAAGACCACATTTAGCCATACAAAAATTGGGTTTGGTCAAATGAAAAATCGTGAAAGAGTAGTAACAAGTGGCTAGCTCATCGTCTACACGATCACAAACCCAGTACACAATACGCCCTTAGTCGCCTTTCACGACATGCTGGGCAAGAAAAGTAGTTGGAACATTCTTTTTGTGTCCCGGACCAACACGGGACGGGAGTAATTATAGGTAGGAGAATAAAGGTCACCGACATAGACATAGTGGTCGGTACGCTTTGGCTTTCGATCGAAAAGAACGCTACCATGGCCATGGTCAGGCCGTGGATGGGTGACCAAAACTGTGATCTCGAGCTCCTCCGTGCTTCGGAGGATACCTAAAGCCTTCGTCCTTGTTGTATAAATACTTCTTAGTTTCTTAGCAAAGGTTTCCTATCTTGATGTCAAGTGTCATGTCACATTGTTACGTCAGCTTGTCATGAAAATAAACACAATTTTATTATTACTGTTATGTTTTAATACTACATTTTTCTGGCGACGAGGATGTCAACGGAAAAGTTTGAAAAGTTTACGTTTGATACATTTAACCCCAATACAGAAGAATGGGAATATTACATACAACGATTTCGTATCGAACTTTCGCTACACGGACTTTTATCTGATGTGAGTGAACAACGTCGAAGAAGTCTTCTTCTCTCAAGGATTGGACCGGTAGCATTTAAAATCTTAGTCGATTATTACCGGCCGGCAGATGTTACATCAAAAACTTTCGATGAGCTCATAGCAGTTTTGAACGAATACTTCGGGAAGAAAACTTACGTCTTATCTGAACGTGTCATTTTTGGATCTCGACACAGGCAAGAAAACGAATCAATATCACAATTTGTTCTACAACTACGCTCCCTTGCTGGTTATTGCGAGTTCGGAAACAATCTAGACGAGCGTTTACGAGACCAACTAGTGATTGGCATCAACAACACGGCATGGCAGCAAGAACTGATTAAAGAACACCCAACCAACGCCGCCAAGTTTTCAGACGTGGTCAGTACAGCAACGAAACTAGAACAAGCTCTAATACAAAGTAAAAAAATTATTCTAAACACGCAACCAGATGTCGATCCAACGATCAACAAAGTTATACAGCCACATAAACATCAATATCCTTCAAGAATTTTACAGAAACCTAATGGAAAAGTTTGTATGTTTTGCGGCCTTGGACCTCATAAAAGAGATAAATGCCCAGCTAAGGGTCATACATGTAGAGCTTGTGGAAAAGAAAATCATTTTGCAAAAGTTTGTATTACAAGTGGTAAAGCTAAAATAGATCAATTTAAAACAAGACATGTATTTTCTCAAACAAACATCAATGAAAATGATAGTGATGACAGTAACAACACCTTTCCTGTCAAACCTTCAAAATCACTTGTATCAAAAGTAATGATTCCTACGAAACTTAATAATATAAACATTGAAATGTTGTACGACCCAGGAGCTGTACATTCTGTGATAGGCAAGTCACTGTGGAAATTAATTGGTCGCCCAGAACTTAAGAGATGTAAACAACTCGTGGCCTACACCGACTTTAAGATAAAAACCCTCGGCATATGCGAAGTGACGGTATCGGCTTTTCAAGCTATTAAGATTTTATTGGTCTACGTGACAGAACATGACGATATTCCGCTTTTTGGACTAGATTGGTGCATACATTTTAATGTGCCGATGCCTGTAGGCGCAAGGATTTGTAACATCAAACAGACTGAAACAAAGCAAACTTATCCAAATTTGAGCATTGAAACAAATAAATTGTTAAGCGAATTTCGTGAACTTTTCGACGGAAAGTTGGGTACAATCAAGGGTCATGAAGCCAAGATTCTCATCCCGTGTGACGTTCCACCGAAAGCTTTTCGTCCACGACCTGTGCCGCTCGCATTGCGGGAACAAGTCAACGATGAACTTAAACGCCTAG
Organism: Parapoynx stratiotata; assembly: GCA_910589355.1. Classification (NCBI taxonomy): domain Eukaryota; kingdom Metazoa; phylum Arthropoda; class Insecta; order Lepidoptera; family Crambidae; genus Parapoynx; species Parapoynx stratiotata. Next base: position 2,512,975 of record OU342485.1, on the reverse strand, counting down.
TCCAAGAGGGAGTGATCGAGCCAGTTAACACAATGGAAACACCAATAGAATGGGCATCACCAATTGTTGTAGCCATCAAATCTAATGGCAATGTCCGCATTTGTGCAGATTTTAAGGTAACTATCAACTCACATGTCCAAATTGATGACTATCCTCTGCCAAGATTTGAAGAAGTAACCGCAAATTTAGCAGGTGGACAACTCTTTACAAAAATTGACTTAAAGGACGCATATCTTCAACTGTTGGTTCATCCAGACTCAAGGAAGTATCTGACAATTTCTACACATAAAGGATATTTTAGATATAAAAGACTTCCGTTTGGTATCTCGTTTGCACCTGCTATTTTTCAACGTACGATGCACCAAATCCTTAGCGGCCTTGATGGCGTTGTTTGCTATTTAGATGATATCCTGGTAACAGCTCCAAACATTGATGAACATATACGACGTGTCAGAGCAGTATTGCATAGATTTCAGACTGCAGGCATCAAAAGCCAAACAACAAAATGTTTATGGTTTCAAGATAGTGTCACATTTCTTGGTCATAAAATAGATAAATACGGTTTACACCCTACTGATGAGAGAGTTGAAGCTATACGAAAAATGCCTTTACCCAAAAATGTCACAGAATTGAGGTCTTTCTTAGGTTCCATAACTTACTATGGTCGTTTTATAAACAACTTACATTCTCATTGCGCTCCGCTTTATAGACATCTTAAAAAGGGTGAGAAATGGACCTGGACAAGAGAAGACACAGAGATAGTAAATCAATTAAAGAATTGCTTAACTTCCGAGGACACATTAGCTCACTACGATGAACGTTTACCTTTATTTCTAAGCAGTGACGCGTCAGATAAAGGTGTTGGGGCGGTGCTTTTCCATAAGAACGGAGACATAATGAAGCCAATAGCTTATGCGTCTAGGACACTTTCTGATACTGAGCGTCGTTACTCTACAATTGACAAAGAGGCTTTAGGCCTAATATACGCAGTAGTTAAATTTCATCACTATGTATATGGACGGAAATTTACCTTGCTTAGTGATCATAAACCTTTAGAAAGAATTTTTAGTCCGAACAGAGAGACCCCTAAGGTCGCCAGCAACCGATTGCTGCGTTGGGCAATGATTTTAAACAGTTACGACTATGAAATCAAGTATCACTCTGCTAAAGAAAACACTCCAGCAGACGCGCTATCCCGTTTACCGCTTCCAAATACTGACTCTACTTTGGAAGAAAGAACAGGTTTGCCCAGATTTGCTCATTTACTACACCTTCGTCTTAACAATATTCCTGTAACGCATCAAACACTTAAACAACAAACCATAAGGGATGACATTTTAAGTAAAGTGAAAGACTATATTACTTCACATTGGCCCACTAAAACAACGTTGAACGACGACTTACGCGCCTACTACGAGAAACGAGACGAACTTTCGTACGAGGACGGAATTGTTTTGTGGAATGGAAGACTATGCATACCAAAATTACTTCAGCGCTCAATATTAGATATGCTCCATGATGGTCACAGTGGAATAAACGCAATGCAGTCGCAGGCAAGATTACATGTTTACTGGCCTAAGATTGACATTGATATAGCAGAATTTACTAAACGATGTAAACTATGTCAACAGTCGCGACAAAACAACACCAGAGCACCTGTATACTCTTGGGGAATACCTCCAGAACCATGGTACAGATTACACATCGATTTCGCAGGACCATTTCTCGGATACACATGGCTTATCATCATTGATGCCTATACTAAATGGCTTGAAATTCATCCAATGAAAACTACAACTGCTAAAGCGACTCTTGCCAAATTGAAAACTGTTTTTGCCTCTTTTGGTATGCCACGGTACATTGTGTCCGACAATGGACCCCAGTTCACATCAGATGAATTCCACATCTTTCTTAAAAGAAGTGGAATAACTCACATTCGTACTACTCCGTATCATCCCCGAACAAATGGATTAGCTGAACGGGCTGTTCGTACTTTCAAGGAACATATGTTGACTGAGAGCCGGAATACTGAACCTTTTGAACATCTTACAAAATTTTTACATGCGTACCGCAATACCCCAAGGAAATCAACAAACCGTACACCATTTGAAATGCTTTTTGGCAGACCTATGCGTACTGTTTTCGATTTACTTAAACCGAATGCAATGGAAACCATGGAAAGAGCACGCTTAAAACAAGAATTCAATCCACCAAGAAGGCAACAAATCGCGAAAGAGTTTGCGCCTCAAGACACCGTGTGGGTAAATCGTCCAGCTTCAAAGGGCTCTGATCCAGGTATAATAGAGAAGCGAACCGGCGTTTATTCTTATATTGTACTGATGGATGATGGCACAGTCAAACGTAAACATGTTGATCAACTGAGGCCCAGATTGGAAACAAATAGGTTCACAGAGCAGGCACAGCAAGGTTCCACAGAAAGAGCAACCGTGACTAATAACTTTAGCCACTACATCGCTCAGCCTTATGTCTCTGAAGGGCATGGCGACGGAGGGATACAACGGCCGGAACCAGAACCGGTACCAGGGCCGTCTTGGATGGAACCGGTAGCAGGGCCGTCTTGGATGGGACTTTCCCCTCCCAGTGTGGCAGCGCCCCGACGCTCCGAGCGACAACGCAGACCCCCCGAGAGGTTCGGCTTCTAATACCCCGAGAGGGGTGATGTTGTATAAATACTTCTTAGTTTCTTAGCAAAGGTTTCCTATCTTGATGTCAAGTGTCATGTCACATTGTTACGTCAGCTTGTCATGAAAATAAACACAATTTTATTATTACTGTTATGTTTTAATACTACAGTCCTGGCAATTGCAACCGTTTCCACCCACAAATCCACACTGGCCAGCGTGGCGGTGTTACGGCCCCTAATCCTCATGTGTTTTTCAATGAGCAAGGCCTCTGCCCAGCAGTGGCACCAAAGGCTTAACGTGCCTTCCGAAGCATGGAGGAGTTTGATGACACAAAGTTTTGGTCACCCATCCACAGCTTGACCATGGCGAAGAGTGTTTTGTTGTCGATATCGAAAGCCAAAGCATACTCACCATCATGCCACCGAGCTCCTCAAATGTGAGTCAATTATGTACATAATGAAATTAAAATTACGTTCACCATCATTAAAGTTGGCAAAACATCTTCAGTTCTTCCAGGGCTGGAGATGTCTTACGTCTACGAGGTTATTTTTAATGAGTCAACAACCTAAGACTAGATTGATAACATTATAAATATCATCGTTTGTTTTACGACGTTTGATAATTTGACACATTTTACTTTCAAAAATAAATATCAATTTCTGAACATTCTTAGCTCTGTGCGCATGGTGTGCAGTGTCGCGCGTGCTACTTTATGAACGGAACATAGACTTACTAATGTCACGACAGTAATAAGCTGGTAAAATCATTTTTTATTAATGTATTCAGTACGGTAAAATTCGTAGAACAATATATTGTTATATTCCATCCATTTTGATCTGAGACAAAAGGTAAACAAAGAATTTGTGGTTCTCAACTTTTTATCCAATTCTGGGACAAAAATAATATGGGCTCTTATTTTTTTTATAATAAAATATAAAAGGAGTAGCTGTATTTGATATACCAATATCGTAATTGAATATAAACATTATTTATTTGTGAAATGAAATAATGTTTTACGAGTATTATGTTAAGTGTATTTAAAATCAAACTATCATTGCTATCAACCAAATGATACTGAATGGGAATATATGAATCAAAATCAAAATCAAAATCAAAAATAATTTTATTTCATAGGCCAAGTTCGGCACTTAAAATCGTCAACATTTTACATTTTACATATTATGTATTTTACAAATAAATAGTTTATTGTAAATTATTTTAAATTACAGTATTAAATTATACTATTGTATTTAACTTCATTACCGCGAGCGCTTGTAACAAGTACATCCACAGGACAGTACAGGTACTACGTTGACTGTGGTTGTAATCGAGACAATGGGAAAATAAATATGAATGGGAATATAACAATTTAATTCAACGTAGATTCAAGTTATCATGAATATGTCATGGTTGTTCATCTTCATTTGGAAGTATTTTAAACTAATAAGAAAATATTAAATAATCGTATGTTTTGATTAAAACCTTTCGGCAATGAGTAATGACATCTTAAAGAACCCTTTTTTATGGTTTGTTTACTCTTTGTCTCAGATCAAAATGGATAGACTATAGTATGATGTTAGATATCTAGTCTTGCGATGTTGTTGATTAGTTAAAAGTAGCCTTGTATAGGCGACGATGATTACCATCAAGTGACCTGTATGTCCCTTTGTCTAATCATAGGCAAACATATTCAAAAGGATCTTGAAACCCCCATTTTACAGATACCGATCTGGGACCCTAAGGGCGCGCGCCGGAGAGTGGGACACACAGACCGTGGGAGAGAGACTGAAGCACCAGGAGCGAGGAGTGAAGGAGATATACATACATAACGGTAAAGGAGTTCATAGACGACAGCTATAATATACATAAATGTGTATTATAGCTACATAATAGGTTGGGGAAAAAGTTTCTTCGCATTTTTTAAGAAAATTTAAAACATTTTTTAATATATTTTATTTACATTTAACTAAAGTATGTAGGTACCATTTTGTTCGATAACTTTTTGCCATCTTGTAGGTAGGGACATGATCCCATTGCTATAGAAATTTTGGGACTTCTGGTCAAAATACCGCGATAAGTGGTTTTGGCAGTCCTCTCGTGATGTTAACCTGACACTGCCTAAAGAATTCTGAAGAGACCGAAACAGGTGGAAATCTGAAGGTGCAAGGTCAGGACTATACGGCGGATGCATTAACACCTCCCAGCCAAACTCTCTTAATTTTTGCTGAGTGGCTAAAGATGTGTGAGGTCTAGCGTTATCATGATGAAAAACCACACCCCTTCTGTTGATTAATTCCGGCCGCTTTCTCTCAACTTCTTGCTTTAATCTCATCAGTTGTTCGCAGTAGAGTTCAGAATCGATGGTCCTGGCTGGTGGTAACAGCTCATAATGAATAATGCCCTTCCAATCCCACCACACACACAGCATCACCCTGTTGCGAGTTAACCCGGGTTTCGCCACAGTCTGTGAAGCCTGACCGGCCTTTGACCACGACCTTTTTCGCACGTTCTTGTCGTACATGATCCACTTTTCATCACCAGTTATCAGCTTCTTCAAAAATGGTTCGGTTTCATTACGTCGTAATAAAGAATCACAAATGAGTACACGGTTCATTAGGTTTCTTTCAGTGAGCTCGTGAGGTACCCAAATGTCGAGCTTTTTTGTGCACCCAGTTTTTTTCAAATGCGCCAAAACTGTTTTGTGGTCAATTCCCAGTTCTTCAGCTACGTCGTAACTACTGACATGCCGATCTTGCTCCACTTTTTCAAAAATGGCATCCATTTTATCTGTAATAGGGCGACCAGAGCGACGTGCATCTTTGACATCAAAATTTCCGGATTGAAAACGCTTAAACCAAATTTGTGCTACTCTCACAGACACTGCACTAGGTCCATAAACATCGCAAATTTTTTTCGCGGCTTGCGTTGCATTTTCACCTTTTTTGTCGAAAAATTTTAAAATGTATCGAATTTCTTCATTAGATTCACTCATCTTGGCGGTACGAAAAACAAATGAAAATCACACATTTTCCTAATTTGAATTTGGAATTATGTTCTTTAAAATTTAAACTTTCAATGATACCAAAACCAGCCAGATACAAATAGTATAGCCAAAGATATTTTATTACAAGTTTATACATATTATATTGCGTAAAGACTTTTTCCCCAACCTAATATAATAACCGTGTTATTCATGAGAAATAATAGTCTTAGGCCCGATTTTTCAATCCTCAGATAAAATTATCCGCCATTTAAAACTATCACTGTCACTTTCTAAAGTCATAAAAAGAAAAGGGACAGAGCTAACATTTGACTGACAGATAGTTTTATCTGAGGATTGAAAAATCGGGCCTTAATAAACCTATTTTAGTTACAGAGTTGTTTGTTTTCTTCTTTCAAACACAAATCAATATTAGAAAGAAAGTGACAAACCCTTTTTAACTAAAATAGGTTTATTAAGCCTTTAATATTTTTTATAAATATAAAAACGTAAAGTATAGAGGTCGAATGTCCTATACATAGAAAAAATTGCTTAAAATCAAGTGGGGGGGATGTAAAAAGAGGGAAAACACAAACAAAAAATTTTTTTTTTGTTTCTCTGTCTGTTCGTCTTTTGTACCGGCTAATCTCTGAAACAGCGACCGATTTCAATGCAATTTTGCATGGTGATACCTTTTATCCCTGGTCAAAATTTTTGATACCTTTTCTTCCGGGGAATGAAAGGGCAACAGCTAGTCATTCCATAGAAATCATCAGGAGACCATACACGGCAGCTATCATTTATATGTTTACACTTTTATATCTTATGGATGCTAAGACGTTTGTCTTAGGTAGGTAGACTAACGAGGTAAGTGTTGGATGGAATTACGGCATACTAATATACTATTAGGTCCTTACCTATGAAATTGGTGTTTGATATGGAGATTTTGGGGATGTCTGCATTTTCCATACTAACATTTTTTCAGATTTCTCCACAACGACAAATCCAGAGATAATTAATTTTTGGCACGTATCATTAGACAAGCTTTAGCAATATGTGTGATATCACTCTTCATAAAAATTGTTTATCGTTTTTAAGTGAATGCAAATCAAATGATGAATTCGGGAGGAACTTATAATGAGATTTTAACACAATTAAACTTACACCAAATTATGCAAAACAAATCAAAAAGCTCAAAAGTGTGGTCTAATTTTAGAGGAGGGTATTATTTTTTAAGAATATTCTGAAACATAATAGTTACAGAAAAAATACTAAGAGAGAAAACAAACGCCAATTTCATAGGTGAGGACCCAATATAGGATAATAAGACAATTAAGCCATAATATCTCGAGATGTAATTCACATATTATACATTATATCTGCCATCTGTGAAGTTCTTGAGAAAAAGCAAAAAAAGCAACCATTTATAATATTTTCGCCGATGTCGTGTGCTAGCGGCTCATTAAGAGAATATTACCTGTTCGGTGCTACGCAATCGAACAGCTCAGCAATTTTCTTTTTTTTTTTTTTTTTTATCATAATTTACAAAATAATACATAAAGTTGAAAATAATACATTGACATATACCACAGAGGTTTCGCGACAATGTAGAAATCAGATCAGATCATCACGAAAGTACACAATTTTACAGTTTTGGTAACAGGTTAGCCAAATAGGTATTGATTTTGAGAACCAGGCAATGTTTCTTTCTATGTGTATTTAAACATTACACGGATCAACCAATCTTTGAATAAAAAAGGACTTAAGGGTAATTTTAATATTTTTCTCATTTAACTTATTTTTAATAGAGGTGGGTAGTTCATTTATTAAACGGGGAACCAAGTACCACGCGGTCCGCTGGCCGAACGTATTGTTAGCGCTTATTGTTCGCAGGCCTATTTACGGCGACGCGTGCTCGTATAACCATTTCTTGCCATGTTCGTGTACCATTTTGACCATATCTTGTAATTTAGTTATTTTAGTGATTTTATCTTTTATACATAGTTATTAACTCTTTATTGCACATAAACAAAAAGAAACAATGTAAAAAGCAGAAGTATACAACGGAGGACTTATCTCTAATAGGGATATCTTCCAGTCAACCCGTTACAGGTGTGTGAGATCTCAGGATGTGAGAGAAGCGACACCAGTGCACAAGACAAAACAGAAATCTATGCAAACATATACATTACTAAACAAATAAAATATATATAATTAAACAATATATAAACTCAATAAAATATAAATACAAATAATATAAATAAAAAAAAAAAAAACACATAATACTATGCCTAAACAGAGAAATTAATACCGATAAGAACAAAAAGTCAATAATGTAAAATGATAAAAATACACTTCGGGAGGCACTTAAAAAGAGTTGTCTCCGTGTCCAATTTTAACACAATTAAACCTTCCAGTTTCATAGTTGTGGTTCATTTTGTTACATTTTTATCGTTGTAGATATCAATTTCTTAATTCTTGGCTCTGTGCGCATCGTGTGCAGTGTCGCGCGTGTCTACTTTATGAACGGAACATAGACTTACTAATGACACGACAGAAATAAGCTGGTACAATCATTTTTAATTAACGAATTGAGTTATGGTATCTATGTTTTATTGTACAATTTTACGGAAGTCTCAGACTTTTTATTTGCTATATATATATTAATTAAGGGTCCGGCGAAAAGTGAATTTTTCATACAAACGTAATACCAAAATCATTTTCAATTTGAGAATATCTGGACAAATCATCGCTGTTATTCGGATTAACAAAGTATTTTTCTATGTTTCTGTTAAAATTACATAATGATTAATTGCCTTTTTAATATGAAACAAATAAGCGGAAAATATGTCCGAAAACGTCTAAAATTTACGAAATATATTGCATATATTTATAAGTTTATAAATATTTTGACCAAATTTTTTTTTAACAGAAACATTGAATAATACTTTTTTAATCCGAATAACAGCGATGATACGTCCAGATATTCTCAAATTGAAAATGATTTTGGTATTACGTTTATATTAAAAATACACTGTTCGCCGGACCCTTAAGGATGCTGAAGCTATAGTCCGCGCTAAAGTAGCCCTTTGCACTAACATTACCAGCCCATCTCTTCCTTGAGCGACACCCAAGGGAAGAGATGGGTGATCTGATTGACTTAGAACTGCACAACATCCAACATCTTATAGCGGCGCCGGGCTCACCACCTGTCACGCTAAGTGCAGTCACTGCTGGTGAAGCGCGGACTTTGGCAGAGGACTGCTTTTGCCTAACCTCTGACTAACCCTTAGGGGATAATAGTCGTGATTATATGTATGTTAATTAAATAAAATCTTTCCTTCCAGAGTTCAGGTCAGCCAACCTGTTCAATGACGTGGCTCTGCTCCTGCTGGATGAGCCGTTCCAGCTGGATCAGCACATTAACGTGATCTGTATGCCAGAACAAGACGAGGAGTTTGACAACAGCAGGAACTGCGTCGCCAACGGCTGGGGGAAGAACGTGTTTGGTGAGTGTTGGTGATGTCGAGCTGGGTCAGCACGACCAAAACTGATTTTGAGCTCGAGATCATAAAGTTTTAGTCGCCGATTCAAGAACTAACTGTAGGAAAATAGCATTGTTTTCTATATAATGAAAGGGAAGTTAATTGGGCCGCCATTTAATTATTTGGTCAGCAACAAAAAGATCAGCTGGATAATCATTTGGGGAGCAAACAAATATTTTGCCAGCAAAATATTTGTTACTATTTGGGCAGATTATTACTTGGTCAGCAGAATAATTACTTGGAAAGCAGAATAATTACTTGGTCAGCAGAATAATTAATTGGGCAGCAATATAATTAATTGGACAACAATGCATAAATTACCGGAATTGTATAAGATCTAGGACAAGATCAATGAAGGATCAAGGATCAATTCCTAGGAAATAAAATAATATTCTGATAGATATTAGGTTAAGGTTATAAGGCACATACAGTAAACAATTCGGCAGCAGAGGATACATTTAGTTGCTGTCCAATTAGTTATTTTAGCTGATCAATTGTATTTATCTGCTGACCAAAATTCGAATATTTTGCTAACCGTTCAAATAACATCCTATATAAAACCGAAGTGTACGGATCACTGCCAGCTCTTCCTGACGCCGACAAGGTCCTTTGGTCTAGTGATGTTCAGACAAATCAGAAGATATTCATTCAGTCGTTTTACTGCAGGCAAAGCCGGCCGTTACGCAGTGATCCTGAAGAAGGTGGAGATCAATATGGTGCCGCACGAGCGCTGCCAGACGCTGCTCAAGCGCACGCGGCTCGGCAGCAAGTTCCGGCTGCACAGCAGCTTCGTCTGCGCGGGCGGCGAGGAGGGGAAGGATCTATGCACGGTATTCATCAGGACTATATAGGATTACTTTTCATGCAGCGGTAGCGGTAGCCGAGGGACGGTCGGAACTACTCGCTTGAGAGGCCGCGGGAAACGCGGGTTCTATCCCACCGCCGCCACCACTGAGTTTGAATAATATATAAATACAAATATCTTCAAACATTCACGCCTATCAACTAGCCCCATTTTAAGCAACTAATGCTGCTTGTGTTACGTACACAAGATGACGGATAAATATATATAATATATTAATACATATAAATATTCTGAATATATATAAACATCCAAGACTGGAGAACAAATGCTTGAAAATTTATCACCAATACATTTGCCCCCACCGGGGATCGAACCCAAACCTCTCGAGATGGCGACGCCTTGAGACCGGCGTACAGACCACTCGACCACGGAGGTCGTGAATAAAATGTACGTAGGTACAGTTCATTGGGAATGGCGAAATGTGAGTGTTTAACACCTCTGCCTACCCCTTCGGGGAAAGAGGCGTGATGATATATAATGTGTACTTTGAATGAATCACCTCGCAAGACTAATTCAAGTAACAAAATTTGTTCTGCTAGTTTTACCATAACTCAATGCATTAATTAAAAATGATTTTACAAGCTTATAATGTACTGTCGTGACATTAGTAAGTCTATGTTCCGCTCATACGAAAAGTAGGCACGCGCGACGCTCCGACGCTGACGCGCGCGTTCCACACAGAGCTAAGAACATACAGAAATTGATATTGGGTCTTTACCTATGAAATTGGTGTTTTTATTCTGTCTTAGCAATTTGTCCGTAACTATTAAGTTTCAGAACATTCTTATAAAATAATAGCCTCTTCTAAAAATAGACCATATATTTGAGCTCGTATTATTTAATTTGATATTTTTTTGTAAGTTTAATTGTGTTAAAATTAGACACAAAGACAATTATTTTTAACTGCCTCCATGAATACATCATTTGATTTGCATTAACATAAAAACTATGAATAATTTTTATCAAGCGTGTTCACACACATATTGCTAAAGCTTGTCTAATGATACATGCCAAATATTATCTCTGGATTTGTCGTTGTGAAGAAAACTGATAAAATGTTAGTATGTGAAATGCAGACATCCCCAAAATCTCCATACAAAACACCAATTTCATAGGTAAGGGCCTAATAATAATTCTCCACCAGGGTGACGGTGGCGCTCCGCTCGCCTGCCCCATCGCGGAGGACCGGTACAAGCTGACGGGGCTGGTGGCTTGGGGGATTGGCTGCGGCGGCAAGGACGTGCCGGCCGCGTACGCCGCCGTGCCCGCCTTCCGCCGCTGGGTCGACCTCAAGATGGCCCAGTGGCGGCTGCCCACTGACGGCTACAAGCTGAATAATTTTTAGTATTGCTGATTTTTTTACTAATAAAACAGTTTGAGTACGGTGTTATTTTTTTAAACATTCACACCTATCAACTAGCCCCATTTTAAGCTAATGCTGCTTGTGTTACGGACACTAGATGACGGATAATGTAGTTTATGTAAGCTTATGTAGAGTCTGAGTTCATAATTCGAACATAATAATAACACGAGTGTTGATAAATATTTTAAATTGACAAATTGCCTGACAAATACATAATAGGCTAGTTGACCCTTTGTTTTATTGGGCCCCAAACTCAGAGTAAACAGAACTGGAGTAGCCATTAATCAATTTCTCAAACATTTTTTTCTGCCATTTCTTGCGGGGGGTGAGGTTACCACTACACTCAAAGCCAGCCGTTTTTACAAATGCACACATGCATAATTCGACACACAAATTTAAATTTCACGCACACACACACGCTTAAAATAGTCTCGTGGGGTGTGCGTTTTGACAACGTCACAGCCGCTCCCCACGAGACTAGCGTTCGAAATTTGAAATCGTAGTAATTCTAAAACATGAAATAATGAAGTAAATAATCATGACATCTTAAAAATTATAATTACAAATAAAAGGTGACACCATCTTTTAGCATACTCGATGTTTTCTATTTATTTTTACAACAGAAAACAGCACATGCAGGCATTTTTGCGGGAGCTCTGTTCGCCGCAACGTTTACAATGTTATGGCTGTCAAAATGGCGGCTCAACTAGTTTTATTAAACGTGCAAGCATCCGATGCTTGTGCATTTGGCAGAGGGGAATGTTAGACAAAGGCTACTCCAGTTCTGTTTACTCTGAGGCCCCAAATGATTAATTACTGATATCCATAACCATAAAAAATAAAATAAAAACATTCTGAAGCCTATAACACAATAAATTTTAAATTATAAATTACGTTTTTGTTTAAATGTTAAAAATCGCCTTCGGCCCTGATGGTGTATGAATTATCTGTGCCGTAGCGTCACGATTATTGTAAACAATTCAATACGCATGCGTGACATAGCTGACTTATGCTTGATAGGTTGCCACTGGCGTTTATCGGATTTTGACCATGCGTAGTAATTGTTTACATGTATCGTTCGTTACTCAACAAATTTCACGAACATGGTAGATTTAAATTGAATTTCTACAGCAATACCTTATTTATATTTATCGAACTTGGTATATTTCGGACCCTCGTACTAAACACATGTGAATGACACATTATTTTCATTACTTTTGATATGAATCAACTAGCTTATTATGAATATACTAACCGTCGTATTTATAAAAACCTTATAATCATCAAATAACTAATTAGTGTTTTGTCTTCTTCTCTCAAATTCAAAATGACGTTTGTGTGGTAGTGACAAAACACTAAATAGCTATTTGATGCTTATAAGGTTTTTATAAATACGGCCCTTAATATATATAACCATCCAAGACTGGAGAACAAATGCCTAAAAAATTCATCACCCAAAAATTTGTCCCCTCTGGGGATCAAACCCAGAACCTCTCGAGATGGCGACGCCTTGAGACCTACGTACAGACCACTCGACCACGGAGGTCGTCAAGTTTAGTTATTTTCTTTCTCTTGTCTGCTTATCTATCTTTGGATGGGTGATGGCATGAAGCGCTAGAAGACGTACTGATTCATGCTCCCTGGCTGATATTGAAAACAAAGCAACTTTCGCTATCATCTGACTTTGGATGGGTGTCCTAAGCTTTGCGAACTCCTTTCTGGTTTGGTGGACCGAAGCTACTTTTGCCGTACTTTGTCTTTGGATGAGTGACCAAAAACATTTAGCATTATTTTTTCTCTCCTCCCCATTTGGGGTAATAAGGACCTACTTACCGAATTTACCTTTAGCTCTCTTACCTTTACATCTCTGTTAATACCTTAAAAATGAGTGGACTGTATAAGATAAGGTACATAAAACGGTTTATTGCCAACGTCATACAACTACAATAAATATATTAATAAGTTAGGCCGATCGCTATGAAGCTAAGGTGTGGAGTGGTCACCGGTTCTCTCGCGTAGATCAGCTGACCGCTTGCCCCCGCTCCTTCACACCGCGCCATTCGGATTCTGTGGCGCTAAGTCCGCGCGTGGACAATCTCTCATATTCGGTAAGTAGTCATCAATAGTCATCAATTTTAAATATCGAACGGCGAAGCTCAATTTAGTTCTTAAAAAAAAAAATAAAAAAAAAAATCCAGAATTGAAAAAACTGTATAAAATTAACATTTTTTTACTTCTGATTTAAGAAAACTTTGACTTTAAATATTGTTTGTTTTTGGGATTTTTTTATAATTACGTGCTAATTAGGAAAAAAACATGAGTTCTGCAAGTGATGACGATATAATAAAATGTTTTATTCATGTAATGCCGATTTTTTTCTACTTACCTCAATCGAGATGTAAAGCAGAGTAGTTAGCTCGGGTGTAAGCATCAATTTCACCCTCGAACTATAGGCTCGTGCGCCTAAATATTGGGTCCTTACCTATGAAATTGGTGTTTTTTCTCTCTCTTAGTATTTTGCCTGTAACTATTAAGATTCAGAGTATTCCTAAAAAATAAATACCTCGTCTAAAAATAGACTAATGATAGATGCCAAAAATTATTATCTTTGGATTTGTCGTTGTGAAGAAAACTGAAAAAAATTTAGTATGGAAAATGCAGAATCCCCAAAATCTCCATACAAAACACCAATTTCATAGGTAAAGACCTAATAGAATCACGACTATTTTCCCCTAAGGGTTAGTGAGAGACTAGACAAAAGCATTGCAAAAGCAGTCCACTGCCATAGTCCGCGATTCAAAGGGAAGAGATGGGTTGGTAGTAGATATTCTTTTAATGAGCCGCTACCACACGGCCAACGTATTAGGTTGGGGAAAAAGTCTTTTCGCATTATAGTATGTATAAACTTGTAATAAAATCTCTTTGGCTATACTATTTGTATCTGGCTGGTATTGGTATCATTGAAAGTTTAAATTTTAAAGAACATAATTCCAAATTCAAATTAGGAAAATGTGTGATTTTCATTTGTTTTTCGTACCGCCAAGATGAGTGAATCTAATGAAGAAATTCGATACATTTTAAAATTTCACTTCAAAAAAGGTAAAAATGCAACGCAAGCCGCGAAAAAAATTTGCGATGTTTATGGACCTAGTGCAGTGTCTGTGAGAGTAGCACAAATTTGGTTTAAGCGTTTTCAATCCGGAAATTTTGATGTCAAAGATGCACGTCGCTCTGGTCGCCCTATTACAGATAAAATGGGTGCCATTTTTGAAAAAGTGGAGCAAGATCGGCATGTCAGTAGTTACGACGTAGCTGAAGAACTGGGAATTGACCACAAAACAGTTTTGGCGCATTTGAAAAAACTGGGTACACAAAAAAGCTCGACATTTGGGTACCTCACGAGCTCACTGAAAGAAACCTAATGAACCGTGTACTCATTTGTGATTCTTTATTACGACGTAATGAAACCGAACCATTTTTGAAGAAGCTGATAACTGGTGATGAAAAGTGGATCACGTACGACAAGAACGTGCGAAAAAGGTCGTGGTCAAAGGCCGGTCAGGCTTCACAGACTGTGGCGAAACCCGGGTTAACTCGCAACAAGGTGATGCTGTGTGTGTGGTGGGATTGGAAGGGCATTATTCATTATGAGCTGTTACCACCAGGCAGGACCATCGATTCTGAACTCTACTGCGAACAACTGTTGAGATTAAAGCAAGAAGTTGAGAGAAAGCGGCCGGAATTAATCAACAGAAGGGGTGTGGTTTTTCATCACGATAACGCTAGACCTCACACATCTTTAGCCACTCAGCAAAAATTAAGAGAGTTTGGCTGGGAGGTGTTAATGCATCCGCCGTATAGTCCTGACCTTGCACCTTCAGATTTCCACCTGTTTCAGTCTCTTCCTGTCTGACATTGCCTAAAGAATTCTTCTTTAGGCAGTGTCAGGTTAACATCACGAGAGGACTGCCAAAACGACTTGTCGCGGTATTTTGACCAGAAGTCCCAAAATTTCTATAGCAATGGGATCATGTCCCTACCTACAAGATGGCAAAAAATTATCGAACAAAATGATACCTACATACTTTAGTTAAATGTAAATAAACTATATTAAAAAATGTTTTCAATTTTCTTAAAAAATGCGAAGAAACTTTTTCCCCAACCTATTATTTTGGAATAGCAGAAATGATACGCGTGTTCTCGATGAAATGAAGAGGTGAAGAAACATTTATTAAAACTAGTATATATACAAAAATCATTACAACTAAAATGTACACAAACCAATAATAAAATATAAATTATAACCAATCACGAGATGTTCATGCTGTCTATTGTTGTTGTCTTGCTTACTCGGCGACAAGTGTATGATCGCGCGTAGGTAATCCATATAAATATTCGGAGTCTCGTTAGACTCACTTATTTCTACCGGCGGCAGCGCGCGGAGCTCAGAGTAAACAGAACTGGAGTAGCCTTTGTCTAACATTCCCCTCTGCCAAATGCACAAGCATCGGATGCTTGCACGTTTAATAAAACTAGTTGAGCCGCCATTTTGACAGCCATAACATTGTAAACGTTGCGGCGAACAGAGCTCCCGCAAAAATGCCTGCCTGTGCTGTTTTTTGTTGTTAAAATAAATAGAAAACATCGAGTATGCTAAAAGATGGTGTCACCTTTTATTTGTAATTATTATTTTTAAGATTTCATGATTATTTACTTCATTATTTCATGTTTTAGAATTCTACGATTTCAAATTTCGAGCGCTAGTCTCGTGGGGAGTGCGGCTGTGACGTTGTCAAAACGCACACCCCACGTGACTATTTTAAGCGTGTGTGTGTGCGTGAAATTTAAATTTGTGTGTCGAATTATGCATGTGTGCATTTGTAAAAACGATAAAAGTTATTGCTTATGTGTGCTGGCTTTGAGTGTAGTGGTAACCTCACCCCCCGCAAGAAATGGCAGAAAAAAATGTTTGAGAAATTGACTAATGGCTACTCCAGTTCTGTTTACTCTGAGGCGCGGAGCGGACGTGTGACGCGCGAAACAACGAGTGAAGACAAACTGACAGAAGTCCAATAATGTTTCATAGTTCTTATCAGAACTAACGACAGACGTCCAATCTTGTTTCAAATAAAACAGTTCTTCTCAGAACTACTGCGACAGCGATTATGTCCTGGTACAAGTTTCTACAGTATGTAGGTAGGTACGTTACAAACTTGACACGCTTGGTTTCAATACAAATCGTTATACTTGCGTTATCCATGTTAATATGTGGTCATTGAAGATAAATTGAAGAAGAAGATTGGAGATAAAATGGTGTGGAAATAGTTATGTACTACTGTTATCTTATGCATGTTATTTTGATGGACTTATAGGAATTAAGAAATAATGTAAAAACATATTTAAAAGTGACAAAAATTGTTTATGATTGGCTATTTAAAAAAGTGGCTCATGAGTTTCTTGCCGGGTTCTTCTCATGAAAAGCCTTACTCTCGGAATCCGGCCGCTTGTTTCGATTACAACCACAGTCAACGAAGTACTTGTACTGTCCTGTGGATGTACTTGTTACAAGCGCTCGCGGTAATGAAGTTTAATACAATGGTTTAATTTAATACTGTAATTTTAAAATAATTCATAATAAACTATTTATTTGTAAAATGCATAATGATGTAAAATGTTGACGATTTTAAGTGCCGAACTTGGCCTATGAAATAAAATTATTTTTGATTTGATTTGATTTGATTACAGTCCACATGCTCGGCGATTTCAAATCTTAATTAAGTGAGTTTAAGATCTAATTTTGACTGTAGGTAACGCGTGACTACAGTTCGCCTTCTCAAGTTCTGCATTAAGCTGCTTCAGTCTCGCTCGTGCTAGAGTTAAGTTGGCGTTGGTTGCTCGCATGCTCTCCTGAAACAAGACGTTTTGATACCTACAAAACGTTATATATCATCACGCATTCCCCGAAGGGGTAGGCAGAGGTGTTAAACACCCACATTTCGCCAGATATGATAGGTCCACAGGTGGCGAGCCTGTTGCCATGCACCGGGCACAATGTGCGGCAAGCGATATTCACAATGAACTGTACATAAGTTTTATTCAAACTCAGTGGTGCAGGCGGTGGGATCGAACCCGCGTTTCCCGTCCTAACTCGGCTACCGCTGCCTACATTCATAACCATTGTTATAATTCCTAAACGTAGTTTTTAACCGCCTCTCTGGTCTAGTGGTTCACACCACCGAGCGTTGATCGGGTCCGGGTTCGATTCCCCATGGGGGCAGAATTTTTTTATCGGTTTAGTTGGTGGTAGGGTTTCTAAGCCCACCTGGCTAGCCACCACCGTCTTACCTAAATACGTCGCTATAATGTTTTAAGCATTGTTGTGTTCCGGCAATCAGAGGTAAGATAGCCAGTTCCTCAGTTGTTGAGAATTACAGGTGAAGCTCGCTTCCACCTTCGGCCTTATCGTCACTTACCAGGTGAGATGAAGGCCAAGAGCTTACCTGTCATATGTAAAAAAAACATATTACTCTCCCCGAAGGGGCGAAGGCGGCGGTACTAACGGGTTCATGAGAACGTACGCACAAAATCTGGAACAACGTCACTCTATGAATGCGTTGCTGTCACTTGCTGTGCTACATATCGAACTCGCAAATTTCTTTTTTTTTTATATGTCAGGTAAGCTCTTGGCCGTCATCTCACCTGATGGTAAGTGACGATAAGCCCGAAGGTGGAAGCGAGCTTCACCTGTCATTCTACCAGCCAGCCAACCAGAAACATGAGCATTCATCGGGTCTCACAGGCAGGGACCTCAGTTTTTGTGGTTTATTTATAAGCATATCCTAAAATTAAATTAACAAACATATGTGGTATGTGTGTGACGTCGGGGTCACCACTGTGGTATGTGTGCACTGAGATGCGTGTAGGGTCCACAGTAACAACACCGATTTCAGAATGCTATCATAATATATATTGCTACGGTATATAGGCACAGTTATTGATCTTAAGTCTACGGCCCGACAATATGCAAAGAGCGTATTCCCTCCTTAAGGGTCGGCAACGCATCTGCGACTCCTCTGATGTTGTTGATGTCTATGGGCGGCGGTAATCACTTACCATCTGGTGAGCCCCCTCTTTGCCCCCTCTTAACAAAAAAGAACTAGCGCAGGTGTGCGCTGCGACGGAGTGAGCGAGCTCCTGCGTGCGGCCGTCTCCCGCACCTCGATCCCCTACGACATCCGACACCACTACGTCCTCCACACGCTGGCCCATCATAGTGGACCATCACGATGGCCCAAGTGGATGGTCCACTATGATGGGCCATCGTGTAGCGTTTGCTTACGCTGTGCGAATCAGCACTGTGTCCCTGTGGAGAGGACGTTGACGAGAGCCGAGACCATGCACTCTGGGAGTGTTCGCTGTATGCGGACGCAAGAACGAAAATGTTGGATCTTGTGCAACCAGAGTCTGGCCCCATATATCACCTGGACCTCATTTGCAGCCGCAACAATTGGAACACGCTGCGCGAGTTCGCGCACTCCTGGCACACCATTAGGCACGCTTTCGATTGATCGGGTATCAGCCGAAGAGCAGCCCGACGCGAAGTCCTGTGACTGTGTCGCTGTCACGCCCCAGAAGGGGGAGAGGTGGCAACAATTGGGATGGAAATATAATTTGTAGGGAGCATAGAACAAGCGCGGTGTGGGAAAGAGCATTCGCAAGTACCACGCGCTCTCCCGTGATTCGGTCTGTACGCCGTAAGACAGGTAAGACCATAGGTTGGTGGTGGGCCTATCAGATAGAGGCGTAATTAGGGATGTGCGCACGCGTTAGTGTTGTGACTGCTACACATACATACAGATAGATATACCTGCACACTTAGAAGAGTTTTATCAGCTCTGGTCAGTTTCTCCACCGATATGTCCGTCGTGTGCTTGAATAAGCCTTCTATCGAAGCCCTCAAGGACACGTTGCATTCCCCTGTGAGGAAAATTCATTTATCATTAACTTGCGGCACGCTATGATGGTCGTTTTGACATATGACAATAGTGATGAGAAATGTCAATTTATTCTCGAAAAAAAGTAGTAGTTG
Organism: Parapoynx stratiotata; assembly: GCA_910589355.1. Classification (NCBI taxonomy): domain Eukaryota; kingdom Metazoa; phylum Arthropoda; class Insecta; order Lepidoptera; family Crambidae; genus Parapoynx; species Parapoynx stratiotata. The sequence goes on along the minus strand of OU342485.1, from coordinate 2,493,488 downwards.
TACGATCCTATGTGATGATTGTATTAGATTTCATTTTTAAAAATTTTGATATTCAAAAAACTAATGCCGATTTATGTGGTAAATAAGTACACTAATAATTATAATCATATAAAAATAAAAAATAAATGTTCGCGGGACCCTAATGTATATAGTTTAGAAAATAATGTAATAAATAAATTTTGTGTCCTAAAATCATAATTCGATAAATCTTATGACTGACTGCACGTCACTATTGACAATAAAGAACAGCAAGTCGCTCCTTCAAATGTAAATAAATGTTATAATAGGCTAGTTGACCCATTTTTGAAATGATTAATTGCTCATAGCCAGCACCATAAAAAATAATACAATTTTTTTACAAGACTAACTTACATAGTTTCTGATGTAGTAAGGATGTGTATATCTTAGACGGACTTGTCGGAGGTGAAGCTTGAAGCGTTGAGTCTGACCCCGAAGGGGAAGGTAGAGATAGCTTCGACTCTGAAACAGAAGCAAACACATAATAATATAACATCATTACGCCTCTATAATAATAAATATCTTCAGACATTCACACCTATCAACTAGCCCCATTTTAAGCAACTAATGCTGCTTGTGTTTCGGATACTACTGGGTGAAATCGAAAATAATTGTCAAATTTTAATGGGGGGTTCTAATGCTATTAAACATTATATTTGTGAGGGAGAAAAAAAACCTGTTGTAAAAAAAATTAAGTTGTTTTTACTCGAAACTGGTAAATATTCATATTAATAACATAAACCATAAAAAATTACATGTAAATTTTTTATAAGAAAAATTTTACATTAAATTCGATACACACTTTCGTTTACAAATGTACATGTATGGGTATTTCATTCAATAACACAGCGCGAAAGCTGCAGCAAATAATTGCGTTATTGTATTTTCTTATGTTTTATTACGAGTTTAATTGTTATTATATTGATTATTATGACGTTTAGAATGTCCTGTAAAATTTTGTCGAATGATTTCAATTTCACTCTGTAGATGACGGATAAATATATTTAATGGGAATACATTTAAAAATTCAAAATAAACACAATACATATATAAACATCCAAGACTGAAGAACAAATGGCTGTATTCATCACACAAACATTTGCATTTGGATCGCACCCAGAACCTCGAGATGGCGACGCCTTGAGACTGGCATACAGACCACTCGACCACGGAAGTCGTCTATGTGTAAAGGGGTGGGCGGAGGTGCTACTACACCCACATTTCGTCTATGTTCGAAGTCTCCATGAAATAGGGGACGATGAATGTGATGAAGTGTGAGACATGAGGTATAATTCAGACAATACTACACATACATACATACAATCACGCCTGTAATCCCGAAGGGGTCAGCAGAGTCCAAGGAGCACTGTGTTCTTTATGACCACATTTAGTCATACAAAAATTGGGTTTGGTCAGATGGAAAATCGTGAAAAAGTAGTAACAAGTGGCTAGCTCATCGCCTACACAATCACAGACCCTGTCCCAATACGCCCTTAGTCGCCTTTAACGACATGCTAGGCAAGAAAAGCAGTTGGCAAATTCTTTTTGTGTCCCGGATACTACAAAATTAAATACAGAAAATAGTATTGAGAAAAATAAGTACTTACATTGGAGCTCGGTGGCGTAGTGGTTAGAACGCTTCGGCTTTCGACATCGAAAACAAAGCTACCTTCGCCATGGTCAGGCCTTGGATGGGTGGCCAAAACTTTGTGATTTCGAACTCCTCCGTGGTTCGGAAGGCACGTCAAGCCGCTGGTCCCGGTCGCTATTGCAACCGTGGTGATGTTATGGCCCATAGCTGGGATCAGGCCTTCCTCTGCTGGCGTTCCCTTGTTGTCATGAAGGCGACCAATGGACTTAGAACTGCACAACATCCATCAGCTTATAGCGGCGCCGGGCTTACCACCTGTCACGCTGAGTGCAGTCACTGCTGGTGACGCGCGGACTATGGCAGTGGACTGCTTTTGCGGTGCTTTAGTCTCTGATTAACCATTAGGGGATAATAGTCGGAATTATTTGTATGTTTGTGTATGAAACTGTTCCAAACAATAGCTATGCAATAAGTCAGTTGCCAAACGATTTATTGACGAATAAAAATTTGCAAAACATAGTTTGGGATGTTATAATTTCCTTTATCATATATTGCCAAATGATGATACTCCATATATATTATACTGACCATCATCAGATTCGGGCGCCTCTCCCAATATCACAAACGTTGTGCCACTGGGTGAGATGTTTGATTCCTATAAACATTAAGAAAAATATTAATAACAAATACAACGCTTTAGGCTTTCAATCGAAAACAAAGCTAGCTTCGCCATGGTCAGGCCAAAACAACTAAAACTCTGTGATCTCGAGCTCCTTTGTGCTTCGGAAAGCATCTTAAGCCGTTGGTTCCGGTCACTATTGCGACTGTTTCTACCCACCAACCTACATTGGACCAGCATGGTGGTGTTACGACCCATACTCCTCATGAGGAAGGCCTGTACCAGCAGTGGGACTTATATAGGCTGAGAACATACCATGAGAATCACACCATTCATTCATAAAACTACCATGGAGACCTCATTTTTACACACATAAGGTCACACTTTTTTCCCACAGGGGTAGGTAAAGATTACTTCTGTCCACTTGCTATGATCCCTACATATCTCTTAATTTACAGAAATAGTATCTAAGAAAAAAAAACATGACATCAATTGAACTTATTATTGAAAAAGGCTGCTTATGGCCTATAGCCTATAGCCTATATTCTTTTGTTTATATAGGTTGATAACCAAGTTAATGAAATGTAGAAAAATAATTGTTTTAAAATTTATGTCACTATAAACTGAAACTGTAATAATTAATATTTTGGAATACCTAATACTCAAAAAATTCGATTTTAATTATAAATATAATGTCAGTAAATTCAAAAACAATGTTATTTAAGTCTGTCAATAAGGACATTCTAATTGAAATGGATCCAAGTTTTAAATTAACAAATAAATACTGCTCGATTTTTAATTACCTACGTTAAAATATAAATAAAAGTTAGTTAATATATTACACATACCTAATTAGTCATTGGATGAGTATTAATAATTTTGTTTACAAATTATTATCAAGAAATTGAACTAACATCAGCAGAACTTAACATGTAACAAACGACAACTAAACGTAATAATGTTAGTTGATAACTCAATTGTTGAATGATTTTGTAATTTTACAGTTTGTGACCTAAAATTATCTAGTAAACAATATAAATACACTGACTTACTGGAGATTTCCCAAGTTCAAGTTCCGAATCAGACTCTGATGCTTCGCCGTCCACTACGTGAGCAATTTTAGACATCTTTAAATTTGAATTATTTTGATCTTTATTTAAAATATGTAGTTAATGTGAATTTTAATTAAACATAGTTTGGAATAATTTTACAAACTACAGAATTTGGATTATCAACATGTCAGCTATTTGTCACTGTCAAAAACACCTGATTGTTTTGCTTTTTTTTTGTGTTGTTGTTGTAAAATTCTCCCATGTAGGGAAGGCAAAGGGAACGAAGCCCATACAGCCAAGTCTTCAGTATATATTTCTTCAGTAGTTTGAAATGCAATCAAATGCATTACACTAGCATTTCAATGCATCTTGGAAGAGTTTGGCGTCAAACAATCGATGGCAGACACTGTGGTGCTACTTGGATGAGGTGGATTACCACGATAAAAAAACTCATCACTTTTCACACCACTTGACGCTTATTTCGATAATCCTCAACATTGCACATCAGTATTGACACTTATTACACAAAACTACACTGTTTTTACGCAACAAGATCTATTCCGAAACAATATTACAATCACTGAAATAAAAATTACGTCCGCCATAGTTGAATGCCGCCAAAACTCCCTCTAATTTTTTTTAATATTCAGTTTTACGGCTCTGGCTGCAAGACCTTTTGAGCCACACGTTAACAGTAGAATACTTTTCTTCAGTAGTTTGCCTTGAAATGCTTGTGTAATGCATTTCTATGCATTGCATACCATCTGGTGAGCTGTCTCACTGTCTTGCCCGCTTGCCCCCTTTACAGATAAAAACCATGTTAAAGTAGATTAAATGACTTCTTTATTTTGGAACCGTGTGGTAGCGGCTTAATTTATTTATTCATCGGAAAAAGAGCTCAGTTTGTAGCAATCGGTTCGTAACCATTATAAGTTTTCGATGTTCAAAACAAAGTTAGTTTCGCGATTGCTTACTAAAGTCAAACTGGTCTCGGATGCTATGTAACCGTAACCGTTTTTACCCACCAAGCTGCACTAGGCCAGCTTAGTTAGCGGTGGGACGAATTTCAGGTTCGGTGGACGTCGTCGGTATCAGTTAAAAATATCTTTATCTAGGTACATACATATAATAAAACTGTAGAAGTCGAACGTCTGTAGGTACATAGAAAAAAATGCTTAAAACCAAGTCAGGAGGACGTTAAAAGAGGGAAAATAACAAAAAAAAAAATGTTTTTTTTGTTTTTTCTTTCTGTTTCTCTGTTTGTACGGGCTAATCTCCGAAATGGCTGGACCGATTTCAATGAAATTTTACATGGTGATACCTTATATCCCCGGATAGATCTTAGATACTTTTTATTCCAGAATATTAAAGTCTTCCCGTGGGATAGTGAAAAACCCATAGTAACCGCGTACGAAGTCGTGAGAAACAGCTAGTAGTGAAATAAAACAAAAAGCAACATGAAGAACTGATTTACTATCAGATTAACGTGGACGTATCGAGACAGCGACAAAGTAATTATTTACAATATGCTTAATTAACACGTCTCACATACCGTAATATTACAACTAACTCGTGAAATGCAATCGGAGATCAAAAAAAATTAAAAGAGATTTTTTGGCTGTGGGATCTGAGCTTCCTTTGCATTTTCGCTTTTTCGCCATGTGAAACTAAAAAGCTTTTTTGATCTCCAATTCGATTTCTTAATGATAAAACAAGAAATCGTTCGGACATTTACGAAACAGCAGTCATCTCTTTCATTTATTGGTAAAGAAAAGAGACGAGTACATTTCTGTGTCTTTCAATTCTATTGAGGAACTTACTAATTCTGTCCCTACAAAAAATACATCACAATAATAGTATTCAAGTCTAATAATTAAATATTCAGTCACAACTTTATTGTGATTTTAATTCAATAAACATGATTTTAAGTTAGGACAGAGAACAATAATATTTCAACAAAACGTTTTAATTCATCAATTCCTTGAGTTGACATTATTTTACGGATTTTCGCAAACAAATGTACAAAATTTTAATAGGTATAGGCAAGGTATAGGTACTTTCATTGTCACTTTTGAATGACCGATAAAATCAGTCATAGAGATCAAGGAAATTAAAATCAATTACTTAGAATAATACCTTAGAACTAAATAGTACGGTTATTTTTATCCATCAGAGTGATTTCATAACAAATCCAAATGAAATACGAAATATGACAAAAAATACAAGTCAGTAGATTTTGTCTCTTAGTGATTTTTTCTATTATTCTGCATGTCTAAACATATATGGATTAGGATCAACTTAAATGCTCCTCCAAATTAAATTGATAAAAAGTGGTATCGGTGGCCTATACGGGCAGACGGTTCACTTGATGGAAAGTGATCACCGTCGCCCATAGACATCAAAGAGAATATAATTAAAGACAACTGCCGCACCTGAGGAACTGCAGATGTGTAGCCGGCCATTTAAGGAATATGAACGCTCGCAGAGTTGCTTTAATTTACTAAAAAACAGGTTCAGCGTCTAATTGCTATTTATAAAAGGAAGATAAAGAAAAAAACCTGTCCATTTTTAATTACTTAGCCTTAGTTATTTTGAATTTTTACAGGCTAAAAGACATTTTAAACGGAACATTTCACTTTGAATAATTAAAACATTTATTCGATTTTAGATTTTAATAATATTATCATATTTTAACCTTTGATAATTTAAACTAGCTAAGGCTTAGTGTCATTTTAAACTCTCAAATCACTTTGACTAATAAAAAAATGGACATTTTTGACAATTGCTGAAAAAGTCTTATTTTAATTAGGTGTAAGAGGAGATAACGGAAATTTTGTTTAAAGAACGTTTACCAGAATTAATTTTAATATTTTGCCTCGAAGTTAACATACATTAAAATATTTCAAAAGTTCAAAAGGTTAACAATCTTAGATTATTTTAGGTTCATAATAATTACAACAGGAACACTTAATAAATCTTCAGAGTTTTTAATTTATAATAATAATATACAGATGTATATTCAGAGTATATTACATATAAACAGTCGGAGAGGTAACGTGTCCATATCTTAAAATTCATTGAGAATGGTGACGTTATTTACAAACGTTAAAGTAAAGTAGGTATTGTCGACTTAAAATAGATAAAATCTGAGGTTTGGGTAGCATGATATACAGGATTGTTTTTAATGAATCAACAAGCTCGTAAGACTAGATAGCCAATATCATAAATAACAGCGTTTGTTCTGTGAGTCTTAGGCCCAATTGCACGATCGAGAGTTAGCGCTTAACCCTGGGGCAAATATATGGACAAACCCTGGGTTAGGCGCTAACTCTCGATCGTGCAATTGGGCCTTACTGTATCTCTTATAGTCGTGACATTAGTAATAAGGTTGTTGAGAAAGTGATTTTGAGGAAGAGAAGGAGAAAGAGGAATTGTCAAGCACAAATTTTGGAGATGTGGATATTTTTAGGGTTCCGTAGTAAACTAGGAACCCTTATAGTTTCGCCATGTCTGTCCGTCCGCGGATAATCTCAGTGTACGTAAGCACTAGATGTTAAAAACTCTTTTGTTAATTCCTTTTATTTTGTTTCTTAATTTTTTGTTGTCCAAAGTTGTTTTGTCTTCGAATATATGTCATCTGCTGAAAAGGTCGTTTTTTTTCCATTTTTATTATATTTTTCACGTTCTCACGCATTTTCTACACTAGAGAGCTGAAATTTTGAATAAATATGTATATTAATAACGCCGACAAAGTGCACAAATCAAAAGTGGAATAAAATATTAAATTAGGGGGGGTGCCCATACACATAATGTAGGGACTGATTTTTTTTTCCCTGGACCCTAACGTGTGATATATTGTTGGATAGGTTTTGTAACATAATTTTACAAAAAAAAAATTATTTTCTAAAATAATCGCTCCGGAAGTTAAATAAAAATGTGTCCCCCCCACCCCTTTCACTTTTGAACTTTTCAAAAAATATGAAAAAATTCTCAAAAGTAGAGCCTTATAAGTACTTTCTAGGATAATTATTTTGAACTTGATGGGTTGAACAGTTTTTCGTAAATTTTACAAAATGGAAAACTACGGAACCCTATACTGAGCGTGGCCCGACACGCTCTTGGCCGGTTTTTTAGGGAAGATGCGGAAGAAGAAGCGGATTAGGATGATGATAAGTTTCGAAATTTCTTCAAAATCGGTCCAGCCTTTTAGGAGTTCAATGACATACACTCTCACATAAGAAATATACATTGTCAAGTTTAAACAAGCAATGAAGAGGGGGGGATAGCTCGCTCGCTACCCGTTCGGCTCAGGCGCATCGTGATGCGGCGCGCGTGCATTGTCATGGATACGCAAATGCGCAGCTAAATTCCTCTTAAATTTTGAGAAAACGAAAGCGGAAGAGGATTTTTTATTTATTTATCAGGATGCGCTAACGGTTTGATGGCGAGAGGCACTCAGGTTATGCGTTACCAAGGCCGGTAAAGGCTTAAAGCAAGGGTGTTTAGTCGGTAGGAGTCCGACATAACCCCCGGCCGGCCGGTGGGTATCCAATGACATTCACCACCTCTTTCTCCCGCATGGGAAGGTAAAGAGTCCTCCTTTAGAGGCTCTAAAAAAAAGTAACGGTTGAGGATTTCAAAATATTGCGAAGCTTTCGCATTATCAGGTAGCGGAAGAGTAATCCTCAGCAACAATAATCAGTAAGTGCTAAAAGACGACACGCGCGACGCTCACGCGATTCGCACAGAGCTAAACACATTCAGAAATTGATATTTATTTTTGTATGAAAGTAAAATGTGTCAAATTATTAAAAGTCGTAGAACAAATGTTGTTAGTTATGACGTTAGCTAGCTAGTCTTACGAGGCTGTTGATTCATTACAATTAACCCTGTATATGACTATGTCAAAGAATGATGTATAAAACTATGTCAACTCATCTGAATTTAAGTTCAATGTTTGTTTTATTAGGCTTAATTTAATTTGTTAGTAAATTAAATCGATCTAGGATTTCATTCATACCCTGGGGGCTTGCTAGTGAAGCTTCGAATAGTTATAAAACTATTCCACCGCGCATCATAAGCTTCGCTCTTTACGCCTCAAGTTAGAGTCTAAAGTCGAATGATTTTATACAGTAACGACTGTAATATTGTATGTGAGAAGCTTGTGTCTGAAATAGACATAATTATATGTCTGTGACACAGATCACCAAGATCTCAACAAGTTATAATAAAACAAAGTTGGACTTAAATGAATTAAATCGGGTTTAGATTGAATTACTCTATAAAAAGTAAAAATATGTATTCTGTACGCGTCCGCTTACATCCGCTCTAAATTTAAGTGTGAACATTTAGATCTAGCAAAAAGTTCACAAATTGAAGAGAAGTGGGTTCTTAGTCTGTAGGCGCGGAGAGGATCAAAGCGAGCGCACTTTTCTTTTTACACTACACCGACCGACGCGGATTGGACGCTCGGGGCCTTCTCGGGGCCGATCGGCTGCCCGACCGCAAAACAGATCGTTGTAAGTTTTTTTTACTGCCCTGGATACTCGTCCTTTAAGCCTTCTTGAGTAATTTCCGAACGATGCCCTGTGCTTTTGACAGACCGCCAAAAGTCGGGATTTCGACAGATGTTTTTGTACCAGTGTATTATTTTGTATTGTTATTAACAGTTTAATAAATGTGATATGCAATAAACTGCATTATTATTGTGGAGATTACAACTGCACAATAATAACAGCTGCCGATCGGATTCTATTATTATTTGACACTATAGGCGCGTTCAGAAATATGCTCTTGAGCATTCTCAAGAAGTGAAACGTAGAAATAGACCTTATTGTAATAAATCAAAGCTCTATTTTAAGTGCAATTAAAAAAAGCTTTCCTCTTCAAGTCCCGACCTTTGAGAAAGGAGGCTTATTGCTTCGTTCTCGCGGAAGCGAGAGGCAATGAAGATTTTTGTCTCCGGGGACTTTTTTTCTCCGGCCCGTGCTAGGCCTTCAGGGAGAGTTTAGGGCGCTCAAGGTGGAAGCGGAGCGGGAAAATGCCTTCCACAAACGCGTTTATAACGTGGAGCGGACATTCAACAAAAATGTCTATTTCTATACAATTTACTGCTAAATTTAAAACTGTATCGTCTACAATTGGTAATGCACTACGAACTAATAATTTCAAACCACGTTTTATTCTGATAAAAACAATTCATTTTCCATATTCATAATGAGCAAACATCTTTAAATCAATTCTCTTAACCAATTCCTTAAAATATTACACTGTACGCCTATGATTTAAAATATAAATGCCATAGACGTGTATAAAACTAAAATAAAATGTACTTAGTAAGCGAAATTACTTAACATTAGGTAAATATAGCATTAAAATATTACAGCAATCGAACTGTGTCATTAGACACTGGCCCTTACAATAGGCTAGTTGACTCATATCAAAAGATATGAAAATAATGTTTAATTATCATAGTATTTAGTACAAGGTTCCGAAATATACCAAGTTTAATAAATATAAATAAGGGATTGCTGTAGAAATTCAATTTAAACATGTTTATTTCTACTTTATTTTTCATTGGCAAAAACGCTATCCGCCATGTTCGTGAAATTGGTGAAGTAATGCGTCATGTAAACAATTACTACGCATGGTCAAAATCCGCCAACGCCAGTCGCAACCAATCAAGCATGGCTGTCGGCTGTGTCAGCCTGTGACACGCATGCGTATGTATTGTTTTCCAAAATTGTAACCTCACAGCACTAATAATTCATTGACAATCATGGCCGACAGCGTTTTATAATTTAAAAACGTAATGTTATTTTTAAATTCACTATGTTATAGGCCTCAAATGAAAATTTGTATTATTTTTATGGTGGTGGTTAAAAGTATATATAAGTTTAAAGCATTTGGGGCCCAATAAAAAAGGGTCAACTAGCCTATTCCGTTTGTTACTCAACTAGCAAACCAAATTCATAGTGATATGGTCGAAAATTGCTTAAATTGAGCTAGGCTACACCGTAGCGTTGATAAAATTATACATTTTCAAAATCTTTAACATTAAGACCTTACGAATAAAATCCTTTGCTTAAAAATTATCTGTCATCATTAAAATAAAAGATGGCGTCATTCTGAAGGATAAATTGAATTGATTTAGAAGTAATTATTCATGAAATATAAAATCAATAAGTTTATGAATAGGATATTTTGTTAGAGTAAAGATAGCTAAAATAAGTAAAGATTTTTATCAATTTTTAAAAATAAATTGTATACGAATATTTTTTTAATTTAAAATGCTGGTCTTATTTATTAAGAAGAAAATTAATAGTTTATATTTTTTTTAAATAGGATAGTTGGTAAGCGTAATATTTTGACCCGGCACTAGTAGCATGGTCTGGAAAATGATTTCTTTTTAAATTTTTATTAACTGATTGAAATAGAATATCTATCGCCTGTATATACTTATAACTGTGTGTGTATTTCATAGGACTGGAACGGACTGTATATCAAAATACCCGTAGCATTAGAAAATGGTGTAAAATGTTTTTGTTAAAAAGATCTTTTAATTCCGTCAAACTGCATAGGTCAAATTCGGATGTATACTTAGTGCTTTGTCATATTAAATTGCAAGGTAGATTTCCAATTAGCTTTATATGACACAGTACTAAAAAAAATGTTTGGACCGAACAGAACTTTTCATCTGCATTCGAAAAATATTTTATTAGAAGTAAGCTTATCCAAAAGGTTTTTAAAAGTTTAGTTTTTAGTTAAAAATTAATATATTTTTCTTCGAGGAGCGGCTCAATACCCTGTTGTTGAAAGTTTAAAAGGTAAAAATTAGTTTTTATATATATTTGCTCAATGCCTTTCCGCCTCAGCCTGCCTTTCGCTGTGACCTTTCATCTTTTTATTTTATAAAATGCGACAAATTGAATTAATTCTCAAAAATACTTCATCATCAGCTTTTAGACATCCCACTGCTGGTACAGTGGTTTATACATGTAAGACAAAGGAGTGGGTGGGCCGGCACACCACCAGATTAGCCTAAGCAGATTGATTACAAGAGTCACCCATCTAAAGCAGAACTTTGGTAAAGGTTGCTTTATTTTTGAAACCAAAACTTTGTCAGACGTTTTTATGCATTTTTTATACGACTTGTATTACAAATTTGGTCAGCAAAAAAATAAAATTGGTCAGCTAAAGCAACTAATTGATCAACCACTTATGCTCAGCTAATATTTCTAAACTGATCAGAAAAATAACTAATTGGGTAGCAATTTATGGGCAGCAGATATTTCTAATTTGTCAGCAAAATTTACCACAAACTAAATGTTTTCTCAGCTGCCAAATCGTTTTATATAACATGTTTTGATGACACAAATATTGTTATTAAGGGTCATCAAAAAAACCTTAACCTAATATCTATCACAACACATTTCCTAGGAATTGATCCTTGATCCTTCATTGATCCTTTTTCTAGATTTTATAAATTTCCGGAAACATATATATATATATATATTTCTAATTACATTGCAGCTCAAATAATTATCTTGTTGCCCGATTAATTATTCTGCCGCCCAAAGTATTATATTGCTGACAAAATATTTGTTTGCTGTCAAATGATTTTTCGGCTGACCTTTTTGTTGCTGACCAAATAATCAAAAGGCTGCTCAATTAATTACTTCCCTTTTTTATGAATGTGTTTTGGGAGCTACGCTTTCTGCTACGGCGCGCTACGGAAAGCTCGTATGCTACGAGCAAGCGTATATTTAAAGTATGTCGTAGTGCTATAGCTAAATTGCTACGGCATTTTCGAGACTACGGCGTAGACTACGAATAACTATTGCTACCGTGCTACGGTTTTTGATTAAGATTCGTAGTTCATTTTAAGCATGATTGCTTAGTTGTTGAATAGGGCAGCGTTAAACCAATGGGGAATTGGTGTGGAAATCCTGCATACAGGAGTCAGTGACTTGTGTTCAAAGAATATTTATTTCTCATAAAAAACCATACTGTCACTTACATGAGAAAATTGTGGGTAAGTACAAAATTGTTCGGTAGGTTAATACACAATGGAAACTGGTTTCCGGCTCGGTATACCTACTTATTTTACTGTGCAGCACTTCAGTGCAGTCTTCAGTTAGATATAATGAGAAAGCTTTTTAAGATGTAAGGATCTTGTTTGGAATACTGGCGCCAACAACGTTGGAGCCAATGTTGGTTGGTTGGTTACAAATTATGGTTTTATAATAAAACCATATTATTGTATATTAAGGCTAGGACTTTAAGCACCCGGAAGTTTATTTCCGGATTCACGGAGTCGACTCTGAATGGGTCGTCCCGTCTACTCTGACTTATGGAAGTAACAGGTTATAGATAGAGATTCCTTGATTCGTTAGTTGGGACTATAACATAACATATGATCACGGCCCCCTTTCCCTGAAGGGGTAGGCAAAGCTATTAACACCCGGAGGAAACCGGACGCTTATAGTCCAAGGCTAAGAAAAAAGTTACAATGAATTCATTTTCTCAATTCCTTAGAAGTGATACCAATTACTACGAAACATTACTCTGAAACATTATTTATAGTAGTTTTAAATTGGCATTTATTAATTACAATTACTTTGATTCTAACTGCATTGTTTCTAATCTAACCTACTACTGTTCTAGGAGTACATTATTTTAGGTTTACAGCTATAAAACATGAAAGTATATAATAAATTAAAGTATCAAGTTCAATTGAGACTGTATAGGTTCATGCCGATCAAAACACGATACAAAAAAATCGTTTTCAACTGCCAATAGCAAAAAGATGTAAAGATAGACAATCACAAATATACATTAACGTAGATCACGCAAGTATTAGGTCCTTACCTATGAAATTGGTGTTTTGTATGGAAATTTTGGGGAATTCTGCATTTTCCATACTAAATTTTTTTCAGTTTTCTTCACAACGACAAATCCAAAGATAATAATATTTGGCATCTATCATTAGACAAGCTTTAGCAATATGTGTAATATCACACTCCATAAAAATTATTTATCGTTTTTAAGTGAATGCAAATAAAATAATGTATTCGGGAGGCACTTAAAAAGAGTTGTCTCCGTGTTCAATTTTAACCCAATTAAACTTACAACAAATTATCAAAACAAATCAAAAGAGCTCAAAAATATAGTCTATTTTTAGACGAGGTAATTATTTTTTAGGATTACTCTGAATCTTAATAATTACAGACAAAATACTAAGACAGAAAAAAAACACCAATTTCATAGGTAAGGACCCAATATAATGATTTGTATTGAAACCAAGCGTGTCGACTTTTTAACGTTTACTGTGACGTCACAGCCGTATTTTGAGACAACGTCCAAACTGATTGTAAGATACTGATGCCGTCGATGCCCTTCCACCATTGAACTAGGGGAGGGAAAACAAAATGATTGGTGGATGCGTTACGGGGGCCTGGCCGTCATTACCAAGAATTTTGTAGTTTATGATGGATGCCAAACTCCCATACAATAACATGAGGCAATGTTTTGTCTCGATCAGTAGGTGTTCCTTCTCATTCTATCACTTTAATGAATGAGTTTGACATTTCGTAGTATAGCTTTCTATTACAACTAATGACGTCCCACAAAAATACACACAAATTTCTCAAACTAATACTCTCATTTAATATGTGATTATTGACTCACCTGTGAAATGATAAGGATACCACTCACTTATACAACATAAAACAACTCACGTCATCACCAGTTTTATAATCTTTTATTTAAAATATTAAATTAATTTTTTTTTTTTAATTTTCAGACTAGTCGTCAAAATGGCGTAAATATGACAGGTGAGACAGAAACTATGGATAGAAAGAGAGATAGAGGATATCCCACGGATAGCCTTCATTCATAAATAGTGATAGAATGAGAGGGAACACCTATTGATCGAGACAGAACATTGCCTCATGTTATTGTATGGGAGTTTGGCATCCATCTTATAGTACAAAATTCTTGGTCATTACATGTGCCACCAGTGATGTAGCATATGAGCTGTCAAAACTATAAGTTTTGTACTGATGATTATCGATATTGACATAAAATTCAGAAGGCAACATCATGCTCCATACAAAAAGCGGCCATTACATGTGCTGAATTGTCAAACGGTGGCACCCTGTTTGTGTTAGTGTTTCGGGTCCTATTTAAGGTCAATGCCCTCCATCAATAATCACACAACGAGAAATTTTTTACAGCCATTCGGACGCGCACTGACTAGTTCGCAACGGCTAACCCGAGCTATTTTCATGCATTTTCATCATCCATGTAAATGTATATCTGCGTAATAGATGGATAAAAAAAATAGACTTGAAGTCCTTTAATTCGGATTATGACATTTAAAAAAGGAGAGATATTCAATTTAATATGTACTCTAGCTACGCACGATCTAGATTGACTATCAAAAATTTTTATTTGATTTAAATTCTTATATAGCTAAATCAACAGTCATTTTTTATTCAATTTACACTAATCGCTACCTACTGCTTGGGATGATCTAAGAGATATCAATAAGTAATCGGTATCGATGCAGCAAATCGGATGGTAATCGAGAAATTGATTTGATGTCTCGTCGAATTTTTATTATGGATCGATTGATTTAAGAATGGCTAGACTATTATGAAAAGCGTAATAATTGTATCCATAATCTTGGATGGTATGTACCTGAGACGAGTCGTAGTACCAATGGTTTTTGCTGTTGATCCCAAAAAACGATAACGTTATAAACAACGTTATTTCAACAACACTACCAGAAATCTAATATTAAAATAACGTTACTTATAACAAATTATAACGTTATAGATGCTTCTTTGCATTGTAAGTCAATGTTTGTCATTGATTGTGTATAGTTATTATGAAAATTTACTTTGGTGATCATTTTGCAATAACAGTTTTATTGGAGCTTATTTAACATTCTGTCTTCCCCAGGCCGAGGATATTGTGAGTGTAAACGTAATATAAGAAAATTTATCATTAGTTATTTTGGTAGTAGGATTTTTCAATCACTTAGGGTGAGTTCGACATAATTCCATGTTATTATATTGTGGTTTGGACACGAATAAATGCTTAAATTTCATTGATTGAATCCGCTCTAATGGCGTAGTCCTGTGTACACGACCGATTTTTGACTCCGATTTTGACGACCTCTGTGGTCGAGTGGTCTGTATTTGTTCTCGAGTCTTGGATGTTTTTAAATAATAGGGGTTAAAGTATGACATTGCCGTTTTTTTTCTCTCTTAGTATTTTGTCTGTAACTATTAAGTTTCAGAGTATTTTTTAAAAATAATTACCTCCTCTTAAAATAGACCATATTCTTGAGCTTGTTTTGATAATTTGTTGTAAGTTTAATTGTGTTGAAATTGGACACGGAGACAACTCATTTTAAGTGCCTCCCGAATACATCATTTGATTTGCATTCACGTAAAAACGATAAATAATTTTTGTGAAGAGTGATATCACACATATTTCTAAAGCTTGTCTAATGATACAAGCCAACAATTATTATCTCTGGATTTGTCGTTGTTGAGAAATTTGAAAAAATGTTAGTATGGAAAAAGCAGACTTCCCCAAAATCTCCATACGAAACGGAAATTTCATAATTTTACCCCTAATATTTATATATATTCATCTATTAAATATATTTATCCGTCATCTAGTGTCCGTAACACAAGCAGCATAAGTTACTTAAAATGGGGCTAGTTGATAGGTGTAAATTTTTGAACATATTTATTTATTATTATTATCTAAAACATTTTTGGTATTAGAACGCTAGTGTAACTAATCGATATTCGGTCGAATTCACTCTTAGTAACTTTATTTCATAATTTTACGCGAGTTTGATACCTACATTGTTATGTACTGCACAATATTAATTGATTTACTGTTTCATGTTTCAGATATTAAATAAAACAAAGGTCTGGCCCTAATTACCTATCCAATATAAACTTGGGATATGGCAATAATAGAACATCAAAAATTATATACATACCAATAACCTTTTTCACATAAGTTAGCAATACCATGATGCCAGGCGAACGCCAATACCGACTTATATAAATAGCTTTTGTCATATTTACAATCGTTTAGTGTAGGGAGGTTCTCACTTTATAGTCTATCATCGCTCCGAAGACGATTATAAAACATCGCTAGACCTGTCAAGAAGAATTTCGACAGTTCTAGTTTTCAAAATGGTGGTTATCCAAGGGATTCTGTCAATTCTACATTTCAACATAGAGCATTAGAGCTCAGAGCTTTAATTGAATTTCTCGCGTTGGTCGAAGCTTGGCAAACGTCTTGTGAGAATTTAGCTTTGACAGCTTGGCCAACATCAACTTCACTGTAGTTTGTTGGAACCAACGAATAGTTGGCTATGGCATTGGTCTTAACTCGTCCAACATAGCAGAAGTTAGAAACGCCAAACAAGCATGGCAACATTCACACCCAAGCTAGAACTGCAAAAACAGCACTAAGGACTTCACTAAGTACGCCGTGGTACAAGTGGTCGAAGACCTTCACCAAACTTTCAAGATATGGAAAAGAGTGTCTTTATTAACCGTCAGCGAAATTTCTAGATGGCGTCAAAATCAAAGGATTTTGACAGTTCTAGATTTTAAGATGGCGGGTTTATTGGAGGGATTTTGACAGTTCTAGATTTTGAAATGGCGGGCTTATTGAAGGGGTTTTGACAGTTATATAATTATGAAAATACATTTAATGTGTCGTGGGTATTTCGTTGTTTGTGCTAATAGGACAGAGATGTGGGTTAGCTATCTCGTTTTGGGCCTAAACATGGCAAACATTGGTACTTGTGACGATGGAATTGGTCTTGGAAAAGCTTAGCTCGGTAACATGTATTGCTAACTTCACCTTAGAACAAACATCTGGTGGTGTAACAATTGGCTCAGGCACGGCCAAGTAAGCAGTAGTTAGAAACCAAACAACCATCGCGATCACACACTCAAGTCTAGAACTGGAAAAACAGCACGCTCCGTATCTTGGGCTTGACGACGCCGTGGTAGAAGTGGTCGAAGGCGGCGAGGTAGCGCGCGCAGGCGCGCGCACGCTGCCGCCACGCGGCCGCCATGTCGGCCAGCACGCCGGCCGGCGCGCGCGAGCACTGGCAGCGCAGCACGCGGAAGGAGCTGACGCGCTTCAGTGCGGCCCTGCTGATCATATCGGAATCATTAGCATTATTTATTTAATTTGTATTTATATTCGTGTGGCAGCGGCTCATCAAAGCATACTACCGACCCATCTCTTCCCTTGGGTGTCGTAAAAGGCGACTAATGGACTTAAAACTTCACAACCAGCCAATAGCTTATAGCGGCGCCGGGCTCACCACCTGTCACGCTGAGTGCAGTCGCTGCTGGTGAAGCGCGGACTATGGCAGTGGACTGCTTTTGCGGTGCCTTTGCCTAGTCTCCGATTAACCCCTAGGGGATAGTAGTCGCGATTATATGTATGTATGTATATTTTATTGTGTTTATATATTGTTTAATTATATTTTATTTCTTTGTTGTTTTGTTTGTTTAGTAATGTATATGTTTGCATTAATGTTAATTTTTTCAGTTTGAAAACTGAAAAAAATTTAGTATGGAAAATGCAGAGTTCCCCAAAATCTCCATACAAAACGCCAATTTCATATGTAAGGACCTAATATTATAAATGCGAAAGTTACTCTGTCTGTCTCGCTTTCACGTCAAAACTACTGAACCTATTTAACCGTAATTTGGTACACAGATAGTCTAGAGTCTGAGAAAGGTCCTTTTATATTATCCCCCGATATTCCCATGGGGACGGGTACCGCGCGGGTGTAACCGTGGTTATCAATATCTGCTCGACTGAGTAGTATGTGACAGTCCGTAAAAATAGTTATTTATTATACAAGAGTGGAAAGTTCCTTTTTAACCGTGTGCTCGATTTGGATGACCGAGCAAGCGAAGGATTCTTAAGTTGAATCACGAGCGCAGCGAGTGATTCTAAATTAGAATCCTGAGCGTCAGCGAGGGAAACAAACGAGCACAAGGTGAAAAATCTTTCCACTCGAGTGCAATACGTAACTTTTCATCCCACCTCAGCGAGGAAATGACAAAATGAAAAAGAAAACAATTTATAATGACAAAATATTTTTCACAATTTAAAAAGTTCTAATCATAAATTTGGCACCATAGAGGTTACATTAAATAGGTTTAATGACGTTTTGAATTTACAATTATATTGAGTACTCATTATATGTGATGTTCTAAATTCAAATCTACTTTGCCGCTCAAGCGAATAAAATAGAATTTTCCAGCCAGATTTCGAAGCGCAAAATTACACTTTCCGAGGTGGTGGGATGAAAATGTAATTTCATTTCGATTTTAAAACTGTAAAATAATGACACGACAACAGAGATTTATCACCATGACAACAATTAATCAGATGGCACCAGTGGCACTAACAAGAAATGTTATTTTCATATTTCAATAATTAGAGGTTTTAGTTCAACTATTAGGTCCTTACCTATAAAATTGGTGTTTTGTATGGAGATTTTGGGGAATTCTGCATTTTCCATACTAAAATTTTTTCAGTTTTCTTCACAACGACAAATCCAAAGATAATAATATTTGTGTAATATCACACTTCATAAAAATTATTTATCGTTTTTAAGTGAATGCAAATAAAATGATGTATTCGGGAGGCACTTAAAAAGAGTTGTCTCCGTGTCAAATTTTAACACAATTAAACTTACAACAAATTATCAAAACAAATCAAAAGAGCTCAAAAATATAGTCTATTTTTAGACGAGGTAATTATTTTTTAGGAATACTCTGAATCTTAATAGTTACAGACAAAATAGTAAGAGAGAAAAAAAACACCAATTTCATAGGTAAGGACCCAATATTAACAATCAACATTTTGCTAATAAGACGTAGGAATGTAATGTTGAGCACATTGTAAAAGACAATGCAATTTTAAACACAAAAACTTTTTGTAAACTTTAATCGGCGTTAAATCAATACCACGCGAACGAGGTCGCGGACAAAGCTTGTATTTTATAAAGAAAAGAAATATCATAAGAACAAGGAGCATCGCTGTGCACAATTCTTCTTAGAAATTTATAATATTATGGAATTTTTTGGTGATGAAAAGATGTAATAATGACTAATGTAATAATGCACTTGTAATCTTGAAATTTATATGTGGTAGTAATAGTGTAACGAATAAATAATTAGTAATGTAATAAATATTTAATAATGCATATAATAATAAATAATAATGTGACATCATTTATCAATTTGCTGAATGTGTAATTTTATTTTATTTTAACTTTGCATGCCATTAGGCTAAATATGGAATTGTACTGGATTTAATACCATAGTGTAACACCTCTGTATCACCTGTATTTGCAAATAAATGTGATTAGATTTGATTTGATTTGATTTGATTTGAAAATATGAAATACGAAAAATGACGTAACTTCGGAAAGCCTAGCCATTGGTTTCTGTCTACTAACTCGCATTAGCCCAGCGTGGTCGCGTTATGTTTCGTCTTTTTCACGTTATAAAAAGACAGACCGTCTTTTTCACGTTACTCCAGCAACTCTTACATTCTGATCATGAAACCGTTCTAACCGCCTCTCTGTTCTAGTGGTTCACACCACCGTGTGCTGATCGGAAGGTCCGGGTTTGATTCCCCATGGGGGCAGAAGTTTTTCAGCTCGGTTTGGTTGGTGGTAGGGCTTCTGAGCCCGCCTGGCTAGCTACCACCGTCTTACTTAAATCTGTCGCCATAATAACAATGTTAAAGTATTGTTGTGTTCTGGCAATCAGAGGTAAGATAGCCAGTTCCTCAGTTGTTGAGGATTACAGGTGAAGCTCGCTTCCACCTTCGGCCTTATCGTCACTTACCATCAGGTGAGATGAAGGCCAAGAGCTTTCCTGTCATATGTAAAAAAACAAAAATGTGATCACACCCTTACCTAGTGGGTGCGCGCGCGTCCTCAGCATCAGTCTGCCGTCATAGCGCTGTGTCGAACATCTGCAGCGAGCGCGTGATCACGTCGTCTTTGAGGCAAGACTCGAGAAACTCCTCGATTGTGATGACCCCATCTTGGTTCAGGTCTAGCTTCTTGAATACACGGTCCACCTCAAATAGAGAGGATAGTTGTAAGTTATTTAGAAGCCCAGGGTCCGTATAACGAGCTCTTAATTCCAGGAAGTTTGCGTCGTAAACTAAACTGCCTGGCTTTTTTGTATTATGACCATAAGTTGTCGCAAACTAATAAGCTTTATTTCTGAACGTTATTGATATCATTTGATAGCCAATAGCCAGGCAGAGACAAAAAATCCATCCAGAAACTAGTCAGCTAAAAGCATGTCATAATACCAAATAAGAACCAACCAGTTTGTGGCGTAAACTGAACTGCCTGGAATCAGGCTGAATTTAAAAACTTCATAATACAAAATGCGGAGACTAGAGAGGCGGTACGAGAGTACCAATTTAAGGTAACCTCAATGTCATTTACGTCACTCAATATCCGCATAATTTGAATCTTATGGCCCTAGTGTCCCACAGAAGAGTAAGAAACATCACAATCTCAATGCCGATCGATCGGTATTGCGTTCAAGAGTAGGCTATCTGGTCTCCATACCTGTTTATTTGACTTAGCACCAACCTCGCAGCCAGTGACAAAGGTGGCTACCTTGTTGTTACTCTGGCCAATCGTTTGACCTCCACTCGGCAAATTTTTCTCGTGGTATTCTCAAGAGCGAAACCTGGTGTCCATACCTGTCCATTCTATGGTTTTCAAGGGGAAATGCTCATTCATATTATGTCATAGGGGGCTGGTAGAGTTATGTGGCATTTACAATCGAAAAAAATTTTGTCATGGCTTTCTAAAGAAGGAATCCTTAGCGTTATTCAGCCTCGATGGATTCCTCACTCAGCAAATATGATGAAAAAAGGGTATATATACCTGCTCATTCGCCTTAGCATCATCCAATCTTGCTGCTGGCGAGCCTGGCGGCGCGCGCCGCCCCAGCAGCTCATGGACCGCCACGACCACTTCCGCCAGCTCCTGCCTGGTGATGGCACCGTCGCCATCTACGTCGTAGAGACGGAACGCCCAGCGCAGCCGCTCGTAGACCGAGCCGCGGAGGAGGGTTGATAGAGTCACTAGGAGCTCCTGGAAAGAGCAAGAAATAAATAAATAACTTGAAGGTACTTCCTAGGTGTCGAAATTACTGACAAAGTGTGACATCTCTGATGACTCTTCAGGGTAATAAGCGTGATGTATGGAGACGACCTAAACGAATGTACCACAGTCGAGAACGTAGATATAAGTTCAAAGAAAAAAGGGTATCTGTTCCAGTATTTCCATCGACCAAAATTTGTCAGAGTCGTAAAAAAACAAACCGTTAAAAAAAGGGATAACAAACTATTTTCTCGCGATTTTATTGTGTACCCGATGACATGGAATGCGAAAACATACCTTCACCTCTATCCCCGACGGGGTGGGCAATTATTACGACTGAAAGTGGAATTATTAAAGTTCGCTTTATTAAATCCTTAAAATGCAGCGCAGTTTTTAACTATTCTAGGTAACTATCGAGGAAGTTTCCCAATTAAATGTTTTATGTGGACGTCAAAACTTTTACGGAGCGATTATGAACGAAGTTCGCCACTGAAATCCTTATACCGTAAAATGTCTTGTTCAAACTAGCACGGGCTTTCGTACGTCGTTTTTCATGGCTTTTCGGGATCAATGGCCTCATCATCATTGTGTAACGAGGCTCTATATCAGTATTAGCGACTCTTTGCTCTTCTCTGGCCATTTTCTCTTTGTTTCTGTTTTTAAATTTACCGTCTTTCTCTTTTTCATTGTTTTGTTCTCGAATATTATTTCTATCAGAGTCAGCGTCTGGAGCAGTTGTGTCGACGTGAATTATTATAAATATTATACTAGCCGGATGGAGGTGAATCACATAGGCCTCTCTCAAAATCATTTCTGTCCTCAGCTTACATACGTCCTACTGCTGGGCACAGGCCTTCCTCATGAAGAACACATAAAGCGTATGGGCCGTAACACCACTACGCTGGCTCATTGCAGGTTGGTGGGTAGAAGCACGGAGGAGTTCGCCTGATATCATAACCACCAACAATTACTTTTTCTATGAGAAGGCCGAATGATGATTAACTACCATTTCTTAGACACATATAGAATCCTAATTTTATCCAATTTTTTTATACCGGTTTAACTTTATTTCGAACTAGTTGTTGCTCTCGACTTCGTTCGCGATTACTTTGGATATTTTACGGGAACCCTTAAATTTTACAAGATTTTGAGGAATAATTCTAATTTTCCATGTATACGTTAATGCTTGACTCTTTATCGCCATTATTGTCGAAGTTTATCTTGAATTATGACAATCTAAAATTAATGTATTTCTTATTTTTATTTAAGATTTAAAACCTAAAAGCTTTCGACAAGAAAACCTATGTTCAAAAAATCATAACTGTGTGAGGTATTAATTTTTATCGGATAGGTTTCCTTTGTACGAGTATCTATCATTATTATTACTGTTTTTATATTTTGCAAGCATGCAAATATGCTTCTTTTGCTGAATCTTTTGCTGCATAGCAAGTTTCAAAATAAGAACCCCGAGCATTATTATTTTAAATCAATTTGTACACATATGTTTTAAATTTTCGGGGAGATCTAAAAGAGAGAAAATCGTAATTATTTTAACCATGAAAAATAAACCTTATTGCAATAATTGAAAGCACTGTTTTAAATGTGATCAAAAACATGCTCTACTCTCCGAGCCCGTCTGTGTGAACGGACACTTAAGCTATATAATAAATAATAATAAATTTCAATATTAAAGAACTTTTAAGCCATAAACCCCGGACACTTAAAAGTCTGCCAATTTTCTATACCATATAAGACAAAATAAAAATTTATGGCACCTACAAAAGCATTTCTATACACCTCTCTTCCAATTCTCATCTAAAATACTTCGTCAATAAATTTAAAATTACAAAGTTTTCGTTTGGCAGCGCTTCAAAATTGTCCTATTGTGCCAACCGCATAATTTAATAACAGTTTGAAATCGAAAAGAAAAGTTTTTGGATCATGCCCAGAACGGGGTAGTTTATGGTTTAACTGAAATCGCGGGAAAACTTTCTAGGAAGTAAATATTATCTTTTGATAATACCTAGGTAACACTGAAAATGTTTAGAATGGGCCATTTGGTTGGAAAGGTCATTTCGCGACAGTTATGCTAGTAGATGGAAAGACAGTTACTGCAGACTGGTATGTCAATCGCTGTTTGCCTGTTGTCGTGGAAAAAATTCGACAGCAGCGCCCTCGAAGCAGGATCGTCCTTCACCACGACAACGCTTCAGCGCACTCCACAAAACGGACTGTTGAATATTTGACTATGGCAGGTGTCGCGATAATGAGTCATCCGCCATATAGTCCTGACCTGGCGCCCTGCGACTTTCATTTATACCCAAGAACTAAAGATAAACTTCGAGATATTCGCTTTACGAGCCCTGAAGATGCGGTGAAACGAAAATGCCATAGAAGAGGGTCTCTTCTAAGGAAGAATGGGCCCACTGCTTTTCTCAGTGGTTCCATCGAATTTGACCATGTGTGTGTAGAGAGGAACGGAGATTACTTCGAAAAACAATAAAAGTATTGGCAACTTTCTACATTAAGCCGTTTTTTATTTTCTAAAAATTTTTCAGTGTTACCCACGTAAAAGTGGCAGCCGAGCATTCTACTACTGAACCAACTGCATTAACTATATTTTTGTGTTTGCAGTTTCCATGCTTCTCCTTTGCCGAAATCAAAACAGGACCAATGTCGTTCACTCTGTCTATGTCCGCCTGTAGCCGAACATAACCGCGTTGATGATTTTTATGATGATATAAACTCACCCTAAAGCTAATGGCAC
Source organism: Parapoynx stratiotata (assembly GCA_910589355.1). NCBI lineage: Eukaryota > Metazoa > Arthropoda > Insecta > Lepidoptera > Crambidae > Parapoynx > Parapoynx stratiotata. The sequence continues at coordinate 2,469,227 of OU342485.1, read as the reverse complement.
CGCTGCAGTTGACATCGAAGGCTTTGAACACATAATGGGCGTAGAGAGCCGAGTCTGGAACAAAACACATACAATTACAGGTATATATTTTATTAAACTTTGGGTGTTATTTAAACGGTACGCAAAATATTACAATTTTGGTCAGCAATTTATGGGCAGCAAATATTTCTAAATTAAGCTTGTATGAATTGACAGCCGGCTCTGACAGCCTTCGATCGATAGGGTTTGTTGCATGTACGCGAGTTTGCTTTCGAACGCATTCACGCACCCTCCACGTCGTGTGGCTCAGTGTCAAAGAACTATGGAATTCGACAATTGATCGTGATAAATATATTCGACCAGTGCGTCCTTCCTGTCATGACCTACGGTGCTGAGACGTGGACACTCACGGCTCGACTAGTCCACCAGTTTAAAGTCGTTCAGCGAGCTATGGAAATGGCTATGCTCGGAGTATCTCTAAAAGACCGCGTCAGGAATGATGTGATCCGTCAGAGAACTATAGTCACCGACATAGCTCACCGGATTAGCAAACTGAAGTGGGCTGGTCATATTGGCCGTTGGGGCCGTAAAGTTGTCGAGTGGAGACCGCGTTTCGATAAATGTATATGTTTGCATATACCGGGTGTCCCACGGGCATGCCACATGGAGGGAAAGTATATTAAATATTGAGGGTAGGATGTTTTACTGAAAGAAGATATCATTTAAATTTTATAATAAGTGGAACTGCATCCATAGATTTATCGCTTGTCTGTGAAAAAAAACTCGATGTATTTTATGATAACCGTCGAAAGGGTTAATCATAACTATTTTTTCCTAATGAACATAGCATCTTCAATGAAAGGAAGATCATGAAATTTAAAATTTTACTCAAATTTTCGTCAGGAAAATTTCGTCTGACTGCCGTGTCGCCGCTGGTCGCTTCTCTCGCATCATGAGATCTCACACACCTGTGACGGGTCGACTGGAAGACATCCCTATTAGAGATAAGTCCTCCCTTGTATACTTCTGCTTTTTATATTGTATATTTTGTTTCTGTGCAATAAAGAGTTATTATAAAATGAACATCTATGTGTAAGGTTAGTACTATGTATCAATAAAAAAAATGGATACTCACTGCCGTGTGGGAAGAATTTTGCGTAAATATCTTTAAAGGATTCTTCCTGCACCACACCCTCGGGACATTCCTGTAAAGAAAACGTTCAAGCTTTATTATTTATTTCAAAGTTTTTATTATTCTCTCTCTCTCTTGTTAGCCATTTTCGACCATATTGGTGTAGGCCTCCTTCAGGCTGCGCCATCTGTATCGATCTTGTGCCACCTCCATACATTTCGTCCCTGCAAGTCTCTTGACGTCCCTCCATCGCATTTGTGGTCTTCCCCTAGGTCTTTGCTGACCCCGAGGCCTCCACTCCAATGCTGCTCTGCCCCACGAGCCCTGTTTACGTGCTACGTGGCCCGCCCACTGCCACTTTAGGCCTGCTATTCGCTTCACGGCATCGAACACTATTCTTTGCTCTCTGAGCCATGTATTGGCCTTTCGATTTCTCCAACGTAACCCCCACGAGCTTTCTTTCTATTTTCCTCTGGGCAACTTGTATTTATTATTATTATTTTCTCTGTCTCTTTCGATAATCTCTCATTTCTGAGGTAAATTGCGTTCGCACGCGGGCATGCAACAAAGCCTGCGGACGATCATAAGAATCAGACTGTTGTTTATTAAATGTGATTTTTATGTTGTGGTAATGCTTGATGTGGTTAAAAATTTGCGTGTATTTCTGCATGTGTTTAAAACTGCAATTTTTTTTAGTAAATGAATTATATTTGTAGAAATTTCTAGCCTTTCAAGGCTTTTGTTTAAGCACTTCGGCATAACGCCGGTAGATGAAATTATTATAGGAATAATCTGAACAGCTTTCACCTTCCATTGTATTTTAATTTGTATGGCTAAGTCTGTGTATTTTGTGAGTTTGTCATTTATTGTCGTTTGAATGTTGTGTGTGTTCGGAACTGCTAAGTCTATTAAGAAAACTTTGTTGTGTATTTTGTCATGTATTGTGATATCTTGTCTGTTAAAATGCACGGTTCTGCCTGTTATGATAGTCCTATCCCAATAAATTTTGCAATTTCCGCTGTCGAGTATGGTATCTGGTTTATATTTGTAATAGGAGCTATTGTGTTTAAGAAATGTAAACTTGTGAGCAAGATATTGGTGAATGCAGCTATTTGATCATGACGGTATTATTATTATTAAAGACAAGTCACCGCCGTCAGTAGCCTTACACTTCCCTTACACGCTGGGCACAAACCTGCCTAAGAAGAAAAACTTGTAATGAAAAAGGGGTAATAGTCGTGATAATATGTATGTATGTACTTTTTTGCTGGACATGTTAGACGTCTTCCATTCGAGAGGTTCTGGGTTCGATCCCCGGTGGGGGCAAGTGTTTGTGATTCCAGCAACATTAAAGACTGGAGAAAAACTCCAGTCTTTGATGTTATACATATGTATTGTAGATATATGTATATTCTGAATATTAAGGCCCGATTTTTCAATCCTCAGATAAAACTATCTGTCAGTCAAATGTGAGCTCTGTCCCTTTTCTTTTTATGACTTTAGAAAGTGACAGTGATAGTTTTAAATGGCGGATAATTTTATCTGAGCATTGAAAAATCGGGCCTAAATGTATTTATCTATTAAATATATTTATTCACCATCTAGTATCAGCAACACAAGCAGCATTAGTAGCTTAAAAGGGGGTAGTTGATAGGTGGGAATGTAAGAGTATCCATACTAATATTATAAATGCGTAAGTAACTTTGTCTGTCTGTCTGTCTCACTTTCACATCAAAACTACTGAACCAATTTAATCGAAATTTGGTACACAGATGGTCAAGAGCCTGAGAAAGGACCTAGGCTGCCTTTTATCCCGATATTCCCGGAAAAATTAAGGACAAATATGACACTATGAACTTTGCTTCTAATAATAGAGTAGGAATACATTTTCATTCCACAAATTGAGGCTACTGTTCTCTTCTTCTTCTTGCCCTTTTCCCACTCTAAGTTTGGTCGGCACAACATGTCTTCTTCTTCCATTCTCCTCTGTCACTGGTCAGCTCAGCATCCAACTATTTTATTCTCATATCATTCTTCACGCATTCAATCCATCGCTTCTTTGGTCTTCCTCTCACTCTAGGTCCGTCCACATCCATGCTCAGCATTCTTTTTGTAATGACACATTCATCCCTCCTCATCACATGTCCACACCACGCTAACCTATGGCTCCTTATCTTTTCTGTCAGTGGCGCTACTTTCAAACTAAACCAATTGAGGCTAATTGAGGTCACATACCATCACACCATCTCAAAGTAACATTCTATGCGGATAAAGTCGTGGGCAAAAGCTAGTTTATTTATATTCCCATAATGTATTCTTCGTACCGCTCAGCATCAGGAAGGGCGACTCAGTTGCTTGAAAATACATTTCAAACCAGGCTAAGCCTATTTCGAAGTCTTTATATAAGATCGTCATTCTCGATACGCTGATCTCCCTATATTTGGATAACCGGACCACTGAACCGTGTCTTAGCGGCAAGCGGAATTTTCATTTGAAAAACTTTTAAAGTAAATAGCATTAATGTTAGGCCAAAAATTTTGGTTAAAAAGGAAAGATCAGATATTACTGCGTTAGTCAAAAATCAGCAGGTATTACCGAGGGAAGTAATATTATTGCAGTTTTTGCAAATATAATGTAATAAGGTTATTATAACAGGCACAGGGCATAAGATGGACATATTTTGAGAAGAGAGAAAGAAGAAAGAAAAATGTTTATTTTGTAATAATAAATAAAAATATTAATACATATCATTAACCGCCTCTCAGGTCTAGTGGTTCACACCACCGGGTGTTGAACGGAAGGTCCGGGTTCGATTCCCCACGGGGGCAGAAGTTTTTCTGCTCGGTTTGGTTGGCGGTAGGGCTTCTGAGCCCGCCTGGCTAGCTACCACTGTCTTACTTAAATCTGTCGCCATAATAACAATGTTATAAGCATTGTTGTGTTCCTGCAATCAGACGTAAGATAGCCAGTTCTTCAGTTGTTGAGGATTACAGGTGAATCTCGCTTCCACCTTCGGTCTTATCGTCACTTACCATCAGGTGAGATGAAGGCCAAGAGCTTACCTGTCATATAAAAAAAAAACTACAAAATAAATAAATAGACCTTGTGACGAGAAAAGTTATGAATAAAATATGAGAGTGGATGGTCATGCAGTGAGAGGAAGACCGAAGAAGAGATGGATAGACTGTGTGAATGAGGACATAGCTAGAATGGGAGTGAATGTTGAGATGGCGTGTGATAGCGGAGAGTGGAGGAGACTCGTTGCGCCGACCCCAATTGAAATTGGGAAAAGGGCGGCTAATGATGATGATTATAACAGGCATGTTTTACTTAAAAAGTTTAATTTTTATGAAAGGTCGATAATAACCGTTACAGCCCGATGCCCTTCCACCATTTATCTTCCACGATTTGTTGGGTTTTGCAGCCTTTCGGACGCGCTCGGACTATATGGCAGCGGCCCATCCTGGCGTTTGGTCGGGGTTTTGCTGTACATGCATTTGCGTCATCTATATAAATAACCAGGAGGTCTTATCCTTAGAAAAATGCGCAAGAACATCAACGTTTCAACCTTGCTTTAAATAATTTATCGCAATCAATATTCAATACCATTAGCTGGTTTCAGTTCTTATAACAAAACTATGACGGCTCGCTTCAAAAATCACGCGAATTTGCGTGTTCAACTCAATAAAGTAGACACGACATTTTCGGGCCTTCGAAACAGCGAAATGAGGCATAATTTTGATAAATTAGCATGGACGGCTGCCGGTGTTTTGGGCGTCTTTTGGGTCATTTCCATATTGTTTCTTCCGGCTATAAGAAGGTCAGGTTATAAGGAAAAACCTTTATGTAAAGTAATCCGCAAAGTAAGATCCATGATCCATACAGCAACCTCGCAAGCATAAATATCTAACATCTGTACATATAATAAAACCGTAGAGGTCGAATGTCTCTACATAGAAAAAATGCTTAAAACCAAGCCAGGGGGGTGTAAAAAGGGGAAAAAAAATTTTGTTTCTTTGTCTGTTTGTACGGGCTAATCTCCGAAATGGCTCGACCGATTTCAATGAAATTTTGTATTTCAATGAAATTTTATACCCCTTGTCAACATCTTAGATTCTTTTTATTCCGGAAAATTAAAGGGTTCCCTTAAAAATTATTTAACAAGCTTATATGTACTGTCATAACATTAGTAAGTCTGTTTCCCCGCCAAAGGTGATTCGACTGCTGTAAAAATTACGAATCTCATTTAGTTTGTATTAAACAAGAGAAGCTTTAGCAATATGTGTAATAGCACTCTTCATAAAAAATATTTATCGTTTTTAAGTGAATGCAAATCAAATGATGTATTCGGGAGGCACTTAAAAAGACTTGTCTTCGTTTCTAATTTTAACACAATTAAACTTACAACAAATTATCAAAACAAATCAAAAGAGCTCAAAAATATGGTCTATTTTTAGAGGAGGTAATTATTTTATAACAATATTCTGAAACTTCTCAGTTACAGACAAAATACTAAGGACCGGTATTTCAATGTTGACTTATCCTACTACTTATGTTAAGTGTCACTTTTGAAGGTAGACTTTATGTACCACTTTACTTTAAACCTGTTTTGAAATACAAGTCAAACTCATTTTCAATCCTAGATTAATCCAAGATAAGTCAACATTGAAGTACCGGCCCTAAGAGAGAAAAAAACGGCAATTTCATAGGTAAAGACCTTTTTTTTTCGAGCGACTCTCCTATCCGCGGAGTGGAGAGGAGACCGGGACCCATGGTTTACCCAGTCAGCCTCCCCGGCGGAGAACCCATAGGTGGGGGGCGCGGCATCACCCCTTCCGGCGCTGGGAGGGGGTGCGACGATAGCCAAGAGAGTTGAGCCATCGCCGCTCGGCAGTGGAGGCGCCGTGTGCAATGCCGCCGACGAAGCCCCCGCTCCGCCAGCCGGCCGGCTGCCTCCACGGAATCGGTAAAGACCTATTATACCTTCGGTAAGCAGTTGCACAGTACTGTAGTGTGGGGGGAAAGGCACAAGAAAGTACAAATCAATTGGAAATTCTGGCACCGAATTCAGGATTGTAATATCGTTGCAATATGCTGCATATCAATGCAATGCAATATCATCTTTTTAATTATGCTAATGTACTAATGTATGAGGGAGGGTAGAAACTTCCTCCGTCTTACCACAAAAGACAAATAGAACAGTTGTCTATCACTTGTTTAACTAAACGCTATTTAAAGTTTAAGTGCGCGTTCAACGCCTGTTTAATTTTTGTTTAGACGATTTTTAAGCCGCGTCTAGCTCTAGACAATCGTAAAACACGGTCTTGTGGTAACGTTTTTTTAAAACACAATTTAACAGATGTTTAAGTTTTTTGTGGTAAGACGGGCTGAGTTTCTTGCCCGTTCTTCTAAGAACAAGGTCTCCTGGTGGTTTTTGTGAACGGATGGCGTAGTTTTTCTCTTTTACGAAATATTGTAAAATGTTAAGACATAAATAAGCATGCGCTAAAATGCATCTAAACTGAATAAATGCTTTTGATTTTGATTCGAGTTCGCCAGACCTATGCCAAACTAGAACATTATATAACTCCTCCCATCTCATTACGTACCTACGACGAAGAACTGAACTATTACGAAACACTAATAAATGGAACTGTTACCACAAAGAAATCCTATTACGGTTGTCACGTAAAAATAATATGGCTTACGAAGACCCGCGAATACAGATTAAATCCATGTTGCGATGTAACCTCAGAGTAAACAGAACTAGAGTAGCCTTTGTCTAACATTCCCCTCTGCCAAATGCACAAGCATCGGATGCTTGCACGTTTAATAAAACTAGTTGAGCCGCCATTTTGACAGCCATAACATTGTAAACGTTGCGGCGAACAGAGCTCCCGCAAAAATGCCTGCCTGTGCTGTTTTTTGTTGTAAAAATAAATAGAAAACATCGAGTATGCTAAAAGATGGTGTCACCTTTTATTTGTAATTATAATATTTAAGATTTTATGATTATTTACTTCATTATTTCATGTTTTAGAATTCTAATATTTCAAATTTCGAACGCTAGTCTCGTGGGGAGTGCGGCTGTGACGTTGTCAAAACGCACACCCCACGAGACTATTTTAAGCGTGTGTGCGTGAAATTTAAATTTGTGTGTGGAATTATGCATGTGTGCATTTGTAAAAACGGTAAAAGTTATTGTTTATGTGTGCTGGCTTTGAGTGTAGTGGTAACCTCACCCCCCGCAAGAAATGGCAGAAAAAAATGTTTGAGAAATTGACTAATGGCTACTCCAGTTCTGTTTACTCTGAGTAACTGATGCGTTGATTTTAAATGGAAGAATGTATTTAATTTTAATCAAGGGTGTGGAGCATATTATACAATAGGCTAGTTGACCCATTTTTATTGGGCCCCAAATGATTAATTATTGATAGCCATCACCATATAAAATAATAAAAAAAATTATAAATTACGTTTTTGCTTAAATGTCAAAAACGCCGTCGGTCCTGATGGTCTATAAATTATCTGTGCCGTAGCGTAGCGTTGTAAACAACTCAATACGCATGCGTGACATAGCCGACAGTTATGCTTGATTGGTTGCGACTGACGTTTGCTGGATTTTGACCATGCGTAGTAATTGTTTACATGAAACCTTGCTCAACAAATTTCACGAACATGGTGGTAAACAAGCGTTTTTGGCAGATGAAAAAATACAACATATTTAAATTGAATTTCTACAGCAATCCCTTAATTTTATACTTATCGAACATGGTATATTTCGGACCCTTGCCTTGTAGGCTAGTTGGTAGGTATAGGTGGTAGTTATAGGCTAGTTGACTCATATCAAAAGTAATGAAAATAATGTGTCATTCACATAGTATTTAGTACAAGGGTCCGAAATATACCAATATCAATAAATATAATTAATGACGACCTCCGTGGTCGAGTATAATTAATGACGACCTCCGTGGTCGAGTGGTCTGTACGCCGGTCTCAAGGCGTCGCCATCGCGAGAGGTCCTGGGTTCGATCCCCAGTGGAGGCAAGTGTTTGGGTGATGAATTTTCAGACATTTGTTCTCCATCTTGGATGTTTATATATATTTATATATATTCAGGATATTAATATGTATTTATCTATTAAATATATTTGTCCGTCATCTAGTATCCGTAACACAAGCAGCATTTAGTTGCTTAAAATGGGACTAGTTGATAGGTGTGAATGTCTGAGGATATATTTATATTTAATTAAGAGATTGCTGTAGAAATTCAATTCAAACATGTTTTATTTTTACTTTTTTCTTCATCTGTCAAAAACGCTACCCACAATGTTCGTGAAATAAGTGAAGTAACGCATCATGTAAACAATTACTACGCATGGTCAAAATCCGTCAAACGCCAGTCGCAACCAATCAAGCATATCCGTCGGCTGTGTCAGCCTGAGTCACGCATGCGTATTGAATTGCTTACCAAAATCATAATAAAATCCTTTACTGCACAGGTAACTCATAGACCTCATGAGCGAAGGCGTTTTTGACAGTTAAGCAAAAACGTAAAATCACGACTGCAATCCCCGAAGGGGTAGGCAGAGTCCAAGGAGCACTGTGTTCCTTAAGACCACATTTAGCCATACAAAAATTGGGTTTGGTCAGATGAAAAATCGTGAAAGAGTAGTAACAAGTGGCTAGCTCATCGCCTACACGATCACAGACCCAGTACCCAATACGCCCTTAGTCGCCTTTTACGACATGCTAGACAAGAAAAGCAATTGGTACATTCTTTTTGGTTATAGTAATACCTAAGTAATTATATTGTAATTAATCATTTGGGGCCCAATTAAAAAGAGTCAACTAGCCTATATATATTTCACTCTTTAACTAAGGTTTGTAAAAAAGCGACTCTAAGTAATACTATTAACTACTAAATAATCCTACAGATTAAAGGAAGCCCTCATGAATTATTTAGCTAAATACTTAACATTAAAAATAAAAGATCGCAAATCTCCCGCGTCCACAAATAGAGGCGGTTGCATAATTTCGTATTTCGAATACGAACATGGCCGACTTATATCTGTCAAAGTGACAAGAGCGCGCGCTTCCTATTTTTGTCCGGTCGTCGACATCACCTACTGACCTTTCAATGTGAACTCTAGTAATATCACCGTCTAGCTCGCACGTATCGCGGTTGTAGCTCGCTATCCCACTTTCGTTCATTAGCTGAAACGGATGCAGTATGAATATTTTTGAGTGTCAGTTGTCTTGCTTTATTGCGAGTGTTTTGACCTTTCTTCAAAATAAAACTGAGAATGTGAAAACTTTTTGTAAAATGGACTAACTATTTTCGGTTTGTTTATTTTTCTAAAGTAGTGTTTATTTTTCAATGTTGATTCATTTTATTTCTTCCGCCATCATTGACCGAGTGGTTATGTGTGTTTCAATGTGTCGTTATCTGCCTGGTTATGGGTTCGAGTGCCAGCGACGGGTATCCAGCATACATAATGTTATTTCATAAAAATTATTAATAAAAAACAACACATAATTTTATTCAACAGAATGGTCACACAAGCTGACTGAAGTACTGGCCCACCCATCTGATGTTTTGAAATTAGATAACATGCATTTTGTAGATATCATTGTCATCATTAGCCCTCATTAGTTTTACTGCTAGACATTCACCCAGTTGCAGAAACCAACTTTAAAATTTAATGTCGGCATTATCCCTAATGCTCCATTAAATTTATTTATTGAAGTGTCAAAAGAACACCTTAGCGTAGTTTTTACGTTGCACAAAACGACATTAGCACCCTGTCAATGCTAAAGAGACATTAGCTAGAACTGTTTTGTGAGACAACTTTAAATGTAATGAACTTTAAAGTTTTATTGTCTCATTAACAAATGTCGTCCTTAACAAATCTTTGTGCAACTGAGTGATTGCCTCCAATGACGATCGCGTTCCATGTGCGATTTATGCCTTCTACACACATAATAAAACTGAAGAAGTCGAATGTCTCCATAGAAAAAAATGCTAAAACTATATAAAATAATATACTTAATGAAACAAAAATAAATGAATATATATAAAAATAAATAAAAAAGAATGAGTATATCAGGGGATGCCTGAAAGTTGCTCCAGTGATAGAGAAGTTGAGAGAAAAGCGGCTGTCGCGGTGTGGACATGTTTTGAGGAGAGAATGAGCATGTAACGAGAAGAGTTATGAATATGAGAGTGGATGGTAATGCAGGGAGAGGAAGACCGGAGAAGAGATGGATAGATTGTGTGAATGAGGACATGGCTAGAATGGGGGTGAATGTTGATATGGCGTGTGATAGGGGAGAGTGGAGGAGAAAGACTCGTTGCGCCGACCCCAAATGAAATTGGGAAAAGGGCAGGATAATGATGACTTAATGAAACAAAAAAAAATTTTTTATTGATAAAAAGTATTATCCCGTATTAGTCGGAATCCCGAGGACTATCCATATTAACATAAATATTTGCGGTCAATGAACCTAATAAGCGATACCTATTCCAATCAGTGCTTATTATTGTTAAGATAATATTTATATAATTATTGGCGTCACGCCAGACGCTGACTCTGATAGGAATAAAATTCGAGAACAAAACAATGAAATAAGAAGAGACAGACGGTAAATTTAAGAACAGAAACAAAGAGAAAATGGCCAGAGAGAAGAGCGCAATAACAGGAAAGAGTCGCTAATATTGATATAGCGCCTCGTTACAGCGCTACGGGCATAGAACTTTCGATAAGTCTAATTTGACGTCTCAGATCGACAGATTCGATAAATTTGACAGATAACCCTAAGGAGTGAAAAGGACGGATGCATTTGTCGATCAAATATGGCGACTGTCGAAGTTCTATGCTCGCACTGCAGGTTTGGTGGTGGGGGTTCTAAGCCCGCCTGGCTAGCTACCACCGTCTTACATAAATCTGTCGCCATAAAATCAATGTATTAGGCGTTGTGTTCCGGCAATCAGAGGTAAGTTAGCCAGTTCCTCAGTTGTTGAGGGTTACAAGTAAAGCTCGCTTGTTGTTGAGGATTACAAGTGAAGTGACCTTCGGCCTTATCAGTTATCATCAGGTGAGATGAAAGCCAAGAGCTTACCCGTCATATGTTAAGACACAAATCACAAAATTAAATGTAAAATATTGCCTAAAAAAACATTTTCTGTCATTAATTGTCAATACCATATTAAATTAACTATTTAAAGTTGCCCCGTGTGGTTCCACATGGCTTCTTATTAGTCTTTTGTTTTTTAAGTTTATGTGTGGCTCGTTTCTCAGGTACTGAGACTAATATAATGTAGGTAGTTGACAAAAATATACACCAGGTTTTACAGCAATGTGATCGTAGCTTAAAATCTAAAATTATGTTTATGTACATTATGTTTGTGGATTTTGTATTGTGTATTAATGTTTTAACCACGTATCGAGGGTTGAATGACTCGGTGCTCAGTCAAATCTAAATTGGTTTTACATCTCTCGTGTTCGGTAAGTAGGTCCTTAATACCCCCAGATTCGGGTTGTAAGTGATCAATTACCGCCCTAGGTTAATAATGTAGCTAGAAACGCCCTAGGGCGGTAAGTAATTAAAAAAAAACTCTTTCAAAAAGTTCGCATACATCTAACCATCTTACTGGCACTAGACATCATGCATTCAGCCCAATGACAAAAGAGGTCGCTTCGCTATTTTCATCAATTTTGAATATCGAACGGCGAAGCTAAATTTAGTTCTTGAAAATAAATTTATTTATTCTTGTAATGCCTTTTTTTCCACTTACCTCACAATCGAGATGTAAAGCAGAGTAGTTAGCTCGGGTGTAAGCATCAATTGCACCCTCGAACTATAAGCGCCCTCGCTGCGCTCGTGCGCCTAAATATCTCGGGCTGCAATTGATGCCTTACAGCCCTTGGCTACTAATCTACTATTTTGTTGCACTGCATTAATTTGTAAGATTAGTATAAGATCTTTGTAAAAATAAGTATATGAAAAAAAAATCATGTCTGGCATCAAAATAATTAATGAAACAAGAAATACGATTGGTTTCCGGATTTATCTACCACTGCTATACCCGCATGTTTCGGTCTCTCAATAAATTTTAATGCCTAGACAAAACAACACGTAACAAACACGATTATACTTTTAGCTTGAGCATTTTAAAGTTTATAACTTGTCACATAAATAAGCCGTAAGTGGCTGTTTATTAAAACCATTAAAACAATTGCTCTTACGAGATTTATTATACGAATCCAAGCCAAGCCAAGCCAAGAAGCCAAGAAGTTCATTGAGTTATTGTGGTAATAATAATCTATTCAATATACGAGGGATGAGGACGCTTTGGCTTTTGATAACAAAGCTACCTTCGCCATGGTCAGACCTTGGATGGGTGACCAAAATTTTGTGATCTCGAACTACTCCGTGCTTCCGAAGGCACGCTACTCCTCATGTGTTTCTTCATGAGGAAGGCTGTGCCCAGCAGTGGGACGTTTACACGGCGTTTCAAAAGTCACCCCTAAAAATCAACAGAGTTGGAAATAAAATAAAAAATGTTAAATTTTTTCTTCTCTGTCTGTTTGTTTGTTCCCGTGGAATAGTTAAAAAAACATAGTAAACGCGGACGAAGTCGCGGGCAACAGCTAGTTATATATATATATCGCTCATCCAAAAGAATATTGACATAATTACCAAAAAGTCGTAAATGAGTCTTTGATGCCATAACTTCATGTTTTGCACGTTTAACTATGGTAAAAACGACAGAATTGTTGTTCCATTAGTTTCCGACTGAGAGAGTCACTGCCGTCGTGGTTTTGGCGTATACTTCGAAAGGATACGCGGAAACATCGACTAAGTTTATAAAATGTAGACAGAATTGAATATAATATTGTTTAAATTCATGATTTCTTCCCATATCCAAACCTAGTTTAATGTCATAATTGTATTATTTGATGTATAAAATGTCATAAATGTACGTCTGGTTTGTTTTATTTCGTTTTTCAAATAGTTATCTTGAGTTTTCTCGCAAAATTTTTATGTAATATTATTGGTAGTAAAGTAACACAACATAACTATTAAAATATATCAATAGAATGATTGGAAATACACAATATTTTCGATGTCAAACTATTAAAACGCTCTCCTGAAAAATCGCAAAAACGTAATTACGTCAATATTCTTTTGGATGAGCGATATATTCATTACATATGTATAATATTATATATATTCTGAATAATTATGTGTATTTATCAATTAAATATATTTGTCCGTCATCTAGTATCCGTAACACAAGCAGCATTTAGATGCAAAAAATGGGACTAGTTAATAGGTGTGAATGACTGAGGCTATTTATATTTATTTATAGATCAAAGTATACATCTAGATCTTTAAAACTTGAATTGATAGAAACTAATTCGTAGCCTGGCCTTAAACTGCTCAAGTTATATCTAAGTCGCGAACCGTAAACTTAAGGTGAAGCACGCGATCGCATAGAATTGTCGGTTTAGTCGAGTGCAATTCGATGTCTATGGCCCGTATTACGGAACTAAACTCAAGCGTAGATCTCTGCTTGAGCACTGTTCGAGAGAGATGGCGCTATTGATCCTACACAGTGCCATCCCTTCTTAACGGCGCTCAAGCAGAGATCTACGCTTGAGTTTGGTTCTGTAATACGGGCCTATGAGCCTTTGCATTGAGTATAGCCGGGATATAATAAATAAATGCTCAAAGGAATCGCGAGCCCGATTTTGATGAACACTTACATACCTAAATACATAGTAAACCACGTCCATTATCCCCTAAGGGTTGGTCAGAGATTAGGCAAAAATACTGCAGACCACTACCATACTGCGCTTCAACTGCACATGCTCAGCGTCACAGGTGGTGAGCCCGTCGCCGATTGTTGTGCAGTTTCAAGTCCATTAGTCACCCTTTACGACACCCAAGGGAAAAACGGGCTGTTAGTATGATAACAAAAACTATATCATTACTTCCCAAAAATCTTATATCATTACGGGTGTTATTTAAACATCACCAACAAAACATTCGAATTTTGGTCAAATTTACAAAAAATAGTACACAGAACAACAAAGTCTTCACCGGTAAATATTACAATTAACAACAAAAAGGTTATTATATTATTAAAGTTCCGAAATTAGTTTTATTACCATTAAAAAAATTTTAAATGTGACGTCACGACCCTTCCCACCACTTTCCACACTTACGTCTTTTATTGGTCGGACTATTATTTGCTTATTACAACACAAGTAAAAATAAACTTATTACTGACTTCACTTTTATTTATTAAATCAAAGACTATGACTATTTTTGCCTCAAGTGAATACCTAGAGTTTGCTGCTCGAGTCTACAATAAAATAAATCAAATACTATACCTCTACACTATGACACTACTAAACTATAAGAAAGTTCTTGTAGAATGGCTTGGTACTCTCAGTCATAATGACACAGATGACCTACTGGTTACATTTAAGTAAACATCAAATTTTTTTTTTTTTTAATTTATTTAGGACAACAAACAGTCATATACATTTATATTTACGAGTTGTTAAAACTAATAGACCTACAGTTCCATTAAAAACATACAAAAAAAAATATTCGGAAATTAAGACGGTAATGCTCCATTTATGAGACAATGTGTCAATTACTGTCTACGAACCCATTACTTCCCCTACCAAACGCTTATAAACATTTAATAGTAGATTAGTAGCCAAGGGCTGTAAGGCATCCATTACAGCCCGAGATATTTAGGCGCACGAGCGCAGCGAGGGCACTTATAGTTCGAGGGTGCAATTGATGCTTACACCCGAGCTAACTACTCTGCTTTACATCTCGATTGTGAGGTAAGTGGAAAAAAGGCATTACAAGAATAAATAAATTTATTTTCAAGAACTAAATTTAACTTCGCCGTTCGATATTCAAAATTGATGAAAATAGCGAAGCGACCTCTTTTGTCACAAGAATAAATAAATTTATTTTCATGAACTAAATTTAGCTTCGCCGTTCGATATTCAAAATTGATGAAAATAGCGAAGCGATCTCTTTTGTCATTGGGCTGAATGCATGATGTCTAGTGCCAGTAAGATGGTTAGATGTACGCGAACTTTTTGAAAGAGTTTTTTTTTTAATTACTTACCGCCCTAGGGCGTTTCTAGCTACATTATTAACCTAGGGCGGTAATTGATCACTTACAACCCGCATCTGGGGGTATTAAGGACCTACTTACCGAACATGAGAGAGGTATATTTTATATTAAAGAAGAGTACACACACACGTGTAATATCTAAAAGACATATATCTTCCTTAAGTTTTAAGTAAATCAATGTTATAATTCGAAGAAAGAGCGAAGTTTCTCATCACAAGACAAGTGTCTTGACTACTTTCTGGGAAACCCTGGCAATTTGTATATAACGATTTACTGGAATAAATGCATTTTTATTTACTTTTTAAAAAAACCTACTGCCTACTAGGCTTCAAGTGCAACTGTTCAAAAGTCAAACGAGTGCCCGTGTCCCCGTTTTGGCGCGAACAATCAGACAGTGAGTGACGGCCGGAAGCGACAGGCGCGGAAAGGGCTGGGACACGCGTTGCGAACTGTGAAAGTATTAGCTGTGACCGGTACGCGTGAGAAGCGATAACGAGTATATTCTCATATTTGCGAAAAAGAAAAAAATATTGATAATACACAAGCTAATAAAGATTTATTTATTTATTTATAATAATACAAAAATCTTATACTAATCTTACAAATCAATTCAGTGCAACAAAAACCAATTTAGGTTTGACTGAGCACCGAATCATTCAACCCTCGATTCGTGGTTAAAACATTAATACACAATACAAAATCCACAAACATAATGTACATAAACATAATTTTAGATTTTAAGCTACGATCACATTGCTATAAAACCTGGTGTATATTTTTGTCAACTACCTACATTATATTATTATTATTTTATTTGATTTGAGATTTAGATTTATAACAATGATATTTAAAGATGTTAAATTATTTTATTTATATTAGACTAGCTGTTGCCCGCGACTTCGTCGGCGGTTACTATGGTTTTTTAACTATAATTAAGATTCAATGATTGTATTGCTACCACAAATAAAGATGTAGCCGACGTGTTTGAATCTTTCTTCTCTAATATAGCAGTCACAACCACAAAACTCTTAAATTCTAGTACTGATCATGCTAAATCATTACTTGAGTCAAGTATTAAAATATGTGAAAATACTTTTAACTTTAATTACGTAACTCCACTTGATATTTGCAAAACCTTTAAAGAACTTAATATTAAAAAAACAAAATATCTATGGGATATATGAACAGAACTTTTAAAAATAATAATAAATGAAATATCACCTCATTTAGCATATATATTCAATAAATGTATTGATGAAGGACAGTTCCCTGATTTGATGAAACATAGTAAAATCATTCCACTATTTAAAGCAGGCGATAAGAGTGATCCATCAAACTTCCGACCAATTTCTATTCTACCTGCACTTAGTAAAATCTTTGAAAAAATTATATTTAATCAGTTGCTATTACATTTTAACGTAAGCAAATTATTACATGAAAAGCAATTTGGTTTCACTAAAAATAGATGTACTACGGATGCGGGCGTCGCACTCATCAAACATATATTTGACGCATGGGAGAACAAGCAAGATGCAATAGGTATTTTCTGCGATCTTTCAAAAGCGTTTGATTGTGTGGATCACCAAATTTTGTTAGTAAAATTGAAACATTATGGAGCTTCGGAAACTGCTATACGCCTTATACAATCATATCTTACGGATCGAATACAAAAAGGTAACATAAATGGTACTAATTCTTCCGGCGCGCCTCTGCATATGGGAGTGCCCCAGGGCTCTATATTGGGCCCCTTATTATTCTTAATATATGTGGGAAGGCAGTGCAGTAAAACTCAGGGATTCTTTAAACAAACTCTTTTATTTTAATCTTATGAATATCTCTTAGCACACACGTCTTTACACACTCTTTTCTTCCGAACGACAACCTCTTCCTTCTCTTTCACTCCCCTTTTATATCTCGCTCAGTCATACGTCATCCGCTATGTTCTTTCACTAATCGCCTAATATTCCATCTTTACTGATTTACATTCCCACATTCGGCCACCCTGATCTCATGCCTGTCCTCGGGCATCCATCTTCTAGCATTCCACTATCTCATAGAACATAACATTATATAACAAACAAAGAAAACAAATTAGGTATCTCTTATTAACATGCAATGCTAATACTAAGTCACCACAACAACTTAAGTTTAGTCTTATCAGTATCTTCGTAGGTACATAAGTAAACATAGTAATCAAACATCATTTGTGAAATAAACAACATCTTTCAAGTTAACAATCGTCTTTCGTCTTCAATTATAAACATAGAAACATCTTTCGTCTTTAATTTATAAATAAACATCTTCAATAACAACTTTCTTTTATTTATTTCCTTACTTACTTAACAGCTTTATAACAGACTATAATAACATAGTAGTAGAACATGCAGGCAACTTATTTATAAAACATAATAACAACAATGTGTTCATGATGTGTGTGTTCTTTTAACATACAAAACATTATCAATGCTTCAAAAACAAAAATTAACATAACCAAACAACTAGTACTTCACTTAACATTGATTCATCACTTACATTCTTCATCTTACTCACCTGTGTCAAACTCAGAAGTGTTAGGCCAAGGCTTCATCTGGTCAGCTGAAGTTGAAGTTCTTCCTGGGCCCTCACTATATGCATTAACCTTCTCCACGTCATACCGGTCATTTCTTTTGACCTTAGTGACACTGTAAGGCCCTAGGTATTTAGGCCGTAACTTGAGCCCTGCTCCAAACTGTGTACGTTTGATAGCTACTAAGTCTCCCATTTCATACTTTCTACTTTCTTTTCTATTCTTATTGAAGTTTTTCTTGTTTTCTTCTTGTATTTTCAATATGTGCTGCTTAGCCCTTATTCTTAGGTCTTCTCTATCTCTGTCATATTGTTGTACTTCTTCACTCTGCAATAACTGTACTAATTCTAAGTCTTCTTTTTGTCTTAGTTTTGTACCAACCATCAAGGTGAAAGGAGTAGTGTTTATACTTCTATGGTATGTGCTATTTAAAGCCCTCTGTAAACGACTTACTTGCTTGTACCATAAACAAGGGTCTTCTATACACAGCTTAGTGAGTATTGAAATAATGGTACGATGTACTCGCTCCACTTGTCCATTTCCCCTCGGTACTCCTGTTGTTATACAAATATGCTGAATATTTTCTGTCTCACAAAACTCTTTAAACTCATTCCCTGTAAATGCTGTACCTTTATCAGTTATTATTCTATCTGGGTTCCCAAAATGCTGCTGTAAAATCTTCAGTTTATCCAATGTTTCCTTACAGGTGGTAGATTTAGTTGGAAATATCCATGTAAACTTGGTAAAAGCATCTATAACTGTTAAAATGTAATTGTACTGCTTTTTAGTTTCTGAAAGAGGTCCAATATGATCAATATGTAAAGTGTGTAGTGGCATACTCTCCTTTTCTATGGAATGTAAAAAACCTTCCTGTTTTCCAGCTTTTCTTGTTGCCAGTAAACATGGTATACAGGTTACTATAAAGTCTTGCAATTTTTTATCTAAATTTTTAATGTAACAATTATCATTTATTATTTCTTTCATTTTCTTACATGCAAAGTGACCAATGCCATGAGCCCTTTTTATGATATCTCTTTCCAACGACCTTGGTATTACTAATTGCTTCAGTTCTCCTTTATATAATAAGTCATTTTCAAGATAATAGTCCAAGTAAGAGCCACTCTTTAGAATTGCTATAATAGCTTTGAGACCTTCATCTTGTTCTTGGGCTTGTCTGACCTGCTGGTGCATGTTAGTGATCACCATCACTGTAGGAGGTGCTCTGCTGAGTGCATCGGTATGTTTCATCTTCACCCCTGCTCTGTGCTCCACTTGAAAATCAAATTGATCCAAGAATAGAACCCACCTTGCAACTTTAGCAGATAAGTCTTTTTTCCTCAATGTTTGTTCAAATGCTTGACAGTCTGTAACAATTTTAAACTTAATACCATGCAGATAATGACGAAATTTCTTAACACCTTCAACAATAGCTAGTGCCTCTAACTCATAGCTAGAGCACTTTCTTTCTGAGTCATTGGTTTTCCGGCTCATGTAGTAAACTGGGTGCCATCCGTCATGGTGTAATTGTAATAATATGGCTGCATAAGCTGTACATGAGGCATCAGTATGTAACTCAGTAGGTAAACTACTATTGAAAATCTTCAATACTGGACTTGTGGATAATTCATACTTCAAAGTGTTAAATGCTCTACGTTGTTTTTCATCAAAACAAAAAGGAGTATCCTTTTTAAGTAAGTCTGTCAATGGTTGTGCAATATATGCAAAGTTCAGAATGTACTTCCGGAAATAAGAAATCAAACCCACAAACCTTTGCAACTGCTTAACATTACAAGGTTCAGGATACCTTACCACGGCATCTGTTTTTTCTGGGCTAGGTCTCACTTCTCCATTACGGATAACATGCCCTAAATATTGTACTTCCTGCTGAATAAGTTTAGCTTTCTTCCAGTTGATTTCCAAACCATATTCAGATGCGACTTTGAGTACCATTCGTAGATGTTTAACAGCTTGCTCTTCGTCTTCAGCCTGTATCAAAATATCGTCGATAAAAACTGAAACAATCCCCTCATTAATTAGGTCTCTGAAAATAATGGACACAAACCGCATGAATTTCTGTGGACACACTGAGAGTCCAAACGGAGCCCTCATAAACTCAAATTGGCCATGATGTGTAACAAAGGAAGTATACGGTATTGAGTCATCGCATACTTTTAGATGAAAAAATCCATTTTTCAAATCTAATATACTGAAAACTTTGGCATCTTTTAACTTATCAATCAAATCTTCAATGATGGGCAACGGAAACTCATCCTTCATTATTTTTCTATTAAGTGCTCGATAATCTATACAAACCCTGGTGGTGCCATCTTTCTTCTTTACTAACACAACTGGACTAGAATACTCTGAATAACTTACCCTGACAATCTTCTTTTCCAACCATTCAGATACCTGTTCCTCTACTATTTCCTGTTCCTTCAATGACAATCTACGGGGACGATGTGTCACTGGAATGTCATCCTTCAGAACGATTTTTAACTGTATCGGAGCTTCCTTTTTCTGCACCGGTTTCCCATAGTTATGAATCAGCTGATGCACTTGCCCTTTTAACTCAGAATCTGCCATATGACCTACAACAGAAGAATAATCATACTCATCCACTAACATACATTGCATCCATTCATCATCTTTTGACAACAATCTCACTGTTCCATCCCTCATCAACATCGTAACACCTTTCAAAAATTCTTGACCTATGATTACATTATAGGGTACATGATCACTATTTATAATATGGAACACACCATCAAAATGTTGTTTATCAATAACAAACTGTAAATAACACTTTCCGAACGATTTTACTGTGGATTGTCCAAGTCCTGCTAACACCATATTGTCGGTTTCCGATATAGGCCGTCCCATAACTTCGTAACACTTTGACGAAATAATATTTACATCACTTCCCGAATCTATTAACGCTTCTACACTTACACCACACATTGTTATTGTTTTCACAGGCTTACGCGAACCTTCGCAGCTTTTGTTTACAATTTGCATAACTTCATTGTTGTTGCTGTCATCCGCGTTTGACATTGACGTTGACACTGACGTCGCCACTGACGTTGACGTTGACGTTGACAGATGTGATCCGCCATTATGGTGGACGTCACATTCTCGGTCTCCTTCTTTAGATAAGTGAGTTGCATCTTCTGACGTCATCAATCGTCCGAACATCGTGCGCTTCAACTTCGGTTGTTGTCGCCGTTCATTCTCTTGCGCCGCCGTAGAATTACGAGAGTTACCGAAGATTGTCGACTGTCGACCGCTGCTACTTCGTGAATGCTCGGGCGCCGTCGCTGTCATCTCGTTACGACGTTCACATTGATACGCCCCCCTCGGACATGATGTAGCAATCAGCCCCTGGAATCACCCATACAAAACATTTTGCCTTAGTGAATGACAGGACCTGCACTGTGTTATCTGTATTTTTTGTAGTTGTTTTAAAATTCTTCTACATTGGGAAGGCAAAGGGAACTAAAACCACCAGTGTCCTTTTTCAGTCATCATTTGTACTGAACATTAATGTTTATTTGTATGAAATGATATTTTAAATAATTTTTTCATTTGTTTTTTATGTATAAATAATAATTTAATTTGTATAGTTTATAATTTCAATGTTTAAAATATTTATTTACAATGGCAACTATTTGTGCGTTTGATATTTTTGCTCTATTGCAACTTTTTCCCTTTGTCATCGTTTTTTTTCGGAGCATATTTCATTTAATATGTTTCGTATTTTTCCTTGTTTTATTTGTTTTACATTTGTATATTACGGATTTCATCATCTGTATTGTATTGAGCAACTGCAGACCCAGTAGAGGGTGTGCTGCAGACAACAGAAGACGGTCAACAAACTTAGTATGAAGAAAATCTTTATAACTTTGCAACTCATATTTTGGTAAGTGCCTACAGATTTCGGTATGCCATTATTAATATTTCATTTCAAGTCAGCTTCCCGCAATATAGTTGATGAAAGATAATAGCTATCATTTTAACGCTATTATTAAGCTATTATTTTAATTTCTTACAGGCAATGGCAGTTAGACGCTGTTCCATCTGTTTCATTTTGTTTGAATTTTCCTTTGAGAAACATATATCTGAAGCATGAGAAACCATTTTGCACCCAAAATTCCCTGGTATCAAAATATAACGCAGCTTCAGTGTTCTTTGCCAGCAGTGGTGTTGTATACTGCATTTTGAATGAAAATACATACATTAAGGCCATTAAAGAAAAAAGTGTGGAATACCCACAGTATTCACTGCATTTGAAATAGACAGAAGAGAACCTGACGAGCCAAATTTCATATGTAAGTTTTATTTGAATTTTAATACACTGATGCAATATGAGGTGCTTTCAATCATCATAAATTTAAAACAATGTCTTCTTTACAGAATTAGAAATCACAAAAGATGATAATTCATTCATTGTTTCTATCAGTTATATTATAATATTAGTCAAGAGCTGATTTTAACAATAGGGGTTAAAGTATGAAATTGCCGTTTTGTTTTAACTTTCTTAGTATTTTAGTCTGTAACTATTATGTTTCAGAGTAGTTTAATTTAACCTCCTCTTAAAACAGACCATATTTTTGAGCTCTTTTCATTTGTTTTGATAATTTGATTGCATTCACTTAAAACGATTAATAATTTTTATGAAGTGTGATATTACACTTATTGCTAAAGCTTGTCTAATGATACATGCCAAATATTATTTTACTGGATTTGTCGTTGTGAAGAAATCTGAAAAAATTTTAGTATGGAAAATCCAGAGTTCCCCAAAATCTCCATACAAAAGACAATTTCATTGTTAAAGACCTACTATTATGTTCACAATAAAGGTGTTATTTATTATAATGCTCACTTGTAAAACAAACTGAATAAAACCTTGTTTGTGTAGATGTAATTAAATAGTTCATTTTATTATTTCTCAGAATGAATTTCATACATTTTTAGTTGGTATTCAGGCACAGTCCATTCACATGTATTTTTTTTTTACACATCCCTAATCTTTTTGTAAGAATGAGAGTTAGTTAACATTAAGCAAAAAATTGTTTCTGTTTATGTTGTTAATTTAAAGTTCCTTTGACTTAACCTGTTAATTATATTAGAAAGTAGGTACACATTCATATGTAACTATTTTTACAGTTTTTAATTTAATATTTAGAGTTTTTAATATTTAGAATAATTCTATTTATGTCATATTTTAAAATTTTCAGATGAAATGACAGGTGCTGCTGAGTCCAAAAATATACATCTTATCTTAAACCACTTTAAAGGTAACAATATAATTTATTTATCACAAAATTAACTTGTGTAGTAATTTACAATTAGTTTCCTTTCAAAGAGAAAAAAATTATCAACAAAAAACTCCTTGGGCTGTAGTAAAACAGTCTTGCTGACAGTTAATATATATGTATTTATGTCATCAACATCCTCTATGTTAACACTTTATTATATTTTTTTTTCAGGGAAGGGAACCTTACCTGTGGTGTGGTGACAACGTGATAATGTTACATAAACGTTTGCTGCTGGTTCACCAGTCTCCAAGACGATGATGAATACTGCAGTGCTATTCTTCGACCAACTTTTCGACAGCGTAAACGGGTCTCGGCCCCGCTACCACGATGCCGGGAAGATGCGCGGCGCAGTCAAGGATATTGGTTATGTATGTCGAAAACTTATTGCTTAATTTAAATGCCAGGCTTGCAAACGCTCTTTTTCATATGACAAGATATCCGAATTGCATGCTTGGATTGCTCAGAGAGAACGCAAAACTTTGTTGAGACAATCTTAAATACCCCTCGGCATCATTTGTAATGCTATTTAGATCCCTTATTGAAATTATTAATAACTTTATGGAACATCCCCATAGACCTGACTTACAGACAGAGAAAAAATATTTTACAATTCGACCAATAACAAATGGCTTGTATGCCGCGATCATCATACTAATGTATTGAATCTCTTTGTAACTATAGTTTGTAAAGTGCAGATTCCACTACTTTTGTACAGTTATAAACAACATTTTTAACGATTCGTTTTCCGAACATTTCAAGTTTTCCACATCAATATTAAATCAGCTATGCAAACCTTGGCATTTGATATGCTTAAACGGTTTTCTAAACGCCACAATAGACAACGTTGTGGAGATCCTTGTGGGAAGCCTTTGTCTAGTTCCAGGCATTTCTAGGATGATGATCAAATACAAGATTTTCATTAAATTAAGCCTTGACAAATATATAATATTTGGAGTTTCTTTGCAGAAAGGCAATTAAAAACGGGAACTTCTAAATGTTAAAGTAAAGATAACACATCCTTCATCCAAGGTGCCTATAAATATTAATAGCAATAATGTAAAATAATAACAACATTCTTTAGTAAACCTTAGCTCTCTAAATAATTTATTTTTCAGATTCGAGCTCGTCAGTTCATCACCATAGCCTGCAGAATCCTGCATGATCATTTTGCAAAAAAGAACGTTTTTATAAGGATGTTATTTAAACGATCAGCAAAAAATGCAACTGGCCAGCTAAAATAATTCAGCAGCATAATAAATTGGTTAGCAAGGTAATTATTTGGCCGGCAAAATAATTATTTGACCAACAATATATATTTTATCGGAAATGTATAGAATCTAGGAAAAGATCAATGAAGGATCAAGGAACAATTCCTAGGAAATGTATGTGATAGATATCAGGTTAAGGTTATTTTTTTATGACATTTGTCTGATATGATATTTGTGTTATCGAAATGTATATTAAACAATTGGGCAGCAGAGAAAACATTTAATTATGCTGACCAATTTTGACATTTTTACTGCCCATAAGTTGCTGACCAATTAGTTATTTTAGCTGATCAATTGTATTTTTCTGCTGACCAAAATTCGAATATTTTGCCCCATCTACTTGCTCCAAAGAATGTAGTAACTAATACAAATTTTCTATTCAGATTTGTGACTGCGATGATTAAAACGCCAGAACTATATCTTTTATCGTTTTGTATTTTGTATTTAACATTATTGTTTTGTATTTAACATTTTGAATTTTATAATAATGATTTTATTTATGTTCATTACTAACCAATTTATTTCTTTATAAAATCGAAGTTTGATTTGTTGAGTTTTTTCAAATTTACTTAAAATAAATTTTTGTTTTAGAAATAAGTTTATATATACCTTGTGATGAAATAAAGTGTATTGATTTCTATATTTTTGAAGGAATAAACTATAAATATAAATTAAAAGGATTTTTATTTTTATGCACCATTCATTCCTCAGTGCTGTGCTATTAATATCGATAACCACAGTACTATCGATATCTACGGTTATTTAAAGTCGATAATATCAGTACAACCCTATCAAAAGGTCCTGTCAATGTCATTTTTTCACTAAAGCTTGTCATTTCTAGGCCTGTTGCCCATCTGTCTTTAGACGTATTCTCTCTAATCTGTGGTAGCAATATGGCCGAACTCGTTACACTTAAAACATTTGGTGCCCTTTTCTCTGTGCGGGCAATATGCAGATGTATGATTAACTTCTCCACAGCTGTAACACCGATTTCTTTCTTCTTTACGTCTGGTACTGGTGGGGACATGCACTTCGGTTCGACGCCGTTGGGACATTTTGCTTTTAACATTTTCATATATGCGTAATTTTTCCTTTAGTTCACTGTATGTCGTCACTCCGTACAACATAATTTTGTTGTTTTCTAGGTCGCGTATTCCGTCTACGATATATTTTATCGCTACGTAGTCCGGCATCTTTCCACGTTTCCCTAATTCTTTCATGATGAGCATGTAGTCCAAACAACTTTCATTATCTTTTTTATATCGCCTGCTCATGGTTTCATGGATTGTTTTAATGTCAACTGAATCGGGGAATTCTTTGATAATGGCGTTTTTCAAGTCGTCCCACGTTTTAAAAGGACGCTCTGCCCGTAACCACAGAGCTGCTGTGCCAATGAGCGACCGCCTCGCCACCAAAAGCTGTTGCAGCGGGGTCCACCCGAATATTTCCGCATTATCTTCTACTTCTTGCACCCATCGTGCTGCAGGATAGGTAGCATCTTGACCAGAATAACTGGTGATGAGCTCCGAGGTCATTTGCAGCATGCTATTTGTAGTGTAGCAACACTATTTCTTAGTATAGATTATATCTATGATGTTGTGTCTGTGGCTCTCTCTCTCATAAAAATGGAAGCAATAAACAGTTGTCTAGAAACGTGCTTGTTTAAATTATATTTTCTCGACTGATACACAACAAAGTGGCGACGAGGAAAACTCTAAAATAAAGGGAAAAATGGCATACTTGGGAAATGTGGAATACGATGGGAAGGAAAAGTTCTCAACATACATGGAAAGGTTCGAGATTTATATAGATTGCAACGACATTAAGAATGAAAAAAGAAAAGCGGTTTTCTTGACCGTAATTGGAGCCGAACTATATGCTTTATTGCAAAATTTATGTGTGCCGTTGAAACCTACAGAGAAAACTTATGAGGAATTGAAGGAAATTTTGATGAACCACTTGGAGCCGAAAAACTCGATCATTACTGAAAGATACAAATTTAACCAAAGATCTCAAAATATAAATGAAAGTGTGTCTGAGTACATAACAGCCTTGAAAAAACTATCGATGCACTGTAATTACGGGGATAAACTAAGTGACATGTTGCGAGACAGATTTATTTCGGGTCTTCGCGACTCTAAGATCAAGTTGAGAATCCTGAACGAACAGGAGACAGGGATGACCGTAGAAAAAGCTGTGCAAATGGCCTTGGCTACCGAAAATAATGAAAGAAATTTGAAAGAAATGGGAGACTCAGAGAGGTTATACAAGTTGGAGAAATATGGTCAAAGCAAGAAAGAGTTTAAGAAGCAGGGAGCATGGAATAGTAAAAGTGAGCAAACGTTTGGGCAAGGAAGGAAAGAGCAGCATAAAACACAAGGATTATGGAGCAGAAGAGAGCAAGTGCAACCGGGAACTATGAATGTGAGGCGAGGGCCAAGTAATGAACACCTGAAATGTAGTTGTTGTGGAAAGCAAGGACATTGGAAGCAAACGTGTTGGTTTTTAAATAAAAAGTGTAATCAGTGCGGGAAAACTGGACATTTACAGTATGTATGTAAAGGTAATAATTTTGGAAAAAATCAACATTATATTTTCAGGGACCATAGTGTTAAGGAAGTTGCACAAGAGGTGCAAAATTTATTTGTAATGGACATACCTAAAGCTTCACCATTTGTGGTAAAACTATGTATTTCAGAAAAATTTATTGAGATGGAAATAGATACTGGATCAGCGGTAAGTGCAATAAATTTGAACTTATATAAAAGTGTGTTTAGTCATATACCAATGCAAAAGTGTAATTTAATTTTAAAGTCATATACTGACACCCCAATTTGCCCAGTTGGATATATTGATATAATATTAAAATATAAAGATGATAGTTACAACTTGCCATTGTATGTTTTTGATAAGGGTGGTCCTCCATTAGTTGGTAGAGACTGGTTACAAAAAGTTAATTTACTATCCATTCATTCTATGGATCTTAAAGTTAGTGATGTAAAATCGTTTTTGAAAGGTAAATATCCTGAAGTTTTTAATACTAAATTAGGTACTTATACAGGGGGGGAAATTAAATTGTGTTTGAAAGAGAACTCTAATCCTAAATATTATAAAGCAAGGCCTTTACCATATGCAATGAAAGAGTTAGTTGAAAAAGAGATAAATAGATTAGTTCATGAAAATATTTTAACCCCTGTTAAGTCAGCTGATTGGGCAACCCCAGTAGTACCAGTTTTGAAAGATAATGGCACTTTAAGATTATGTGGCGATTTTAAAATTACTATAAATCCATACTTAGAAGAGAATAAGCACCCCTTGCCACGTATTGAGGATTTGTTTGTAAATTTGAAGAAAGGACAGAAATTTTCAAAAATAGATTTAGCTCATGCGTACCAACAATGTTTACTTTCTGAGGACTCTAAAAAGCTTGTGGTGATCAATACTCACTTAGGATTGTTTGCTTATAACCGTTTACCTTTTGGTATCAAGACAGCACCAAATATTTTTCAAAGTATCATGGATAAATTGTTTAAAAAGCTAGAAAATAGGGGACTAGCTATTTTCTTAGATGATATAGTCATCACAGGTAAAGATGATCAAGATCATATGAATAATTTAACAGAGGTGATTTCTATTTTGAAAGATGCAGGCTTAACGGTAAAAATAGACAAGTGTATTTTTATGGCCAACAGTATTTGTTATTTAGGATATCAGTTGTCTTCAGAAGGTTTGCAACCTGATGACCGTAAAGTAGAAGCTATTTTGAAAGCACCAACACCACAAAATATAACTGAATTAAAATCTTTTTTGGGATTAGTTAACTATTATTTAAAATTCTTACCAAATGCATCAACAATATTATCTCCATTATATGCCCTAACAAAGAAAGATGTAGTGTATAACTTCAATGAAAAATGTAAAATAGCTTTTAAGAGAATTAAAGATATGATGGCATCTTCTCAATTGTTGGCACATTATGATCCAGAGGCAGAATTATATTTAGCGTGTGATGCAAGTGCTTATGGTTTGGGTGCAGTTTTGTCGCAAAAGAAAAATAATAAGGAAAGGCCTATAGCTTTCACTTCGCGTACCTTAAATGATGCAGAGAAAAACTATAGCCAAATTGATAAGGAGGCTTTAGCTTTAGTTTTTGGGGTAACAAAATTTAATCAATATTTGTGGGGGAAAAAGTTTACTTTGATAACAGATTCTAAACCTTTAATTAGTATATTTGGCCCTAAAAGAGGAATCCCTGTATTAGCTGCTGGTAGACTGCAAAGATATTCATTGTTGTTGTCAGGCTATAATTATAATATAATTTATGTAAAATCAGAAAATAATAATGCAGATTGTTTTTCAAGGTTACCATTACAAAGGGTATGTAATACTAATGTTGAAGATTATTCATATTTAAATTTTATTACTGATAACAGCTATTTACCATTAGATTTTAAAATGATTAGAAAAGAAACTATGTCAGATCCGATATTAAAAACAGTATTAGATTATATTTACAGGGGATGGCCTAAAAATGTAGAAAATTTTTTACAACCTTTTTATAATAAAAGAGAACAATTAACAGTGGAACAAGGTATTATTATGTATGGACATAGGGTAGTAATTCCATGTAAATTGATTAAGTCTATTTTGAAAGAATTGCATTCTACTCATTTGGGAGTTGTTAAAATGAAATCCATAGCAAGGTCTTATTTTTGGTGGGTTTCCTTGGATAAAGATATTGAGTTAATGTCGAATAGTTGCAGTGCTTGTTTACAACAAAGACAAAGTCCAGAGAAAGTAGCCTTACACATGTGGGAATATCCTAGAACAGTTTGGTCTAGATTACACATTGATTATCTAGGTCCTTGTTTTGGGAAAATGTATTTTGTGTTACAATGTGCTTATTCCAAATGGATAGAGGTAATAGAAGTAAAATCTACTGCAGCATCCTATGCTATATTAGCTTTACAAAAGTTATTTGCCACTTTTGGATTCCCAGAAATAATATGTAGTGACAATGGTCCTCCTTTTCATTCTAGTGAATTTCAAAATTATATGAGACAATGTGGAATTAAGCAAGTGTTTTCTCCAGCTTACCATCCACAAAGTAATGGTTGTGCAGAAAGTGCAGTAAAAATTATAAAAAATTGTATTAAAAAAGCTGTGCATAATAAACAAAATGTAGAATCAAGTATTTATAATTATTTAATGTACTATAGAAATGCTCAGCATTCAACAACTGGTGAAACACCGGCTCAACTCATGTTTAAGAGAAATTTACGTTTAAAGTTTGATTTATTGAAACCTAATATACAAACTACAGTAGAGAAAAAACAAGATAAGCAAAAGTTTTATGCAGGGGGAAATGAGGCAAAGACTTTTAATGTTGGACAAATTGTATTAGTAAGATCATACAGAAATAATACTCGTTGGATTGAAGCAGTTGTGTTGAGACAGTTAGGTCCAGTTACATACTTAGTTAAGTTAGTTGAATCGGGTATTATTTGGAAAAGGCATGTTGAACAAATGATGTTGTTTGAAAGTATGTATCAAGATGAAAATGATGATGTACCTGAAAAAATAAAATTAAATATTAGTAATGAACCTGTAAAATTTAAAAGTGAAAACTTACCTGAATTATCTGAAAATGTTACTGTAAATGTTGGAAATAAATTAAATTGTGAAAACTTACCTGAACTATCTGAAAATGTTATTGTAAATGTTGGAAATAAAACTGATTTGGAACCCTCTCAAGGAGTGAGCATAGAGCCTGTAAATTTACAAAAAAGATGTTCTAAAAGAGTTATTAAGAGGCCGGAGAAGCTCAATCTTTAAGAGGGGAAGTGTGTAGTGTAGCAACACTATTTCTTAGTATAGATTATATCTATGATGTTGTGTCTGTGGCTCTCTCTCTCATAAAAATGGAAGCAATAAACAGTTGTCTAGAAACGTGCTTGTTTAAATTATATTTTCTCGACTGATACACAACACTATTGTTACCGCGTATGTCCACCCGCGTGGCAATCGTGTCCTGGTAATCATCCTGGCGGCTTTTCCGACGCTCTTTTCTATCGCGGCTCATCGTGATGTATTTTTCTGATGCTTATTTCCAACTGATTAATAGTAATCTTCGTAAAATTGATGATTTTTCACCAACCACGCCGCGTTACCGCTTAGCCACGTGCCGTTTAGTGTTCCTGTTTTTCGTCTTAACGGCGTTTGCGTTTACTGTCACTGCTATCCCGGACGAGCCCCCAAAAATGTGGGAAGGCAGTGCAGTAAAACTCAGGGATTCTTTAAACAAACTCTTTTATTTTAATCTTATGAATATCTCTTAGCACACACGTCTTTACACACTCTTTTCTTCCGAACGACAACCTCTTCCTTCTCTTTCACTCCCCTTTTATATCTCGCTCAGTCATACGTCATCCGCTATGTTCTTTCACTAATCGCCTAATATTCCATCTTTACTGATTTACATTCCCACATATATATTAATGACTTGCCTTACTTTGCTAAAGACCTTTGTGAGATAGTTTTGTTTGCTGATGACACTTCTTTGATTTTCAAAACTGACAGACGCAATAACGTATCTGACGAAGTAAACAATGCTCTCTCGCAAGTCTTGCATTGGTTCAATATAAATAACCTTGCACTTAATTCGAAGAAAACAAAATGTATTAAATTTTGTATGCCTAACGTAAAGCAGATCGATACTCAAATTTGTATAAAGGAGGAACGGATAGAAATAATTAAGTCTACCACTTTTCTTGGAATTACTGTGGACTCTAAACTGCAATGGGGTCCACATATTACGGCTCTAGCAGGAAGACTAAGTTCAGCTGCGCATGCAGTTAGAAAAATAAGGCAGCTCACTGATGTTGAAACGGCGAGATTTGTTTATTTTAGCTATTTTCACAGCGTAATGTCGTATGGTCTACTGTTGTGGGGCTCCGCTGCTGACATTCAGACTATCTTTGTACTTCAAAAGAGAGCCATTCGTGCCATATACAACCTTAGACCACGTGACTCGCTCAAGGAATTATTTAAGGAAATAGATATATTAACTGTGGCGTCTCAATACATCTTTGATTGTATTATGTATGTACGTAAACACTATGATACTTTCCTTAAAAATTCTGACTGCCATAGCCTCAACACCAGAAATAAGCATAAGCTCGCCGTTCCAAGCCTCAGACTTCACAAGACTGTTAAATGTTTTATAGGAATCAGCATAAGAATGTATAATAGGCTGCCACAAAGTTTTATTGACTTGCCCCTGCATAAATTTAAATCAACTGTTAAAAGCTGTTTAATGAAAAAGGGGTATTATAAGATAGAAGATGATTTTAAAGATAAAAATTCGTGGCTACTATAATTTGCTCCTCTGCACATACTTATTTTACAATATTTAAAATGTTCCATATTCCTTTTGTTATTATGGCTGTTTAAAAAAGGCTAACTGTTGAGTTTCTTGCGGCACTTCTTCTCAACAGGCCATTCACGTCGAAGTGCTAGTAGGAAAAAAAAATATTGACGTGCAAAAGTATTTCATGTAAATCTAATTGCAGAATAAATGATTTCATTTCATTTCATTCATTTCATTTCATTTCATACCACGGGAACCCCTTCATTTTCGGGAATTTAAAGTATCTAAGATGTTGACCAAGGATATAGAGTATCGCCTAGCAAAATTTCATTGAAATCGGTCCAGCCATTTCGGAGATTAGCCCGTCCAAACGGACCGAGGATAAAAAAAAATGACTGACTTCATTTTAAGCATTTTTTTCTATGTATTAGACATTCGACCTCTACTGTTTTATCATATGTATAAATTTGGTAAGGAGAGCCCATTTCCAACAAGGAGCGTCTCTAGCCTAAATGATATGCGATGGCTGCTTACCACCAAACAAGCCATATCCTTATTTATCTGTCAACTACAGCTTAAATACTTCACAGACGGCAACTATTAGGTCCTTACCTATGAAATTGGTGTTTTGTATGGAGATTTTGGGGATGTCTGCATTTTACATACTAACATTTTATCAGTTTTCTTCACAACGACAAATCCAGAGATAATAATATTTGGCATGTATCATTAGACAAGCTTTAGCTATATGAGTGATATCGCACTTCTTAAAAATTATTTATCTTTTTTATGTGAATGCAAATCAAATGATGTATTCGGGAGGCACTTAAAAAGAATTTTAACACAATTAAACTTACAACAAATTATCAAAACAAATCAAAAGAGCTCAAAAATATAGTCTATTTTTAGACGAGGTAATTATTTTTTAGGAATACTCTGAATCTTAATAGTTACAGACAAAATACTAAGAGAAAAAAAAAACACCAATTTCATAGGTAACGACCCAATATAATAAGTTATACACATCTCGCGATGTATAGTTTTCAATTGTCATAAGTATCACATACAATTGTATGTCCATTGAGCTTGAAACAAGTGGAAGGGAAAAAAATAATTGGTGTATGCCGATTGACAGACGTTACTGAATTGAGCAGATAACATCATTAAGCTCCATACATAAAGCGGCCATTACATGTGCCGAATTGTGAAACCGAGGAACCATGTTTGTGTAGTGGTCTGCCTTTTATTACGTCAAAGTTATAAGTTATGATATGAAAATGTAAAAATATTAATTATAGCACCTGTGTGGTCTCCTGAAGATTTCTATGGAAAGATGTAACGAGATGTAATGAGATGTATCGTGATATAATATACATTAATGTGTAGCTGCCGACTGTAAACTCCAGAACTCGTAAATCTGCATAGGATAAGTTATAAGTTATGATATGAAAATGTAAAAATATTAATTATAGCACCTGTGTGGTCTCCTGAAGATTTCTATGGAAAGATGTAACGAGATGTAATGAGATGTATCGTGATATAATATACATTAATGTGTAGCTGCCGACTGTAAACTCCAGAACTCGTAAATCTGCATAGGATATACTCATATCGAGAGTTCTATTTCACTTCAATAGTTTTAAATACTCGTATTAGAATTATTTGAATATTAAAGCACTTCGCTCTCCTTTTCTCTCTTACACCACACCCTCCCTCAGGCTTGTATTGAGCATTCGTTAGCGCCGACACGAATGAAAAGTTACTCAAATCTGAGCGCGGAAACTGAAAGGTCACATCACGGTATGTTGCTCACACTAATTAGCTTTGTAAGCTGCTTTATTAATGACCTAGAAGATAAAATATTTTGACGCCATCAGCCATTGCTGTTTCGCCTGTGCGTCGTTGAATTGAATTTTTTGGTTTTTAATCCCGGACGAGCTCCCAAAATTGTAGAGAATAACGGGAGTCAAAAATAAAAACGATACCTAGTGGTTCGATCCCAAGTGGAGGCAAATTGTGATGAATACAGGCATTTGTTCTCCAGTCTTGAGTGTTTATACAGTGTGTCCCACGGCCATGCCATATGGAGGGAAAGTATATTAAATATTGAAGGTAGCATCTTTTACTGAAAGAAGACATCATTTTATTTTTTATAATAAATGGAACTGCATTCAAAGATTTATTAAAAAACGACTGCCTCTACCGGGAATCGAACTCGCGAAATGTGAAAAATAAAATCACCATGTATTTTATGATAACCGTCGAAAGGGTCATCATAAGGATCATATTTTCCTAGGAACATAGCATCTTCAATGAATGGAAGATCATGAAATTTAAAATTTTATTCAAATTTTCGTTAGGAAAATTAAGGCGTCGCCATCTCGAGACGTTCTGGGATCGATATGATATATGTAAGTATTTATCTATTAAATATATTTATCCGTCATCTGTATCCGTAACGCAAGCAGCATTATTTGCTTAAAATGGGCTAGTTGATTGGTGTGAATGTCTGCTGATATTTATTCATTAATTATTATTTATCATCGATATAAGAAAGCGGACGATAATTGATTACCGCTTTACATTCTACCAAAACTGTCTCTAGATCAATAAATGAGAGATGCTTTACCCAATACGCGCCGCAAAAACTCCTTAACTGTCCTTATCATAAGCTCATACCATACTACTAAGCAGTCCTAACCATGTCGAAATAAAAACATTTCCCACGGCAATAACAATGTGTCCAGCACATTTCGGCGTACAAGCAGCAATCAAATTGAAACACAGGGTTCTGGCTGTAACGACGAAACGAGCGAGGCGAGCACAATGGACCAAACTTGGCATCTGGGTGTAGTAATTAGGAAAAAATGGTTGACAAGATTTTATAGCACACCGGTTGCCATTTCGTGTAGGATTTAAGTGTTTTCTGGCTAAGTTGTCAATGCAATTATCTGTTTCAGTTTAATCTCGTGGTGGCACTTTTTCATAATGTTAACTACATTTTATTTAAGAGAAAATCGGCATACATACAAACATATAATCACGACTATTATCCCCTAAGGGTTAGTCAGAGACTAGGCAAAAGCACCGCAAAAATAGTCAAATCAAATCAAATCAAAAATATCGTTATTTTAAAGGCTTGATATACAAACACTTAAAAACGTCAATTTATGAATAAGTGAATCTACCACTCGCTCGGAGCGCAGACATCCCCGAGAAGAGCGAGCCAGAAACTCGAGGGTTGCTCTTTTTTTCACATTTTTTACAATTCTTGTTTTTTATAAATGTTAGGCTAGTACAATCAAGTGGGTGAACATAGATATTATGAACATAGATTTTTGTCCACTGCCATAGTCCGCGCTTCGCCAGCAGTGACTGCTCCTAGCGTGACAGGCGGTGAGCCCGTTGCCGCTTTAAACTAATGGATGGTTGTGCATTTCTAAGTCCATTAGTCGACTTTGACGACAAGGGAAGAGCTGGGTTGGTAGTATTCTTTTAATGAGCCGCTACCACACGGCATCATTAGGGCTAAAATTATGACAATAGATGGTTAAGACAGGAGGATCAACGGAGGACATAGTGATTAGTACGCTTTGGCTTTCGATATCGAAAACATTGTGACAGCGTGTTAGTGTTATGGCCCGTACTCCTCATGTGTGTGTTTCTCCGTGAGGAAGGCCTGTGTGTTGTGAAGGGAGAAGACGGTAAGTGTTGGTAGGACACGACTTAACTATTGCTTTATTAAACATAATATAATAAAATAAATATCGTCAAACATTCACACCTATCAACTAGCCCCATTTTAAGCAACTAATGCTGCTTGTGTTACGGTTACTAGATGACGGATAAATATATTTATTAGATAAATAAATATTCATATCGACCCCAGAATCTACCGAGATGGCGACGCCTTGAGACCGGCGTACAGACCACTCGACCACGGAGGAGAGACTCTAACCTGATGTGAAAGAGTGGAGACCAGATGCAGGTGCGGCATGAAGAAATACAGCATGTGCCACCCTCGCCTTTTCGGCCTGCAATGTCTTTTCACGCCTTTTTAGATACCTACGATTGGTTTTGATTTATTTTAAAAACTTTCACCTTATTTTAAGCAAGACTTTATACAATGTGTATGTAAATATCAGTTAAAAAAACCCTATTCTATGTTTAAATGTGACATATCTGTCAAATTAAACAACCTCAGGAAAAGTATGCTTTTGTGGGGTGTTGGAAGGTATATGCCGCACCCTCAGCGAAAAGGGAAGATCTTCCGCTGAGCCAGGTGAACGCTCGGGGAACGCGGTCCGATAATTCGTCGGAACTTGTATATATGTTAATCTGTCTTAGGAACTCTGCCATCGTGATTCAGGCTTGCTAATCTTCAATATTCGTTATTGCTGTAGCCAGTAGGTCTAGTATCAATTTGACTCCTATGTTATTTATTCACTATCGTACTTTTCGATCATTTCTCGGTTACCTACTTGATATCGTCGCGCGCTATGACGTTACACTTTTACTCTTTAATAACAAAATGGGTGACGATAAACAGCTGTTATTTTTGTTGATAAATACTTATTTATCTGCTTTACGAATGGAAATCTTGTATTGCTTAAAACTTAATTAGTTGATTAGCTAATGCTGAGGTGGTGGATTAACGTGTGTTGTTTATGAATAAGCGTGTATATTGTATACTGTCGCGCTTTTGACTTTAGCCCTCTCTCTCTTCAGCCCACAATAGCCCACTGCTAGACATAGGCTTTCCCCAATATGCGGCATTTTACCCTTTCCCCGGCCTGCCGCATCCAACATCTGGCTGAAACACTTCGCAGATCATCCATCCATCTCGCCGGAGGGCGTCCCACACTATGCTTGCCGAGTCGCAGTCTCCACTCAAAAACACGTGTACCCCAACGGCTGTCGGTTCTCCGACAGATATGGCCCACCCACTGCCACTTCAGCTTGCTGATTCTGTGCGCTATGTTAATCTGCTTCTCTGTCGGATAACATCGTGATGGATCCTTCAGAGATACTCCGAGCATTGCACGCTCCATAGCTCGCTGAGAGACATTAAATTGGTGGACTAGACGCTCTGTCAGTGTCCACGTTTCGGCACCGTAGGTTATTAAAAACTTTCGTTTTTAAGCATTGCGTGATGGAATGGGATTTTGAAAAGTCAAAAGAGTTCTTTGGTGCCAAAGAGCAGTAAACACAAAAATTATTGTGTTGGTTATAAAAATAGCATCTTAAACATACTGACTTACCGTTTTAAATCCTCTGTACATGACTCTGATCTCTTGTTTAGAGAATTTCGTCTGTCTGCACAGCTCTTCTAAAGCCACTGGTATAGGCTTAGGCGTTCGACTCGGTTCCAACTCGTACGCATGCTCCTCAACGGGCGATTCAGGCGGAGTAGCCATGTTGTATTACGATCTAGGTTCAATTAACACATCCTCAAAAATTTCACATTCACTCAACAAAACTCTTTTAAAAAATATAATCAATCTAAAAATACTTTTGTAACATCGAAATGATAAAAAATCACAGTTATGACACTGATATTTTTTCGCGAGCACTAATGATTTTTTAATTACCGAACGATAAGGCAAGGGATGTTAAAGTTTTGGCGCGATTTGAATTGACAGTGGTTTTTTTAAAAGGAACGTAAGACGTAATTTGTGTTTTGTTTTAACTTTTTTCACGAGGCAGATGTCTTCAGGGCAGTATCTGGAACAAGAGATTAAAATCATATTAGTGAAATCGCAAGGATAAGGATAAGGTCATTAATCATAACTGAGAACTAAATCGGTATAGAGCATATTTACTAAAAAATAAGATGTTGTTTATACTCGTAATAGAGAACATGGTAACTTATTGGTAGAGAAAGGAGAATGGTCACGGCCCCTACAAAATTAGAGATTTATAGATTTATAAGACAGAAGACTTTGCTTTTACTTGACAAAAACTTGACGAAACAGAAATTGTTTAAAATCTAGAAAAATTCATGCAAACGTTGCAGCAACAAAATAAACTAATCAATTTTAATGCATATTGATATTTGAATTAGGAAAAAAAATTGAATACCATTACTTAATTAATTTCTCCAAAATCGATGTCATGGTTCATAAGAACAGATTTCGCAATCTCTCATAGCTTCGTATTTCTCCCCACTGACCCTTTTTTGATTGAGATTTTATTTCTCCAATCCTAAAATCCTTTATATAGGGGAAGTGGGCAGCCATTTTATTTGGTCAGCAACAAAAAGGTCAACCGAAAATTATTTGGTCAATAGAATAATTATTTGGTCAGCAGAATAATTAATAGAGCAGCAAGGTTTGGGCTGCAAAATAATTATTTGGCATAGAAAACATTTAAGTTGCTGTCCAGTTAGTTAGTTGCTGACAAATTAGAAATATCTGCTGCCCATAACTTGCTGAACAATTAGTTATTTTAGCTAATCAATTGTATTTTTTTGCTAAATAAAATTCGAATATTTTGCTAACCGTTTAAATAACACGCACTGCCCCACAAAAAGTGACTTCTTTTTTTTGTTTTTTTTTAGCATATAGAGGAAGACCGAAGACCTTAAATTGAATTGGAAATAGGACGCTAGTATTAACAAATAATAAAAGGTGAACAAAAATACAAGTAACATCATATCAGCCCATTACCGCCCACTGTAGAAGACTTCTAGAAGACTTCTAGAAGACTTCTAGGTAGAATTAATTTCGTAGGCTGCGCGCGCTTACTTGCGAGATGATATTAGGTAAGATAGAGGAGGAGAGAAGAGGAGATTCGCAGGAGAACCAAAGTCACCGACATAGCCCATAGAATTGCGAACCTTAAGTGGCGGTGGGCAGGGCACATTGCTCGTAGTTGGACATTGGACGGCCGTTGGGGCGGAAAGGTTCTCGAGTGGCGACCACGTACTGGGAGACGCAACGTAGGGAGGCCCCCAACAAGGTGGACCCACGATCTGACGAAGGTCGCAGGAAGTCGCTGGATGCAGGCGACGCAGGACCACGAGTTGTGGAGATCATTGGGGGAGCCTATGTCCAGCAGTGGACGACAATTGGCTGATAGATAGATAGGTAAGATAAATCAATTGAAACTGACAGAAATTGTTCAGTTAATTATATTTGTTTGCTAATGTCCATGTAAAAAGTATGATTGAATAACAATTTTGGTGAGTCGGCTTTTTGTTTACCTTATGGACAACTTTGCTTAGGTCCTTACATATGAAATTGGCGTTTTGTATGGAAATTTTGGGGAACTGCATTTTCCATACTAATATTTTTTCAGTTTTCTTCAAAACGACAAATCCAAAGATAATAATATTTGGCATGTATCATTAGACAAGCTTTAGCTATATGTGTGATATCACACTTCTTAAAAATTATTTATCATTTTTATGTGAATGCAAATCAAATTATGAATTCGGAAGGCACTGAAAAGGAGTTGTCTCCGTGTCCAATTTTAACACAATAAAACTTACAACGAATTATCAAAACAAATCAAAAGAGTTCGAAAATATGGTCTATTTTTAGAGGAGGTAATTATTTTTTAAGAATACTCTGAAACTTAATAGTTACAAACAAAATACTAAGAGAGAAGAAAAACACCAATTTCATAGGTATGGACCCAATGTCCCAATATTGAAAGATACTCACAGGTGCTTTACGACGGAAAAAAAAAGATCAACGTAATAAGTTTGTTTGTTCCTGATTTTATTCTTAGTTACAGTCAATCCAAAAATAATATATCCCGGGAAATATTTAACGTGTTTACAAAGACATAAAATGATTAATGAACTCTTTTACAACATGCTAAATGAGTTAAACAAATTCAATCGAACGAATGTCGTAGCTCGCGTGGTTTTGGCTGTCTGCCATTTTGGAGGATTCACTGTAAGGGTAACATCATAGTAAAACTTTTTTATTTATTTTTCATAGGTATTTAAATAGTGTTATTTAGATATAGGTATTTAGAGCCGTGTGATAGCGGCTCATTAAAAGAATACTACCAATCCATCTCTTCTCTCTCTCTCTTCGACGACCTCCGTGGCCGAGTGGTCTGTACGCCGGTCTCAAGGCGTCGCCATCTCGAGAGGTCCTGGGTTCGATCCCCAGTGGAGGCAAGTGTTTGGGTCATGAATTGTCAGACATTTGTTCTCCAGTCTTGGATGTTTATTATATATGTATTATATTTAACTTATGTATTTATCTATAAAATATATGTGTCCGTCATCTAGTATCCGTAACACAAGCAGCATTTAGTTGCTTAAAATGGGACTAGTTGATAGGTGTGAATGTCTAAGGATATTTATTTATTTATATTATATTTATATTTATATCTCTTCCCTTGGGTGTCGTAAAAGGCGACTAATTGACTTAGAATTGCACAACCATCTAAAAGCTTATAGGTAGCGGCGACGGGCTCACCACCTGTCACGCTGAGTGCAGTCACTGCTTGGTGAAGCGCGGACTATGGCAATGGTGTGCTTTTGCGGTCCTTTTGCCTAGTCTCTGACATTAAGGGATTATAGTCGTAATTATATGTATGTATGTATTTAAATAATATAGTTTATACTGTTTTAGTGGGTTATTCCCAGTCGCCCCCACCGGCATCGCCCCCACTGGGGGTAACTGGGAATTCGTAAAAAATAATGTCCCAGTTGCCCCCAATGCCTCTTTTAATGCCTCTTTTGCCTCTTTATTTTTTTGGGGGGGGGGGGGAATAATTTTTCTTCCCCCACTTGAGACGCCGTAAAGTATAACCATATATTTTTACTTCATAATGTTTACTGGGAGTGTAATTTCCCAGTTGCCAGTTGCCAGTATCTTCATGAGAGGCATTGGGGGAAACTGGAACATTATTTTATACGAATTCCCAGTTGCCCCAGTGGGGGCGATACCGGTGGGGCCGACTAGGAATAACCAGTTTTAGTTAGGTTCTCATTGAGCCAGCGTGATGGTGTTGCGGGCCCTTACTCCTCATAAGTTTTCCTTGAAGGGAGGCCGGTGGAGCCAAGCAGTCTCTAGGATGTTGATTGGCTGGTGACGACATATGTTTATATTCTAATAAAATAGGTAATGTTGTAGCCATACTTATTATCATTATACAAATATCGTTATTGAATATAAACATTATTATTTTTTTAAATGAAGTACCTCATGTTTTACAGTGTATTAAGTATAAAGTGTATTTAAACACAAGCTATATTGCTTTCATCCAAATGATAATAAATAAGGATGAAAATAAAACAATGAGGCAATGATATTATCATAATCTTAGTTCAAGGAATCATGAAAATGTCATGATTTTTTATCTTCATTTGGAAGTATTTTAAATTCATAATAGTTCGAGAACACCATTCGTTTTAGGTCTTTTTAATAGCAAATATTAATTTAGTAATCTAAACTTTCATTTAAAAAACATAACATTAATGTAAATATACAGAAAATTATAGTAGGTGACAAGTAATTGCTTAATTAACTTAATTTAAAAAGTCTGTATGAATAACATCTTGAATAGTCGTATATTTTGACAAAATCTTTCAGCAATGAAGTAATGACATCATAAAGAACCCTTTTTATGGTTGGTTTAGATCAAAATGGATGTACTATAGTGTGTTATTTATTTATTATGGTATACATAGCAGATTACCTTGTCATACAATAATAACGCTGCATACAATAGTAATTATTTTACACACTAGAATATAACCCAAAAAGCATGATAGTTTAATACACATAAGTTTTCAGTCAAATAAATCAAAATGGTGAAAATTATATGAAATCGGGCTGGTAACAACGATTAGGTACAATGAACAAAAATGTTTTCTGATCCCCACTAAGGTCATTTTCCCGTGGTATTAAATTCAAATAAAATTCGCCTGCTTCCTTGTTAACCTACATGTTATTTTCAGGCACTGAGTTTCTTCAAATTGCGAAGCATAATATTACTTAAATGCTTCAAATTGACAACTTGATCTAACTTGAACTATCATAATTTTAAGCAATTTTTTATCATAAAAAGGTTTTAATTGCGAAGCAATGCAATAGGCTAGTTGACCCTTTTTTTTTTGGGCCCCAAATGATTAATTACTGATAGCCATCACCATAAAAAATAATACAATATTTTTCTGAAGCCCTTATCACAATAGGTTTTAAATTATAAATTACGTT
Organism: Parapoynx stratiotata; assembly: GCA_910589355.1. NCBI lineage: Eukaryota > Metazoa > Arthropoda > Insecta > Lepidoptera > Crambidae > Parapoynx > Parapoynx stratiotata. The sequence continues at coordinate 2,427,241 of OU342485.1, read as the reverse complement.
TTTGCTTAAATGTCAAAAACGCCTTTGGTCCTTGTGGTCTATAAATTATCTGTGCCGTAGCGTCACGATAATTGTAAACAATTCAATACGCGTGCGTGTCATAGCCGACAGTTATGCTTGATTGGTTGCGACTGACTTTTGTTTGACCATGCGTAGTAATTGTTTACCTAAAGCATTATTCAACATATTTCACGAATATGGTAGATAGCGTTTTTGGCAGATGAAAAAAGAAGTAAAAATAAAACATGTTTAAATTGAATTTCTACAGCAATCCATTATTTATATTTATCGAACTTGGTATATTTCGGACCCTTGTACTAAATACTATGTGAATGACACATTATTTTCATTACTTTTGATATGAGTCAACTAGCCTATTTTTTGTATCTTTAAAAAGGTTTTATATGCGATAGCTACGTCTAATTCAAAACATGAATTTTATTAATTAACGTTTTTCTATTGCATTGAAAATAAATTTCAAAATTTGCAAAAGTATTTACACCTGTGCAGTTTGGATCTTTAGTAAACTGTAAACTTTACATTGACGCAACTTCGTTAATTAATAATAAAAACGTTTAAGTGCATTTGACAGTTGTAATCGATTTATTGTCAGAATGGGTCAAAAACCAAATTTGTTGATAGTACCAAAATATCGGCACGAAAATGTCGGGCGCAAGCTAACCGCGGATCCTTTTTACTAATGTTAGGTTTTATAGGTCAGAGGGTCTGAATTAAAATACGGTATTATGACGACAAAAAGAATATTCTAAATTAAATTCACTAGGAAGCTAATACGACTGACTCCTTGCACAGCAGAATCGATAATAATTGGAAGTGATTTGAATTGGATCAAGCGTGAGAATGAACGAATGATTGGGAATCGAATGAACTTATGATTGAGAATAATCAATTGAATTACTTTGTTATTCTGCAATCTTCTTCTTTTTCCTGCTCTGTTCCCAATTCTATTTGGGGTCGGCGCAACATGTCTTCCTCTTCCACTCTTCTCTATTACTCGTCAAGTCAACACTCACGCCCATCCTCATCAGATCATCATTCACACAATCCATCCATCTTTTCTTTGGTCTTCCTCTCCCCACTCGTTTGTTATTCTGTAATCATTTAACATTATTTATTTACAACAAAAACACTATTTATATTAATAACTATCCAACAACTTAGAATTTCAATGAGGTATGTATATACATTATTACTGATTATATGTTTTGTATGTTTTTTAAAACGCTATAAAGAGTAATATGTTTTCTGGTATGTTGACTAAGTCTGAGTTTTAAATATATATGTAGTACCAGTCTCATAGTGGACGACACTTAACATATCTTTCGGAAGTGTCAAACTAAATATTTTACGACGCTCCAACGAGGTAACAGTTAGCTAAAATTAATAATTAGGTATGTGCGAACTGCGAATGTTTACACTTTTAAATTGAAGTGCAGACTCCACACACAAACAGCTACTAGAGCCCGTAGCATAGATTAAGTGCTGTTGTTGTAAATTTTTGGCAAATAAAAAAGGATGTTATTTAAACGGTTAGCAAAATATTCGAATCTTAATCAGCAAAAAAATACAATTGATCATCTAAAATAAGAAAGAAAGAAAGAAAGAAAATCTTTATTTTGTATCATAATAGCTTATTGGTCAGCAACTTATGGGCAGCAAACATTTCTAAATTGATCAGCTAAATAACTAATTGGTCATCAAAATAACTAATATTATATTTTGATGACACAAATGTTCTTTTGAAGGGTCATAAAAAAAATAACCTTAACCTAATATCTATCAGAATACATTTCCTATGAATTGATGATGCAATGCCTACAATGCAATAGTTTGACGACCTCCGTGGTCAAGTGGTCTTTTCGCCGGTCTCAAGGCGTCGCCATCTCGAGAGGTTCTGGGTGCGATCCCCAGTGGAGGCAAGTGTTGGGTGATGAATTTACAGACATTTGTTCTCCAGTCTTGGATGTCTATATATTATATTTATTCAGGAGATTTATATGTATCTATTAAATTTATTTGTCCGTCATCTAGTATCCGTAACACAAGCAGCATTAGTTGCTTAAAATGGGGCTAGTTGATAGGTGTGAATGTCTGAGGATATTATTATTATTAATTATTATTATATGATAATTGTGTTCTTATGTAAGTGGATTTATTGTAATCTTTCTATGAGAATAAATTCTTTAAACCTAAACCTATTAATGAATATGTGCATTTTGACAGATGAGTTCAGGACACTATCTCAAAGTAACTATACAACGCGGGCGAAGTCTTTCTTAGCCATGTGATCTGAGTAGTGCCCTAAAGTGCTACGAGATGGCTACGGCACGGTACAGGCTACGAGCTTATACTACGAGCTACGAGAGTCTGCAGGCCTACGGAAACCGCTACTATCGGACTCGTGTCTCACCATCTTCGCGACTTAGAACTGCACAACCATAGCTTATAGCGGAGACAGGCTCACCACCTGTCGCGCTGAGTGCAGTCAGTGCTGGTGAAGGACTATGGCAGTGGACTGCTTTTGCGGTGCTTTTGCCTAGTCCCTGACTAACGCTTAGGTTATAATAGTCGTAAAATGTATGTATGATTTATTTTAATGATAGTTCATTGCATACTTAACGAACTGAATATATTGCTGTTTTTTCACTCGTCCCTGCTCAATACTAAACAGTTATTATGTAAATGATACAAAACACAGAGAAACCAACTGCAAATCGCTTGCTGTCGGATGTGTCAGATGGTAATTAATAAACAAAGTCTGCCCGGTAGCGAGCTGGCACAACTCCAACTATATTCGAGTAAATCGATCGTGTATTCTTTTTAACTGTTTAAGTTCCGAACAGTTTTTGGCCAAAGACTTTAAACGTTTTTTGATTGCTTTTTTGGCGGAAAGCAAACACTACTCCAATGAGCCGCGTCTCGCGTGATTTCTGTTTTTTGGTGAAACACTGTTCTTACTTTTTTCGAAACTAATTATTGTCAGAAACGTAGATCATGGTGTAATTATTGAGTTTAAAATTAACACTTATAATAAGCTAGGTTAGGTTTTTTAAGTAAAATCCCATTAAAACTAACATTAGCCGCTAAGGGCGTATTGGGTACTGGGTCTGTGATGGTGTAGGCGATGAGCTAGCCACTTGTTGCTGTCCTTTTACGATTTTTTATCTGGCCAAACCCAATTTTTGTATGGCTAAATGTGGTCTTAAGGAACACAGAGCTCCTTGGACACTGCTTACCCCTTCGAGGATTACAGGCGTGATTGTATGTATGTATGTAATGTACTGACATAATTATTGGTGGCCACCTCATATTGCTATGCACCTCGAACGTTAAAACTGTTCTATGATAATTTTCTTGTGCATTTAAACTTTTTTTGTTCTGCCTTCACGACTCCTGTTGGCCCTGCACGGGCCGGAGAGAAAAAGTCCCCGGAGAAAAAATTACTGTGATTTTTGTCTCTGGGGACCTTTTCTCTCCGGCACGTGCTAGGCCTTCTGATTATAAGGTTTTTGTCTTGTGTGGTCTTGAAGTTGGGGCGGGCGCTCTCCTGCCGATGCCGGCACAGCACCGGGGCGTATCATGGCACAGGATTTTACAACTAATATAGGTAATTGTTTAGAATCATGATACTTTATTTCGATACCTTGATGGCACGACAAACCGCGGGATGCTGCGGCATGACGCGACGCACCTCGCATACCATGCAAATCGAATGAAGGGAAAGATATATTGCATTACCTGCTTTGTGTGATGAATAACTTTAAATATTATTTAGATTATTTATTTCGTATAATTGTATGTCTTTATGCTAAAGATATTTTTATCTTTTATGGTGTATAAGAGTAGCAGTGCACTATCTAGGATTGAAGTACATACATATTTTTTTCTCTTTTTTTTTTCTTGGCATCTACGGAAGACCAGCGTCGGAGCATTATTCAGATGCATCGACTATGCTGAGTAGATACCTATTAAGTATCGTGATGTATACAACATGTCGAATCTATTATTATATTCAATGTATCATGGTTCTTAATAAAGTTTATTTATTTATTTCTTTCTTTCTTTCTATGAGTGGAAGTTTGAAAAGGTTTTTAGCGCCAAGGGCGCGATTTTTATAAATATTTTTTTATTTAACAAAATTCAATGACAAAAGCCTATTATATAATAAATAATAATAATATCTTTATTCGCATGAAACATGAGTATGCATAATGAGGGTAATGCAGGTGTTAATAGCTATACTAATCCTTACACGTTAATGCTGTCACAAACAACATGCAAACCTTTTTATTAATAAAATTAAACCTTAACAACAATTTAGTCAATGAGTTAGTCCATGTCAGTAAAAATAAGAGCATTCAATTCGTCAACAGCCTATATACATCCCACTGCTGGGACAGGCCTTCCCCATGGAGAAACATATGAGGAGTATGGGCCGTAACACCACCACGCTGGCCCAATGCGGGTTGGTGGGTAGAAACGGTCACAAATGTGACCGGGACCAACGGCTTAACGTGCCTTCCGAAGCATGGAGGAGCTCGATATCACAAAGTCTTGGTCACCCATCCACGGCCTGACCATGGCGAAGGTAGCTTTGTTTTCGATCGAAGCCACAGGCACTGACCACTACGCCACCGAGCTCCTCAATTAAATTATAAAAGTAAATAATAATGAATAAATAGAATAATGAATAAATAATAATTATGTGGAAATAGTTATTTTCTATCGTTCATCATCATAGAGGCATGTTATTTTGATGGATTAATGGAAATTATGTAAAACATTCAATACGAACAATTATATGATTGACTATTTAGAAAAATTGGCTCATGAGTATTATACCGGATTCTTCTCATGAAAAGCTCTGTGGTTGTACTTGCTACAAGCGCTCGCGGTAATGAACCTTAATTTAGAATATACTTTTTATTTAATTATATATATTTTTTGTAAAATATTGACGTTTTTAAGTGCCAGGTTTGGCCTATGAAAGAAAATTGTTTTTGTTTTGTAACACAAATTGAAATGTTGTGCCATATGGAGAGCCATAACGCTCTTATTTATCGCGATCGGGACCCTCTTAATCCTTTTGATTATATTTCAGGCCGTTTTAAATCGAATCAAGTTAAAACAGACACTCGTAAATCTATTTGCTTATCAAATATGACAGGAAGAAACTATTGGCCGTTCGCCATGTTCTAGAATTTCAAGTCGGACGTTCCATGTTTATTTAGCGCGGGAAACAGTTTGCAGTATTGCTTATCTATGGAAATATTATGACAGAACTGGCTGAATGTTCATTTTACGTTTTAGAAACGAAGTGTTTTATTTAAAATATCTTTTGAATAGGCTTGTTGACCCTTTTTTTATCGAGCTCTGAATGATTCATTACTGTTTTGTAGTGATATACAACAATAATATATATTTTTTGAGCCCTTTATCACAATAAATTTTAAAATTACGTTTTTGCTTCAAAAACGCCTTCGGCCAAGATGGTCTGTGAGTTATCGGTGCCATATTTTGGTAAACAATTCAATACGCATGCGTGACGTGACACAGGCTGACACAGCCGACAGATATGCTTGATGATTGTACACAGTCATCAAGTGTATCCCATTGTGAAGTGCTATTGTAATTTAAATGAAACATGTATTTAAAGAGGTATACTAGAAGTTATACTATAAATAGGTATAAATAAATTGTTAATTAGTTTTAATTCAGCGCACCTTAGTAGTACTCCCGAGGGAAAAATTTTGGTGACGGAAGACCAGCGTCGGATGTCTGCGACAACTGACACACACTGAGTGGCTCGCCATTTAGTGTCACAATTTATTAGGTATTAAGCTTAGTACTAAGGTTGATTCTGTGTCACTAATTAATTATTTTCTTTCTTTCTTTCAAAATAACCCGAGCCATTTTCAATAGCCACATTTATTTGACGTGGGAAAGGTATGAATTCGAAGTCTTGTAAATCGTTTTGACCGCTTCTCTCTCTGGTCTAGTGACCGCCTCTCTAGTCCACTGGTTTACACCACCGGTGTTGATCGGGAGGTCTGGGTTCGATTCCCCATGGGGGCAGAAGTTTTTCTGCTCGGTTTGGTTGGTTATAGAGCTTCTAAGCCCGCCTGGCTAGCTACCATCGTCTAACTTAAATTTTTCGCTATAATAACGATGTTATAAGCATTGTTGTGTGCAATCAGAGGTAAGATAGAAAGTTCCTCAGTCGTTGAGGATTACAGGTGAAGCTCGCTTCCACCTTCAGCCTTATCGTCACTTACCATCAGGTGAGATGAAGGCTTAGAGCTTACCCGTCATATGTAAAAAAAAAACACAGGACTCCCCTAATCAAGGGTACGGTGCCCGGCAATCTTCTAGAACAATATTGTCGTGGAGTGGTAAGTCCGCGCACTGTATTTAGATCAAAAATGTACTGAAAACGGGTCATTGTTCAAAAAGATTGCCGGGAGTTGTAAAAACAAACCTTGTGTATTTCTCTTTAAGAGTCATATTGGCTGATCAGGCACGGGTGAGCAGTCGATATTTTATCGCAGTGTTTTGTTTCGCAAATGTCAACCCGGTCGTTGGCAATCAATGACTTTATGCAGAACAATGAATCTCAAAGTCTTAAAGGGCGCTGTAAATGTTTGGGAGACGCTGTTTTATGTCTTTAATTATTACTATTCTAATTCTTACGAGTATTAGAAAATAATGCGTTTATAAGCTCAGTGCCCAGCACCCAGCAGTGGGACATATATAGGCCGTATATACGACCAGACCTCTACTTACTAATTAAATGCGTGTTATGGAATGACCAATGTATAATGTATGGACAGTACTGTTTGGTTACTCTATACTAATGGGGTTTCTAATGGTACAAAATAAAACAAAAGAAATTGATTGCTTTAAATCAGTTACAATTTATTAATACTTAGGCATTGCATCGCGCGTAAACGTTAGCGCGATGCAACACCGTGCAGCGCCATCTATTGGCAACTTTGTGTACTATTTTACTATGGAACATTTTAAGCACTATTTAATATTAAACAATGCGTGATGTATAATGTTTGTTTTGTAATTTTTTATTTATATTCGTTATTATACTATTTGATTATTTTTTAATTTATCACAACTAAAACATGAAACTAATATCAACACACCTCAAGCAAATATAGTTGCCAAACCTAGTGTTACATTCTCAATAACATCGCAATAGAGACTGACCTTGAATCACTTGAAAATTAATCTGTTTTATATCAATACTACTGAATTGAAAATAACAGCTCATTGAAATTCTGTAATTATATATTACTATAGCTGTTGCCCACGACTTCGTCCGCGGTTACTATGGTTTTTTTAACTAACCCACGGGAACCCTTTAATTTTCTCTCAAAGTCTCAGCCCGATCGGCTTAAAATTGACAAAGTTTCATACAAACTTTCATCCCCTATTTTATCCCTTTGGGGGTAGTATTAATCAAAATCCTTTCTTAGCGGATACCTACGTCATAACATCTACCTGCATGCCAAATTTCAGATCCGTCCAGTGGTTCGGGCTGTGCGTTGATAGATCACTATGTCAGTCAGTCACCTTGATATACCGGATGGCCAAAAAGTCGTGGATCAAACGAAATGAGGGCATAGCAGGGCTTATTTGCGCCAAAAAATTGTTATATATATATATATATATATATAGATTCAGGCAGAGAAAGTCTAAAAATAACTCCAATAATATAGGAATTAATTAATGAATTACCCACCAGCCCGCATTGGGCCAGCGTGGTGGTGTTACGGTCCATACTACTTATGTGTTTCTCCATGAGGAAGGCCAGTCCCAGCAGTGGGATGTGTATATATGCGGAGGACGAAAATAGGAATTGAGAGAAAGGAGCCGACAACGTTGCCTTGGTCTGAGCTTCAATATAATTAAGATTTTGGTGTTATCTAAACTTAAAAAATACTTAAGCTTTTGACACTTCGATTATATAATTCTTCTTCTTTTTCCTGCCCTGTTCCCAATTCTATTTGGGGTCGGCGCAACATGTCTTCCTCTTCCACTCTCCTCTATCACTCGTCAAGTCAACACTCACGCCCATCCTCATCAAATCATCATTCACACAATCCATCCATCTTTTCTTTGGTCTTCCTCTCCCCACACGCCCATCCACTTTCAAGTCCATAACTTTCCTGGTGACATGATCATTCTCCCTCCTCATTACATGTCCATACCAAGAAAGTCGTTTTTCTCTCAGTTTATCAGCAATCGGGGCAACTTTCAGACTTCCCCTAATATATTCATTCCTCCCTCTACCATTCTCGTCACACCACACATCCACCTCAACATTCGCATTTCAGCTACATGCAATCTTATAATTATCCATACTTATGTTATAAATAGAAAAGTTACTGTCTGTCCCGCTTTCACGTCAAAAATACTAAGCCAATTTAACCGAGCGAGCGGTTCTACTATTAATTCAGAGCTGCGTAACCAATGCGTTTGAAGAAAGAATGCTTAGCAGTATAAACATTGATGCTTTTGCTTTACGTTTTTGATTTATGTAAAATAGCAAACTGAACGTAAAGCAAAATTTTACATTTTAATAAATAAATAAAAAATATCTTCAAACATTCACACCTATCAACTAGCCCCATTTTAAGCAACTAATGTTGCTTGTGTTACGGACACTAGATGACGGATAAATATATCATCAATCATCAATGTTTATTCTGCTTTCTTTCTTCAAACGCATTGGTTACGCAATTGTAAATTTATATATAATAACGCTTCCCAGAAAAATGAAGGAGAAATTTCCGCCACTATGAACTTTGCTTCTATTAATAGAGTAGGAGTAAATTTTCAATTCCACCAATTGAGGCTACTGTTCCAATTTGAAAAAATCTTTCAGTGTTGAATAGCCTATTTATTGAGGAAGGCTATACGTTACATACCATCACACTATCACAAAACACCTATTCTGCGTGGACGAAGTGGCTTGTAAAAGCTAGTTAGTCCCGCTATTTCGCTAAAGTAAAATTCTCCTTTTTTATATATATTCAGTTTTACGGCTCTGGTTGCAGGACCTTTTGAGCCACACGTTAACATTACAACACATTTCTTCAGTAGTTTGCATTGAAATGCATCTTGGGAGAGTTTGGCGTCAAACGATCGATGGTAGACACTGTGGTGTTACTTCGATGAGGTGGATTACCACGATAAAAATCCCATCGTTTTTCACACCACTTGACGATTATTTCAATGTTTCTCCATATTGCTCATCATTATTGACACTTACTACACAAAACTACACTGATTTTACGCAACAAGATCAACTCCGAAACAATATTACAATCACTGAAATCAAATTCTCCTCAAAAGGTTACGGCAAAGGGAACTTAGCCCAAAACAGCCATGTCTTAAGTTAATAAAATTCTAGTGTAATGCATTGTACCCCAATAAACACATTTATGTGAACGCCATAACTCATGTATTCTCTCTAATCTGTGCTCATAACGCCAGGGACAACTTTCGTTTTTTTGTTTTCTTTACGGCTATGGATATCCGTATTTTGGCCGTAAAGTAAAGACTTATGTAGTATACTCAGCAGCATACATGTAGAATATACTGACGCCCAGAAGGGTATAAAAGTTTTTTGTTCAGCAAACTTTATGGCCGCTGCATAATAATAATATATGTTGGTAATGATTTCGAGGGTAATATAAAGGTAAATGACCCCTGCTATACGTATTGAAAATAAAATCGTAGCTCCGTTTATATGCGAGTTATACCAGAATAGAGAATTAGAGACATTGTTTATAAATTCCCGAATTGTTAACGACGTAATCATGAATTGGCCGCCATTGAGTCATGATTTCGCTATTGAAAACGAAGTAACTTTCTCCATGGACCCTGGACCAAAATTTTGTGATCACGAGTTCCTCCGTGTTTCAGATTGTTTCAACAATCTATGCTCGTAAACTGTTGGACAGTCCCCTGCTTCTAAACTGTCGGAAACCAAATGAATCACGGAATCACTATACCTGTCCCTTTTTTTGCGGCCAATAAGAGCGAGACGGGACGCAACATTCCGAATCGAATCCGTAATCCGACGGTTTAGAATAACCCCCTTATTCTAAACCGTCCATGTCATGTTCCCTAAAGCACGCCAACTTAACTTTATTGGTTATTTATCCTTATTTATTTAACTATTTATTGTACACAAAAGAAAAATTTTGAATATACAACTCATAAAATAAAAAGACGAGTACAAAAGGTAGGGCTTATTTCTAATAGATATATCTTCCAGCCCACCTGCTATAGGAGAAATGTTGAGAAGTAGACTGAATCGCGTGTACTAAAAAATATATAATTATATAACATATATTATATAAAAATAAATAATTTATACCTATAAATATTTAAGTACATATTAAATTATCTAACTATGTGGGGAAGAGGAGGATAGATTCACATTTTAGTTTAGTTAGTGCCTACGGAAGCGGCCCTAGTGTGTGATTCATGACAGCTGTCATCAAGTAGAAACAAGCGATCGAAGATACTACAGTGTCCACCATCGATCATTTTGCGCCAAATTCTCCCAAGAGGCATTGAAATGTATAACACTTGCATTTCAATGCAAATACTAAAGATATAAAAATTTGCTTTCCCAATATGGGAGAATTTTACAAAAAAAAGCGATCGAAGACTGGCAAGAAATACAGCAATTACAAAAACACAGACATTGCTAGTTCCCACGTGAATTAATCATGAAAATAAAGTGAAACAGCGAGCCTGCTTATTATACCAATATCACTTCTTATAGATAGATAGATAAAATTATTTATTGCAACTAATAAAAAACACAGAAATATAGTAAAAAAATACAATGCAACACAGGCGGCCTTATAGCTAATAGCAATATCTTACAGAAGGCCTAGAACGGGCAGGAGAGAAAAAGTCCCCAGAGACTAAAATCGTCATTGTCGTCAAAATCGTCATAAAAGGTAGGTGTAATATACTTACATATATAAAGTGCATATATAAACTACTACATATAAATTACATAATATATTATATACAAATATAAAATACATACTGTATCATAAATGCTATAATATCCTATATAAATATTTTATTTGAAAATGTATTCTTACATAATAAGGAACACAGAAAAGGCGAAAACTGCAATTTGTGATGGAGGGCGGGGTCAAAGATGAAGGAAATGGGTATGGACCAGATTATTAAAGTATGCTAAGGATTGGGATTGTTTGATTGGTAATTGAAGGTTGTTCCAGAGACGAATGGCTTGGACAGTAAAGGAATTGTTGTTGTAGAGTAAGAATGTGGAGGACAAGTAAGGAGGAGGGATTGATAGGATCGGGTATTCCTATCATGAGTGGAATGAAGGAAGTGGAAGCGCTCCTTGAGATAGGAGGGAGTTTGGGGATTAAACAGTAGCGAGAGAATATGTGCATCACGACGAAGACGGATAGCCACTCGAGACGACGACGATACTCGGAGATATGGTCATACTTGCGTAGACCGAAAACAAAGCGGATGCATAGATTTTGAAGGCGGTCCAAAATCGAAATCAAAAATCAAAAATATCTTTATTTTATAGGCTTGATATACAAACACGAATAAGTGAATCTACCACACGCTCGGAACGCAGACATCCCCGAGAAGAGCGAGCCAGAAACTCGAGGGTTGCTCTTTTTTTCACATTTTTTACAATTCTTGTTTTTTATAAATGTTAGGCTAGTACAATCAAGTGGGTGAACATAGATTTTTAGCATTATAATCAGGAAGAATATATGAGCACTTGAAACAATGAACGATGTTGAAATTCGCTAAGCAATTATGATAAAAATTAATTAATTAAAAAGCGACTGGCAACATCCCACATTGCGAGTCAGCCTCAGAGTAAACAGAACTGGAGTAGCCATTAGTCAATTTCTCAAACATTTTTTTCTGCCATTTCTTGCGGGGGGTGAGGTTACCACTACACTCAAAGCCAGCCGTTTTTACAAATGCACACATGCATAATTCGACACACAAATTTAAATTTCACGCACACACACGCTTAAAATAGTCACGTGGGGTGTGCGTTTTGACAACGTCACAGCCGCACTCCCCACGAGCCTAGCGCTCGAAATTTGAAATCGTAGAATTCTAAAACATGAAATAATGAAGTAAATAATCATGAAATCTTAAAAATTATAATTACAAATAAAAGGTGACACCATCTTTTAGCATACTCGATGTTTTCTATTTATTTTTACAGCAAAAAACAGCACAGGCAGGCATTTTTGCGGGAGCTCTGTTCGCCGCAACGTTTACAATGTTATGGCTGTCAAAATGGCGGCTCAACTAGTTTTATTAAACGTGCAAGCATCCGATGCTTGTGCATTTGGCAGAGGGGAATGTTAGACAAAGGCTACTCCAGTTCTGTTTACTCTGAGGAGTCAGCACAATATGTAACATAAAGACGTGTCAATCTGTCCACGCATTTTTATCGTCCAAATAATCCTGAACTGTATAGTAACCCTTTTTTATTAAATTTTGTTTGACACATAGTTTGAATTTGTGTAAAGGCAGTTCAAGTAAATTTGGTGGTATTTTATTATAAATGTGTATACATTTCCCCATTAATGACCGACTTGTCTTATGAAGTCTAAAGTTTGGAACAGCGAGTTCATTTTTATTCCTAGTGTTGACATTATGAACATCACATTGTTTTTTAAAAATGTGTAAATATTTCTGAACATATAAAATATTATCAAAGATATATTGGGATGCAACAGTTAATATGTTTATTTCTTTAAACAGATCTCTTAGTGAGTCACGTGGCTTAAGTTGGTAGACAGCACGCACAGCCCTTTTTTGCAAAATAAATATATCTTTAATATTAGCTGCTGTCCCCCACAACAGTAAACCATATGACATAATACTGTGGAAATAACTAAAGTAAACAAGTCTTGCAGTATCCACATCACATAAGGATCTGATTTTTTTTTACAGCATAAGCCGCGGAGCTAAGTCTTCCAGAGAGGGAAGAAATATGAGGATACCAGGATCCAGTTTATCCAAATACGTCTCCGTCAGGTCACAATAACTGGTGTCTGCATAGTCTAAGATCGGAAAAGGATGGCCTGAACCAGGGCTATCTTGGTGGGTATGGGAAGGCAATTGCGATATCTTCTTAGGGAACCGACAGTAGCAAATAGTCTCTTGCTTACCTGACCAATTTGCGATGTCCACGTCAGTGAACTATCCATTGAGATGCCTAAATTCCAAACGCAGTCTTTAAAGGGTATGTGGACACTGTTGAAAATTATCTTTGGAATGGAGTTAAAGTCAATCCGAGAGATGTTGTGCTGGCTTTCAAATATATAACCTGGGTTTTGGTAGGATTCACTTTAAGACCGAAGGCCTTACTCCACCTTAGAACGCTCTCCAAATCCAAATTCAAACTGGTCACCACGTCGACTAACCCATCCACAGAGCCCTGCCGGTACACCTTAAGATCATCCGCATAAAGGTGGTAAAAGGAAGAAAGGTCATTGGAGATACTACTAATGAACGTAGAAAAGAGAAGTGGAGGCAAAACGCTGCCCTGCGGTACGCCAGCTCTTATATCGCACCAGTCCGAGCAGGACTCATCGACACAGACTCGCTGACGACGACCGTGCAAATAACTGTCGATCCATCTAATCGCTATAGGAGATAATTTTAAAAAACGGAGAACTTCAATAAGAATGTCATGGTCTACATTATTGAATGCATTACTTATGTTAGGTCACTTGCAGAAAAATTAAACCTACTTAGATTATTTTATTATTTCGTAATTTTTTTACTTTCTGCTATAAAATATCTATAAAATTAAATCTATAAAATATAACAAAACTGTAGAGGTCGAATGTCCCTACATAGAAAAAAATGCTTAAAATCTAGTCAGGTGGGTGTATAAAGAGTCAATCTCCCAATCTCCGAAATGGCTTGACCGATTTCAATGAAATTTTACATGGTGATGATACGAGTATCCCTGGTCAACATCTTAGATACTTTTATTCCGGAAAATTAAAGAGTTCCCGTGGGATAGTTAAAAAACCATAGTAACGGCGGACGAAATCGCGGGCAACATTTAGTCTGTAATATCAGTATTGGATTATGGGTACCGATATTACGTTTGGGAATTACAATAATGCGAAAGTTAAACATGATTAAGACAATAATAACGACATGATAAAATTTTATCGCGCCCTCATACGATATAAGACACGACTTAAAATGTTTTTATGGCTCAAAATGAGCAATTTTGCCAATAACAGCAACTTGAATATCAAACTAAGTCGCATCTGTGGATATAAAATTGTTATGAGCCGATTCTACGGTATCGAAAATTAAAAATAAAATCTTTATTAAACTCAAATATAGAGGTAGTTATTCTCCGTTCATCCTGACTTGTCCTATTTTTTTTATATAAAACTCACCAAAGACTCCACACTACCTGATGATAAGCAGTAGAAGAGTCTATATGTGAGGATAGCTAGAGTAGCATACTGACATACTGCCCTAGCCGCCCTCACCTTGGCGGCCCAAAAAATGCTCTTTCACGCATCTTTTGAAGGAACCCATATTGTAAGAAGGTAGGAATACGTGTGCCGGTAAGGAATTCCACGCTCTAGCTGCACGACAGAGAAAGGAGTCACGAAATCTCTTAGTGCGCAAAGTAGACGTAGCGACAGTGAAAGTGTGACTGTGTGTGTGTATATAAACAATGACCGTATTATATTGGGTCCTTACCTATGAAATTGGTGTTTTTATTCTGTCTTAGCAATTTGTCCGTAACTATTAAGTTTCAGAACATTCTTATAAAATAATTGCCTCTTCTAAAAATAGACCAAATATTTGAGCTCGTATTATTTAATTTGATAATTTTTTGTAAGTTTAATTGTGTTAAAATTAGACACAAAGACAATTATTTTTAACTGCCTCCCGAATACATCATTTGATTTGCATTTACATAAAAACGATGAATAATTTTTATCAAGCGTGTTCACACACATATTTTTAAAGCTTGTCGTATGATACATGCCAAATATTATTATCTCTGGACTTGTCGTTGTGAAGAAAACTGATAAAATGTTAGTATGTAAAATGCAGACATCCCCAAAATCTCCATACAAAACACCAATTTCATAGGTAAGGACCTAATACTAAGGGTAAAAGTACCAATAGCCGTCACTTTCTGAACTAAATCGACTTTGCAGTCTTGCCACGTAGAAACTATATGGTCTATATGAGTCAGGAAAGAAGAAATTACTTTAAAATGTACAGAATTTATTAATCTTTCTCGTAAATATAAATACTTTATTAACTGCAACGGTACAAAAATATTAAAAATATATTGAATATCACCCATTTGTCCAAGTATTTTATTATTATTTATTAATCTTTAATGTAAAAAACACTTTTGTACATAAGGCGGACTTAACGATATTACATCGCTCTCTCCCAGTCAATCTTTGGGCCAAACAGAGTTTCAGAGTGGGGGCACTATAATCCAAACAAATATCAAATTAAAATCACTTTTAATGAATTAAATAATCATAAACTACGTATACTATTAATTGAACTACATACGCTAAACTAACACACTAAATATTTAATTACGTATAATTATTATAATACATAAACTATATTATACACTAATACAATAATTATAATTAATTTATACACTACATACACTGCCTATATTGATGATAATATGAATAGTTATTTGTTGCTACTTCTCAGAAGATATCAGATTAGATATCATATAAGAGTTTGAGTGGAGGTCATTCCAGAGTTTGAGTGGGACGTATATAGGCTGAGGACAGGACATATTAATATACATAAAATATATATATATATAAACATCCAAGACAGGAGAACAAATGCCTGTATTTTTCACGCAAACATTTTCCCCCACCGGGGATCGAACCCAGAACCTCTGGAGATGGCGACGCCTTGACACCGGTATACAGACCACTCGGCCACGGGGGTCGCCACACTCAGCCACTCGGCCACGGAGATAAATTATAAAAGGTGTAAAGTGCGCTCTACACTCGCCGCGATGCGCGCCGTGAACTTCGCGTTTATATGTGGCTCTCCACACTCGCGAAGCTTCGCAGTCTCGTTCGCGGCTTCAAGGAAATGGATGACGACGTGGCTGTCGCTGCTGAGGTGACGCTTGTGCTATATCTTATCCGTGTCCATGCATCGTGGATCTTATTGTTATTTTTATGGTCTTTGTGTTTGGACTGCCAAAATATTTCTTCACATTGATAACACTCAATAAATTTTAATCCCACGTAGAACTCATATTTAAAAAGAAGCTGCCAACTACGCAATAATGCACAACCACTTGCGACGGTGTCGTCTCAGCTACTGCGGAAAACTACGAGTGTGGATGCGTTCGCGGCGGTTCCCGTTCGCGCGGCGTGAACGAAGCGCGAACCCTTTGTCGCGGGACAAAAAACCGACAACGAACGGGGAACGCCGCGAAGCGTTAACGTGAACACGCGAAACCACCGCGAAACCATCCACACACGCGTTTCGCGGCTTTCGCGGTCTTTCACGCCGCGAGTGTAAAGTGCGCATAAGGATTGTCTTATTGATAGCGAAGAGCGGAGTGATAGGGGAGATACAAAATTTTAGTCAGCATAAAAACTAATTGATCTGCAACATATGGGTAGCAAGCTATGGGCAGCAGAAATATCTAATTTGTCCGTAAAATAACTAATTGGGCAGCAACACAAATGTTTTCTGTGCTGTCATATTGTTTAATATGTTTGTTTTGATGACACAAATATCGTTTATATGGGGTCATAAAAAATAACCATAACCTAATGTCTATCAGAATACATTTCCGGTAACATATAAAATAATTATTTTGCAGCTTAACTAATTACTTTGCTGCCAAAATAATTATCTTGCTGCCCAATTAATAATTCTGCTGACCAAATAACTATTCTGCTAACCAAATAATTATTTTGTCGCCAATTATATTGCTGACAAAATATTTGTTTGCTGACCAAACGTTTTTTAGGCTGACCATTTTGTTGCTGACCAAATAATTAAATGACTGCCCAATTAATTACTTCCCTATAATATATAATATATTATCTAGTTATAAGATGAACTCCGTGGTCGATTGGGAGCAAATGTACATATGTGTGACTAATACAGGCATTTGTTCCCCAGTCTTGGATGTTCATATATATATTGTATATATTCTAAATATTTACATGTAGCATTAGTTAATTAAAATGGGGCCAGTTTATAAATGTGAATGTCTAAAGATATTATTTATTTATTTAATTCAAATTCGTTTCCGTACTCTTCCTCATTCTTGGACTCAGAGTAAACAGAACTGGAGTAGCCATTAGGCAATTTCTCAAACATTTTTTTCTGCCATTTCTTGCGGGGGGTGAGGTTACCACTACACTCAAAGCCAGCCGTTTTTACAAATGCACACATGCATAATTCGACACACAAATTTAAATTTTACGCACACACACGCTTAAAATAGTCACGTGGGGTGTGCGTTTTGACAACGTCACAGCCGCACTCCCCACGAGACTAGCGCTCGAAATTTGAAATCGTAGAATTCTAAAACATGAAATAATGAAGTAAATAATCATGAAATCTTAAAAATTATAATTACAAATAAAAGGTGACACCATCTTTTAGCATACTCGATGTTTTCTATTTATTTTTACAACAAAAAATAGCACAGACAGGCATTTTTGCGGGAGCTCCGTTCGCCGCAACGTTTACAATGTTATGGCTGTCAAAATGGCGGCTCAACTAGTTTTATTAAACGTGCAAGCATCCGATGCTTGTGCATTTGGCAGAGGGGAATGTTAGACAAAGGCTACTCCAGTTCTGTTTACTCTGAGTTCTTGGACCATAAATAAATTCGACCACTTTTTTAAAAGCAAAGGATACATCGCGAAAGTCAGACTGTAAAATATTTGTTTCGAGTATCTAAATTTATCTTCACCTTGATTCGAACGCAGCTCAAACGTAAAATAGAACACTTGAAAAAATATATTTACTGCATTTACAAGATGATCATAAATCTTAAACAACAAGTGCGCAGTCGTCTTTCTGTCGTAGTTAAAACGAAAGAGGTTTTGAAGAGATTTTTGTAGAAACACCCACCGTGTATGGTCTATTCGTTTCCCTAGAACCCAGAACGCAACATTGAGAGCCATTCAGGACAACGTTACTGTTATAGAAACTATTTGGTATTTTGTATTTTTATGTAATTTCAATTTTTAAGTTGTCATCTATGAAAAATTATTCGAAATATTAAAAGGTAATTAGACGTGGCTACGAAAGGGGGGGTCCTGCGTCGACCGGTGAGAAAGCTGGCTTTACTGATCGCCTCCTAAATATGCTGGTTTCCTTACCGTCGGGGGCCATGTTGGCGATCCAACCTCTTTTGTACAATTAGTATTTTATTATTATTTTACTTTATGGTTTTTATAAATATATTAGATGACAGAAATACGTCGTTTCATTCACAGTAATTAATAATAACAATGTTCTTTTTTGCAAATATTTTGTGATGTCGTTTTCTCTTTCTTTTATAAAATTATTCGCTCCGGAGAACCCACTATCACAACAATTACAACTAAAGTTAAACAATTCTAAATCTATGAGTTAACATTTGCCTGTATAGATAATGCAATAACCTATTGCTCCTAATCTTTTCTGTCACTGTCGCTACTTTTAAACTTCCTCTAATATACTCGTTCCTGATCTTGTCCATTCTTGTGACTCCACACATCCATCACAACATTCGCATCTCTGCTGAATGCAGTTTTCTTTCATCGATCGCTTTCGTTGCCTAACATTCAGATCCATACATTAAGACAGGTCTAACGACGGATTTATAGATCTTTCCATTAAGCTTAAGGGTCAATCTTGGGTCACACATTGCTCTGTTATAACACCTTATTTTAGTTTGACACGACTGAACTAAATAAGTTATATTGGGTCCTTACCTATGAAATTGGTGTTTTTTCTCTCTTAGTATTTTGTCTGTAAGTATTAATATTCAGAGTATTCCTAAAAAATAATTAAAATAATAATTACCTCGTCTAAAAATAGACTATATTTTTGAGCTCTTTTGATTTGTTCTGATAATTTGTTGTAAGTTTAATTGTGTTAAAATTGGACACGGAGACAACTCTTTTTAAGTGCCTCCCGAATACATCATTTTATTTGCATGCACTTAAAAATGATAAATAATTTTTATGAAGTGTGATATTACAGATATTACTAAAGCTTGTCTAATGATAGATGCCAAATATTATGATCTTTGGATTTATCGTTGTGAAGAAAATTGAAAAAATTTTAGTATGAAAAATGCAGAATTCCCCAAAATCTCCATACAAAATACCAATTTCATAGCTAAGGACCTAATATTTAGTTCAGTCCTGTCATAAAATAGAATTCCAATGTCAATTCGAAATGACGATAATGATATTAATGCTTTTAAATATAAACTGCAGGAGTTTTTAACAGACAAATTCTTGCAAAGAATAGTAACTATTCATTGCAGGAATTTTTATTGGACAAGAACTCAGAGGACAAGAATGTATAATATTCTGTATTATTCCTTTTTATATTATTTTGACTATTATTAATTTTCTGTTTTTGTTTTCTTTATTTTTATTAGAGTTTATTTACACGATATTAATGAATTGACATTTAATGAATTATAAATAAATACATTACCATTATTATACTATTTGCAACTTGACATAGGTAGGTATCACAAACAAAAATTTTATGCAAAATCATTTGAATGCATTACCCTATTACCAAGGATTTAACTTTTTTCTTTTGTAATTTTATTGTTACTCTAGTTATGGGTTGAAATGAATTAGTCTAAAATTGATTGTACGCTGTAATGGCAGAACACAGCAGAACTTTATTTTGTATAACTACCTCTGTTACCTGTGTTTCACAATAAATGATATTTGATTTTATTTGATGTTCTATCCCTCTCTTCTTTATATAGTTAAGGAAGGATAAATACTGAATTCAGCTTGGCCTTGTCAAACTAAAATAATCAATGTTGTCCTGAATTGCTCTCAATGTCGTTATTTACTATCCATACTCATCATAGGGACACGGTTCTATCACTAGCGGACTCGCGGAAATGAACGTCCCTCGAAATCTCGTCAGAAAATGGATAAGCAGATGCATAGATATAGATTTACATTGATGACGCCAGTGCATGTACATACTGCGCGTGGTCGAAAACCCTGACCAAACGTCGGGGTTTCCCGCTGCTAACTAGACTATTAATATATTGAAATATTGAAATGTTTATTTTTTTATTGTACATTTTGTTTAGCTATCATAAATTCCTTTTTTTTCTATTATATTAACACAAAACTTTTTTGTGAAACATAGGTATTATTATTGTATCCATTCATATTAGATATAATTCTTTTTTTGTTTTGGCCAGGAGCGTGTTCCGAATAGACATGACAATTAATTAACTACTTCAGTATAACTATTACAATCACTTGTATATATTGATACGTCGCTATTGGATCATTTTCCTTCCAATTCAATTTTGACATTTAATTTTGTGACTAACACCCAGTTGCAGAAACGAACTTTAAAATTTAATGTCAGCATTATCTCTAATGCTCCATTAAATTTATTTATTGAAGTGTCAAATGACAACCTTAGCGTAGTTTTACGTTGCACAAAACGACATTAGCACCCTGTCAATGCTAAAGAGACGTTTAGCTAGAACTATTTTGTGAGACAACCTTAATTTTAATGAACTTTAAAGTTTAAATGTCTCATTAACAAATGTCGTCCTTAAAAATCTTTGTGCAACTGAGTGTAAGAGTATTATAATAATACACGTAAATTTTATTAGGTTGTAGAACATATTGATGTAAAGGGAGGACGGAACCCTTGCAGAGTTTCTTGCCTGTATCTTCTCTAGACAAGGCCTCCCGGTAGTGAACAGGCCGAAAAAAAAGTAGTGGTATTGTCAATTTTAGGATACTTACTTATAATTTATTTTGTTTTGACTTGTCAAAAGTGTATTTGATGATACCAATTTGATTAAATGACTTTGAGTTTGAGTTTGACAGCGTGCGAATGGCTGAAAACATTTTTAAAAATTGCCTCGTGTGATAATTGGCGAAGGGGCATTGGCGGCATCAGTATTTTTCAACCAGTTTGGATCCCCCGTCAAATAAAATGCTGACACGCTTGCTTTCAATACAAATTGTTAACCCGCGTTATCTATGCAATCGTATATAAAATCAATCGATAACTAAGATTCGAAAGTTTTTAGTGTGTAATAATAACGATTTATTTTCAACCGCCTCTCCGGGGTTCGATTACCCCCGGGGACAGGAGTCCAGGGCTTCTAAGCCCGCCTGGCTAGCTACCACCGTCTTACCTTCTGTCGCTATAATAACAATGTGTGTTCTGGCAATTAGAGGCAAGATACTGAGATAAGAGGCAAGGAATACAGGTGAAGTTAGAATGAACAGACTTTAGATCTGATTACAAGTTATTTTTACGTATTCGTATCATTCTAGGAGATACTTCTAGCTAGGGTAATACACTCGGTACAGGCGGAATTTACACCGACGATCTCCCTAGGAGCAGTACATCTGTCAAAAAAGTTTATTGACAGATGAACGTGAGAAATTGTCCTCCAGGGCAATACGTAGTATCTCTTCTTAGTCTGTGGGGCAATCGTACCTTGGCCCTCCCCATTGTGGGTGTTAATCACTACACCAGAGCGACGGTTAAAATTAGGTATTAAGCCAGTTAAGTATTTTCAACTATTTTTATCCTTTTTAAAGTAAAATTAGCAATTTGATAACATCAGTTATAGTTTCATCATGGAACTATCTATGGTACATATTAAACTATGGTACACATTTGACTATGGAGGACGTGAATTTTATTTCGATGATTGTAATAGTTTCGGGGTGGATATTGTTACGTAAAATCAGTGTAGTTTTGTGTGTTAAGTGTCTGTATATTTTTACTATTTAGAATCTGGTACAATATTAGCACGTTGAGTAAGAGCTTGCGTTTGCCCGTGTTGGTCCGGGACACATATCTTTGGATTTGTCGCTGTGAAGAAAACTGAAAAAATGTTAGTATGGAAAATGCAGAGTTCCCCAAAATCTCCATACAAAACACCAATTTCATATGTAAAGACCTAATATACTAGATGTTGCCCACGACTTCGTCCGCGGTTACTATAAATTTTAAAACTATCCCAAGGGTACCCTATAATTTTCTCTCAAAGTATCAGCCCGTTCGGTTTAAAATTGACCAAGTTTCATACAAACTTTCATCCCCTATTTGATCCCTTTGGGGGTAGAATTAATCAAAATCCTTTCTTAGCGGATGCCTACGTCATAACCTCTATCTGCATGCCAAATTTCAGCCCGATCCGTCCAGTGGTTTGGGCTGTGTGTTGATAGCCAATGATGATGATGATAGACAGTGATGTCAGTCAGTCTTTGAGTTATATAGGTATATATATAGATTAATATATAGAACTTGCACTGTACTCTATAGTAGTCCGCATCCGCAACATGAATACATCAGTGAATCATTTCTTACAATGCTCTCTGAGGAGCTTCATAAACATTTCAGAGTTCGTCTTACTCGCTTAATAAAGCGAGTAAACAAAAGGCATATTCGTTTATACATAAATCTTATTGTGTGAGAGTGCATGAAGATTTAATGAGATTAGAGGAAGCGAAAGAAATACGCCAGGATCTTAGCAAGTGGAGAGCTGCTCCCTTATTCTAAGCTGTCGGAAACTAAACGATTCACGGAATCTCTATTCCTGACACTTTTTATTGCCACGGATTAAAGCGAGACGGGACGCTATTTTTCTAATCGAATCCGTGAACCGATGGTTTAGTAGATTCTGTACTTGAACATTTTCCCAAGGAGCTTGGTGCCGTAGTGGTTAGTACGCTTTGGCCTTCGATCGTAAAGAAAGCTACCCTCGCCATGGTCAGGCCGTGAATTGTTGTAACCGTGTCTACCCAGCATCCCGCGTAGAGCTAACATGGTGGTGTTACGGCCCATACTCCTCGTGTGTTTCTCCATGAGGAAGGCCTGTACCAGCAGTGTAAGTTTACTGTCGACGATATTTGCGGTCAACGATTAGTTTTTAGAGTGCATTTTTGTTGATGGTCTATGTGAACATACCCTGACCAAATCGGCGATATTCTGTGCCCGTAGCTTATGTTAATATTGTAAAACATCACTTTTTTAGTTGCGTTGAGAATATCAATTTCTGTGGGACACGTGATAAGCGGAAAGTGGATGAAATCACGTTTCTCATAGAAAAGTGAAGTTTTTTACAATGATAACTTACTGGAGGTGCTGCAAATCCGGATTATTGAGTAAAAACTTAAAGCAGTCATAATTGTAGAATAAAGTTAATAGTAACTACCTATCTATCTATGATATAAACTATTGACTGCCCTTTTGTACATTAAAAATGTAAAACCGCTTCCTTAAAAACTTTCGTCGACTGTACCGTTATTATAGGTATTATTCTATTACAAAAATGATGCAAGTGCAAGCGCAGACTTATTGACTATCAAATTGTCTTATTATTAGATAGAAGATGATTTTTAAGAATTCGTAAAATTTTATAAAAAAAAAAGAAATTAAAATAATTTACAAAGAAGAACCAATAAACATATTGATTGTACCTGCTCATGAGATACAACTTATGTTATTGATGTTCCTTAATTTTTGAGATAAAGTAGACTGCTTGCGGAAGAGACATCCCGCTAAAAGTATCACAGGAAGTCGTTGACTAAACACACACAATAACAAAAGCAGAAAAGAAATAAAACAGAACAATTATTAATCAAAAAACGACAATTATTTCACATGAATTAAAAAACGAAATAATTGCGTGTAATAAGAAAATACGTTACATTAAAAAATACTTTTAATGTGAACATGCAAATTACGAACTGACGGGATTTAGATTATATATGCATGCAACAGATAAAACAAGCAATAATTATTAGCAGGCTATTAACATCCATAGACATAATTACTTCATAAGCAGATATCATGCAGCCATTTAATGAAAAAATAACTAAAAACGCAAATGGGAATTTAAAATAGATATCTATAAATAAATAAAAACAACTGGCTTTCATTATTAAAAATACTTACGACACTCAAGAATCAGGAAAACATCTGCAACATTATTTTCCCACCAAATACCGTCAGAAATCGATGCCAATTTTAAAAAGAGAACACTTTTTACCACGCACTCAAGGATTTTAATAATAATTTTATTACGAAGGTTTAATGCGAACCTATCCTTTTTCCGCCACCCGTCTCACTCTAAAGGGGTCCTTAAAAATGTTATAATCAAAAATGGTCCACAACAGCTCGACTTTGAATTCCCGTGTCTATTTTAAGTTGTTTTTGTGTTTTTTATTCATGGTAGATGATAATTTCGGCGGTACGAATGGACGCGCGTGTTTTTTTAATCTGGCCAAAGAGAAAGAAATCGATACAAGACCACGACTTGCCGAGCCCTCAGACGGGCGGTCACTGATTCGAAATACGATCACAGTGCTGCCACCTACTTTATCGATGTTCACTCCGAATGCAATTTGCGTTTTGTTCGTTGAACCATTAAAATTCTCGTAAAGCGTTTTGTTATTGCTATTGTTTAATGGGGATGTCGTTTGTTTTGACTTTACGTAATACATGAAAAGATTTTGGAATTCTTTAAATGGAGATTGGATGTATAATTCTACAATGAAAGTAAATTTCGTTTGCACGTTAATAGTTAGATTTACTTATTGGAATATATTTTATGATTTTCTAACAACAGGACTCTTAGAATTCGTGTTTTAGCAGGAATAGGTTTATAGGAACAAATAAAAAAATACATATTGAATTATTTCTTCAAAAAATAAGTTTACTATTGATCATTAACGTTAATTTTGTAAAAAAAAGGGAAATGTACCAATAAAACTTAATTATGTTCTCCTAGAGGACAAATAGCTACATCACCGAAAGGTAACTAAGTCATAAGTACTCATAAGCCTTATCTGTTTTAATATAAGATCTCAATTGAACACTTAGTATGCTAATAAACTATTTGATTTGATTTAACCTTTGTTTTCTGTTATTAAAATATTTTAGTTTATACTCTACCTTTGTCCCGTGTTGTGTTTAGTCCCGTGTTGGTCCGGGACACAAAAATAATGTACCAACTGCTTTGCTTGCCTAGCATGTCGTAAAAGGCGACTAAGGGCGTATTAGGTACTGGGTTTGTGATTGTGTAGGCGATGAGCTAGCCACTTGTTACTACTCTTTCACGATTTTTCATCTTACCAAATCCAATTTTGTATGGCTAAATGTGGTCATAAGGAACACAGTGCTCCTTGGACTCTACCTACCCCTTCGGGGATTACAGACGTGATTTTATGTATGCATGTCTTCCTTTTTCGCATAACTCTGCCCCACCTTTTATACATAGTTGTGTCTGGTAATAAGTAATTAGGTAGTTATATGCCGGTTTTGTCGCGCTCGTCGCCATCTAAAAAGGTTCCGGGTTCGAATACCAGTGGAGGGAGGTTTGTGTGATGAATGCGGACATTTTGTTCTTAATGTTGAATTTTTTCAATCTTTATAAGCGAAATATCACTTTCTGATTAATCACGAAATCTCAGGAACTATACCAAGTCTCGCCTCACGCCTATCATCACGCCTCTTTCCCCGAAGGGGTAGGCATAGGTGTTAAACACCCACATTTCGCCAGATATGTAAGGCCCCCATGTAACAGGTGGCGAGCCTGTGGCCATGCACCGGGCACAATGTGAGGCAAGCGATGTTCACAAAGAACTTGTAACGAGGCGCCATAGCAATATTAGCGACTCTGCTGTTATTGCGTTTCTCTCTGGCCATTTCCCTCTCGGTTTCTTTTTAAAAACGAACCATCTGTCTCCTCGTTCAATAAATAAATAAAATAATAATAGGTCTTTACCTATGAAATTGTCGTTTTGTATGGAGATTTTGGGGAATTCTGCATTTTCCATACTAAAATTTTTTTAGTTTTCTTCACAACGACAAATCCAAAGATATATTAAAGTGTCTAATGATATACTAAAGCTTGTCTAATGATATTTGGCATCTATCATTAGACAAGCTTTAGTAATATGTGTAATATCACACTTCATAAAAATTATTTATCGTTTTTAAGTGAATGCAAATAAAATGATGTATTCGGGAGGCACTTAAAAAGAGTTGTCTCCGTGTCCAATTTTAACACAATTAAACTTACAACAAATTATCAAAACAAATCAAAAGAGCTCAAAAATATAGTCTATTTTTCGACGAGGTAATTATTTTTTAGGAATACTCTGAATCTTAATAGTTACAGACAAAATACTAAGACAGAATAAAAACACCAATTTCATAGGTAAAGACCCAATAAATAAATATCCTCAGACATTCACACCTATCAACTAGTCTCATTTTAAGCAGCTGCTTGTGTTACGGATACTAGATGACGGACAAATATATTTAATACATAAATACATATAAATATCCTGAAAATACATTCATAAATATAAACATCCAAGACGGGAGAACAAATCTGAAAATTCATCACCCCAACACTTTCCTCCACTGGGGATCGAACCCAGGACCTCTCGAGATGGCGACACCTTGAGGCCGGCGTACAGACCACTCGACCACGGAGGACGTCATTGTTTTTTGGTCTCCAAGCTATCATTATAATTAATATACCTACTACATTTTATAACTTGCAACTATCGTAGTACTGGTTGTAAAAGAGCATCAGTATCTAAATAACGTTTTCATAGTGTTTGGGACTCGGTTCCATCTTTATGACTGACAGAATTGACAGATAAATTACTGTTCCTATTAAGATAATTTAGTTACATCAATTTTCCGCAATATAGCAAGGATTTATATTTCTGGTCAGACTACAAAATCAATATTGGCGCCCAAACTGGGACTAATAATAGTAGATATACAAGACATACTTGATACACCCGTCAGCGTTTATAGGACGTGAGCTATCAGAACGATCTACACATAGAGGGCCGTTTTATGAAAATCACAATTACGATATTACAGGGAAAACGGAGCCCTTTGTAAAGAGCTGGTGAATGTATGGAGAAACGAGGACGAGAATTTATGATACTCGAAATGCTTAGGTATTGTACGATCTTTGACCATACATTAAACGTGTATGTAGGTAAATGTCGCGTCAGCTCTAAATGTACGAGCCGCGCGGCGTTACACGTGATTTTGTGTTAATTGTTATTCAATTTACTGAATATTATTTAGTGTAACTCCAATCACCATACCAATCGCGTCTTATACCATATACCATAGTTTCACTATAACCATTACCATAGTATAATTAAGTAGTACCATCTAACTTAGTTACTGTAGTGATTTGTGTTGTTGATCTAGAGTTGTTAAATATATTACTTATTCGTTAAAATTAACAGATAAATAAAAATATCATTAACAGTCAATAATTGAAATCAACATTAACTGATAAAATTATCATTATTCGATTCGGACATCCTGACACCTTACCGCGCGCAGTTGAAAATATTAGTTAGGTATAGCAACGGAACGAGCTGAGTGAGTGAGCCGACGAGAGCCCATCCGGCGCCCGTTAGAGCGAGACGGCAGGTGACCCTGGCGCATCAATGCCTAAGCTGATCAACTGATGCGATCGAATTTGATTTCAATTGCCTTCTCATTATGAATGTTTTTTCTATGACAACATTAAAAATTTTTATTTGATTCTAGGTTCTGTTGCTTTTGGAATAAGTATTAAAATTAAATGGAATTCGAATTAAATGGTGATCGAATAATGATAATTAACAGTTCATTTCTTACTGATATTTTTATTAGATTGAATATTTTTATTTATTAGTTGCAAGTAGTCAGTTGAAGCGTACGTATGTGATTTCGTTGCGGAACTGTTTTGTTGGTGCTTATTATTCATGTCTAGACGAAAGACGGAAATTTGGACACATTTTGAAAAGTGAACTGGAGATGAAAAATTTGCATGTTGCATGAACTGCAAAAAAAAAATCGTTTAGGCACTATCAGTAATCATTTCTAATTAGCAACACGGTACTGGACAATTTAAGCCTGTAAAGTATGAAAGCAAGTACATTGATTCATTCTACGCTTTCATATAATAATATTCATTGGCTACGTTTAAATTAAAAACCAGTTTATTTAATTATTAGATTGAAAATATCAACTAATATTTTCAACAGATAAAATAAACTGTTTAAAATATTTATCATTTAATTTTTAACAGATAATTTTTTTAAACAGTTAACACCATCTCTATGTTGATCAATAAACTTTATTGAAACAGCCGGTTTCTGAAACGCCTGTCAAATGATTAATCAACTAACACTGCTATTAATTTAACATTAAGTTAAATCATTTGAGTTTCTGAAACGTTGATCAGGCCAAAATTAACTAATCTATGATAATTTTGATTTGACATGCGGTTTTGTTTTTAATTTTGGCCACACTGCTCATTGTGGTTCATTAGTTCATTCTTATCAGTCAAAAATGCCAATATGCTTGGTTCCAAAGCGAATGAAAAAAGTTACGTGCTGTCATTGTTGACATAATATTCCGAGGGAGAATTTAAAATTTCAAGTTACATATTAAATTTTTGTGTTTATAATGGCCTCACGAGGAAAGAATTACACCGAAAGGGAAAAGTATAAACTTTTAGAATTAGTTCAGAAGTAAAACTTTACACACTACGTTCTATAAAATCTTTATTGTTTAATATTATTGTTTACATAACACATCCGGAGCTGAATGTTTTATTCCAGACAAAAAAATATAATTGAAAATAAATGTACAAATGCTGTATCTACTATTAAGAAAAATGAAGCTTGGGATGCCATGTAATCCAAGAATGACATGATTGTAATCTAAAACAAGAAACATTATAAGCTTAGTATGATGTCCAAAATATACAATTTTTACAAATAAACATGCATTATAAATATGTTTTGACCTTAATAACGTAGATTGAAGAGAAAATGTAGATTGACGTAAAAAAAAATTATATTCATAAGTTAATTCGCCATCACGCACCGATTAGTTGACCGTGAGTTGACCAAGCATTGACACAAATATTAATCTATGATCACGGCTTGACAAGCGTTTCGGAAACCCAAAATGGCGATTGACATATGATTCTCAAGTTAAATTTGACAGCTATGTTAACTGACACGATCATCAAATCAAACTATACCATGCTTCTAGCAATCCAATTGCAACTTGACAAGTGATTTGACAGCCGATTAGTTAATTTTAGCGTTGATCAGCCTTTCGGAAACTGGCGGAATAATATCTCTGACTTTATCTACCATCTCCTTCTTTAGATGTACATAACCCTTACGTGTTGAGTTGGATGTGTGGTGGGACGAGATTGGATAGAGTGAAGAATGAAATACTACGGGAAGTCTGAAAGTTGCCCTGATTACTGGATAAACTGAGAGAAAAACGACTTTTCTAGTGCAATTAGGAGAGATAATGATAATGGCACTAAGAAAGTAATGGATTTGAATGTGGATGGACGTGTAGAGGGGAAGACCGAAAAAAAAGATGGATGGATTGTGTGAATGACGATATGACGAGGGAGTGAGTGTTGACTTGGCGAGTGATTGGAGAGAGTGGGAGAAGACATGTTGCGTGGACCCCAAATAACAGAATTGGGAAAAGGACAGGATAAAGATGACTCGCATTTAACACAATTTATTATTACATCCCGTGTTGGTCCGGGACACAAAGAATGTATCAACTGCTTTTCTTGCCTAGCATGTCGTAGAAGGCGACTAAGGGCGTATTGGGTGCTGGGTCTGTGATTGTGTAGGCGATGAGCTAGCCACTTGTTACTTCTGTTTCACAATTTTTCATCTGACCAAACCGATTTTTGTATGGCTCAATGTGGTCTAAAGGAACACAGTGCTCCTTGGACTCTGCCTACCCCTTCGAGGATTACAGGCGTATTATTGCATACATACACTCATATAATGGCGACTATTATCCCCTAAGGGTTAGTCAGAGACTAAGTAAAAGCACCGCAAAAGCAGTCCACTGCCATAGTCGGCGCTTCACCAAGCAGTGCCTGCACATGTGCGTGACAGGTGGTGAACCCGTCGCCGCTATAAGCTATTGGATGGCTATTGGCTTTATACTTTTATTATAACATACATACATACATACATAAAATCACGCCTGTAATCCCCGAAGGGGTAGGCAGAGTCCAAGGAGCACTGTGTTCCTTGAGACCACATTTAGCCATTCAAAAATTGGGTTTGGTCAGATGAAAAAATCGTGAAAGAGAAGTACAAGTGGCTAGCTCATCGCCTACACTCTCAGAGTAAACAGAACTGGAGTAGCCTTTGTCTAACATTCCCCTCTGCCAATTGCACAAGCATCGGATGCTTGCACGTTTAATAAAACTAGTTGAGCCGCCATTTTGACAGCCATAACATTGTAAACGTTGCGGCGAACAGAGCTCCCGCAAAAATGCCTGCCTGTGCTGTTTTTTGTTGTAAAAATAAATAGAAAACATCGAGTTTGCTAAAAGATGGTGTCATCTTTTATTTGTAATTATAATTTTTAAGATTTTATGATTATTTACTTCATTATTTCATGTTTTAGAATTCTACGATTTCAAATTTCGAACGCTAGTCTCGTGGGGAGTGCGGCTGTGACGTTGTCAAAACGCACACCCCACGTGACTATTTTAAGCGTGTGTGTGCGTGAAATTTAAATTTGTGTGTCGAATTATGCATGTTTGCATTTGTAAAAACGGTAAAAGTTATTGTTTATGTGTGCTGGCTTTGAGTGTAGTAACCTCAACCCCCGCAAGAAATGGCAGAAAAAAATGTTTGAGAAATTGACCAATGGCTACTCCAGTTCTGTTTACTCTGAGCCTACACTCAATACGCCCTTTTATTATTACGTGACGAAATAACAAAGTCTTATACAACAGTAAATACTTGAACATTTATTTTCAAATGCAGTTTTTATGGATTCAATTACGATTGGTGTGGAATACATGGCGACTGGTACTCGATCCCGGCTGCTTCTTCTGTTACGATGGGTCATCCTAAAGAGAAATTAGAAAAAGTGATGTAAACATCTTAATTACACGATAACACCAACACCGGACTGTCAAAATACAAAAAAAAAACTATCATTTTGACATCTCTTAGAACTATAGTACGTCTCAATCCAAGTTGCCAAAATTGTAAGCAAAACAAAGGTAATGTTTCATCTCTAAAATGTTTTGTGATGACTGAAGGTTATTGAAATCAATTGAAAATGACAACAATTGTTACCGTTAATTATATTTACGTGCCAATGTCCATGTAAAAAGTGTGATTATTGAATAACAAATTCGGTAAGTCGGCATTTTTTTTTACTTTTTGGCAACTTGGATTGAGACGTACTATAGTCTGTGCGGAAACAGAATGGTTGCGGCAAAAAATGAAACTAACGTTATGATTCAACTCGGCTACCGCTGCACGCTGCCTTGAAATACATTGAAATTATAATAATTTAAATCTTTTAAAAATATTATTACAGGCGGACTTTTTGATTTTCCTATAACGTAATAATTGTGTTTTCAACTTATCAAATACAGTAAATATGCACTCAAGTGCCATCCAATGTTACGACCGTTCTCTTTCCAAATTTTAAATCTAAACGCTTTAAAATGGAAAATTTAAAAAATTTTATAGAAAAGATTTCGCGAACATGGTTCGTAAGTGAATAGTAAGACCACCGAGACGAGACAAAGAATGTAAACAAACAATCAGGGATATTGAACCTTTTTGGCAACAAACTGCCCGCCAATGCCTGCCAATTTGTTATAGTCTTTCCTGTCCATCCAAAGGTTGTCTGGAAGAGATCGCTCTTTTTAGCGATAAGACCGCCCTTTGTACATTTTATGTTTTATTGTTCTATTTGTGATAATTTTCTTTTCTGGTGTACAATAAAGAATATTTCTATTCTATTCTATTCTGCCCAATAATATTAGGTCCTTACCTTTGAAATTGGTGTTTTGTATGGGGGAGATTTTGGGGATGTCTGCATTTTACATACCAACATTTTATCAGTCTTCTTCACAACGACAAATCCAGAGATAATAATATTTGGCATGTATCATTAGACAAGCTTTAGCAATATGTGATGTATTCGGGAGGCAGTTAAAAATAATTGTCTTTGTGTCTAATTTTAACACAATTAGACATACAAAAAATTATCAAATTAAATAATACGAGCTCAAATATATGGTCTATTTTTAGAAGAGGCAATTATTTTATAAGAATGTTCTGAAACATAATAGTTACGGACAAATTGCTAAGACAGAATAAAAACACCAATTTCATAGGTAAGGACCCAATATAATTTAGATTTAGCGAACGCAATTCAAATCTGAATGAAATAGGCTAGTTGACCCTTTTTTAATTGGGCCCAAAATTATTAATTCCTGATAGCCATCACCACAAATATTTTTTTTCTGAACCCTCTTAACACAATACATTTCAAATTATAAATAACGTTATTGCTTAAATGTCAAAAACGCCATCGGTCCTGATGGTCTATGAATTATCTGTGCCGTAAAGTCACAATTATTGTAAACAATTCAAAACGCATGCGTGACATAGCCGACAGTTATGTTTGATTGGTTGCGACTGGCGTTTGACGGATTTTAACCATGCGTAGTAATTGTTTACATGAAGCGTTACTCAACTTATTTCACGAATATGGTGGATAGCGTTTTTGCAGATGAAAAAAAGTAAATATAAAACATATTTAAATTGAATTTCTACAGCAATACCTTATTTATATTTTTCGAACTTGGTATATTTCGGACCCTTGTACTAAATACTATGTTAATGACACATTATTTTTATTATTTTTGATAATAATAATAATAATAATCATTTATTTGCAATAAATAGGGTAATTACAGAGTTATTGTGATAATTATAAATTAAGTCGATATGAGGCAAGTAGCCTATTGCCGATATGAGGCAAGTAGCCTATTGTCATAACTTTTTAACAAAATATTGACAACTGCGGCTCTGAGAGCGTCCTGTATTCAGCTCCCGCTCTAAGTGCTTTATCATGAACATTATTAGCCTCACATTGTGTTCGGTGCACAACCTCCCCCTCCCTTCCTTGTTTGTTATGTCACGTCCACACTCTTGCCAAACCTCAACAAGCCGTAGCGAATTCAAACATGTGAATATATTGGGTCCTTACCTATTAAATTGGTGTTTTGATTCTGTCTTAGCAATTTGTCCGTAACTATTAAGTTTCAGAACATTCTTATAAAATAATTGCCTCTTCTAAAAATAGACCATATATTTGAGCTCGTATTATTTAATTTGATAATTTTTTGTAAGTTTAATTGTGTTAAAATCAGACACAAAGACAATTATTTTTAACTGCCTCCCGAATACATCATTTGATTTGCATTAACATAAAAACGATGAATATTTTTTATCAAGCGTGTTCACACACATATTGCTAAAGCTTGTCTAATGATACATGCCAAATATTATTATCTCTGGATTTGTCGTTGTGAAGAAAACTAATAAAATGTTAGAATGAAAAATTCAGACATCCCCAAAATCTCCATACAAAACACCAATTTCATAGGTAAGGACCTAATAGTTTGCAATGGTTTATGATTTATCGGAAGCGCTTACGACGCTTCTACACGTTTGCACGTTTGCGCGTTTGTAGAGGTTTGGAGTTTGTGGCATGTGCCAAGCGTGTTGTGCACGCGGCATTAGAGTGAATGCAACTAAACAAGGTCGATTTTTGCTTACAAGATACATGATATATAAGTGTGATACAAATACATAAAATTAAATATAAATAAGGATACATATACGATTACTTAAATAAAACGAAGGACCTTTAGTACAATTTTTAATTGTTGTTAAATAAAATACATGATTCCGATTCAAAAATTGGAACTACGATGGAAAACATCAAAATTGGCTCCAATGTTTTAGAAAATGGCTATTGATAATTCATCTAAAAACTTACTAGAATTTGCTACAAATGATTCATACTTATAGTCAGCATCAGATATATATTAACGGTCTACTGTTTATCAAGTCTATTGTTTGAGAACACTGGTCTTCGCGTTGACCGCCAAGAGGTTAATTAAAAAAAAACAGTTTGGATACTGTATGAAGGCTGTACACAGATACAGCTATAATATTGTAGAACCAATTGAAAATATTACAGCCATATATCCACGTTTTAATAAACTTTAAAACTTTAAATAAAATATATGAAAATATTCCTTCCTCCTCATTTTTAAGGCAGTTCCCTCGTAAACTTAGGCTTTCTACATCAACTCACTATTTCTTATAATTATTATCTATATAACATTGATTACGCCTCACGCACTATTTAGTGTTAACATTTTCGCACTCAAAAGATTCTCGGAACTATAAAAATAGGAAGATTATCATCCAGTTCAAGTCGATCATCATTAAGAGATACGATTATATCATAGTCAACAAATATACAACAATTTGTACCTAAATGAGTGATCACAATTACTTTAACGCCGACACAACCATTTTTCACGAGTTAAATACTACAGGCATTACAGAACTCAAAGGTTACCATCAAAATGGAAATGAAATTAAAAGAAAGATATTGTGTAATCAACAAAAAAGATCTATATTGAGCTTTCGTAACTTGTATTCAATAAAATGATGATTTTGCGACGACTTTAAGGCCCGTATTACAGAACCAAACTCAAGCGTAGATCTCTGCTTGAGCGCAGTTAAAAAGGGATGGCGCTATGTGGGATCTATAGCGCCATCCCTCTCTAACCGTGCTCAAGCAGAGATCTACGCTTGAGTTTGGTTCTGTAATACGGGCCTAAAACTCAGTCACTCTTCAGGGAACTGCCTTGAAGTTAATTAATTATAGTATCATTGGAAATGTCAAATTTCTATTTGACGTCAAGGGAACTTAATAATAAAATTGCAATTTTATTTACACTGTGTAAGATTTTATAGAAATATAGGGAATATTTACAAATTTTAATAGCATACACCCGCAGTGATTCGTTTGGCGGAACACTAAAATAAAATAATAATTTTGTTAATCTTTGAATTGAGTTTCTAAAAGATGTGTGTGTATTAATTAACATGATACTAATGCTAGAAAGAAATCATAAACATATAACCAAATGTGTAACTATTAAAGGAATATAGAGCACTATTTGCAATAACAACTGTTGATTGTGCCAATTAGAAAATTTTAATCCTTATTTAGCTTAAATTATTGGAATTCTGAACCACCAGCTTTTAAAATCGCGGACAAACATACAGATTAAACTGAGAGCCTCCTTTTTTGAAGTCAATTAAATATCTCAAATTGTTTCTGTGACCAAAACGATATAGTACAAATGGCACTGTTTTCAATTTAACGAAGGCCTTATACTGGAATAACTATGCTTTAAAGCGAATGAGAATACTTATAAGTTGCGTCCATACCAGAGTAGGGCTTAATTTGAACTCGACTAAACATTTGATAATATAATTCATGTAATATAAGTTTGAAAATACTGGTTCGTAATTTAATTGCATAAATACATTGAAATATATTTATAAATGAATTAGTAGGGAAATCAAATGTTAATAGTGACTTAGAATTGTTTTCTGAACATTGGAGTACTACAGGGTACTGTGTTCAGACCGCTTCTCTTTAATAATAATAGTTTAGATGTCTAAGTATTACAAATGTGATGGATTATGACAATGACAAGTTAAGAAATGATTTATTATGAAAAAAAAAACATTTATTAGAATCCCAGAAAGGTCCGTAATGGTTTTATCCAAATTAAACGGCTGACTTGATGTGATTGTGAATTATATTTTTTTTAATTATTCACGATTTTACTTTATTTCAAGGATAACCATTTCGGATGACATAAAGATTTTCATAGAGCCGTCACCGTATACTATAAACATAGCTGACAGATCCCAATGCGGGTGAATGCTAGCACAGAAACTATTAGCACACATTCCTATATAATTTATATAAGTTTTACGAATCTATAGCATCATCTAGATATACAATTTTACTTACCGTGCTATAAATTCGAATTTTAGTAATATATCAGTAATAATTTAACAGAGGCTTAGATAGCAACCCAAACGACACCGTTTTTTAGGTTCTAGATGAACTTGAGATAAAAAATTCAAATGTAATTCAGACATTTTTGTGTCTATAGAAACGCAAAATTTTTAAGTATATTGCTTGGGTATGTTATCATATAAGCAAACTAGTAGTAAAAAAACCGAACGCGAAGGCTTAATCTACGTATTGTATACATGTTAAACTTTATAGAAATCACAACAATGGCTTTTCCTCTTAACATCAGATATCTTCAAGATGGGTGGAATTATGTGTTGTAGTGTTTTATAGAAAACGAATCTAGTTATTGAATACACTAATATGTATATTTATAGTTTGATATATAAGTATACATGTAATTTGTACGTTAAAAGGCAGATTATAGATAAACATACGGTTATTTGGGAAGCACTAGCATCCTTGTCATAGGATAAGATAGTTCACTTATCTACAACGTTTAGATCATGACTTTAATCCTAACTCAATACATTGAATACATTTCTTCTTCTTCTTTGTTTATTGGCGAACGGGGCGACCAAACGTCGGGGTTGGCCGCTATTAACTAATCTGCGCGCGTCTAAACGGCTGCAAATTCTAAAAAATAGCCTTGTGATAATAGGCGGAGGGGCATTGGTATCTTTCAATCAGTTTGGTTCGCATCTATCGTGTCGAAAAATTAAGACTGGACGTCACAATAAACGTTAAAAAAAAATGTACACTTGGTTTCAATACAAATCGTTATATACCTGCGTTATCTGTGATATACACCCATAGTACAGCACAAAATATTTAGGAAATTCAGATACTTCTCTATATTCAGTCTAGTACACAAAACAGTCGTTATAAGGCAAATGTATGTAACCTAAAATACAGACTCCTGTGATTCAAAGATTTTTGCTTTTGCTTGCTAAGTAAACATAATTTGCTTATCAAGTAACATCTGTTATTGATGAGGCTTCAAACCCATTCTACATCAAAACAAATACTTAATTACTTTAAAAGGAAATGTATTATTACGTAGTCAGCTTCGCGTTCGGCCTTCTTACAGGCAGCAAGGTCATCAACCTCTCTGTCCATAGCTTCATACAATAAATATAAACACTCGTTCACAATACGCACTAAAAGTCTTTGTCTATGGCACGCACTATCATACCATGTTGCGTCCGTTGTCACCGGATATCCTGTCCACGATCTGAAAAAGGAATTTCGAATTTAAGTCTACTTTTTTGACAAATACTCAAATACTCGACAATTGTTGCATGCCGTATTATATCTCCTATCGCAGGTGGGCTGGTAAAGATTTCTTTAGGCATAAGCCACACCCTTTGGACTTTCTTTTTAATTTATATGTTCTGTATGGCCGCGGTCCGAAACAGATTACAGCGCTAACGATTATAATCGGCCGGTCCGTAATAAAATGCGCGATAAAAGTGCTATCGGCGTGCCTTCGATTCCGGACCGAAGTTTTAGCACATTTTAGCCTGTCAACTGTCAAAGATCCCAAATCAACGTTTGATCTTTATTACGTAGCAAATAGCAATAAATAAATTCTAAAATCCAAAACATGAATCATGAAACCTGGCACAGTGGGTCATTTACTGATGCAAGTACACAATAATCAACTTCAATCATAATAATCAGCACATTTTTTTAAATAATTGAGGTCTAATTGCCTTTATTCCTGCACAAGTGCTTATTGGTTACAAATATTACAGATAATTATTATAAATTATTATTCATATTTTGTACCAATTGTACTGTAGAGTAATCTGCCTACCCCGTTGCTCATCCAAGAAAGGTACATCGATTTTATCCATTTTTCAAATCACAAATCTCGCCGGCACCGAAAACAAATAAACAAACAACTGTCAGTTTGACACTTCGCTCTCAGTGATATTGCCCCAGAGCATTAGCGCTGTAAGTGCGATATGACGTCATCAATGACGTCACGTAATTTTGCAGACGGGCTAACGTCAGCGCGCTCACAGCATTTCGGGACGCTTTTTAGCGCGCTAATATCGCTGCTAATCGCTTTTAGTGAGTTACGGACCGCGGCCTATGATTGCTCTGTGTACAATAAGCTGTGAAATAAATAAATATTAGCTGAGACGGTGAGACGTAAGCGCGGGAGCGGCAAGTCGTGATCTTGTCCCGGGGCGAGGCGATTAAGTTACGATTCCGATTATTGTGCGTTGCAGTACGAAGATTCATACAAAGAATACTGAATGACTTGCCAGTGTTGATACGTATACGTTCCGATTACAAGTTGATATGAGTGCTGCGACCTGAAAGAAGTTTTGTAGATCACTCACCCCTCGCACCACTGGTAAGCTTAGCAGCGTCCCCAATATAGGAACCATTCTCAAGAAGTTCACGGCTGCTGGCAAGAATCCTCTGCAACAAAACAATTATTAAAACCTGGTATTAGAAATTGCTAAAGGATTTATATTATTATATAAAGAAACTTTTAATTAATGAGTTTCTGGAGAATATGTTGCTGCTTTATGACAGAATCAAATCAAAATAAAAATAAAATTATTTCATAGGTCAAGTTTGGCACTTAAAATCGTCAACATTTTACGTTATTATGCATTTTACAAAATAAATAGTTTATTATAAATTATTTCAAAATTAGAGTATTAAACCATTGTATTAAAGTTCATTGCCGCGAGCGCTTGTAGAAAGTACATCCACAGCACAGTACAAGTACATCTTTGAGTGTGGTTGTAATCGATACAAGCGGCCGGATTCCAAGAGAGTAAGACTTTTCATGAGAAGAACCCGGCAAGAAACACATGAGCCACTTTTTTAAATAGCCAAGCATATTTTTACAGGCAAATTTAAGACAGAGGTAGGTTGCGCAGATGACATTATGAATAATTACCAAGTGCAGTCAGAATCTTTTTAAAACTATGAATCATCATAACATAAAACTTAACATATCGTCACGCCTCTTCCCCCGAAGGGGTAGGCAGAAGTGTTAAACACCCACTTTTCGCCAGATATGTTAGGTTCCCATGTGACAGGTGGCGAGCCTGTTGCCGTGCACCGGGCACAATGTGGGGCAAGGGATATTCAAACAGTGGTGGCGGCGGTGGGATCGAACCCGCGTTTCCTGGGGTTATTCCCAGCCGCCTCCACCGGCATCGCCCCCACTGGGGGAACTGGGAATTCGTAAAAAATAATGTCCCAGTTGCCCCCGATTCCTCTTTTGCAGGGGCAACTATTTCAGGTTTTTCTATACAAATGGAAATATTTTCATACGACGTTAGAACACGCTTCTACGCACATCGCTCCGTTGTACGACTCAGTGTGTGAATCGCCTAATATAGCGTACTAGCTGTTGCCCGCGACTTCGTCCGCAGTTACTGTTTTTTTAACTATCCCACGGACAGCCTTTAATTTTCCGGAATAAAAAGTATCTAAGATGTTGACCAGGGATATAAGGATATATAACCATGCAAAATTTCATTGAAATCGGTCCAGCCATTTCAAAGATTAGCACGTAGAAATAGACAAACAGAGAGAGAAACCACAATTTTTTAATTTTTTATTTTAAGCAATTTTTTCTATGTACAGACTACTACAGATATTCGACCTCTGCATTTTTATTATGTGAATAGATATCGGTTGTCGTGATAGGGGGGGCTGGTGAACTCATTTTAGGCTAGGCTAATTGGTATGAGCAAAAGCTATACCTATGTATATTATCTAAACAAGTTGGGACGGACGGGGAATACTCGTTCGAGAGGCGAGACTCGCGGGTTCAATCCCACCGCCTGTACCACTGAGTGTGAATAAAACTTATGTACAGTTCATTGTGAACATCGCTTGTCTCATATTGTACCCGGCAACAGGCTCGCCACCTGTTTTCTCAGGTCTGAAACATGTCAGACGAGGGTGTTGGAACTTTTGCCCTACCCCTTCGTGGAAAAAGGCGTGATATATGAAAAAAAATACATTTAAATAAATATAAAAAAAATTTATACTGCAAGATCTACACTGTTTGTCTACGCAATAGACACTCTCTGTAGGCCTAGCACGACCCGAAAAAAAAACCCCCTGAGACAAAATGACCCATTGCCTCTCGCCTCCGCGCAAACGAAGAAGCGAGAGGCAATGACGGTTTTCGTCTTCGAGGACTTTTCCCTCCGGCCCGTGCTAGGCCTTCTGGTTTAGTGGTTGACACCACCGGGTTTAGATCGGGAGGTCCGGGGTTCGATTCCCCACGGGGGCAGGGGATTTTCTGCTTGGTTTGGTTGGTGGTATAGGGCTTCTAAACCCACCGGCTAGGCTAGTTATAAGTCGGACGAACAAGCAACAATAATAAGTTTTAGACGAAATAAAAACCCATGTATGGGAATAGCGATCTCTACTAGTTAATTCATCAATTGAGATCACAAAGTTTTGGTCACCTATCAAGGCCTGACCATGGCGAAAATAGCTTTGTTTTTATATCGAAATCAATGCGTACTAACCACTACGCCACCGAGACTTCAGCTGGCGCCTCTAACCTGAAGTGAACAGTTCTTCACGTGAGGATGTACTCACCTAAACAGCAACAAAAAGCCGTAGATCTCAGCTACCATGCCAATCATGGGCCAGCCCAGCAGCACGATAAAGATGCCGCCGAAGAACGCTACGGTTGCCTTCACCTTGTGCCGCTGGAAGAAGAAGAAGAAGGTCCGCTGGAGGCCGATGATGCAGCTGAGGCCACTGATGAATAGGATCTGGGCAGAGAAGTCATTATAGTTCACTTTTTGAAGTGACATACAGACGAACAGACAGAAACAAAAAAAATATACTTTTTTTGGTATTTTCCCCTCCTGACTGGATTTTAAGCATTTTTATTCTATGTACAGTATAACACTCAACCTCTACAGAGTTTTTTGGCGGCATTCAACTATGGCGGACGTGATTTTAATTTCGATAATTGTAATATTGTTACGTAGAATCAGTGTATTTTGTGTAATAAGAGTCTGTGATGATGTGCAATGTGGAGGATTAAATAACCGTCAAGTGGTGTGAAAAGTGATAAGTTTTTTATCGTGGTAATCCACCTCATCCAAGTAGCACCACAGTATCTGCCATAGACCGTTTAACGCCAAGCTCTCCCAAGATGCATTGAAATGTATTACACTTGCATTTCAATGCAAATGAAGACTTAATACTACTAAAGACTAGACCACACACAATGTATACGACTGAAGGACTCTGTATCCATGGTCATGAACAATAAACAAAAAAAAAATCAACCTCTACAGTTCTATTATAAGTATAAATGTTGTTGATTCAAAAAAGTTATGAATAAGATGGTGTTTGACAGACATTGCGGTGTTCAGAAACGCACTTCTGAAATGTATCGACCCAATAGCGCTATCGAATCGATAATCCATCAAAGTACTTCAGCAACCAGGCAATAATCAATCTTACTTACATAGTGCAGAAACAGCTTAAAAGGTGTAATGCATTATTGAAATTTGAGCTTTAACTCACATTGCCAATAGCTAAAAGTCCTTTGTCAAACAGCAGCAGCACTCCAAGAAATAGAAATGTTATCCCAAAGCCAGCCAGCCCCACTCCGATTTCTGAAAAGAGGAACAATCACACAAAATAATATTTTACTGCATTTACTCTAAAACTATTTACTCGCCACCTATTACATGGGTCCTAACATAATTAGCGAAACTTTGGTGCTAGTTCAACTCTGCCTGCCCCTTCGGGGATATAGGCGTGATTTATGTATGTATGCTATTTACCTGGGTCTTGCTGGGTGTTACCATGCCAATCGATTGATTGTTAATCGATGACATGGATTGATGGTAAAATGGATTGCTTGATGTCAATCGACAGATTCCACCATTAATCTTTTTTTACATATGACAGAAAAGTTTTTTGCCTTTCATCTGATGACGTGACAATGAGTCCAAAGGAGGAAGCGAGTTTCACCTGTATTCCTCAACAACTGCGGAACTGGCTCTCTTACATCTGATTGCCGGAACACAACAATGCTTGTAACATTTTTATTTTAGCAGCTAATTTGAGTAACACGGTGGTACCGACCACCAACTAAACTGCGCGGTAAAACTTTTGCCCCCATTCTAATATTGATGGTTGCTCTCTATTGACGATTGGTTTGGTAACACCCTAACTGCTCAGACACAAGACACAATAGCAAAACCTTTATGTTGATATGTTTGTTACCATGTAGGATACTTTATGATAATGATTTCAAATTCAAATTTCAACATCTATTTCATGTTTGAGACTTAATAAAAATGACAAATTTGAGACTTAAGAAAGTTCCAAAACTGGTTAAATTAACCTCCACTGGTAAAAATCGCCCTTGACATAGTAAAGTTGGAGTGTATTCCATACATATGGTTCACTCGGGTGTATTTTTGAACAGCCTAGAGTAAAATTTACTCTACTCCAAGTAGATTTCACTTGTGTTGGAACCTCAGAGTAAACAGAACTGGAGTAGCCTTTGTCTAACATTCCCCTCTGCCAAATGCACAAGCATCGGATGCTTGCACGTTTAATAAAACTAGTTGAGCCGCCATTTTGACAGCCATAACATTGTAAACGTTGCGGCGAACAGAGCTCCCGCAAAAATGTATTTGTAATTATAATTTTTAAGATTTCATGATTATTTACTTCATTATTTCATGTTTTAGAATTCTACGATTTCAAATTTCGAACGCTAGTCTCGTGGGGAGTGTGACTGTGACGTTGTCAAAACGCACACCCCACGTGACTATTTTAAGCGTGTGTGTGCGTAAAATTTAAATTTGTGTTTCGAATTATGCATGTGTGCATTTGTAAAAACGGCTGGCTTTGAGTGTAGTGGTAACCTCACCCCCCGCAAGAAATGGCAGAAAAAAATGTTTGAGAAATTGACTAATGGCTACTCCAGTTCTGTTTACTCTGTTCTGTTAGTTGGAACCCACCTAGAGTGGATAAGAACAATTACTATAATTATTTGCAATTTTATTCATGCTTTGTTTTTCTATAAAATTTTAGACCAGTTCATAATCACAAAAGTGCTCATTATTTTTTAAGGAAATATAAGGGGCCTTTTTTAAATGAGTATAAATTTCACAAGAAACTATCTAATTAATTCATTTGAACAACAACTGTGAACTGTTAGACCTGTTCAGTGCAATATTTTATAACTCAAAATCATTGACAAAGAAACATTCAACTTAATTAACTATTCAATTGATATATTGAAAAATCATTTGAAAACATTATAAATTACAATTTATCTCAGAAATTAGTCTAATTAAAAGGATATGGGTGTGTGTCATCAATAGAATTTTTCAAACGTTATAATATGTAATACTGACGTTATACTTATCTAACACTTATACGCCATAGCGGCCATAGTAAAGTATTAGAAGACAGTTAATACATTAATTTCATTAATAAAAACACAAAGATAAAGACTAAATCAAAGTACAAACTTAGGAGACTGTTTGACTTGATAAATTGAATTGATTACTTACTCTGTGTGTCCGATATTTCAATCATTTTGATAGATAATCAATGTAAGAAACTTTTGGTGTAGATTTAAATGTTCTATCAGCTAAAATAAGTTGTAAATAAATTATTACAACAAATTCATAACCTATCTCTCCACGTCATTTTTGCTATCGAATTTTAACTGTCAAATTTGATCATTTCGTTCAGTAATATGTGATGCGAAGTAATGTATGAAGTACATATTTTAAAATTAATAAAAAAATCTTATTAAATTAGGATTAATGTGTTCTCTTAATAATTGTGTAACAGTTAAATAAGACCTTAAATTATCATTTAAATTAACCACAGACTTATAATACTATATTATAAGTCTGTGAAATTAACATAATATTAATATATCCAATTTTAGAACGAAGTATACTTAGTGTTACTAGCAATCATATTTACTAAGATTTATATTTAATTTAATGTTAGAATTTCTTAATAATTATTTAAACACAAAAAGAATTGTTATATGTATCGTATTTATTTTTGTATTTTTTATTAAATTAAATTTCTCCCTCCGTTCAAAATAGTAACACCAATTCTAAC
The DNA here is from genome assembly GCA_910589355.1 of Parapoynx stratiotata. Taxonomy (NCBI): domain Eukaryota; kingdom Metazoa; phylum Arthropoda; class Insecta; order Lepidoptera; family Crambidae; genus Parapoynx; species Parapoynx stratiotata. The sequence continues at coordinate 2,382,817 of OU342485.1, read as the reverse complement.
CTTCAAATCGATAGAAAATAAAAGCCGCGTCTGTACCTGCCATTTTTGCCAAAATATCGAAAATATTAGCTTCTTTAGACTTAAAAACAGCCCTTGATTGTAGTACGGTCTAAACATTGCGTCCACAAATTCATTCTCAGTCTTGAAGTGTGTTTAAATAGCTCTTCAGAAGCAAAAACAAGTTATCTTGTTGGAACTGTGGTGTTTTTGTCAAAATTACCGATATTATGGTTCGTGGTGCTGGTAGAGGTGGACGAGGGATGCCGGGAAGAGGCATGGGGCGTCCACCCTTCAACAGACCAAGGGTGTTGATGCTAAGGCCCCCGTTTGATTTGATTTTAGCAGAACCAGCGTTTCCTAGATGTAAACCCGCTCCTGACGATTCGGCTTTAACACAGGTAAGTTTTTCTTTCACTTTCTTCTTCTTCTCACAATTCTCGAACGAAGTAACAAGTCTCAAAGTCTGCGTTACTATAATTATTAACTTTTTTTATCATAATGTGGATATTCCAGGTACCTCCTAAAAATGCTGTTTTATGACCTGATTAACTTGTCAATAACTAGTAACATATAATTACAATAACAAGAAAGCTTACAGTGTATACAATATATAATTATATAATTCTTTACCAGTACATTTTCTGATAATTTAAAATTTTATAAGTCTCTAAATCTCTAATGTTGGTCTGTATGTTTACATGCATTTACTTTTAGCTTGATATAATTTACTCATCTTTGTCGAGATCCTCTGGTTTCATTTCATTTCATTTGCATTAGGCCAGTCCATCTCCAATTTAAAGAATCAATTTCTAACTAATATGTTAATTAAAGGAGAATGTCAGTTTAACTATGGGTGCTGGTCCAAATGTGTTGCAGATATGTAATGAACTTTATTTGACTGGTCTTGACAAGAGAAACATCTCTGTATGCATGAACAACATAACATTGTATAATTATTATTGAATTTATAATTAATATTTTATGATTTTCGGTATTTTCTTATCCCAAAACACAAATTAAAATCTCAGCTCTGGGATTATTTCTTTGTCATAAAATTGAATTTAGAAAGCAAAGCTATCACAAAAATTTAATTTAATTGAACCCAATGTGATCTTTTCATAGCTCACTTATAAAATAAAATAAAATAAAATAAGCCTTTATTACTGTACCGAATTACAATAGTTTCTTACTTATTACGCTAGTTTTAACCTTATTATTATTTCCATGCATATTAAATGTTACATTCTATTTTTTATTAAAAAACTTATCTTTAAGTAGGTACAGTCTGTCTTCCGACAAAGGCCTCCTCTAGAGTTTTCCATTCCTGTCGGTTTTTTGCATTCCGACTCCATGTTGATCCTGCCACTTTTTTAATGTCATCTTCCCAACGTTTCAGCTGTCGTCCTTTTTTCCTTTTACAACTTCTTGGATACCAATCTGTAACTGTTTTCGTCCATCTATCAGTATTGTTTCTCATTATGTGCCCTGTCCATCGCCATTTAAGTTTCTTGTATGTTTTTTCAACATCAATAAATCGTGTTCGTTTTTTAATTTCATCCAGCCTTATCCTGTCTCGTCTTGTAACTCCCAAAACACTTCTTTCTATGCTATTTTGACATACTTTCAGTTTGTTTGATAATTTTTCAGTCAAAGCCCATGTTTGGCATCCGTATGTAAGACAGGGTAATAGACATGTATTAAAGATCTTTCTTTTATTTTCAATTGGTATTTGTTTGTTTTTCATGACCTCACTCAGTGACCAAAACTTTTTCCAAGTATTGGCTACTCTTCTATCAATTTCCTTGTGCATAGTTTCTGTTGTAGATATCAACTGTCCTAAGTATACATACTCATTGACATATTCAATGGTTTCGTCATTTACTTTTATAGGAATTAAGCCATCACAGTTGTTATTAGACATTATTTTTGTTTTAGAAATATTAATGGTGAGGCCTGCTTTGGTGCTCTCTTTTGAAAGTTGTTGAAGCATTTGTTCAAGCACCAATGCGTCTTCGCTAAACAGCACAAGGTCGTCAGCAAAGCGAAGGTGGCTAAGCTTCTCGCCGTTGATGTTGATGCCATATTGGTGCCACGACTCAATATTTCTAAATATTAGTTCCAGAACTGCAATGAATAATTTCGGTGAAATAGGGTCGCCTTGGCGGACGCCCCTCTCAATCGAAAAAACATCTCCTGTAGACTCCAACTTTACTTGTGCCGTACTCTTTGAGTATATATTTCTGAGTATTCGTATGTATTTATCTTCGACACCTTGAGTTCGCAGTGCCTCCCATATGTAAGTGTGCTCTAAAGTGTCAAAAGCTTTGTTGTAATCAACAAATGCTATATAGAAAATTTTGTTATCTTCCTTGTATTTTTGAAGTACTTGTCTTAATACATGAATATGGTCCACAGTGGAAAAAGATCTACGAAATCCAGCTTGTTCTTTTGGTTGATTTTCCTCTATAGTATTTGTAATTCGGCCTAGTATGATTTTTGAAAAAATCTTGTAAATGTTCGACATAAGACTTATCGGTCTATAGTTACCTATATCCCCTTTATCTCCTTTCTTATGTAAAAGAATTATTGTGGATTTTGTCCAATCATCTGGAATAATTTCAGTGGTAATAATACTGTTGAATATATCTGTAAGTTGTGATGTGATTGCATGTGTTGTAATTTTCAGAAGTTCATTAGTTATTTGGTCAGATCCCGGGGCTTTGTCCGATTTTTGTGAATTTATTGCTTTTACAGTCTCAACTTTTAATATTTTTGGGACAGTCTCTGAGTCTATGTTCATTTTTGTTTCTTCTATTTGTTGATTTGCATTGGAACTTTTATACAAATTTCTATAATAATCTGTTGCAATTGATAGTATTTCTAATCTCTTTTCTGCCCTTTTCCCATGTTTGTCTATCAGACTAGGCATCCAATCTTTTTTGTAGTTAAGCTCTTTGATAGCCTTTTTAATTCCACCTGTTTCTTTTATGTATTTATTTATTGTGTTATCTCTGTTTTTCTTTCTATCGTTCCTAATATTTTTTGAAATTTTCTTACTAATTGTAGCTATTTCTTTACGGTTTTGGTTTTTCTGTTTCTGGTGAAGTAACTCTTTTCTTGCTTGTAGTAATCGTTGTGTTTCCTCTGATATTTTTATTTTTTTGCTTATGGCATTAGTTTTATTTGTTAACGATTTTAGGTTATTCAAAAAGTTGTTATACTGCTCCTGAATTGGTAAATTTGTTTCCTTGGTGTTGGTACCTTTCAGACATACCTCGAGACTTTCAATAAGCAAATTAGGATTTCCGGTGCATGTGAGAGCGATGCAGTTATTATGGAATTTCCTATGTTTTTTCATTTCATGTCCTGATATTGTTGCTCGTACCATTCTATGGTCTGAGTTAAAATTTATGTTTAATACTGAAACATCCTTAATTTTTCTCCTCTTATTTGTCATAACAAAGTCAATCTCATTTTTATGTTGACCATTTGGTGATACCCAGGTCCATTTTCTTGTTACTTTCTTTTTATATACACTATTTAGGATAGTCAATTTGTTTTCTAATGCGAGGTTCACCAGCCGATAGCCATTTTTAGATCTTTTACCGTAACTATAATTTCCCATAGCATACTCTTCTCCTTTATTGCGAACGCCGACTTTCCCATTGAAATCTCCCATTACTATTAAATTTTTATGTGAATGTTGTATAGTTATTTCTAAAGACTCATAAAAGGATTCTATTTTAGTTATATCTTCTTTTCTGATTGATTCCGTTGGTGCATAGGCTTGTATGATTGTCCATAGTTCGCTCTTGCCACTTTCTGATGGTAGTTTAATATTGAGTACTGCAATTCTTTCAGATACACCTTTGATTTCTTCAATTTCTGTAGCCAGTTCCTTTTTAATTAAAAAACCAACTCCGTGACTCCCTTGCGTTTCACCTTTATAGTGTAATATATACTTTCCATGATCTTCGATTCCTTCTCCAAGTCTTCTCATTTCACTGATTCCCAAAATATCCCATTTCACTTTTTCTAATGCTAGCTCTAATTCAGTTAATTTCTCACAAGTTCTTAAGGATCTTGGATTAAAGGTGGCTATGTAAATGTCCTTTCTGTTTTTGCTCTTCTGCATCTTCTTAAACTCTAGAGGGTCGTGGTCTAATTCTCCACGGGGACCAGCCGGATTGGAGAATATTTTTGGGTCTAATTGTTGTAAATTGTTAGTTTTGATATTTGTTGTGCTCCCGGATTCGAGTATTATTGTTTTTTTGTTATTGCTGTTTCTGGTTTTTGTTCGCCCTGTAGCGAAAAGTATCATTGTTTTTGTTTTTAATAATTTTGTTTGGCCCCGGTGAATTTGCCACCATAGCTCACTTAATAGTTCACAAGTCAAACAAAACAATAGTCTTTCAATCAAAATTGCACAAAAGGTAAACAGTAAAAGCGACCCACCAATCACAAAACAAATAAGAGATTAAACACTGCGGTCATTTTGTTTACCTCTTGTGTAACTTTGAATGATACTGTATGATAGGCAAGCTCTTGGCCTTCATCTTATCTGATGGTAAGTGAGGATAAGAGGATGGAAGTAAGCTTCACCTGTTTTCCTCTTCCTCAAGAACTCAGGAACTGGATAAATTATATCTAATTACTGGAACACAACAATGCTTTATAACATTGAAATTATGGTGGTAGATTTAGGTAAAACGGTGATAGCTACCCAAGATTTAGAAGCCCTACCACCAAGCAAATCAAGTAGAAAAACCCCAATATTATTATATTATTTTGTGTCAGGCCCTCCTCAAAAGACACGCAGAGCTATGCCCGTCACCAACAGAGCAGTCTGCTGTCCTCAGCCTCGTGACGAAGATACAAACAGTGCTCGACAACTTGGTGGTAGCACCAGGAGACTTCGCTGCTTGTGTAAGTGTTTATGATGAACTTCTTACCTTGAAGGTCCTGACTAGAGGTGAAAACATCGGAATGTCTCCAAATCTTTCAGGAAAAGTACCGGAAGTATTCTCAATCATTTCCAAAATTACCAGCAACTTTGGAAGTTTTCAAAATAGATTATTAACATAAAAGACCAGGGATAATTGGAACATTACTTACTGTGTTACTATTGCTAAATACTAAATCTTACAAATTACATATTCTACTACTAACTGTTGCCTGCTACTTCGTCCATGGTTACTATGGTTTATTTGTACTATAAAAAGTATCTAAGTAATGAAACCAAATGTAACGAAATTAACGTCTTATTTTACTTCTGACATGCTGAAAGTTTTTTAAGTTTTGGGAATACTTCCTTGGCATTGGAAGAATTCCTGGAAGTTTTCACCTCTAGTGCTGAGTCATTCACAGTGAATTTACCTTAGCGAAGATTCAATCCATAGCAAAGAGAAAAATGAAAATTATGTACTTTCCCATAAAATAATCAACAAAATAATAAAAAAAATCACTTAATATGTGACGTTGCCATCCGGCACAGAATGCACGCTCTTAAAATATGATAGTATTTACGAAACTTGTCGACTGGGTGCCTATTTTGCGAGTGAAACCACCTAATTGGTGACCCTAATGAAGAGGAGCACGGTGGCGTAGTGGTTAGTACGCTTTGGCTTTCGATATCGACAACCTTCGCCATGGTTCGTGGATGGGTGACCAAAACTTTGTGATGTCAAACTCCTCCGTGCTTGGGAAGGCACGTTAAGTTGTTGTTCCCGGTTGCTATTGCACACGTTTCTACCCACCAACCCGCATTGGGCCAGCGTGGTGGTGTTACGGCCCATGCTCCTAATGTATTTGTTTCCATGAGGAAGGAAGACGTCCCGTGGGACGTATAGTGTGTCCCACGGCCATGCCACATGTAGGTAAGATGTTTTACTGAAAGAAGACATCATTTTATTTTTTATAATAAGTGGAACTGCATTCATAGATTTATTAAAAATCGCCTGCCTCTACCGGGAATTGAACTCGCGAAATGTGAAAAGTAAAATCACCATGTATTTTTGATAACCGTCGAAAGGGCATGGCATCTTCAATGAAAGGAAGATCATGAAATTTAAAATTTTATTCAAATTATCGTTAGGAAAATTTCGTGTGACTTTGCCGTGTTTCCTATAACTTTAACTTACTTAAGTTGTCAATTGTAATTTCTTTTTAAATTGTGTTAAAAATAAAGATATATCTATCTATAATGGTCTTTTGTTTTCCAGCAACTAGAAGAAGTGCGCCAAGTGGGCTCCTACAAGAAAGGCACCATGATGTCCGGCAAGAACGTTGCTGACATAGTGGTGATCATGAAGACGCTGCCAACAAAAGAGGCTGTTGAGGGCCTGTCTAATAAGGTAAGTGTATGACCATAACATCTAAGCTTTGAATGTCATAACATGACTTTCAAAGCCGCAGATAGGCAGAGAATCTACGCATTTGAGATGTGGTGATGTCGTCGCTTGCTGAGAGTACCATGGACAGCACACCAACTATCTATTCTTAAGCAAGTAAAGATAGAAAACATCCAACGTCTATCCACTAGCTGCCTACAGCGAATGCTGCGATACTTTGGTCATGTTGCACGCAGGGACACCAGCATCTTGGAGCCTCTTATGGTGACTGGCAAAATACAAGGGAAAAGACCTAGAGGTAGAAGTCCCAAACGGTGGTCCGATCTAATTGCGGAGGAACTAAAAATACCCGTAAGCGATGCACTCCACCAAGCAACAGAACGGGACCATGGAGACAGCTTGTTGACGGAGTCACGATCCTCAGCTATGAGGGACCGATTGAAGAGAGAGAGAGAGATAACATAACATATCTAGCATAACATATAATTACGCCTCTTTCTCCGAGGGGGTAGGCAGAGGTGTTAAACACCCACATTTCGCCAGATATGTTAGGTCCACAGGTGGTGAGCCTGTTGCCATGCACTGGGCACAATGTGAGGCAAGCGATGTTCACAATGAACTGTACATAAGTTTTATTCAAACTCAGTGGTACAGGCGGTGGGATCGAACCCGCGTTTCCCGCGGCCCCGAACGAGTAGTGCCCCGTCCGTCCAACTCGGGTACCGCTGCCTCTATGTCTATGCGTGTAAGTGTATACGAGAAATAGATTGACAGAGAAGTTCAAGACCCTCGAATTGGAGCAACAATCAACCCCTTTAAGGTATATCAGTGATGTAACCCTGATGTATTGACTAGTTAACATGATCAAGTCGTGTCGTGTGGTAGTGGCTCATTAAAAGAATACTACCAACCCATCTCTTCCCTTGGGTGTCGTAAAGGCGACTAATGGACTTGGAACTGCACAATATCCAACAGCTTATAGCGGCGCCGGGCTCACCACCTGTCACGCTGAGTGCAGTCGCTGCTGGTGAAGCGTGGACTGCGTTTGCGTTGCTTATGCCTAGTCTCTGACTAACTCTTATGGGATAATAGTCTATAAAAGGTATAGTTAAGTTTATCAGTAGAAATTTTAAATTATAAATTTTCGGCCTAATTTTTCAACTCTAGTAGCTAGTACTAGGATGTACTTAAAATTGATTGTTAGGGGTGAGTTTTGAAACACCGTGTATATTCATTTATGTTCGTACAATGTTTCGTTTCTGTGTCGGGATAAAGGTTTTTGTTTTATTATTATTAGTTGACAGGCTGGCAGTTGAAACAACTGATAGTCGCCTGTATCCTGTTATTCTTTTGCTATGTGTTTATCTACTCTGTTTTTAAATTGGTTGACAGTTTATGCTGATATTATTTCTGTTGGCAATTCATTTCATGCATCGACAACTCGATTGCCGAAAATGTGCCTAAAAGTAACTTTATTTGCCAAAACGTGGGATAACTTTAATTTATGTCCTCTTAAATGTGTATTAGATGAATGTCTAAACACTTTTTCATCAAAACCTTCCAAATCATAGTGGCCATGCAATATCTTAAATGTTTCAATTAAATCCCCTCTTTCTCGTCTTTTCTTTGATGTGTCAAGTTTTTAAGAATGTTAGTCTGTCCTCATAAGATTGATTTTTCAATGTCTTATGTATTTTAGTAAATCGACGTTGGACCTTCTCCAACAACTCCATGTCCTTTTTAAAATGGGAACTTTTTGGGTTATTCTTTCTTTCTATTGATTGTACTACCTCCCTTCGCCAGGTAAACGAAGAATTGAACAAGCTGATGCGCGCAGAGGGTGGGACGGCCCAGCAAGTGGCGTGCGCATGCCACGAGCGAGGGTTCACCGCCACGGCGCCCACCGCCGCCGTCAGGGTCCTGGTCACCACCCTGCATCAGAATCTCAGGAAGCTGGAGCCTGAGGTAGGAAAGGAACATGTTTATTGTGAACCAAAGTCCGGAACACAATGCTTATTATGTTATGGCCGAAAATTTTGGTAGGACGGTGGCAGCTAGGGCGGGCTTAGAAGCCCAACCACCAACCAAACCGAGCAGGAAAACTTCTGCCCCATTAGGAATCGAATCCCACATCTTTTCCTACTTATCAAATTACTGTACTCGTTTCTTGATATTTTTCTTAATGAAAAATGTACCTACGTGAACTATTATAACTTTTCACTGTTTGGAATGTCGTCTCCTATGTACTTGGAGATGGTCTTTTTTATAACAAATACAGACATTAACAAGAACTACTGTTCTTTATATAAATATGTTTGTGAAATTCAAAATAAAGTACTATTATTATTATTAATATCCACCTCATCATATGCATCTCTCTCAGAGTAAACAGAACTGTAGTAGCCTTTGTCTAACATTCCCCTCTGCCAAATGCACAAGCATCGGATGCTTGCACGTTTAATAAAACTAGTTGAGCCGCCATTTTGACAGCCATAACATTGTAAACGTTGCGGCGAACAGAGCTCCCGCAAAAATGCCTGCCTGTGCTGTTTTTTGTTGTAAAAATAAATAGAAAACAACGAGTATGCTAAAAGATGGTGTCACCTTTTATTTGTAATTATAATTTTTAAGATTTCATGATTATTTACTTCATTATTTCATGTTTTAGAATTCTACGATTTCAAATTTCGAGCGCTAGTCTCGTGGGGAGTGCGGCTGTGACGTTGTCAAAACGCACACCCCACGAGACTATTTTAAGCGTGTGTGTGCGTGAAATTTTAATTTGTGTGTCGAATTATGCATGTGTGCATTTGTAAAAACGGTAAAAGTTATTGTTTTGTGTGCTGGCTTTGAGTGTAGTGGTAACCTCACCCCCCGCAAGAAATGGCAGAAAAAATGTTTGAGAAATTGACTAATGGCTACTCCAGTTCTATTTACTCTGAGACATCTCTACGTGTATAGTTTTCCTTACATATTTATTTTTATACAGGCTTATTTTTAATAGTACAAGTTATAGATACTATACTATAATTTAACTTATCATAACTCATTCACTCATTTATCATTATCATAGCTCAAATCATTAATAAATAAATAAATCCAAACTTCTTTTGCTCTGTCGTGAAATTTGTAAGTCTATGTTCCATTCGTATGAAAGGGTGACGCACACTATGCTCGTGCGCGCGATGCGCACAGAGCTAAGAACATTCCGACAGGTTTAATTGCCATTTATTTTTGTATGAAAGGAAATTATGTCAAATCCATTCGCAGGTCCATCTGGACTACAAGGTGATCAGCAGCCACCTGGCGGCGATCAGACACAGCCGCTGGTTCGAGGAGAACGCGCACCATTCCTCTATCAAAGTTAGTACACATACATACAATCACGCCTATAATCCCCGAAGGGGTAGGCAGAGTCCAAGGAGCACTGTGTGTTAGAGACCACATTTAGCCATACAAAAATTGGGTTTGGTCTGATAAAAAATCGTGAAAGAGTAGTAACAAGTGGCTAGCTCATCGCCTACACGATCACAGACCCAGTACCCAATACGCCCTTAGTCGCCTTTCACGACATGCTAGGCAAGAAAAGCAGTTGGTACTAATTAAAAATAGGTGTGAATGTCTGAGGATATTATTATTATTATTTTATTAACACTGTAAAATTTTCCACAATCGCATTTTCCATGAAAATAAAAGCAAATTTCAACCTGAACATTAAAATGCACAAAAATCAACGTAAATGATGTTAATTATTCTGAATTTTATAACGATAAGACTGGATTTTACAAGAAAATATGTTACAGTTAGAATAGAATAGAATTTCATTCAGTACACACACAGTAAGAAATTACATAGAAAATAATCAAACATAGACAAAGAGAATACATAATGACATATTAAACAATACAGGTTGTATCGAGGCGCCATAGCTATATTAGCGCCTCGTTGCTGTCATCGCGCTCTTCTCTGGCCATTTTTCTCTTGGTTTCCGATTTTAAATTTGCTGTCTCTTTTTATTTGTTTTGTTCTCGAAGCTCATTCTTACGAGAGTCAGTGCGTAGAGCGGTTGACCCCCTTCTAACAATAATTGTAAATTATTTATATAGTGAATCAATTTTTATAAGCCGAGACAAAGTTATAACAAACCAAATTATCAGTTCTTAATTTATAACAAAGACTATACGTTTTCTCTAAGGCACTATTGTAAGTAGCCCTACCCTTTCTATAATATATTTAAGTGTTATATGTGAAATTGTTTTTTGTTCAGTGTATTTTACCTTTTTTTAATATAATTGTTTCAGTTGTGCCTTAAATCTTACTTATAAATATACGATACCTAAGTGACGACCCAACTGCATTTCAATTATTTCCGGCTTCACCCTGTCACAAGGTTAAGGCACTGAATAGGAGTCGCACTCAGCATGTGTCGGGCGTAGAACACCACGACGCTGGTCTTCCGTGGACACCTTGAATGAGCAGACGAGCGCTCATAAACCGAAATCCGTAACCTTATACTCGTATATCGAGATTTAACATTATACTAAATTGTATACAATTCATAGAAATAACAGGATATTGCTAAAACCAATTAAATACGTAAATAAAATATAATATATAATAATAATGTAACTTTTTGTAAATAACAAGATATAAATAAACATCTTACAAGGATAAGAGATAAATATAATAATTTTCATAAATAAATTACACTACCGAAATGCGGACAAAAATTAACACTGGGATTGAGCCTTTTGAGATTCCAATAAAAAAATCCTTAATTTACATTTAAAGGACCGAAAAGATTAACACTGACAGATAGGTGGAGGAATATTGCTCCAGCATTTCGTGGCTGCATATTAGGTCCTTACCTATGAAATTGGTGTTTAGTATGGAGATTTTGGGGAATTCTGCATTTTCCATACTAAAATTTTTTCAGTTTCCTTCACAACGACAAATCCAAAGATAATAATATTTGGCATCTATCATTAGACAAGCTTTAGTAATATGTGTAATATCACACTTTATAAAAATTATATATCGTTTTTAAGTGAATGCAAATAAAATGATGTATTCGGGAGGCACTTAAAAAGAGTTGTCTCCGTGTTCAATTTTAACACAATTAAACTTACAACAAATTATCAAAACAAATCAAAAGAGCTCAAAAATTTAGTCTATTTTTAGACGAGGTTATTATTTTTTAGGAATACTCTGAATATTAATAGTTACAGACAGAATACTAAGAGAGAAAAAAAACACCTATTTCATAGGTAAGGACCCAATATTTAAAGCTTCCACGAAACGCAGACGTACGGGTACCAGTTGATATTTCAAAATGAAATTGACGGATAAAATTACTGTCGCCCTTAAAATAAATAAGTTTAATAAATTTTCCGTAACATAGTGAGGTTTTTATATTCCTGCCTTAGAAGTAAGAGCAGCGGCCCAATTGTTAAATTTTATAGTACCTTGACAGTTGAACGTGATAAACACCCGATAAATATCGTTATGCGGTGTCCATGCTAAGGGGGCTGGCTATAAATATTATAAATTAAAAAAAAATTATGGATCCGGATCCTCAAAAACGGATCCGTATTGATTTACAGAAAATAAATTGTATCTATCTTAAATCTCAAAATAGAATTAAAATAAAATTGCGATCACCATCTTGGATCTCAAAATTTCTGGATCCGGATCCCCAAACACGGATCTATATTGATTTACAGAAAAAAATCGTCATCTATCTTAAATCTCAAAATGGAATTCAAATAAAATTGTGATCACCATCTTGGATCTCTAAATTTATGGTTCCGGATCCCCAAAAACGGATCCATAATTCCATATTGATATACAGAAAACATACGTCACCTATCTCTCAAAATAGAATTAAAATTAAATTGCGATCACCATCTTGGATCTCTAAATTTCTGGATCCGGATCCCCAAAAACGGAACTATATTGATTTACAGAAAAAAATCGTCATCTATCTTAAATCTCAAAATGGAATTCAAATAAAATTGCGATCACCATCTTGAATCTCTAAATTTATGGTTCCGGATCCCCAAAAACGGATCCATATTGTTTACAGAAAAAATACGTCATCTATCTCAAATCTCAAGATGGTGATGGCTTCATGGCTTTGCAGCCGTAGTGAGTAAAAAATGCACGAATTTCCGTCCGTTGAATTCTGTTTTATATAGAGGACAATGTTTTATTGATAAACCACATTTACATAATTTGCGTCATATCAATAAAGCTCACACTACGAGCAAGTGTGTTGAACAATTAAATGAATAAATAATGAAATAACCTTAAACATTTACAACTATCAACTGACCCTATTTTAAGCAACTGATGCTCCTTGTGTTACGGACACTAGATGGATAAACAAACATATTTAATAGATAAATACATATAAATATCCTGAATATATGTAAACATCCAAGACTGGAGAACAAATGCCTGAATTCATCAACCAAACATTTGCCCTCACCGGGGAGCGAACCCAGAACCTCTCGAGATCGCGACGCGTTGAGACCGGCATACAGACCACTCGACCACGGAGGTCGTCAATGAGTTAAAATGAGTAAAAAGTAAATGGAACCAGCTAAATTTCATTAGTGATAATAATAATAATAATTGTTTATTTGCCAGAATATGGTTACAATGATCTTACAAATAATAGGTCGGGGAAAAAGTTTCTTCGCATTTTTTAAGAAAATTCAAAACATTTTTTAATATAGTTTATTTACATTTAACTAAAGTATGTAGGTACCATTTTGTTCGATAACTTTTTGCCATCTTGTAGCTAGGGACATGATCCCATTGCTATAGAAATTTTGGGACTTCTTGCTCCACTTTTTCAAAAATGGCATCCATTTTATCTGTAATAGGGCGACCAGAGCGACGTGCATCTTTGACATCAAAATTTCCGGATTGAAAACGCTTAAACCAAATTTGTGCTACTCTCACAGACACTGCACTAGGTCCATAAACATCGCAAATGTTTTTCGCGGCTTGCGTTGCATTTTTACCTTTTTTGTAGTAAAATTTTAAAATGTATCGAATTTCTTCATTAGATTCACTCATCTTAGCGGTACGAAAAATAAAATGAAAATCACACATTTTCCTAATTTGAATTTGGAATTATGTTCTTTAAAATTTAAACTTTCAATGATACCAATACCAGCCAGATACAAATAGTATAGCCAAAGAGATTTTATTACAAGTTTATACATACTATAATGCGAAAAGACTTTTTCCCCAACCTAATATAATTTTACCAACATATTCTACAGAATATCAGTGTGCAAAAAAATTAGGATACAATTTATAAAAAACAATATGAGGATGAACATGTTCTTAATTTATACAATCAATCATCGCAGAAGTTACTGCCAATTCCAATTAAATAATTATCATGTAAATTAAATAATAATTATGAATAATAACAATGTCTAAAAAAATATCTAATGTCAACTGAGAACAGTAAGTGTAAGTGATTCAGTTTAAGGCTCAAAAACGCTGTATAAGATCTATTTTTAACATTAAAGTGACCGACAGCTGCTTACCTTTCTTTAAAAAATATAAATTTTTCCGTGCCTTTATATACTGTAAATAGCCATTTTTGTTAAAACAAATGATCACTTGTTCCCGACTGTGGAGAGTACTAGTAATAGGACTGCTTGTTTGAAATCTCAATATAAGTACGAGTTGCGCATATGTGGATATAAAACTGCACTATTGAGAAAGAGTGTTATGTGTATGGCTCCACTCATTTATAACCATGTACCAAAGAGTATAAAAGAACAACCTTTGGAAAGATTTATAAGGAAATTTATGGAATTACTGCTTAAAAAAGGTTATTACTCTGTATCAGAATTTTTAAATGACAAATCAATTTAATTGACAGTAATTATACAAATAAGTAAATAAATAGTTTAATATGTTAATAAGTACATGTAATAAGATAACTTCGACAATTTGATTTGAGAGATTATTATTAAATATAAAATGACATAGATGATGTATAATTTAATTAATGCTTTTATTTTTTACTTACATGGACTAATTCATTGACTATAAATGTTGTTAATGTTTAATGTTATAAATAAAATTTTTTTGCATGCTGTTTAGCTAATTAGACCTGCATTACCCTCATTATGCATACTCATGTTTCTTGCAAATAAAGATATTATTATTAGTGATTCAGGAGTAACCTCCTTTAAACTGTGCACGGCGTACTTTTAGTGAATATGAATTTTCTATTTTATGTTAATGAAAATGTACATTCCAGGTACTAATCCGCCTCCTGCGCGACATGTGCTCGCGCCACGCGGGACTCGAACCGCTGACCCCTTGGATGATCGACCTACTTGCCCACCACTGCATCATGAACAACCCGGCGAGACAGGCGCTGCCGATCAACGTCGCTTTTAGGTGAGATAACATATTATTAAACCTCTATCCCTGAGGGGGGTGGGGGGTAGAGGTACTAATAGCCATAATCCCCTGATATGCTAAGTGGCCAGTGGGTCTGTCTGTCTGTACAACCACCGTGTTGTCAAGGTACCAAAACGTCGAGTGTACTTAGGTATGAACCATAAAAACAAAAAACCCAGTACAAACAGGTTTATTGGATAGTTAATTGTACACAATCTTTCTTTGCCCTATATCCCTCATAGAAGAAACATCGTTAGCGCGATGTAAGAGCATGCAGCGCCATCTCTTGGCGTCACACGGAACTAATTTTTACAAAGACAGAAATAGTGTTATACAGGGCCAATTGGCTAGTTGACCCTTTTTTTTCTTGAGTCCCAAATGAATCATTACTTTTAGCCGTCACCATAAAAAATTATAATATTTTTAAGGCTTATAAACAAAAATAATTAATTTTTGTTTTTGCTTAACTGTCAAAACCGCCTTCGGCCTTCATGGTCTATGAATTATCTGTGCCGTAAGGTCACGATTTTGGTAAACAGTTCAATACGCATGCGTGACACAGGCTGACACAGCCGACAGACATGCTTGATTGGTTGCGAGTGGCGTTTGACGGATTTTGACCATGCGTAGTAATTGTTTACATGACGCGTTACTTCACCGATTTCACGAACATGGTGGATAGTTTTTGCAGATGAAAAAAAAGTAAAAATAAAACATGTTTAAATTGAATTTCTACAGCAATCCCTTATTTATATTTTTTGAACTTGGTATATTTCGGACCCTTGCACTAAATACTATATGAATTAAACATTATTTTCATTACTTTTGATATTAGTTTTCTGCTATATATTGGGTCCTTACCTATGAAATTGGTGTTTTTTTTTCTCTCTTAGTACTTTGTCTGTAACTATTAAGATTCAGAGTATTCCTAAAAAATAATTACCTCGTCTAAAAATAGACTATATTTTTGAGCTCTTTTGATTTGTTTTGATAATTTGTTGTAAGTTTAATTGTGTTAAAATGGGACACGGAGACAACTCTTTTTAAGTGCCTCCCGAATACATCATTTTATTTGCATTCACTTAAAAACGATAAATAATTTTTATGAAGTGTGATATTACACATATTACTAAAGCTTGTATAATGATATATGCCAAATATTTTTATCTTTGGATTTGTCGATATGAAGAAAACTGAAAAAAATTTAGTATGGAAAATGCAGAATTCCCCAAAATCTCCATACAAAACAAAATTTCATAGGTAAGGACATAATATTTTATTTTGATCTGAAACACATTAGGAACGCTATGTTCGAACGTTTTTGTATTCTGCTAGCAAAACGCAACCGAAATGCAAACAGTGGTTCCGTTTGCGTTTAGGATGCTGTTTGATAGTCTACACATCAAAAAGTAACGCAAACTCTTACGTTTAACAATCAATGTGTAGATAATCTGTTAAGCATTGGTAGCCGAAACGCGTTGGTATCACAGACTTATGAATACGATTTTGCAATGGCACCGAGTGTACAAACTGTTGGTAGTTTGCATATATTAGGTTGGGGAAAAAGACTTTTCGCATTATAGTATGTATAAACTTGTAATAAAATCTCTTTGGCTATACTATTTGTATCTGGCTGGTTTTGGTATCATTGAAAGTTTAAATTTTAAAGAACATAATTTCATATTCAAATTAGGAAAATGTGTGATTTTCATTTGTTTTTCGTACCGCCAAGATGAGTGAATCTAATGAAGAAATTCGATACATTTTAAAATTTTACTACAAAAAAGGTAAAAATGCAACGCAAGCCGCGAAAAAAAATTAACGATGTTTATGGACCTAGTGCAGTGTCTGTGAGAGTAGCACGAATTTGGTTTAAGCGTTTTCAATCCGGAAATTTTGATGTCAAAGATGCACGTCGCTCTGGTCGCCCTATTACAGATAAAATGAATGCCATTTTTGAAAAAGTGAAGCAAGATCGGCATGTCAGTAGTTACGACGTAGCTGAAGAACTGGGAATTGACCACAAAACAGTTTTGGCGCATTTGAAAAAAACTGGGTACACAAAAAAGCTCGACATTTGGGTACCTCACGAGCTCACTGAAAGAAACCTAATGAACCGTGTACTCATTTGTGATTCTTTATTACGACGTAATGAAACCGAACCATTTTTGAAGAAGCTGATAACTGGTGATGAAAAGTGGATCACGTACGACAAGAACGTGCGAAAAAGGTCGTGGTCAAAGGCCGGTCAGGCTTCACAGACTGTGGCGAAACCCGGGTTAACTCGCAACAAGGTGATGCTGTGTGTGTGGTGGGATTGGAAGGGCATTATTCATTATGAGCTGTTACCACCAGGCAGGACCATCGATTCTGAACTCTACTGCGAACAACTGATGAGATTAAAGCAAGAAGTTGAGAGAAAGCGGCCGGAATTAATCAACAGAAGGGGTGTGGTTTTTCATCATGATAACGCTAGACCTCACACATCTTTAGCCACTCAGCAAAAATTAAGATAGTTTGGCTGGGAGGTGTTAATGCATCCGCCGTATAGTCCTGACCTTGCACCTTCAGATTTCCACCTGTTTCGGTCTCTTCAGAATTCTTTAGGCAGTGTCAGGTTAACATCACGAGAGGACTGCCAAAACCACTTGTCGCGGTATTTTGACCAGAAGTCCCAAAATTTCTATAGCAATGGGATCATGTCCCTACCTACAAGATGGCAAAAAGTTATCGAACAAAATGGTACCTACATACCTTAGTTAAATGTAAATAAACTATATTAAAAAATGTTTTAAATTTTCTTAAAAAATGCGAAGAAACTTTTTCCCCAACCTATTACATTATTTTATTCGGATCACATAAGTAAATTAAATCATTAAATTATTATCTAAAATAAACGTTAATAAACTAATTAATAAAATAACAAAACTCATAATAAACAATGTGTAATAGTTAGCTTATAAATACAACCAAAGTGGCGTCTTTGTTAAAATTAGTTCTTTGTTGTATCACTACATGGCGCCACCTATCCTTTAAAACGCACTATTGTTTACTCTCATAGACTTATATGGTCAAACCGATGTTAATTAAAATTTGTATTCGCCCTGGACACGGTGTTTTATTTGAGTAATCACCTTGGGTTTTGTCGCGGGTCGTAAAAGAGATAAATAAGACGGCCACGCGTACAAAAAAAATAAATATATTTTAAAAATAAGGTCGTGGGTTAAGCCCACTCAACTTGTGCTCGCTTCGCGTCACTTCCCTTAAAATCCGCTGATGAGAAGCGGCGGATGGCGACGATGGTGTTCTGGAGTGGCTGGCACAGCCGAAAGCTTCCTCCAGGTGAAGTAGAAGCAACTCCTCTGCAGCGGAGGCTTCTATTTAGGAGGGTTGTGGCTCAAACGTCGTTCCCTGGAATTCACCATTCGCAGATGTTAAAAATAAGAACATTGTCATCCTTCTGCAGCTATTGAGGCACTACATCCCAAGCAGATGTTAAGGAGTGACCTTATAGCAATAGTGCAGAAGTGACTTATGTAAAACTGCTGAAGTATAGCCAGGAATTTACAAAACTACTTTAAAATTTAAGGAATTAATTAAAATAACTAAATGCTAATATTATTATTCTGAATAGGTACAACTTTTAACAAAAAACTATCAATAAATATCATATACTTTTTTATGTAATAATATTATGAAGGTATTTCTAAAATATATTATGTAAAATAGCTATGTACTAGAAATGAACAGATTACTACAAATTAAAACCAATCAGAAAGCTTACTACAACGTATACTATGTAAAACATCTTTAAGAAGCTAATTCATATTATAATTATACTATGACGAAACTATAGCTTGCAAAGCTTAATAATATCTATATATAGATTCGAACAACACTTACCCAATCGGGGAGTTAAACAGAATTTAAAGTTATTCTGAATTAGGTCTACAGACCTTTAAAATATTAAAAGGTTTAAAAGAACTATTATTTGCGAAAATAGCAAATTTATAAGGGCGACGACGACGCGTGTGCGTACGTCCTGTTGATCTTGGTCTGGCATGAAGAACGAATGCAGTGACTAGCGCGGCTCATCGTAAACCGGTCCTAAACAAAGGCGAGCAAAAGTACAATCGGCCGCATATCGACGACGACAAATACCGCGCGTATTTAATATAATTATTATGCTAATATAATTAGATTTTGTTTTGAAATGTAAAAAATATGTTATTATTTTGATATATTTAACAATGTTTTACTTATTTATGAATTTATTTGTATTTATTTTATTTTTAATTAAATGTTTTAGGTAGTTTTAAAGAAATTATTTGATTTGATTTTATTCTAATATTATTGTAAATATGCAATTATGTAACGCACAACGTTACAGTTTTAACACTAGTAAAATGGTGAAATAGTGTAGTTTATATATTCCTAGCCGTGTTATGTGCAAAACCAATTTAATTCAGTCTTCATACTATTATTTGCAATATTTTAACCGCCTATCCATTCTAATTGTCTGTCTGTGTCGCTTTTACGTCAAGACTAATGAACCAATTTAACCGAAATTCGGTACACAGATAGTCTAGAGCATAAGCAAGGACTCTTTTATCCCGATAAGACCATGGGAACGGGTGCCATGCGGGTGAATGTTATAAAATTCAAACAATACCTCTAGAAAAATGAAGGACAAATTTACGCCACTATGAACTTTGCTTCTAATAATAGAGTAGGAGTAAATTTTCAATTCCACCAATTGAGGCTACTGTTCCGATTTGGAAAAATCTTTCAGTGTTGAATAGCCTATTTATTAGGGAAGGCTATAGACAACATCACAAAACATAAACATCCAAGACTGGAGAACAAACGCCTGTATTCATCACACAAACCACGCGACCTCGGACGTCGTCATATAACTGTAATTGACCTTATACGTTACCCCCCAGACGCGCCCTGTCTCTGGTGGCGGGGGGGCTGTTCCTGCCGGGCTGCGCGGGGCTGCCCGACCCCTGCGAGGCCGCGCATGCGCGTGCGCACACCGCGCTAGACCTGGCGGCGCAGGACCTGGCCGCCGCCACCGCGCAGACGTGAGTCACACACGCACACACACACACACACACACACACACACACACACACACACCGCGCTAGACCTGGCGGCGCAGGACCTGGCCGCCGCCACCGCGCAGACGTGAGTCACACACGCACACACACACACCGCGCTAGACCTGGCGGCGCAGGACCTGGCCGCCGCCACCGCGCAGACGTGAGTCACACACGCACACACACACACCGCGCTAGACCTGGCGGCGCAGGACCTGGCCGCCGCCACCGCGCAGACGTGAGTCACACACGCACACACACACACCGCGCTAGACCTGGCGGCGCAGGACCTGGCCGCCGCCACCGCGCAGACGTGAGTCACACACGCGCACACACACACACACACACACACACACACCGCGCTAGACCTGGCGGCGCAGGACCTGGCCGCCGCCACCGCGCAGACGTGAGTCACACACGCACACACACACACCGCGCTAGACCTGGCGGCGCAGGACCTGGCCGCCGCCACCGCGCAGACGTGAGTCACACACGCGCACACACACACACACACACACACACCGCGCTAGACCTGGCGGCGCAGGACCTGGCCGCCGCCACCGCGCAGACGTGAGTCACACACGCGCACACACACACACACACACACACACACACCGCGCTAGACCTGGCGGCGCAGGACCTGGCCGCCGCCACCGCGCAGACGTGAGTCACACACGCGCACACACACACACACACACACACACCGCGCTAGACCTGGCGGCGCAGGACCTGGCCGCCGCCACCGCGCAGACGTGAGTCACACACGCGCACACACACACACACACACACACACCGCGCTAGACCTGGCGGCGCAGGACCTGGCCGCCGCCACCGCGCAGACGTGAGTCACACACGCACACACACACACCGCGCTAGACCTGGCGGCGCAGGACCTGGCCGCCGCCACCGCGCAGACGTGAGTCACACACGCACACACACACACCGCGCTAGACCTGGCGGCGCAGGACCTGGCCGCCGCCACCGCGCAGACGTGAGTCACACACGCACACACACACACCGCGCTAGACCTGGCGGCGCAGGACCTGGCCGCCGCCACCGCGCAGACGTGAGTCACACACGCACACACACACACACACAC